>CM050937.1:29467341-30194841 GCA_027789145.1 Solanum arcanum
TGGATGATGTGGGTCCCAGTGAAGGTCAAATTAGTCAATCTTTAAGTCAAGTGGTTGAGTCTTTTAATTCACCTGGGGAATGTCTAACTGCATAACCAAAAAAATCAGATCTAGGTTTAGGTTCCTCTTCTTCCTTTCCAGCTACTGAAAGACTTGAAAATAATGGGATTGCAAGGGTCGAACAAGAATGCCAACAAGAAAGTGATGATGATTATTCTTCAATAGATTGGACTGATTCTGAAGAAGAAGTTGAACCAACTATCCAACAAGGAACTGAACCTTCTATTCAACAAAAAGTTGAACCAATTACCCAAGAATATGCAGAGGAAGACATAGACAGTGATTCTGTCTGTACTGACCAGTCTCTTGACTATGGTAGTGATGTGCATGAGGAGTTGAGAATTGTTAAGGAAGATGTGAGAAAACTTAGAGAAAGTAGGAGGAGAAAGAAGAAGGAAAAACCACAAGGTTTTTTAGGTGAAGTTGGATTTGATGAAGGGTATGAGGATATTGAAAAGGGGAAAAAGAATTTCAAGGGTAAGCTAACAGAGGATGAGCCATACTATGACAGTTCTGTTTGTGATAGTTTTCAAAGTGATGAAGAAGAACCTGTTTCTGATGATGAACTTGAAGGAGGGAGTTTAAGGGGGGAGAAAGAAGAGTAATGGGGTGGTATATGATTCTTCTTGTGATATTGTAATATGGCAGTGTGGTTTGATATTTGAAAGTGTAAAGCAATTTAGAGAGGCAGTTACAAAATATGCTATAAAAAAAGGAGTTGAGTTAGATAAGTATGTGAATGAGAGTACTAGAGTGAGAGTGAAGTGTAAAAGTGGTTGTCCATGGCTGTTGTATGCAAGCAAGGAAGGAAGGAGTGAGAACTTTACTATCAAGACATACAATCCAAGGCACAAATGTACCAGGACCACCAATAATATTTTGTGTAATTCAAAGTTCTTATGCAAGTATCTGAAAGATAGGATTATGTCTCAACCTAGTATAAAAGGGTGGGAGATACAAGAATTGGTGAGGAAAGAGTTGAATGTTCATGTAGGCAAGGCAGTTTGTTTAAAAACAAGAAAAATTACTTTAAAGGAAATTATGGGAGTTCATGCGGCAGAATTTAACAGAATCCTAGACTACAAGGATATGTTACTCCAAACAAATCCTGGTAGCACTTGTGTTGTGAAGCTTAAAGATTCAGAATCAGGAAATGGGATGAAACAATTTCACTCTTTTTATATTTGTTTTGATGCTATGAAAAAGGGTTTTCAACAAGGATGCAGAAGACGTATAGGGCTAGATGGGTGTTTTCTAAAGGGAATTTGTAAGGGGTCAACTTTTGGTAGCTGTTGCTAAAGATGCAAACAACCAAATGTATCCAATAGCATGGGCAGTAATTTATACTCAAAGCAAGTTGACATGGAAATGGTTCATGACCATTCTGAAAGATGATCTTAATCTAGGAAATGGTTCCCAGCTAACTATCATTAGTGATATGCAAAAGGTAATTGAATATCTTTCTTTTGTTTATGTTTCATGTAATTGGTAATTTAATTTGACTAAAATTTAACTTGCTTTTTTTGCTTTGCAACTACAGGGACTAATAGCTGATGTAGATGAACTATTTCCAGAATATGAGCACAGAATGTGTGCTAGACACATATTAGCAAATTTGTCACAAAACTTCAGAGGCTTAGAGAGAAGAAAGAAATTTTGGGCTTGTGCTAGATCAACATTTGAGGCACAATTAAAGTACAATATAAATGCCCTGTCCAAGCTGGGAATAGGTATTGTTGAATCCCTTATCAACTACAACAAGGAGACATGATGTAAAGCTTATATTCAAATATTTTCAAAGTGTGAAGCATAGATAACAACATGGCAGAGAGTTTCAATTCTTAGATCTTGGGACCTAGGAATAAGACCATTGTAACTATGTTGGAAGAAATTAGAGTTAAGGTGATGAGTAGAGTGAGTAAGTCAAGTGCATTTGCTGAAACATGGACAAATGGTATATCTCCAATGGCAATGATGGTATTCAATACAAATGTAACAAGATCAATGCAGTGCAATATTGAATGGAATGGTGATGTTGGATTTGAAGTGTTATAAAGGGTATACAAGCATACTGTGAACTTGGGTCAACAAAAATGTAGTTGCAGATCATGGGAATTAAAAGGTATCCCATGTGCACATGGTATTAGCAGCAATGAACGACTTGAACATGGATGCATCACAAGGAATATCTAGTTGGTATAGAAAAGACACATATATGAAGACATATTCTCATTTCATTCAACCAGTCCCAAACATGGAAATGTGGCCTGAAAGTAGAAACCCAATGGTTGAACCACCCGAGGCAAGACAAATGCCTGGTAGGCCACCAAAGAACAGAAGAAGAGAAATTGGTGAAGTGAGAAAAGATGGAAAGTTGCCAAGAATGGGGACAGTAATGACATGTTCACTTTGCAAAGGACCAAATCATAACAAGAGAAATTGTCCAAAAAATCCTAAACCTAAGTCTACACCAACACCCACTCAAGATGTACATTCATATTAATTTGCTTTTATAAATTTTGTTAGATTACTTATTAAATTTAATGTCTTGTTGTGTTCTTTTTCCAATCTTATTAGTCCACCACTGGAAAAAAGAGGGGTAGAGGTCATTATGAAAGAACAAGCACCAGTAAGACTGGTACAAGAAGAGGTGCAGGAAGTGGTTACAAGAAGAGGCCTAAAGTTGTTGGACAAGGTGTATTTGTTGCTGATACTGGATATACGTGTATTAATGTAAGTGTCTTATAAACTGTCAAAATTATATTTGTCTTCTAAATGTGAATCCCAAAATAACTATGTAGTTGATATTGCAGCAAGGATTGTCTAGCAGAAGGAGGGTTAATACTGGTGTGGTGAGTTCTGCACATGTGACAGGTGATATTGGCTTTAAACCTACCAAGGGACTGAAACGGAAAGGCAAACAGGCCATGACTCAAAGAGAACTTCAAGTCAAAAGTGTTATGCGTCGTATTCAAACCAGATCAAAAGCTGATTGCATTCAAACAAGGTCACAAGCCAAAGGAAAATCACTCTCAAAGAAAACTTCTTAGTTGTGTGGTTGTGGGTGTCCAACAAAACTTGAAATAGTGTTTTATGTGATTTTATGTGTTGATGAATCTGTGGTTGTTCAAACAAACTTAAAGTAGTTATTGTTTTATGTTTTGCTAGTTAACTCAAGTTATTGTGGTTGTTTGTTGGTGCTTCTATGGTTATTCAACTAACCTTAAAGTAGTGATTGTTTTATGTTTTGCTAGTTAACTTAAGTTATTGTGGTTGTTGGTTGAAACAATGAAACACTACGATGCTTCTTTTTTATGATCAAGAAAGCACTAGTTATGTTATGTTTGTTGCCTTCATGTTATTATTTCATGGTATCATAGTACCCATTACATGTAATTGTATTGATCAGCAAAAACAACAAAAACATACATTAATAGAACACCAAACCAAACTAATCCACAAAATGAGTACCCTAGATCTGTTGAACAAGGAACACCAAACCAAACTAATAAATAATAATTGCATTAAAAAAAATTCAACGACACACTAAATAAAAGAACAATATCACATTGCATATCAAACTAATACCCAAAATCAGTTTCAATATCCATTTGCACTTGAGCTGTTCTTCTTGCAACAAACCCAAAATTATAATATTCGCTTGGGTCAGATATTCAGGATCATACCAATAGAAAAACTTACAAGAATTTCGAAATGAGGACTGCATTCATAAAATCAAAGTTAAAAAATGAAATTTCATAATACGAACTTGTCAAATAAAAAGCAAAAAAGGAGTAACAATACATACCCCATAGTGTCTACAACCGAAAAATCTACGTCCGGGAATGTCATTTGTCCATGAAATTTTTAGAATTGGAGGAGCCCCACATAAACAAACAAGTCTCCTGTTATTGTTTATGAATTTAGCAATAACAATTAAAACAAAAAAATGAGAAAAATCTGAAATTTGAAAAGGGAGAAGGGATAAAGAAGAATAAATAGGTAAAGAATAGAGAGAGAAAAAATCTTAAAATAACCCAAATATTAAAGAAAAAATAGATTTTTACGTATATTACCGTTGTAACTTTATGATGTGGCAAAAAAATTGCTGTCTCACGCGCCGTGTAGAGTTTGATTTCAGTTTCTATGCCAGGTGGACGGAAAAGGTGTACGTGTAGGATGAATAAGCAAATTCAAGGTGGTAATTGAAACAAAATAAAGTTTAGGTGTACATTGAATAAAAAGCTTCAAGTTCAGGGGGGTAATGAATACTTTTGCCTATATATATATATATATATATATATAAAATCATTTTAAAGAAATATGATAAATGATTTCCAATGATTTTACTATTTTCTTACAACATTAAAGATGTCAATGTAATCATTTAAAATTTATTCAAATACAAATTTATTAAATGATTTGAATTGTATTAAATTCATGAATATATTAGTCTAAATAAATATTATGGATAAATATAATTGATTTAATATTTAAATTCAATATATATGAATCTAATTGAAGTCGCTCCATAAAGTCCATATGTCATGTCACTTAAATCATATTGGCCGAAGGGAGAACTCCAATATTCTAAAATTATAAATAGGGGTCTTCATAATTCAGAAAACAAGACCAAGAATTTTAACAAGAAGCTAGAGAAAGTTCGTTGATCAAAAGCCGCAGATTTCTCTATAACTTCAAGAGTTCAAGAATTCAAGCATTCAAGTTTCAAGAATGATATAGATCAAGAACAATCAATATCACGACCGTCGAATTCGAGATCAAGATTGAAGCCCTTGGATTCAACTAGAAGTCAAGATCAAGATACAATTCAAGTTTAAGTTCAAGATCAAGATAAAGTTCAAGTCAAGATCAAGTCTAAGTCCAAGTCCAAGTTCAAGATCAAGATAGAGATCAAGATAAATCTCAAGACCAAGATCAATCTCAAGAGCCCTTGAATTATATTTGAAAAGGCGAATTCAAAAGGAACCATAGAGATTGTAACACTCTCATTTGAAATAATAAAACGATTCTTGCTATAATTTTCTGTTCTTGATTATTATTTTTTCGACAAAATTTTATTGTTTACAAATTCTAGCACGACAGTGGAACAATCTCTACCTCTCATCTCAACTTTTCAAGCATCAAAGAATACTGAGATGACTTCTATGAAAGACATCTCTCAATCAACTGCCTCCAAGGCCACTAGCTCCAAATTCTCTACTGAATTTGAAGGAATTATTTGTGTTACCTTTGGAAGTTTTGGAGCTGTTACAAGAAACAAAGTTGCTATGCTAGGAAAACAAACACTTCAAGTGTCGTCCATATCAAACCTGTTTGTGGATCTCCGACTCTAAAAGGAGCAAGTTCCTCCGAAAATGCTCTAGAAGGAGGAAGCAGTGTTGCTGAAAAGATCAAGAAGAAATTGGCTCTACTTGAGCAATCTGGTTCAAAGAAATCTACCACGAGGGAGAATTATGGTTCACTAATAAACCATCTCCACATGCACCTCATAACGTGAGTTCATTGAAGATTAACTTACACGACAATCAATGTTACTAGCTTATATCTCTGATGATCATGCAAACGATCGTGACTGTTGCTTCCTCTCCTGAGAAATAACTAGCATAATCTGACAAAGTTGATTGAAGGATTTACAAAGCATGTATAACACCAAGAGTCTTAAATTGATAATTTGATGGATGGAATGGAAGGACTTTAAGATGGAGAAGCAAGTCATGCGCCTGAAGAGGGTGCTAAAGTCTAAGAGATCGGAGATCCTGTGAAAAAAGCACTGATTGTTTATGAGATGTCAGTATCATCTGAAGGATTGATCCCACTCGATCGTTTGAATGAGTTTATTGAAGGCACTATCAATGATTGGAATAAAGTCTCCACCAAGTGTTCTCATATGTATACTAAACGATACTCTACTAGAACTGATAACTTCAAAATGCCTGTTGGTTATAAACCTCCCTAATTTCAACAATTTGAGGTTAAAGAAAATCCAAAAGAACATGTTGTACACTTTATGAAGACATGTAATAATTTTGCTAAAACCTATAGAGATCATCTGGTCAAACAGTTTGTCTTTTCTCTAAAGGGAACTGCATTTATTTGGTACATGGATCTCGAGTCTAATTCTATTAATAGTTAGGAGCAACTAGACCATGAGTTTCTCAATCACTTCTATAGCACAAGACGTACGTTGAGCATGGTGGAACTCATGAATACTCACCAAATGAAGGACTAACCGGTTAGATTTCATAAATTGATGGAGGAAGGCAAGCCTAAATTGCAAGGATAGACTTAGTGAAGATTCTGCAATCAAAATGTGTATCCAAGGAATGCACTGGATCTTATTTACATCTTACAAGGAATAAAACCAAAATCCTTTGAAGATCTAGATACTCGCACTCATGATATGGAGTGGAGCATGTCCTCTACCAGAAAAGATGTGATGCTTGTCCATGATCCTCGCAAAGGAAGAGACAAGCAGCAACCCAAGATATGGAGTAAATTTGTTACCATAAATGACAATAAAGAATACATGAGCATTAAGTTCCACCTACGAAGTTCACCACGAATGAGAGCATGAAGCAAAATGTGAGAACAACTTCCCAAATACTTTCAAATCAAAAGTCGACATTGAGGGAGATGCAAGGAAAAAATACCCCTTCTTGTATTTTGATGTTTCCGATACTTTTGATAAGTTGTACGAGTTAAAGCTCATTGACTTTCTAGAGATGAAGCTACCCTTTGAAGCTAGAAAAGCTGATGATCCAAATTATTGCTAGTATTATAGACTTTTGAGTCATCCTTTTGAAAAATGTTTTATCTTCATGGATAGAGTGATGCAATTGGTTAACAAAAAAAAATTGTCCTTGATGATGAGAATGATAGTACTAACCAAATCTATATCACATTCGTCTCATCCGATCTTTTCCAAATATACATCTCTGGAAATCATGAAGAGGAGTCACTGAAGCAGGAAGTTGATATAGATAGTGATGAAGGATGAATTCTTATAACTAGGTGAAGCCACAACAAGTAGCTTACGAAAAAAATCATCCAAGCAACCGATTATAGGGAAAATGGTGAAGAAATTGAAGAAAAGGATATCAATCAAGTGCCCGAAGAGGACAAAGATAGAAGTGCATAACTACCAAAAAATCTCGACGTCCTGTGACTATAGAGAAATTCTTACCAAGTTCGTTCGACATAAAGTCTATTAAGGCAATGTCAAGGAATCATGTTTCAATGCTGATAATGCAGAAATAATGAAGGTGCCTCCTACTGACAAAGAAGGAGCGATGAGTGAATCCTCACCAAAAGTGTCTCCTAGTGACGATGAAAAGGCAACAAGAGAAATCTTGTCAATGATGTCTCCTCCGCCTTTTGAAAAACCTATTGAACATTGTTCTCAAGAAACACATTTACCTATTGAACCTTCTTCCCAAGAAGCACATGTATGTGATACAAAAATCACATTTATAGATAATGATCTACTATTTTGTGAAACACTACACAATCATCCTTTGTAAATGGTGGGTCACGTGCTAGAGAAGAAGATAAATAAAATGTTAATAGATGAAGGATCTGGAGTCAACATTCTGCCTATCCACATTAGAAGGAACTCATCATCACAACTGAAGAACTTAGTCAAAAACATTTATTGATACAAGGATTCAATCAAGCGGGACAGAGGTCAATAGGCTCTATTAAACTAGAGATCCACATGGGAGATTTGCGATCAAGCACATGGATTCATGTGATCGATGCAAATACTCCGTACAATATGTTAGTTGGAAGGCCTTGGGTACATGAGAATATAATTGTCTCATCTTTATACTATCAAAGTTTGAAGTATCTTGAAAGCGGGATTGAAATAAAGATAGTTGCATATGATGATCCTTTCACCGAAGTTAAGACATACTTTGACGATGCAAAATTCTATTTGAAGGGTTATGTTGTTAAAAAGGCATAATATAATGATGTCAAATCAATCAAGTTTGACAAGATCACAAGCAAATGAATCGATGTGGCAGTCGAAAAGGTAAAAGTTGGCACTAAGAACTTTGTCCAATTCTGAATAAAGGGAAGATCATGTATTCGAAGAAAAAGTTGACTTCGTGACTTCTCTATGTGCCAAAAGTTAAGAAATAAAATGGTCAATCATCAAACCTTCAAGAAAATGCATTGAGAGGGATAACTCTTCCAATCATATGGATAGATGCAATAAACTTGCCTTCGAAGCCGCAAGGAAAGTCAATTGCTCAAAATCAAGTGCAAGATGTGGTGCTCCCTACAAAACGCACAAGGGAAGGTTTTGATCCCAATGCTAACAAGTTACTTATGAAGGCTGGATACAACTAGTCAAAAACGTGAAGGCCTAGGCAATAGCCAACCGCTGCCAATTCACATTTCTGTAAGAAGGGAAAACAATAACCATATAAATTTTGAAGATGGTTTCACTACTCCCAACAAAAAGCCTTCCATTTTTATTGACTTGGAGAATCGACCGAAACTACTTTTGTGTTTGAGAGGTTAGGTCCATTAAAGAAATGTTTTTTTCAGAAGTTATTTAAAAGTTACAACTCTTTATTCACATTTGATTGGAAAGGATTTCAAAGTTTGATTCTTTCTAGAATGAGGCGAAGAGTCAAATTTGTGGTTTCGTGTAAAGAGGAACTCAAGGCAAAAGCTCACACTGTGGTTTACACCAAAGAACACAAGGAAGATGAAGAAAGTGTAGGCTCCTTGAATCATGTTACAATCCAAGATGAGTACGATTCTTTGCCTCAAACAAAGTTGATGAAGAGTTAGAAGATATTTTCTGGTGTTTTCATAAATTTTTCAATGACAATGATTAGAAGAGAAAAATGCTGGAGATGCTCCATCAGAATTTGAGGGAGTAAACACCACAATAGATCCTTTGAAAGAAGTTAATATTGGCAATGATGAAGATCCAAGGTCAACTTACTTGAGTGCTTTTTTAGAAGTTGATAATCTCTTATTTGAAATTACTCGAAGAATATAAGAATGTATTCTCTTGGAGTTATAAAGAAATTCCAGGATTAAATCCTAAAGTAGTGGTTCATCAGTTGGAAGTTAAAAGTGGTTCTCGTCATGTTAAGCAAGCTCAAACAAGTTTTAGGCCAGGCTTGGTTCCGTTGATAGAAAATGAAGTTAACAAACTTATTGAGGCAGACTTTATTCGTGAGATCAAATATCCTACATGGATTTCAAGCATTGTTCCTGTGAGGAAGAACAATGGTCAAATTCGAGTTTGTGTTGACTTTAGAGATCTGAATTATGCATACCCTAAAAATAAGTTTCCTTTTCTCATTGTGGAGTTGATAATTGATGCCACCACTAGTTATGAGGTGATGTCGTTCATCGATGGTTATTCTGGCTAGTATCAAATCCGCATGAAACTAAAGGATGAAGAACTCACCACATTTTGCACACTGAAGGGTATTTATTGGTACGAAGTGATGCCATCTGTTTTAAAGAATGTTGGTTCCATATTTCAAAGTGCTATGCAAAATATCTTTGACGACTTACTCCATAAAAATGTTAAATGCTATGTTGATGACTTAGTGGAAAAGTCGGGAAAGACGGGTGATCATTTGAAATATTTAAGGATGGTGTTTGGGTTTCTCCGAAGATATCAATTGAGGATGAATCCACTGAAATGTGTCTTCAAAGTTACTTCTGACAAGTTCCTTGGATTTATTATGAGATATCGAGGAATTGAAATTCAAGCCAAAGTTGATACAATATCAATTATGCCTGAGCCTCGAAATATTCATGAGTTAAAAAGTCTCCAAGGAAAGTTAGCCTACTTGAGGAGATCCATCTCAAATCTGGCGGGAAGATGCCAATCATTCGGTCACTTCATGAAGAAAGGTTCTCTTTTTAATTGGCACTAAACATGTAACGATTCCTTTAAAATTATCAAATCATATCTAGCGAAAATTTTGGTTTTGGAATCCTATACCTGGAAAACCATTAATACTCTACATTGCAGCACAAGAAGGGTCGTAGGAGCCGTTTTAGCTCAAGAGAATAGTGAAGGCATAGAAAAATCTCTTTACTACTTGAGTAGAACGATGACACCAAATGAGCTGAACTATTCGCCAATTGAAAATTATTCTTGGCTCTAGTCTTCTTAATTCAAAAGATGAAGCATTATTTTCAAGTTCATATTGTTAATCTTATTTCTAGAGCAAATCCCATCAGACTCATATTGTTAATCTTATTTTTATTTTTCAGAGTCACCACTTGAAATTAAGTTATCATTGAGTATAGTGGGGTCCATTTAATTTTATTACGTTTCTATATATTTTCCATTTTATATCTCTACATATACGTACTAAATTGTTTAAATTAAATAGTTAAATAAATTAATAAAATTTTATTATTTAGCTTCTATATTCAAAATAATTTGTTTTAAATTGTTTAAATTTAATATAGTTAAATAATTTATTAAAATTTTATTATTTAGCTTTTATATTCAAAACAATTTATATTTTAATATTATATATATCATTAAATAACTATATAAGATTATTAATAGTCATATTTATATTTTAAAATTATAATTAATAAAATTAAATTTATAAAAAATAAAATCCTAATAAATAATTTATTAACAAAAAACGTTAAATTAATTTTAATGAAGAATATATTTATTATCTCGAAGTAAATATTTAAATAAAATTTTAACTTTGTGAGGTGTAAATACAGTTCACCAATATTTAATTATTAGCGTTTGTATTCTACACACAATATATCAACGTAAAAGAATAAGAAATCATTATATTTTGTATTGAATTGCTTTTTATTAATTATTAAGTGACGTTAAGAAAAGAAAGGGAAAAAAGAGAAACTTCTTTCTTTTAAATTATGTGGCATATTTAACTAAAAATATACTTCTTTTATTTGGTTTTTGTGGAGTAATTTTACTAAATATTGGCGTACTTTTTTTTACTCTTTGAAATATTAGGGAAGTTTACTTTGGAATAAAAAAACTCTATATCAACGTATTGACGGTCCATAACTATAGGTTGTAACGTACAAGATTTTGATAAGTTAAAATCTTTAAACTTAAAACTATTTATAAACATAATATGTTTTTTTTTTTAAAAAATAGAAAATAATATCATACAAAAAGAAAGCAATAAATTCAGATTTCTTCAGTGAAGGGTTTGACCCTTACTCCCGAGAGAGAATTAATAATAAGGTTGCAAAAATATCAATGCTTATTATAATTCTAATTCTAAAATATTCTCACAATTACTACTTATATGTTAGTATTTTCCTTTTGCTTATGTATATAAAACTAGATAGAACAGAGGATCTTTATATTTCGATGATCGGTAGAAAACTCCAATTTTAAGTTCACTGAGAACTTCATGAAATATGTTTCTTGTTAGGATCTTTGTATTTCCGGTGGCCGGTAGAATACCCCAATTTTAAGTCCATTGAGAGAATCATGAAATATCTTTTTTCTTCTACGTATGATGGTAGGTCAACAAAGAAACTACGTGCATGATCATTTATGTGAGCCGTATGATGGAATTTCAAAGATATGAAGACTAACTGTCCAAAAATATGCACGACAATGTAAAATCATTTCTCAACAATACATATTAAGTAATAATTCTCTCTTTGCAATACCTCCTCTAAATAAAATCGCTTAAACAAAATATTAAATTTACAAACAACTGCTACATCATTGTGCGATCAAAATATTGTAGTGCTATTATCAATCAAATATTAAGAAGTTGTGAATAATTAAGAATGATCTCCCAGTTGATAATACTCTAGCTAAGTCGATTGGTTTGGCCCTTGAGGTACGTATTTGCAAAGATTATGAAGCTTCAGGTTCAACCTGATCAGTTTAATTACATTTAGTAGTTGCCTATCTAATCTGTTTGTGCTGGTATATATAGCATCACCCAATTACAATTTTTTAGGAGTACTTCTCTCATTGATGCCTATTCAAAATGTGCAAGGAGGGTAATTATGTACGACATATAACAAGTATCATGGTATACTATGTTATGTTGCCTGCATTTGACGAGGCGATTGAAATGTTCTTTAAGATGGTGAAGTATAACTCAAAAATATTATTTATCTATCTATAGCATTACTTCGCAATTCCCAGGTTAAAGTGATAAAATTTATTTCTTAATTGCTTTAGAGCCTCTTTGAATGAGCTTAAAAGCTTGTCAAACTGAGTGTTTGACAATTATCAAAGTGACTTATTTTAAGTAAAAAATGACTTATTTTAAGCCAAAAGCTAAAAGCTAGGTGAGTGGTTTTTTTTTTGAGGAACTTTCACATATAGCCACTTAAAAATAAATAATTACTCTCTATAGCTATAGTTTGATAATTATAATTTGTAAGTACATGTTATTTGGAGGAGAGAGACGAGCGAGACTGGGAGAGAGAGGAGAGAGAGGGGGAAAAGAGTGGGAGAAAGGTGAATTGTATATGTATGGTTAGATAATTGTATATTATACATATGTAATTGTATATATGGAAAGAGAGATTAAGAGAGGGAGAAGAGAGGCGAGCGAGACTAGGAGAGAGAGGAGAGAGGCGAGCGAGACTAGAGGAGAGAGGAGAGAGGAGAGCGAGAGAAGCCAGAGAGTAAAAGAGAGGTGAATTGTATATGTATATAATTCTATATAACTGTATATTATACATATACATTTGTGTAAATGGCAAGCGAGATTGGGAGAAGGAGGAGAGAGGCTAGCGAGATTGAGAGAGGGAGGAGAGAGGCGAACGAGAAAGGGCAGAGAGTGCGAGAGAGGTGAATTATATGTGTATATATGCGAAAGAATTGTATATTATACATATTTATTTGTATATTCTGGCGAATTATGCATATACAAACATGACTAATTATACAAACTCGAAGTCAGTCCACGTAATTAATGTAGCGTACCACCAATCCACTGTCACCACTTCAATACATAGTTAAATCATCTAACACAATATCCAAAGGCCCTTACCCATGTCCATGATCACTAATTCAATTCAATTATTACAATAGACAATGAATCAAAGATCATACAACATGGATTTATGAATTTAGGGCAGCATACTAACAATTCTAACATGATTCAATAGCCCTAACCAAACTACATAAGAATCAAATAACATAAAGATATAATCAACTCACCCACAAAGTAGTCAAAAACTAGGTTAATGAATTGCATGGGTTCATAGAGTAATTAGATTAAAACCATCAATTTAATCATAATACAATGATTCAAAGCGTTTAATGGAAGAACACATTTCTAGATAACAAAATAGGAGAATTCATATTTTTGATCATCTTTGAAAAATCATTGGAATTGAATCCTTGAAGAAAAGAGATTCAAGGATAAAAACCATACCTTAATTGTGATGAAAATCTCACAAGATTTATGGAGAAAAACTTGAGAAAAAAAGTCTTTTTCCTTGGAACTTCAAAGCATCATTAATTGGGTTTTCGGAGACAAGAATTGAGAGGTTTTGTTTTGAGTTGAGGGTTTAGATTTTATAGGTGAGCTTAGGGTTTTAAAAAGACTCAATAACTTTCAATAATTCATCCCCAAATTACCAAAAAGACCCCTTCACTTATTGGACAATTTAACCCATTCAAATTTGACTTGAAAATGACGCGACCAAATCTGGGAGTTTACTACATGTCGCGGAGGAAGTTTCAAATCTTTTTTCTGGAAAATTTCGAGCTAAAATGGTCTGTGACTACCCTGTGTCGCAGAGAAAGATGCCCATTAAGTGCCAGTTGCGCGATGCGCAGCCACTGCCATATCTTGATTATCGTAGGAGCTTAGATATCCATGTTTGGGTCATCCTTGGGTTCCCTTAGGCTTGTTCTCGGGGCGTTATTATCGGATGTTTTGACCCTTTACATGTCAGTCTATGCGTTGGAACCCTCGGTACTCAGTTTCACCCTTAAACCATCCCCCAAAACTTCACTACAAAAAACTATGACACAATAGTTTAACTTTGACTAGTTTCCGGACGTTCTTGGACGTTTAACCTCCAAACACTTCCACACTGTATATACTGTATATAAACACTATAATTAAAAATTTAAGGACTTTAAAACATCATGACACACATGTTAGGATATAGTTTCACCTAGATCACTTTTTAGAGGCGTTACAATATTTAATATAATGTATGTCATGTATGCAAGCCAAGTGTTCACATGGGGATCATAAATGGTTCTCGAGTGCTAGTCACATCAAGGGTGTAGGGTCGGTCATGAAAAACTTGGTATTAGAGATTAAATTTGAAGAGTCATAGAGTGTCTATGAAGTCGTGTATGAAGGGTTATTTATATAGGTGTGAAGTATGTCACATCTTTTATTAAGAGGCTACAGCATTTATGAAATACTTCCCTTTATTCTACTCCTTCTTTGTGAGATAAAGTTCTATTCTACATAGCTCTCTTTCTAATTCGTGCCTACCTGCATCTTTTAAATCATGCCTCCACTAAGACTCGTTCTAGGATATCCTACTTGGAGGAATGTTGATCCTTAAGATAAAAAGGTTCCTAATGTACAAGGCATGCAACCAACTCAGGTAGAAGTCATTTATGTTTCAATTCAATTTGTTGAATCAAGTTCTAATAACATGGGTTAGTCTCTATGGAACTGAACATCAAGATGCGAATGATGCATCAAGAGTCGCAGAGTTTTTGAGAATGTGTCTCTAGGTGTCCTATTGATCAAAGGTCAATGAGGACCCATAAAACATTATGGGCTATATTTGAAGGTATTTGAGGTAATGCATATTGTTGATGTTGAGCATGTGGAGTGGGTTGGCTACAACCTAAAGGGATTTTCTGGGATATGGTTTGACTAGTGGAAGAAGAACATGGTCAAAGGGAACTACAATCGACTTGGTATGTGTTTGAAGATGCCTTATTAGGGGGCTTTTCAAACAATGAGCTAAGGGAAGCTAAGGTTAGAAAATTTCCTAATTTGAAACTGCAATCTATGAGTGTGAAAGAGTACAACCTAAAGTTAACCCAATTATACAAACATCATCTAGAGACAATGGCTGGTGTGAGAAGTAAAATAAACATGTCCATGTCTTAACTATCTTACTAATCGAGTAAATAAGATAAAACAACTATGCTAGTAAGAGACCTGTGAATATATAGCTTATGATTCATGTGAACAAAGTTGAGGAAGAGAAGTTTAAGGATAAGGAAGAGTTCCATAGCAAGAGGGCTACCACAACAGGTCATAAGTCTGGCAAGCAGAAGACTGGGAATATGAATTGATCCTCTTTTCAGCAAAGCTAATCAAGACTTGCTCCATCGTCATGTAATGCACCTACACCAAGAAATATGAATGATTACAAGAACCAGAACTCCCAAAATTTTAGAGTTCAAGGTTCTCTGTAGCACAACGGTTCATTTGTAACCCACTCCGGGGTACTATCCAGGAAAATAAAATCATACAATCACAAGTACTATTCTTGTTCGTGATTGGATGGCTAATGTGCTATTTGATCCAAGTCCTACTTATTACTATGTGTCTTCGTGATTTGCCATATTATTTACTATGATTTGTGATATACTTGATGCCCTATCCATGTTTCTACCCCAATTGGAATGTTTGTAATAGTTACCCACGTCTATCGTGTTTGTCATATCTTGTTTATGGATTTTTAAAACATTGGATGATTTGGTGATTTTTTATATGACTGACTTTGATATAATTTTAAGCATGACTTAGTTGTCCCTTGTTATGATGTGCTTAATTAATCAAATCTTCTAAAAAAATTGAGAATGGAAAATCAGAGTGGAAAGGGGTGTACAAGCCTATACAATCTAAGATAACATCCTCTATTATAACTAGGAAACTTGTAGGGCAATATTGTTTGGCGTATTTGGCTCATGTGCGAGATGTTGAGGTTGAGTCTCCATCAAATGAGTCCATTCTTGAGGTATCATAGTTTAGAGAAGTGTTTCCTAATAGTCTGCCTGTACGCCTCCTGATAGAGATACAGACTTCTGCATCAATTAAGAACTTGGCACTCAACCCATTTCTATACCCCCGTATCGCATGGCGCAGCCGAATTAAGAGAGCGTAAGGCTAAAATACAAGAGCTTTTCTTTAAAGGAATTATCCATCCTGATGCATCCCTATGGGATGCTGCAGTTTATTTTTGTAAGAAAAAGGATGGTAGCATGAGAATATGTATAGAGTCCCGACAATTAAATAGTGTGATCATTCAAAACAAGTACCCATTGCGCTGAATAGATGACTATTTTTGACCAATTAAACAGAACATCAGTTTTTTCCAAAATTTATCTAATGTTTAGTTACGATTAGTTAAAATTAGGCCTGAGAATGAGTCCGAACGACATTTAGAACCCGTTATAGGCACTATCAGTTTCTATTATGTCGTTTGGTTTAAGTAATGTGCGTGCCACTTTTATGAGTTTGATGAATGTGGAATTCAAATCATTTCTTGATTCATTCATCATAGTATCTATTGATGATGTTTTTGTCTATTTTAAAAGTGAAGAAGAGTATGTCAACCATCTTCGTATTGTTCTGGGTGTTCTTGGGAAACAGAGGTTGTATGCTAAATTTTTAAGTGTGAATTTTTGTTAACTTTGGTTGAATTTTTTTGTGGCATGTAGTTTTTTAAAAAGGGTAATTATAGATCCCCAAATGATTGAGGCACTCCAAAATTGGGTTCAGCCAAGCTCTATGACGAAAGTTAAGAGTTTTGTGGAGCTCTCTAGCTACTATCTCGATTTATCAAGAAATTTACTTCTATTGGCACTCACTTGAAAAATTTGACCAAAAAGAATGGAATGAAAAATGTGACGATAGCTTTCAAAATCTCAAGACTCTCTTGACCACAACAACTATCCTAGCAATACCTGTGGAAGATAAAAATTTTATTGTTTATTGTGATGCTTCAAATTCTAGATTGGGTTATGTGTTGATGCAAGATAAGAATGTTATATCTTACCTCTCGTGTCGTTTGAAGGTGCATGATAGGAAATATCTAACACATGATTTGAAGTTTGCAGCGGTACTGTTTGCTTTTCAGATCTGGCTGGACTACCTCTATAGTGTTAAGTGTAGAGTGTTTACTGATCATCATAGTTTTTAGCATGTGGTCACTCAATAGGATCTCAATTTGATAAAGATAATTTCTATAGATTTACTTAAACATTATGATGTAACCATTCAACACCCCCCCCCCCCCCCCCCGCGGGTAAGGCTAATGTAGTGGCAGACACTTTGAGACCAAAAGAGGTGAGTATGGGTAGTTTAGCTTGCTTGAGTGTAACTAAACAACCTTTGGCTGATAAAATTCATACCTTGGAGTCTAAATTAATTCAATTGGGAATCTCAAAAAAAGTGGAGTGTTATCTTGCATTGAAGTAAGGTCCATGATTATAGGAGAGATCATGATCAAGCACTTTGTGGATGAAAATTTGAATGGACTCAAGAAGAAGACTGCGATTGGTAAGGTACAAGAGACCACTTTTGATGCAGAAGGTGTCTTCAGTTTTAAGGAAAGAATT
This sequence comes from Solanum arcanum, assembly GCA_027789145.1. Lineage (NCBI taxonomy): Eukaryota > Viridiplantae > Streptophyta > Magnoliopsida > Solanales > Solanaceae > Solanum > Solanum arcanum. Next base: position 29,484,995 of record CM050937.1, read on the forward strand.
TGTGTTTCTCAAGTTGTCGACTTGATTCAGAATTTATTGATAGAATTCCATTGATCGCGACATTCCATTCATCCAGGTGTGACCAAGATATACCAAGATTTGAATAGAACTTTTTGGTAGATGGGAATGAAGAAGAATATAGAAGAGTTTGTGGCTAAGTTTCAAAACTATAAACAAGTGAAGTATGAACATCAAAGGCCTGCAGGTATGCACCAAGAAATGTCAATTCCATAATGGAAGTGAGAAAGGATAGCCATGAATTTTTTGGTTGGTATTCTCAAGACTATAGGGAAGTTTTATTCTATTTGGGTAGTTGTTCGTAGATTGACTAAGTTAGACCATTTTATTCCGGTAACAATAACTTATAATGCTGAACAATTGGCTAAGGTTTTTTTGACAGAGTTAGTGAGGTTACATGGGGTTTCCCTTTCTATAATCTCATACGGTGGTACACAATTCACCTCCAAGTTTTGCAGGAAATTACACGATGAATTGGGCACACAACTCACTTTTTGTACAACCTTCATTAAGGGCATGTGTGCTCAATGTTAGTGGGAATTAGGATAATATAAGTTCTTACCCATAAGTGAATTGTTCTATAATAATAGTTCACTCAAGCATTGGTATGGCACTGTTTAAGGTATTACATATGACGAGTGTAGATCACCCATAGGATGGTTTGAGTCTTGAGATGTGAAACCTTTGGGGGTTGATTTGGTGAAGGATTCTCAAGAGAAGGTGAGAAGTATTGAAGCTCAATTCTAAGCATCCCCAAGTAGACAATAGAAGTATGCAAACCATATGGTGAGAGACATGACATTTAATATTGGTGAGAATGTTCTTAAGGTATCACTAATGAAAGGGGTGATGATGTTTTGAAAGAGGGAAAGTTAAGTCTATTATAGAGTGGATTTACCTCCTAACTTATCAGGGGTTCATCTGGTATTTAATGTATCAATGCTAAAGAGATATCATGGTGACGAGGATTATATCACTAAATGGGACTCTATTCTTTTAGACAAAGACCTCCAATATTAGGTGGAACCTATTGTTATTTTTCATCATGACGTGCATAAGCTGAGGACAAAGGAGATTAGGTTCGTGAAAGTTCAATGGTAGAATCTTCTTGTTGAGAAAGCTACTTGGGAAACTGAGAGGGACATGTGAGACAAGCATCCCAAATAGTTCGTCGATTTAGGTATTACATCATTTTTTCCTTAGCCTATTTTTCCTAAGTTTATCACTCAAGAATGAGTGATGGATAAATGGGTATATATTGTAACGACCGAGATCCTTCATTATAGAAAAACCAATAGGGAGAAATTTTAGGTCGGAAAACTTTTTCTTAGTAACTTTGAATTTTCCAACCAAGTTTAAATTTGGATAAAATTGGAGTCACTAAAGTCTAGGGAAATTTGGTAACAATTGGGTGATATAATTATGATTTTTATCACATCATTATATAGCTAAGACGTTAAGGAACCTGTATAACTTTATGAAATTAAATATGAGCAAGTAAAACTACCGAAATTGGCTAACATTTTGGGTTTGAGTTCCCTGAGAGGAATATTTTTGTATTTTGAAAATGTAAAATTATAGTTGTTTGTGAATGATGATGAGATTTTATGATATTGTATACATTTTTTGTATGCATGTTATTATTATGTTGTAACAACTTATGTATCTTGCTCATTAGTGAGATAGTTGTGTGATCCTACCAGTACATTGTGGTTGTGTACAAATACTGTAATTGCTCTTTATTTATTGCGTACAAGGCGTCTTCAAGTGTAAATTGACCGACCTTGCTTAGAACATCAGCGATCATCTACCGAATACAAGGGTGAGCAAGTTCTTTAAGGCTGGCATGAGTTCTCTTTCTATCTATGTCCATGATGTACCGTGGTTTCACGGTACTTTCAATGCTTTTTCCTTAAGAGTTGTGTGTCTCTAGAGCCTTTTTATAGTAGTTTTAAAATGCTTTTATGTTTGTTTTATAGGAAAGTGGTCAAGAATAAAAACATAAACGACAGTTGGATTTTAGTGTATAAAGGCAACCTACGAAGGCCATTGATGGCCCGTCATTCAATCGATGATTCATAGGTGGTGACAGTCGATTGCTAATTAAACTGATGCAGAAATTTGGGTAAATCTGACTAACTGTGTAACTACGAAGAGGATTGACGATCCGTCGATTGATCGATGGATCGTCCTTCTAAATCGGCGATGTGATTAGAGATAGTCCCAGTACCCGAAGTTGGAGAAATTCTAAGGATGGAGTGACGAATGGCATCAACGGACTGTCGGTGCATCAATGGACCCGTGTTGTTGGTCCGTCGATTGATTCAGAGATGATGCCATCCAAAGGAGAAAAATATTGTAAGTTTGGACTGATAGAGGCAGTCGACGGTTAGTCAGTAGGCGTCGTCGATCATAGCCGCATTTTTGGATAAAATTTTATTAGTTTAATTACTTTAAAATTAGGAAAATGTTTATATCTATAGGTAATAAAAACCTTGTTTTTTTGGGTTAGACATTGTGTTTATAGTTCTTGTTTTGTTTGGAAATTGGGTTTTGCAAACTTTGGCAATAATTCAATATCCATATTTTGTTTCAAGTATTATTGTGAATTTCAAGTTGATTTGTTGGGTTTTCTTCAAATTGTTAAAGTATATTCATAATTTTTTTCCTAATAACCATGAATTGTTCTTGCTTGCATGGATAACTAAATCCACAACTAGGGTTGTGTGATTGATGGGTGATTAACAAAGTGGACCTAGCTAAATAACAATCCTCAAATAGGTTCTTTCATGTATTGATAATTCTTTTGATTAAAAGTCTTTCTAGTGATGGCCAATGTTAGAACTCGCCTTGTTACGATTTGTCAAACAAAGAAGGTAGTAAATAAGAAAGAATTATCAACATAGATTTAGTGGGATACTATTTAATAGGCTAGTGTTGATTTGTGCAAAGTAATAAATAAATCATACATCAATTATGATGCTCAATATGAAGTAAAGGTAAGGGTTAGTAGCTTATACACACGCAGCCGGACTAAGGTATAGGATTAAATTATCTAAATGCCAAACCAAGGATTTAGAGATACCTAACTTATCACTTTGCATGCAAAACACTAGGGAAGAATTGTCATTGCTAGTAATACGGAGTTATGAACCAATGGGGAACACGTACACCCTAGTTAATCTCACAACTTGATAACAACTCAATCTTTACTTCTGCTTACTTGTTTACTTAGAAGTATTAAAGAAACTTGTTTCACAACCGCCCCTTTAATTTACTTGTGTTAGAAAGAGCTTGACTAAATACACATAATTGTACATTGAATTTAAGTCTAAATCATTTTCCTCATGGGATCGACCCCAACCTACTAGTTTGGTTCTTTACTTGGTACTACTGCTTATACTTCTTTAGGGAGGTGTAATATGAGTTTATCAAATTATTTCGTCATTATCGGGGAATATGGATTTTAGATTAATACAAAATTGATATTTAGTCAACAATTTCCTAATTTTATTTTTTTCTTTTTGTTTTTGCCTCTTTCAGGTCTAACTTTAGTGTATGCCAAGTACACGAAGACGCAGAGAACCACTTACTCAATTCAATCCTGAAATTAACTGTACACTACGAAGAATGGAAAATCAAAAGAGCCTAGCCAATCTAGGTAATGGGGTAATTCATCAACCTCCACTACCGGTTGAAGCACACAATCAAGTTCAAGTTGATTTGGAGAATGCTTTGAGGTTACAGCCCCCAACACCAAAACCTCGTGATTACTGTAGGGAAACATTAACATTGCCGAGTCCGATGGACCTCTTGTCCTACCCCCTTTGCCACCAAGGCACACATTCTTGGTGATGAGTAGCCTGATGCAGATTCTCACAGTGAGGGGTTTATTCTCAGGACTACCATCAGAGGATCCTTATGCTCACATAGCCAAACTGAGGTCTGTGTGTAAGAGTTGTGTGGGTAGGACAGACTTAGTTATGAATTTCATTGTGTTGCGAGTGTTTCCTCTATCACTGACAAGAGATGCCGCCATATGGTTTACTGAGTTTCCTACAACTCCATTTATGCTTGGGATTAGTTGAGAGATGCGTTCTTAGCAAGGTATTACCAAGTATCCATGAATCTCAACTACAAAGATAAAGTGAACAACTTTGTGTCACTACATGGGGAGTCGGTGAGTAGCTCTTGGGATAGATTTACCGCATTTATGAGAGGTATCCCAAACAACCGCATTGGTGATGAGTCATTGAAGGATTAATTGTATCAGGTCAAGATGATAACAATAAATCAGTAATCGAAACTACTACGTGGGGTTCCTATGGTGAGTGCATGTATGAAGAGATCGAATAGAAGTTAGGGAAGATATCTCTCAATAACAAGGCTTGGATCGCTAGAAAGACACTGAAAGAAAAACCTTTGCAGTATAAACTACAAACAACCCAATAGCATATGAGATCCGTGAAGAGTTGTCACAGATGAGAACTGATCTAGGGTTGGTTTTGAAACATATGAGTGGAGGTGCAGAAAAGGTAAATACGGTGAACTACTTAACTAAACCACAACCGTTGGTAGATGAGTATTATTATAAAGAATATTCCTATGCAGTGAATGAGCAGAAGGGGGGAGGTCTCGACCAAACGGTCAAGGCTCAAATCCAGAGAATTGGCACCAAGGTCAAGGAAATCATGGTCGGAACTATGGTAACTACAATCGAGAGGGTAAATATTTTTGATATGGGAACTATAACCATTACAACTACTTCAACCGGAGTACCTATTGTAATCACAATGATAGGAGTGGGCCCTATATTCCCCCACAAAATGGAGAAGTTGAACCTAGGGATGGTGGAGGTAGTATGGCGCGAGTTGAAGATATGTTACTAAAGACGATGAAGAGATTTTATACTAGTGATGATATTTCCAAGGATATGAGATGTGACCTAGCTAATATTTCACAAAAGGTGGATGCGCATGCAATTTTGATCAAGCATCTTCAGCTATAGATGGATCAATTGTCTACTTATGTGAATCCACGCCAACCAGGTACTCTTTCTAGCTTCACTATTCAAAATCCTAAAAATGATGGGCATTTCATGGAGGTCACTACTTGAGGGGGTAGTCAAACTATTGATCTACCTATGTTGTCTGTGGTAGAAGATGATATGGGAAAAGACAAAGAGGTTGGGGAGACCAGTGGAGAGTTGGTCACAAAATGGTGATAGAAGCAGAGGTGTCTTAGAAATTAATACGCATTCCTGGATATCCACCACCATTCCCTCGTAGATCGGCTAAAAAGACTAAGGATGGCAAATACTGGCGATTTATCACTGCGTTGAAACACCTTTCTATCAATGTCCATTTGATAGAAGATCTAGAACAAGCGCCCGATTATGCAATGTTTATGAAGGATATGCTTGACAAAGAGAGATCAGTGAGTTCTGAGGATGATGACAGAATGCAACATTGTAGTTCTTTTGCTACAAGGTCTCTTGTGCAAAAAAGGGAAGATCTAGGCGCTTTCACTATTCCATGTAAAATCAGGTTGCTACCTTTTGCTAAGGGACTATGTGATCTTAGTGCAAGCATAAACCTCATGCCTCTTTCCATAGATAAGAAGTTTGGCTTCACTGACACAAAGCCTACTGTGATGCGGTTACTGATGGCCGATCGACAATGAAGAGGCCCATTAGTATACTCCATGATGTGCTTGTGAAAGTGGAGTCATTTATATTTCAAGCTTATTTTGTGATTCTTGACTGTGAGGTTGATTTTGAGGTTCTCATTATTCTAGGGTGGCTATTCCTTGCCATCGGGTATACATTGGTTGATATGGAAAAGGGGCAGATGAAGATTAACTTGAACAATGAAGAAGCAAATTTCAACATCTGTAGGTCCATGAAGTAGAGTGGTGAGCTCCAATCATTATCTGTTAAATTCTAAAAAGTTGAGGGCTTATTCAAGGTACAAATTGAAGAGAGACTAGGCATCGAGGCACTAGAGGCGGTGATCATGAATTTTGAGAGTGATGGTATTAAAGAGTATGGGTCTTTAGTGGCTGCACTTGAATGAAATAAATATAGGCCAAAACCAAAGAAATTTGAGTTAGATATGTAGCATCGCGAGTCTCCACCCATGAAACCATCTATTAATGAGGCTCCAAAATTAGAGCTTAAGGCCCTACCACCTCATCTGAATTTTGTGTTCTTGGGTAGAGATGACACTTTGCCGATGATAGTTGAGGCTTATTTGAATGGGCAACAACTAGAGTGTTCAGTTGAGGTTTTGAAGAGGTTCAAACAAGCCATTGGTTAGACTACTACGAACATCATTGGGATTCCCCCGGTATTTGTTCGCAGAAAATCCAACTCATTCCCTATTATAAACTGAGTATTGAGCACAAGAAAGGTTGATCCACCTATGGAAGAGGTAGTGAAAAAGGATATCATCAAGTGGTTGGATGTCCGAGTCATCTATTTCATTGCAGACAATAGTTGGGTGTGCCCTGTCCAGTGTGTGCCTAAAAGGGGTGGGATGAAAGTGGTGCCAAATGATAGGAATGAGCTTGTTCCAATGCAGACAGTGATCGATGGAGAGTTTGTATAGACTACCAGAAATTTAATGTGTTGACTGAGAAGGACCATTTTCTCATGCCCTTTATGGATCAGATGTTAGATAGATTCTAGGAAAAGAGTGGTATTGTTTTCTTGATGGTTATTCGGATTACAATCAAATCTCTATTTCCCTTGAGGATTAAGATAAGACCATTTTTTACTTGCCCTTATGGGATTTTAACATTCAAAAAGATGTCGTTTGGGTTATTTAATGCACCGGCCACCTTCCAATGATGTATGATGTCGACATTCTCTGATATGGTGGAGTATATTATTGAGGTGTTCATGGATGATTTTTTGGTAGTCGGTGACTCCTTTGATCGATGTTTGAGTCATTTAGCCAAGGTACTGAAAAGATGTGAAGAATTGCAATCTTGTGCTTCATTGGGTAAGTTGTCAATTTATAGTGAAAGAAGGTATAATATTGGGCCATCACATCTCAAAGAAGGGGATAGAGGTTGATCGAGCTATATTTGAAGTTATATAGAGGCTTCCCTCACCCATCTCTGTAAAAGGCGCCAGAAGTTTTCTAGGTCATGCTGGTTTTTACTGGAAGTTTATCAAGGATTTTTTCAAAAAATTGTACATCCTTTGTGCAAACTACTCCAGAAGGAAAGTAAGTTTTATTTCGATCAACCTTTTCTTAAAGCCTTTTGAGATTTAAAGGAGTAGTTGGTGTCTGCGCCTATTATTATTTCCCCGGATTGGAGTAAATGTTTAAGGTGATGTGTGATGCTAGTGGCGTTACTCTTGGTGTGGTATGTGACAAAGAAGGGATAAAAATTTTCAACCCATTTACTATGAAAGTAAGGCCTCGAATGAAGCTCAAAATAACTACACGATAATGGAACAAGATCTTCTTGTAGTGGTGTTTTCTTTTGAAAAATTTTGCTCTTACAGACCACTCCGCGTTGAGGTATTTGATGGAGAAGAAAGATGTGTAGCCAAGGTTGATTAGATGGGTGCTATTTGTGTAAGAGTTTGATTTTGAATTAAAAGATAGGAAGGGGACTGTGAATCAAGTTGCCGATCACTTGTCTAGATTAGAGGATGAAGCTATGCGTGAAGTGGGAGAAAAGGCTGAAATTGATGATGCATTTCCTGATGAACATGTATTGGCCGCTTCTCAACTTTTGATCCCATGGTTCTCAGTTTTTGTGAATTTTTTGGCTAGTGATATAGTTTCTTTGGACTTGTCTTTCCATCAGAGGAAGAAGTTCATGTATGATGTGAAAACATTCTTTTTGGATGAGCCTTACTTATACAGGAGTTGTGCCATTGGGATTATTCGCCGTTGCATATGAGAAATTGAGGTGTTGAGCGTTTTGGATACATGTCACTCCTTGCCTGTGGTAAGGCATTGTAGTGGTATCCGACTGCGCATAAGATTTTTCAATGTGGTTACTATTGGCCAACCATTCACCGAGATGCTCATGAGTTTGCCGAATCATGTGATCGGTAATAGGGAGATGGAGGCATTTTGAAGAGGCAAGAACTCTCGTTAGACCCTATTCTCGTGATTGAGTTAATTGATGTTTGGTGAATTGATTTTATGGTCATGTTTGTGAGTTAATATTGGATGAAGTATATACCTGTGGCGGTTTACTACGTGTCTAAATGGGTGGAAGCTATAGCGCTTCCTAATAATGAAGGAAAGAGAGTCATCACATTCTTGAAAAGGAATATCTTCTCCACATTTTGTACACCTAGGGACATTATTAGTTATGGTGGCTCTCACTTTTGTAATAAGTTGGTCAAAAGTCTATTAGAGAAATACAGGGTTCTCCATAATGTGGACATTCCTTACCATCTACAGACTTGCGGGCAAGTAGAAGTTCCAATCGAGAAATCAAGCAAATTCTGGCAAAAACAGTAAATGCTAATAGAACAAATTGCTCAAGGAGGCTCAATGATGCTCTTTGAGCCTACCGGACTACATACAAGACTTCCATTGGTATGTCTCCATAAAAACTTGTATAAGGGAAAGATTGTCACTTACCTTTCGAGTTAGAGCACAAAGCAATTTGGGCAATAAAGAAACTGCATGGATAGGAATGAAGAAGCAGAACAAAGTTTAAATGGGTTGAATGAGCTTGGTGAGTTTTGTCTGAAAGCCTATGAAAGTTCAGCCATCTACAAAAAGAAGATGAAGAAGTACTTCAACTGAAGGATTGAGAAGAAAGAATTTGTGGTACGTGATTTGGTGCTTCTATTCAATTCTAGCATAGCCTGTTTCACCAAAAACTCAAGTCCAAGGGAACAGGGCCATTCCACATCACTTAAATGTTCTCACACGGAGCGGTTGAGTTTGAAAAAAAGGAGGGTGCATAGTTTACAGTCAACGGGCAAAGGATTAAGACCTACCTGGTCCATGCAGAGAGTGTACATGAAGTGGTTGAGGCCTATCACCTTGATGATGTCTGAGTAATCAAGGAGCCTCCGTCGTGCCATGACGTTAAATCAAGTTGCTTCCTGGGAGGTAACCCGAGGTGTATCCTATAGCCAAGGATAGGGTTTATTTTCTCTATATGCATAGTCGTATTGTCGTATTTTGTTTAGTTTTTTTATCTTATTTAATTCATGCCTGAGTGCTAGTGTTGGCTAGAGATTAGTATAGGGTCCATGTCTCAAAAGCGTCTAGAAAAACACATAAAGAATAGCCTAATGGGTGTTACTTGTGGAGAGACCAAAACTAAAAGTCTGCAGAACTTGGTTTGGTGCGCAGGTCTACAGACCCTATCCACGGGTTGTCGTCTAATCGGTGGACCCTCGATGGTGTTCGTAGATCCCTGGTATGTCTCAATTTTTTTTATGTTTTGATGCAATCAACGGCCTCAGTCTGGAACCATCGACGGAGTGCCGTAAGTCCAAAATTGCTAGCGACCCGACCTGACCCGGCCGGTCATATAAAAGGACATATCGGTTGGAATTCATTCCCACCTTCCAAATATTTTAAAATTCCTTCCAAAAATATGTCTCTTCATTAATTTCCTTCCTTTCTCATCAAACACCATACTCCCACATTCCAGAATCCATCCAAAATAAAAATCCCATATTCCCTAAGCTCTGTCTTCCCAAATTCTCTTCGGTCTCCGTTGTTCTTCAGACGGTGATAAAGTCAGGCTCATAGGTTGCTGTAAAAAGTTGACCTCATAACCACATCACTCTGAATTAAAGGTATTTCGATTTCCTTTGCATTTTGAATTCTCGTTCATAGTGTTTAAATGAATTCAACAATGAGTTTTTAATAAGGGATTAAATTAACTGAAAATTCATGTTGATTCTTGTGTAATGTTTCCCTCGGAATGATAGAAAGTGGTTGTGTTGTTTTATAATCTGCTTAAAATGTGGTTATTGTTGTAGTTTTTTCCAAATCTGAATTAGGGTTTTGTACTATGGATGATTTAGTAGGCCAAATACTTAAAATTGAAACTCTAAGAATGACAAAATGGTCTCTTGCTTGTTAAAATGGATTGTATAAACTCGAGTGGGTGTAATAGTTTCCAAAAAGGGAGATTGCTAATAGGCCTAAAATCTGTCTTAGGCCAACAGAACGAGGCCCCGTCAGCGGACCATCGGTGAATTGACGGGCCGTGGAAGGGGTACGTCGATTGGACCATCCCAAATGTGGTTTAGTGTGAAACCACGAAAATGGACTACGGTCAATTGATTGATCACGGACCATTCTGCACGTCTGTCGTTTTATTCATAGAACTTTTTTCACTAATTCTAAAAATAATTTGAAATGTTAGACAATGGAACTGGACTACAATCCGTCGATTTATCAACTGGTAGTTTCGCACGTCCGTCATTTCAATCTTAGAGGTCTGAAAATATGAGTAAGTCGAATAAATCTAAGTGTCAGAAGATGGACACTATCGACGGACCATCTATAGTGCCCGTCGTCCTGATTTTTTCGAGTCTGTAGTAGTGTTGACTTGAGACAAACAATTGCTCTACAAGTACAAATAGCACTGAAATGGATATCATCTACTAAAGGGACAAGTCCAAGTATGTGGCTCGTCTCGTAGGATGATTCCTATCCTCGACAATGAGAAATACCCAGAGTACGTTCCACCGGGTGCCACAACAACCAAACTAGATGCACGAGCCACTACGGTTACTTTTCAGGTGGATCTAGGCGTAGTCACTACCTTCTAATATGATAAAGAGCGCACACTGACAGGCTCACTTTTTGGGGCTGCCTCTAGCTCTGAAGGAGCATCAGGCTCCAAATCTGGTTCTGCTTTTGGGTCGGCCTATTCTTCTGGGTCAAATACAGACACTACCTCTGGCTCCATCTCTTAGAGAGACATGGGGTCAGAACACCACGACCACCAAGACTCGTGTGATAAGGCTGATAGGTCAAAGCCTGCACCCACACCCCGAGCAGATAAACTTGCCTCCGTGGCTGAGGAACCCAACCGGTGGTGTGTCGATGGGCAGCACCAAATATACAGAGATTCCAAGATGATTGAATGAGAGAGCGGTGATGACCTGGTTGGTGATAGTTAAGCATCGGGTTGTTACGGGGAGCTTGCACACTATCCTCGAGGTGCATAAATCGTTTACTTGGTACAATTTAGAGTGGATGGCTCGGGGTCTTGGCACCTATAGTGAGGAGATAGTCAGGGAGTTCTATGCTTCCTATGTGGCTATTCTCTAAGGTTCTCTCGGTAGGCGGGCTAGACCTGCCGAACACGACTTGCTCACTTCTGGGTTAGTCTGGGGCTTCAAGGTAGAAATCTGCCTAGTCACTATCCGCCGATGTTTGTATGTCCCTACTCATGAGACATAGTGGGCCCCCATGACTCTAGAATTCGACTACCGGTGGGATACAGTCAAAAGTGGTGCATTTAAGAGGACATCCAGGCAGCGGGCGAATATGAAGAAATTGTTGGCTCAGCATTGGGCGATTAAGGGTGAGAGTGTAGACTGACTATTAGAATTTTGAGGGTTAATTATAAAGGACAACCTCACCTGCACGATCAAGTTCTTCTGGTTTTTAGTTCTATACTGCCTATCATCGACAAATGACAACAACATTCTTATTTGGGATAGGGTGGTCCTGGTAGCAGCCTTGGTGGCAAAATTGGATATTGACTTTGCGAAACTACTGATCACGGTGATCCATGAGAGGGTATTCAAGTCCTTAACTACTTACCCCTTCGCTTGTCTTATCTTCCACTCGTGTAGGAAGGTTGAAGTGCCACTTTGGCAATGTGATACTCTCCGTATTCCGGCAGGGACGGTTCATATCGGTCTCATCAGGGATGAGGCCAATGTAGTAGCACCACGGAGAGGGACCAAAGTTGATTGAAGCCATTGAGTGATAACTTGGCGGACACGCTAGATCTAGCCCAAGGAGCTGATCCTGCTACCTCAGAACTCATGGACACCACTTTGGCTGAGTCCACCATGCTACTAGTTGAGCCCCCATTTCCTCCTGGTCCACCCCACATCCGCAGCACTTGTCCCTTTTGGTGCGGGTCAAGAATTTAGAGGCCCAAATGGCCACCTTGATACACCAGATACAACCTTGGATGAAATAGTCCATCTATGAGGCTTAGGACTGGATTTAGAATAGGGTGACCCAAAAGACTGATCAGAAGATTCAAATGGTTCACCAGTGCCTTAACGCCTTTGAGCTGCAAATACCTGCATGCCCAGCGCTCACCATTGTCTTGACTACTCTTCAGGGGTTGTGGCTATTTTGCGGGTTGATCTAGACTGTATAATGGAGATGCGAGGGACTAATCACGAGAATGTACCCTTCGAGCTAGAGGAGGACACGTTGTTTGCCGCCCTATTCACGGACCCTTCTAAGCTGCAGCCTGACCCAAGTGGTCTTTGCACGAGGCACCATTCTATCCTCACTACTAAGAGAGATTATGCTTTTGCGAGGAAGAGAGAGAGGAGAGATCTCAAAGTTGTAAGGAGACCTTCTTTGATGAAGGAGGATACCCGCCAGATGGGGGCACGGGAGGTGGCTGCGGGGGCGTCTAGTTCCATACTGGATATCGGTGAGAGGAGAACCACTGAGGGTTGATACACTCAAACTTAATTCTCAAGTAAGAATTAAAGAGGTCGTATCAAGTAAAGAACCCAACTAATGAGGTTGGGATCGATCCCACTAGGAAAATAGTTCAGACTTAACTTTATTCTCTTTTAATAATATTTAGTAAACTATTTCCCTAGAAAACAAAAGACAAAAAAGGGAGTTTTTATTTCTAAATTAATGAAAATAATTAACTGAATTAAAGTAAACAACTAACAAATTCAAATCTCGGAGCTTAATCAATTAATAAAAGTAACCAGGGATTAAGTGTTCCCCACATGTTCCTAACTTGATAATTCTAACTATAACGATTTTTTCCCTAGTATCTTGCATGTAAAGTGATAAGATATGTATCTCTAAATCCTTGGTTCGGTATCTAGAAAATTTCACTCCGCACCTTGGTCCGGCTACATGTGTTGCTATACTAACCCTTACCTTTACCTCATATTAAGTATTGTATTCGATATTTGACTAATTTATTACCTCTTACCAACCGACACTAGCATATTAGAAACTGTACACTAAATCTATGTTGATAATTCTTTTCCTATTATCTACCTCCTTGGTCTGTCAAGTAGCATTAAGGCGAGTTCTAACGTTGGCCATCTGTTAAAAAGACTTATAAACTAAAGAATATCAATATATGCAAGACACTATTCTAGAATTGCTATTTTAGTTAGATTTTACCTCATTATTTACCCATGGTTCCTACAACTCTAGTTATGGAGTTTAGTTACCCATTGTCATAATCACAATATTCATATATTTAATATAAGAATTCATGCACTTACTTTAATGAGAAAGAATAAAATCCAGAAATTCACTTGATTAATAAACAAAAACACCAACAATAAATTCCAAAAAAAGTGTATCAATCACTTAAATTAATTCTTCAATACTTGAACAAGAGAACTAAAAATTATCGAAAAGTCTCACGAAAAGTTCAACCCCCAAAACGAGGTTTTTTGAACTATTTATAATAAAAAAACACAAAAACCTAATAAAATAAGGATTCTAATTACTAAAAATATGTCCAAGCGCGTTTGAGGTCGACGGACCTCTTGACGGACCGTAGTGGTCACGACGGGCCGTCATGGCCTCCATCATCCCATACTTCACAAATTCTTCTGCTGCTTTCCTTATTACCCTCAACGAACAGGTATGACGGACCGTTAGAAGCACGATGGTCCGTCGAGGGTCTCCGTTCCATAATACTTTAACTTTTTGGAATTTGGGTACTGGGACTACTCTCTGATCATTACGATGAACAAGCAGGACGGACCGTCGTTGCTATGATGGTCCGTCATGGACTTCCATAATCCCACACTAGGTTAGACTTCCCCATCTTTCTTCAACAGCTTTTCTCCTTACTACGATGCCACCTTCGGACTGTCACAGACTCGACAAACCCTCATAAGCTCCGAAGGTGGTCTATTCTGTATTTCTCGCTCAAAAACTTCCGCATTCATCTTTGGACAGATTTCCTGCAAGTAAGGAGCAATTTCCATAAAAATCAATACAAAAAGGCTTTTTGGATACACACTAAACTTAAGGAAAAAACATTAAAAATACCGTGAAACCATGGTACATCAAGGGTGCAAAGATTTTTGTAGGAACCACTGAGGGTGGCCCAAGTATTGATTTTGCGGGTTCTCAAAAATCGGACCCGCCCACTTCTTGATAGATAGTCGGCACTATGTGTCTAGGGTTTGCTTGACTTACCACCCTGTACTTATATTTTTGTATGCATTGGGGAAAATAGAATGTTTTTTTTGGGGGGTGTGGTAAATGAAAAGGGAGTGCTAGAGTGAAGTCTGAGTAGCCTAACTCATAATCCTCTCTTTGGGGTTTTCTTGCCTATTTTCTTTTGCCTTAAGAGACTGATTATGTTGAACCATCATGTCCATATTTGTACAAAAGTATAAAAACATGAAATATGAAGCATTATGGCTAAAAATGAATGATATCTCATCCTAAGTAAGTGCTTGCATGAAAATGTGAAAATGAGTTGAATATGTTAGCTCAACATAGATAGTCACCCACTGGCTGACCCTCAACTAACACCTAAATTGGGAAATCAGACAATCTGATAGGGTCATGAGGTGTCAAGAGAGTGTGAGGAATTGGATTGTTCAATAGTTAGTACCTAGCTAGAACTTGCTCGATTGGTCTTGCAAGAAATGAATATATGTTAGAGGACTAGGAAAGAATGATAGGCCCTTGTTCAAATTAGCAAACATCTATCATAAAATGGAAGTAACCAAATGAATGTTATATCCCTTTTTGATCCAAATATATTGAGCCTATAATAGACATATTTTTTTCATCACTAACTCACCTTCGCTAGGTTTATGTGTTGGCCCTGGTCCCTCCTTGGACATGTGCACCTCAAATTCGGCCCAATGCCTATGTTAAGGGTGGCTAATGCAGAAACTGACCTCGTCTTAGCCCTGACCCGACATTGGCTAATGTGTACCTCAATTCATGGAAAAGCCATAAGTTCAGGGTGGCTATTATGAGGGATAACCCAAAATTGGGTATGAAAAGAGTTGAATGTTACAAATAAAAGAAAAAGTGAGTGAAAGATATGACTTGGTGAAATTACCTATGTGAACGAAAAAGAAAAGAAAAGTAAAAGAAAAGAAAGAAAAATGGTGAAGAAAAGAAAGAAAATATTTTGAAAAAGTTTAAAAATAAATAAGAGTCATGTCTTAAAAGAAGAGGAGCAAAGAAAAGCAGGGCATAAAAATGCAATGAAAAGAGGTAGGAAGATTGGCCGAGATGCTAAGGAGGGAAAAAAGTCACTAAAAATATACCCAAATCTACCACACCTGACCATGATCCTACAATACTAGCCAAGAAAGTCCTACCGTGATCCTAGGAGTCAAATGTGGTGAACTTGTACAGTGAAATAAAGGGCAAGCCTATGAAGACGAGTACTACCTATGTGTGAATTTGTTTTTGAGTGTGAGTGTTGAATAAATATCCTTGTACCCAAAACGTGAAATCACAGATTGAAAAATAAGGATTTTTTTTTATGTGAGGACACTATTTGCAATGTCAAAAATTTGGTACCTTGGTGAGAGATAAAATATTAGAAGTTTTTGTGCATGGTGAGGTTGTGTCAATGGTGTGATCCACATGAGTTATCTTGTTCAAACCTAAGAGCGTAAGCGTGAACTAGAGCAAAGAAAGATTCGGGACCTATAGCTATGTCGATGCAAAAGCTTAAAAGAGTATACTTTTGTAGAAAAAGTGTTGTTTTAAGTCATAGAGCATCATCTGAGGACAAACAACAAATTTAAGTTGAGGGTGTTGATGTACCGTGATTTCACTTTGTTTTCAATGCTTTTTCCTTAAGAGTTGTGTGTGTCTAGAGCCTTTTTTGTAGTAGTTTTAACATGATTTTATGTTTATTTTGAAGGAAAGTTGTGCAGAATAAAAACACAGAAGGCAGCTGGAATTTAATGTAGAGGGGCGGCCTACGAAGGCCATCGACGGCCTGTCATCAATATATGGTCCGTAAGTGGTGACCGTCTATTGCAGTTAAGAATGAAGAAGAAACTAGCAGACATATGACTAAATGTGGAACTACGGAGAGGATCGATAGTCAGTCGATTGATCGATGGACAGTACTGCTAAATCATCGATGTGATCAGAGATAGTTCGAGTACCCGAAATTGGAGAAATTATAAGGATGGAGCGATGGAGGGCATCGATTGACCGTAGGTGCATCGATGGACCATGTTGTTGGTCCGTTGATTAATTCAGAGATGATGCCATCTGAAGGAGAAAAACTATTCTAAGTCTGGACTAATGGAGGTAGTTGACGGACCGTCGTTCAGTAGGGGTCGTCGATCACAGCTGCATTTTTATGACAAACTTTCCTTATTTTATCTCCTTTTAATTTAGGACAATGTGTTCTATAAATTAGGATTAGACATTGTGATTATTAGTCTTGTTTATTTTGGAGATCGGGTTTTGGAAACTTTCGCAGTAATTCAATTTGTAGATTTGGCTTCAAGTATTATCGTGAAATTTCAAGTTGATTTGTTGGGTTTTCTTCAAATTGTTAAAGTAAGTTCATGATATTTTTCTTAACAACCATGAATTGTGTTCTCGCTTGCATGGGTAATTACATCCACAACTAGGGTTGTGGGAACCATGGGTGATTAACAAAGTAGACCTAGCTAAATAACAATCCTCAAAGAGATTCTTGCACGTATTGATAATTCTTTTGTTGAGATGTTTTTTAAGAGGTGAACAATGTTAGAACTCGCCTTGTTACTACTTTCCGGCCCAAGGAGGTAGTTAATAGGAAAAGAAATATAGACATAGATTTTGTGGGATACTATCTATAGGCTAGTGTCGATTGGTGTGAAGTAATAACTAAGTCATACATCGATTATGATGCTTAATATGAAGTAAAGGTAAGGGTTCGTAGCTTATACACACGTAGCCGGACCAAGGTACGGGGTGAAATTCTCTAAATACCAGACAAAGGATTAAGAGATACCTAACTTATCACTTTGCATGCAAGACACTAGGCAAGAATTGTCATTGATAGGACCCTAGTTTATCTCACAACTTGATAAAAACTTATACTTTACTTTTTCTTACTTGTTTACTTAAACGTATTAAAGAAACTTGTTTCACAACCCCTCCTCCCCATTTTAATTACTTTTTTCGGAAAGATCTTGGCTAAATAGATAAAATTATAAATTGAAGTTAAGGCTAAGAAATTTTCCTCGTCAGATTGACCCCAGCCTACTAGTTGGGTTCTTTACTTGATACGACCACTTATACTTCTTTAGAGAGATGTAATTTGAGCATATCAGTCCATATTTCAGACATGGACTTTCTAGTTAGTATTAGTTCATTATTTTGGGGTTATAATCCTTCTTGTTCAGAATTGTGGAACTTGTTAGAGTTTTAGTACATTGACTTTCAGGTTCTAGGCAATTAATTTCGCAATTCGTTGTTAAGTCTTTGGATTTTTATGGGAACTAAAATATTTATTTATATAAACTAACTTCCGTAACTTTAAAAGCATTAATATGTAGAATAAGTAGATTAGATAATTAGCATAGATAGTTATCCCACCGGAGGCTTACTTTGGGTACCAATTATGATGGTCTGAGTCGTGACATTTCTGTAAGGAGAGGTAGTGAGTTGGCTAAGACTCATCTGTTTTAACTTGGGAAAATTTAGAGAAATTTTAGAATATAAGATATATTTCAATGTCCCTATTCTATCATCGCAATTATTTATTCACTAGGTAATATTACGCTCTTTGCGTGGTCATAAATAATAATTGCATTGAACTTACAAATAACATTTTACTAATATCTATACATTAAAAAAAAGGTTCTTAAAAAATATAAGCAATATTCCAAAAGGAATTTGATTATTTGTCATTATCACATAACTCAAGAACCTCTAATGAATGAACTATTCATGAAATAATAAATCACTTGTTCTTTAATAAGCAAGAGAAAACTAAAGAATAAAATAATACTAATATATATATATATATATATATATATATATATATATATATATATATATATATATATATATAAAGACATTTCATCATAAAAATAAACATTTAAGTTGTATATATTATATAACTGTGATATATGTCTTAGAAAAAAATTCGAAAAAATTGTTAACATATTCAAAATAGAAATTACGCTTGAACATGAAAACAATTATAACTTTTGAACTTGCATAATGAATTTATTCATTTGATAAGTGAGAAATTTCATATGTATTTAAAAATGGATTAATATGTAAGCGTATATGTAGTTCTTTTAAGTTATAGAATTCAATATAGAATATCTAAACATGAATTCTTGGAACTGAGTATGATAATTATTTTTTGCACAATTTAATAAGTGTACTATATTTTTATATGTTCATTATAATCGGACACAATAACTTTGCAGACATATAAAAAATAAAGTTTAAAATATGTACTCAAAAACAACAATTTATATCATAAGCATAAATTAATGAGTGTAAAAAGACATACCACGATATGTAAAAATAGAAAGAAATAGAAAGGAAAAAATTGAGTCCGCTGAATGCATAATGTCCCCCCTAAAAAAACTAATCCTCTCCAATATTGAAGGATTAAAGGAATACATCATCTCAGTATGGACTGATTTTAACCACCTTATTGATACAAAACTAAGATTTCATTAAGTCAATCAACAAGAGCAACGTACGTGAACATTTAATTTTTCTAAAGTAGAAGAAGAAGATCCGAATTTTTGTGGTTTTAAAAAGAGAACAAATCCTTCTATTTATAGAAAACAAAGTGTAGTGTGAACAAATGTTTATTGTGCCTTATCAGAAAGGTTACAACTATTTGGAAAAGTCATAACACTTATGAAAGTTCACAACCTTTCATAAAATTATATACTTTTCATAATATCGAAACTCTTCATTAAAGTCGAAACTTTTGATAAAACTCGCGACTACTCATTAAAGTCAATTTTTTAAAGAAAACTCACAAATGTAACAACCCTAAAAATCGACTAGGTCAAACTAGAGCCTATCATGTGGGTTATGAGTCAATAAGGTGTTAAAATAATGAATAATAGAATTATAAGTCAGTTTGAAGAGTTTGGAAATCAAATGTCAAAGGACAACCAAGACGTTCGAAAACTAGTCTTGTGTGTGTGCTAGTGTGTCCTTGTTTGTTGTGCATGTTTTAAGGTGTTGTTTGGAGTCTACAATCAGTGGGAACGACCCTAGAAACTAGAGGGACATACCTAGGGTCAAAATGTCCTAGCATGACTCCCCAAGGACCAACCAAAGGATCCTTGAGGATGACCCAAACATGAGCCAAGGAAGCTGTCGAGACAGCCGATACTTGGAGGCCATGGCGCGTCTCGCAGCCCACACTTAAAAGAATTTGTTTTTACCTGTTACGCGGTCTCAACACGAACCATTGCGTCTAATAATTTTGAAGAATTAAAAATTCGAAGTGTCCATGCAACGTGCAACCATGTCCCAAAATTGGTCGCATCATTTTTAAGTCAAATTAGACTTGGTTAAAAGGTCCAATAACTGCAGGGGTCTTTTTGAAACTTTGGAGATTATTTATTGACAGTTTATGAGTATCTTTAAACCCCAAAACCAACCAATTAAACCAAACCCTCAAGCCAACACAAAAACACTCCATTCTTTCTCTCCAAAACCTCTATTGATGAAACTTTTAAGATACAAGGAAGAAGACCAAATTTTCCAAATTTTTCTCCACAAATTTTGTTGGATTTCTTCAATTAAGGTAAGGTATTTCATCCTTGATGTCAATTCCAAGTGCTTTTTAAATATCATTCAAAACCTTGAAATTCTATTTTGAATTCTAAGCATGGGTTCTTTCATGAAAACTTTTAAGTGATGTTTTAAGTATTGATCAATGTCAATTGAATGTTTTAAGATCAAAAACTCTATGAACCCATGTAATCCTTGAATTCCTAATTTTGTCTCTAATGTGGGTGAATTGATCAAGGTTAATCTTATTGGATTCATGTGTAGAGTGTACTAAGTTATTAAATTATGTATTGATTAATTTTAAAATTGTTCATGGTTGCCTATAATGTTGATATCTTTATTGAGTATTAATGGATCATAAATTTAATTGAATTATTGGCTTAGTCTTATGTACATTGTTATGGGTAATATCTATGTTATGTGAATTTGTATTAGAAAGGCTATATGATGATGATTATGGCTATGGGAATGTGGTGAGTTCACCAAATTCCTAAATTTAGCGTATAATTGGTATTGAATTGTCATTAATTGGTATGGTCCACTTATAGTGGCCACCATTGTTATATATGTTATGAACATCACTTTGTCGGCATTATTATGTTAATTATGGTATGATGATGATATGGTATATGTTAAGGTATAAAATGAAGTTATTCATGTGATGTCTATATGATCTTAAATGGGTATTACAATGATATGATTCAATGTATTGCCTCTCTAGTTGATAATATATGATGTGATTGACAAGGGAGAACCTTTAGAGAAACATGTTGTATCTTGTGCGGTAGACTAGTTTTTCTCTCTTGGTAAATGAAAAGGTATTGAATGAATGAACGAGTGAAATTCTAGAATTGGTAGACCTAAGTATGTGCCCTTCAATGAATGATTAAATGAGGTATTCTAGAGCAAGTCTTGAAATGGCAAACCTAAGCATGGTGCCTCTTCATGATAATTTTACAACCCTAAGTGAATGTGAAACCTTGAATAATGTAAAGAAGGTTAATGATGAGTTTTTGATCAGTAGGATTAAGTCTCCATTCCAAGAGTAGTCAACTGAGTTGTCCTTATAGTACACGGTTTGCAGCATTAGTGGACCCATCCTTGGAAGAAAAAGTATTATTAGTTGGTAGGACATAGTGTACATTCTCTAATACACCTAGGGAATGAATTACTCTATGAGAAACAAGGTAAATCACTGAGAGAACTTGTTTGTGGTAGTGGCTCTATTGGCTTTCTTTTTTGTTTTCCAATCTTCTGTCCTTCATTCTTGCAGATGCAAATCATAGATGACCTAGTGGCATTTATGCCAGACCAGAGCATTCTTCTCAAGAAAAGAAAGCGGAGAGGGTGACTAAATTTCACTCTTTATCATCCCTTACTACTCCCCAATTCCCATCAAGTGTTGTCTTATTTCCCAAGCCACTTTCGGTAGACTTCTTTCATTTCCGAATTAGCTTGCGACAAGTCCTAGCATTAGTATGAGTTCGTTGACCGCGTAAGGGCGATTTGATTAGGAGACTAGAGTACAAAGAAGCCCTTGATATTCATAAGATGATTACTAGTTCTACCATTGGAAAGCAGAACACCTTCATTATTGTGGGGTCCTTATGACAGCAGATTACATACCTAGCTCGTGTTTCTATGTCGGTTAGTGCCTATTCTCTTCATATTGGATGTGTATTCTAGTAATGGAGAAGATCTACAACGTGTAGGTAGTGGAATGGGACACTATCTATACACGGCATGAGTAGGATTTGAAGGTTCTAGGATGAGTTCCCTAGGTCCTCCAAGACCATTATGTGGATTCCTCTAATTATTACTTGTCTCTTAAATGGCTTAATGAATAATGAAGGCATGTTGAATAGAAAGGTTCTTATCTAGGGTAACTTTTAGAATTTCTTAGGTAGGCTTGAAGAGAGTGTATTGGCGGTCTCTTCATGTCTTAGTTAGGTGAATCTTAGAGTAACCTTAGATAGAGAGTCTAAATGATGAAAGGAGAATAATTTTAGGAAGTCTTTAGGATCACTTAGGTGTGTGTGAAGTGGTTGTATGGGAGGCCGCTTCTTATCTTACTTAGGTAGGTCTTACGATAACCTTTAGTATGAAGTCTAAATGTTTATATTGATTTTAAGTTATTATGGTTGTATTATGGATTAATTGAATATGACTTATATATAAATATTGACTTGAAGATGGTTCTTATACTTGTTTTATGAGTTTTTTATCAAAAGAGTATGAAAAGTATATTTTAAACTAAATGTACGTTTTTTAACAGTTTTATTGCATGTTCACAATACTTAGTGCATTCAATGTGCTAATTCCATATGTTTTCTATTTCTACAAGAGTAGGTGGCAAGTTCTGATAGATATTCTTAGAATTTGAGGCTTCGGAATAACATTCTAACAAGATCGATATGTCCTCATATGTTTGAGGACATGACTACGGTTTAGTTTCCTTTTCTAAAAGACTTTGTAATAGACTATAGTTTCTTTTCAAATCGATGTAAGGGTCGTGATATTAGGATATTATATGTATCTAATATGGCTATGACGAGACTTAGTTATTTCTTATATTCTATAAAAGAGTTTGAAAATTATGATGAAAAGTTTTAATCTGCACTACTTTTCATATATATGCGATGAATGATGTCTACGGGTTTGTATAAGACCTTCATGAATTCGAGTACGCCCCGTAGAGACCTAGGGGTGCTCTAGGGTCATTAAAAACTTTGTATCATATCCAAGTTATGAAGAAGTCTTTAGGGTTCAAAGTCTCATAAAGCCACGTCTAGAAGAGTCTTGTTCATCGATGGTGAATCGCGACACATGTATAAGAGAAGGGCTATAGGATGATAGTAGTTTCCCTTTCTTCATTACTCTTGTATCGTGCCGTAGAACTTAAATGCGTATGATATTTCTCTTATATACCTTGTATGGTGGTCTTCCAGATGGGATTACTTTGGAGGGGTGATGTTGCAATGTTTGAGAGAGAAAGAGGGGAGTTTTGATGCTTATAGTGGTTTGTGAATAGATGAATAATATGTGAAGATGGATTGGAAGTTTTATTATGATGTAGTTCTAGAATGATAAGAGTTATGATAGTTACATGAAGTACTTTTGGGGATAATGAGTTACCTTATGATGGCAGGATGGTTGTGGTATAGATTTGAGGAGTTATGTTAAGCCTTATAATTTAATGAGGTAATATTAAAAGGAGTTTGTCTAAGCTTAGATCCCAAGAGAAGGAGGTTATGTCTAGTAGTAAGGTTTGTTAATAGTCTTGATGTTCATGAGTTAGGTTTATATGAGTTTTTATTATATGAGGGGCGTAGTGGTTTAAGGAGTATGAGACCCTGAAGATAATTGGTAAGGGTCCTAACAAGAGTTGCTGAGAATTGGCAAGGAAGCAAATTCGGATGAAAGTGTCGGTATATAGTTTTACCCTTTGTGTGTTGATGGGCTTCTTCTAAGTGGGGGAGTATGGTGAGTAGTTGGGTTGATTGATTTTGTCTCTTTTCTTCTATTCTATTCAAGATTGAGAGTTAAAACTTTCTAGTGGAATGTTGCATGTATTTAGGAGCCTAAGTGACAATGAATTTCATTGATCTCTTTTCACTGTGCATATTGCCATGAGATTATGTTTATATGGTAAATTGAGCTTAAATGATGTTGTCTCTCATGTTGATATGCATCTATAATGAATGTCCTAAATGTTGCAAGAGTGAACTTATAAGCATGCTTAACCGTGAAGTTTTTGAAGAATAATGCATAATTGTGTTGCATGAGGAATGGCCATAATGTACTTAAACGTAATGTAATGAACATGATAATAAATGTAGATGGAAGTTCCTCCTCTATTGAAAGAGAAATACAACTTTAGCAAGGTGAAAGAATATGAGAAACTGGGCAAAATAAAATGATAAAATGGTATGTTTAGCCGATATGTCAAGGAGGGCAAGAAGTCACTAAAGTATACCTAAATATACCCTGCCTGACCGAGAGCCTATGTTACAAGCTAAGAAATTCCTATTGTGATCCTAAGAGTTGTATAGCGAACTTAAAGCAGTGAAAATAAGGTCAAGCGTATGGAAATATGTATGAATGAGTGTGAATTTGTTCAGAGAGTAAGTGTTGAAAAGTAATCCTTATACTCAAACTGAAATCATTGCGTGAAAATGAGGATTTTGTTTTTAAGTGAGAACACTAGTTTCAATACCGGAAATATTACCACCTTGGTGAAAAATTGAAGAGGGTAGGTGTTAGTGCATGGTGAGTCTGTGTCATGGTCTGATTCCACATAATTCAAGCCTAATAGTGATAGCATGCATAAACATGATGAGACTGATCGCGATTGATAGCCAAATGATTGAGAAAGATAAAACATGGATACTATTGTACAAAGATTTTGTATTGAGTTATAGTGCGTCACTTGAGGACAAACAACGAATTTAAGTTGAGGGTATTGATATACCGTGGTTTTACTGTATTTTTAATACTTTTTCCTTAAGTTTAATGTGTCCAAAAGCCTTTTTGTACTAATTTTTATTTAAGTTTCTCTTGATTTGCAGGAAATTTGTCTAAAAGATGAATGTGGAGGTTTTTGAGCCAGAAATAAAGAAATGTACAACCTACGGAGCTTGTGACGGTTTGTCGTGCTCGTGACGGTCCGTAGGTGGCATCATAGTGCAGCTGCTGAAGGAAGATGGGGAATTCTGACCAAGTGTGAGGTTATAGAGTGCGTGACAAACCATCAGAGCCATGACGGTCCATTTTGTTGGTTCGTCATGAAGATCAGAGAAGTAGTCCCAGTACCCAAATTCCAAGAGTTCAAGAGTTTTGGAACAGAGACACTCGACGGACCGTTGTGCGTGTGACGATCCGTCATACTTGCCGTCGAGGGTAATGAAGAGAGCAGCAAAAGAGGTTGCACAAGTATGGGTCGACGGAATCCATGACGGTCTGTCGTGACCATGATGATCCATTGCGAGGTCCGTCGACCCAGCCGCATTTTCACAGAAGGAATGGGGTGGGGTGGGGGTTTTAAATGTTAAGAAATTTTAAAAACCTCCAGCCGGGTCTGGTCGGGTATGCTTCATTAATGACACGACGAGTCTTCGATGACGGTCCGTCGCAGCTGAGATGGTACGTCATTGGTTCTGTTGCGTGTGCCCTAATTTGAAAATAATAGAAAGACGTACATGGCACGACAGATTCATGCAACGGTCCATCGCGTTCGTGACGATCCGTCGATGTGTCCGTCAGTGACTGTTGCAAAGTGATTTTCTGCAGAATTTCCTGGTGATGTGCCTGCAAATTCTAAACCCATTAGTAGAAAATGCTACCATTACTAAAAAGAAAAAACTATAAGTATTGGGTTGCCTCCCAACAAGCGCCTGATTTAATGTCGTGGCACGACTAAGGACACTTGATTACTCAACCTTCATCAATATGGTATGCCTATATCACTTCATTCACCGATGCACTATGCCCAAAATAGAGTTTTATTCGTTCTCCATTCATCTTAAACCTCACTCCCTCAATGGTTTCTAACTAAACTGCTCCATGAGGTAATACTTGGGTAATCAAGTAAGGGCCCGTCCGTTTGGACTTGAGCTTGCCCGGAAGCCAACGCAACCTTAAACTATCTAAAATCACCAAATCCCCAACCATAAACTTTCATTTTTCACTTTTTAGGTCATTATCCTTCTTCATTTTTTCTTTGTAGGATATAGCAGATACCGATTGGAGCTCACCCCTCTTCCCCATTGACCTACAAATGTTGAAGGTGGCTTCTTCATTGTTCAACCAAAATTTCATATGCCCCTTTTCCATATCAACTAAGTCTCTACCCGTAGCAAGGAATGGCCTCCCAAAAATAATAGGCACTTCAAAATTGACTTCACAATCAACAATAACAAAATCTGCCAGAAATATGAACGACTCCACTTTTACTAGCACATCGTGGAGTATCCCTGTAGGCCTTTTCACTGTTCGATCAACCATCAGTAGCCGCATCGCAGTGGGCTTTGGGTCACCCAAACCCAAATTCTTGTAAATCGAGAGGGGCATGAGATTTATGCTTGCCCCCTAGATCACATAATGATTTCACAAAATGTAATGACTCGATTGTACAAGGAATAGTGAACGCACCCGAATCTTCTTTCTTTTGTACGAGAGATCTTGTAGCAATAGAAATACAATGTTTCATTCTATCATCATCCTCGAAAGTGACCGATCTTTTCTTTGTAACCAGATCTTTCAAAAACTTGGCATAACCGGGCATTTTTTTTAGAGCATCTACCAAAGGGACGTTGATAGAAAACTGCTTCAACATAGTAATGAAACGCCAATATTTACCATCCTCGGTCTTTTTCACTAATCTCTGAGGAAAGGGTTGTGGTCTTCTAGGCATGGGAATTACCTTTATAGGGACTTCTGCATCTTTTCCAGTGCTATCTTCTGCTTCACCACTACCCCCTACCACCTTATCATTATCCTTTCTCACCTTTTCCTCATTAGACGACGTAGGTGGGTCAATGATTTGCTTACCACCCCGAGTAGTGATTGTTATACAGTGTGCATCATTTTTTGGATTTTGGACAGTGTTGCTAGGAAGAGTGCCCGGTTGCCGTGTACAATTGCAGATAATTGGGCAATTTGCAACTCGATCTGCTTAATCGATATTGCATGTGTATCAAATTTTTGCCCAATACCCGCTAAATCACTCCTTAACTCTTTACTGTGCTCATCACTAGCATCGAACCTCCTCATCATTTTGTGCAACATATCCTCAACGCGCGCCATACTATCTCCTCCATCCTTAGGAATAACTTTACGATTTTGAGGAGGGACATAGGGCCCATTCTTATCATATCTATTACCATAGTTACCCCTGTTGAAGTTGTTGTTGCGATTATAGTTTCCATCTTTGACATAATGACCCTCACGATTATAGTTACCATAAATCCGACCTTGGTTCCCTTGACCTTGGCGCCAATTATTTTGATCTGAGCCATGATCAATCGCTCGGAAACCCCCCCCCCTCCTCCCCGTCTGCTCATTTACTGCATAGAAATCCTCCGCATAATAGCATTCATCATTAGGTGGTGGTGGTTTAGACAATAAGTTAACTGCATTTATCTTTTCTGCACCCCAGTGATATTTTTTAATACCAACCAAAGATTAATTCTCATCTGTGCCATCTCTTCACGGATCTCATCTGTGGCTGGGTTGTGAGTGGATTGCACTGCGAAGGTGTTTCTCCCAGTATTTGACTTCCTAGTACTCCAAGCTTTGTTGTTCTAGGAGATTTTCTCTAACTTTTCAGCAATCTCAGCATAAGGACACTCCCTATGAGAACTACCCGCTATAGTATCCAACACCACATTATTATTGTCATCCTGTCGCCAATAGAAGTATTCCTTCAGTGACTCATCATCTATGTGGTGATTGGGTACGCTTCTAAAAAACGAGGTGAATCTATCCCAAGACCTACTAACTGACTCTCCTAGTAGTGCCACAAAGTTGTTCACTCTGTCTTTGTGGTTTAGTTTCTTGGAGAACGGGTAGTAACGTGCTAAGAAAACGTCCCTTAGTTGGTTCTAAGTGAAAATTGAGTTTTAAGTGAGATCAATGAACCAAATCGCAGCCTCTCCCGTCAGTGAGAGAGGAAACACTCTTAGCCCTATTACGTTCAAGTCCAAGTCAGGCCTCCCTACACAGCTTTTACACACTACCCTTACCTTAGCTATATGGGCATATGGATCATCAGAAGGTAGCCCTGAAAACAAATCTCTGGCAGTGAGTATTTACATCAGGCTACTAGTTACAACAAAGGTGTGGCCTGGTGGTAAAAGAGGCAAGACAAGCGTCCTATCGGAGTCTGCTATATTGTCATAGCCTCTGTCGGATTCTTGGAGACGTGGAGAGGGATTGTGTCCCCTCTGTTGGTTTTCACCAGGAGCATCGGGTAACAACTGACCATTAACATCAATCGGAGCTGGGATGTTCTGGTTCGGATCATCATCATTAATTCCCATGTTTTGATTCATTTTGCGTAGTGTACGCTCTAATTGATGATCGTAGGTAAACACCGGTTCTCTTCCTCTCCATGTATTTGGCATACAAGGAAGATGGTTCTAAAAGAATCAAAAACAATAAAACAAAGTAAGATCAAGAAAATATCAACTAAACTATAGTAATAAGTTTAAGTTAATCTAAAGCTACTTTCCCCGGCAACGGCTCCAAAATTTGATACGCTCAAACTTCTTCTCAAATAATAAGTAAAGCGGTCGTGTCAAGTAAATAACCCAACTTAGAAAGTTGGGATCGTTACCACGAGAAAAATAGTTTAGACTTAACTTCAATCTATTATTACTATTGTTCAGTCACTTTTTTCCTTGGAAAGCATAAATGATAAAAGGGCGGTTTTATATTTCTAAATAAATGCAAATAACTAGAGAAATTAAATGAGACAACTAACAGCTTCAAATGTTGGAGTTTAATCAATTAATAAAAGTAACTAAGGTTTATGTGTTCCCCACAGGTTCATAACTTAATAATTCTAACTATACCAATTCTTTCCAAGTATCTTGCATGCAAAGTGATAAGTTACGTACTTTTAAATACTTGGTCTGGCATCTAGAAAATTTCACTCCGCACCTTGTTCCGGCTACGTGTGTTGCTAAAACTGACCCTTACCTTTACCTCATATTAAGCATCGTATTCGATATTTGACTAAGTTATTACCTCGTACCAATCAATACTAGCCTATTAGATAGTATACACTAAATCTATGTTTACAATTCTTTTCCTATTATCTACCTCCTTGGTCCGGCAAGTAGCATTAAGGCGAGTTCTAACGTTGGCCATCCGTTAAAAAGACTTCTAAGAGAAAGAATTTTCAATACATGCAAGACACTATTCTCGAATTTTTATTTTAGTTAGGTTTTACCTCATTATTTTCCTATTGTTCCCACAACCCTTGTTAGGGAGTTTAGTTACCCATAGTCATAATCACAATATTCAAATATGTAATATAAGAATTCATGCACTTAATTCAATTAGAAAGAATAAAATCCAAAAGTTCACTTGATTAATAAACAAAAGTCATCAACAATCAATTACAAGAGTCTAAAAATATTTAAGAGTCTAAAAATAATCAAGAGTCTAACCTCAAAAATGAGGTTTTTCTAACTATTTATAAAAAATAAAAAGCATAATTGAATAAGGACTCTATTTGCTGGAAATCTATCAAAACGCGGCAGGGTTGACGGACCCCGCGACGGATCGTCGTGGTCACGACGGTCAGTCATGGATTCCTTCATCCCATACTTGTGCAATTTCTTCTGCTCCTCTCTTCATTACCCTCGAAAGCAATATGACGGATCGTCACAGGCACAACGATCCGTTGAGGGTCTCCATTCCAAAACACCTGAACTCTTGGAATTTGGGTAATGGACTACTTCTTTGATCTTCATGACAAACCAGCAGGATGGACCATCATTGCTACGACGGTCCGTCACACACTCCGTAACCCCACACTTGGTCAGAAATCCCCATCTTCCTTCAGCAGTTGAACTATGATGCCACCTATGGACAGTCACGAGCACGATGAACCATCACAAGCTCCATAGGTGGTACTTTTCTATATTTCTTGCTCAAAAACCTCCGCATTTATCTTTTAGAAAGATTTCCTGCAAATAAAGAGAAACTTACATAAAAATTAGTACAAAAAGGCTTTTCGACACACTAAAATTAAGGAAAAAGTATTAAAAATACCGTGAAACCACGGTATATCAATGCTTAATTGTGAAGTTTTTGAAGAATAGTGCATAATTGTGTTGCATGAGAAATGGCCATAATGTACTTAAAAGTAATGTAATGAACATGATAATAAATGGAGATGGAAGGTCCTCTTGTGTAGAAAGAGAATTAAGAGTATTGTTGCATGATAAATTGAAGATGTTGTTCCTACTTCCTTGTTGTGTTTTGAGTCTCTTGGTTATTTGGAGTTGATGTTCCTCCTATCTATGTGTATTGGGTAATATGTGGTATGGTTATGATCTTCTAGTTTTACATCCTTATCTCTTGAATGTGTTGAAAATAATTTAGTGTCATTCGAGGACGAATGTTTGTCTAAGTGGGACATAATGTAACAATCCTAAAAATGAACTAGGTCAACATAGAGCCTATAATGTGGGTTATGAGATAATAAGATGTTAAAATAATGAATAATAACATTAGAAGTCACTTTGAAGAGTTTAAAAGTCAAACGTTAAAGGACGACGAAGACGTTCAAAAACTAGTCTAGTCTGTGTGCTAGTGTGTCCTTTTCTGTTGTGCATATTTTAAAGGTATTGTTTGGAGTCTAAAATAAGTGCTTAGGACCCTAGCACCTAGAGGGACATCCTAGGTTAAAAACGTCCGAGCACAACTCCCCAAGGACCAACCAAAGGGTCCTTGAGGAGGACCAGAACATGGGCCAAGGAAGCTGCCGAGGCAACCCATATTTGGAGGACATAGCGCGTCGTGCAGCCTACACTTAAAAGGAAAAAGTTTTGCCCTGCAAGGCGCGCTCAACACGAACCATTTTGTCTCAAAATTTTTAAGAACCAAGATTTGCAAGTGTCCGGCGACGCGCAGCCTTGTCCCAGATTTGGTCACGTCGTTTTAAAGTCAAATTAGACTTGGTTAAAACGTCCAATAAGTGGGGTTATTTTTAGAACATTTGGGATTATTTATTTATGGTTATTGAGTCTTTTTAATCCCAAAACCCACCAATCAAATCAAACCCTCAAGCCAATACAAAAATTCTTCATTCCTTCTCTCCAAAGCCTTTATTGATGAAGCTTTGAAGCTCCAAGGAACAAGACTATATTTTCCAAGTTTTTTCCCATAAATTTCATTTGATTTCTTAAATTAAGGTATGGTATTTTGTCCTTGATTATTCTTCCATTCAAGGAGCCAATTCCAAAATATTTTCAAAGATCTTTCAATACCTTGAAGTTCTATTTTGAATTCTAAGCATGAGTTTGTTGCATGAAAAGGTTTTAAGTGATGTTTTATGTATTTATCAATGTTAAATGAATGTTTTAAGATCAAAAACTCTATGAACCCATGCAATCCTTGAATTCCTAATTGTGATCTAATGTGGGCAAATTGATCATGGCTTAATCCTATTGAGTTCATGTGTAGATTGTATTGGGCAATTGAATTATGTATTAATTAACGTTAGAATTGTTCATGGTTGCCTTATAATGTTGATATCTATATTGAGTATTGATGGATCATTGATTCAGTTGAATTATTGGCTTAGTCTTATATATATTGTTATAGGTAATATTTCTATTATGTGAATTTGTATTGGAAAGGCTAAAGGATGATGATTATGTCTATGGGAAGGTGGTGAGTTGACATATTTCCTTTGTTTAGAATATGAATGATATATAATTATTATTGATTTGTATGTTCCACTTATAGTAGCGGTGTTTAATTGTTATATATGTTATGAACATGCCCTTGTCGGCATTATTATGTGAATTATGGTATGATCATGATATGGTATATTTGAAGGTATAAAGTGAAGGTATTAATGTGATGTTTATATTATCTTGCATGTATATTATATTGATCTAATATAATGTATTGCCTCTCTAGTGGATAATATATGATGTGAAGGACTAGGGAGAGTCTTTAGAGAATGATGTTGTATCTTGTGTGGTAGACTAGTTATCCCTACATGGTACTTAAAAATGTATTGAATTAAAGAACAAATGAAAGTCTAGGATTGGTATACCTAATATCTGCCCTTCCTTGACTGATTAAATGAGGTAATCTAGAACAAATCTTGAACCGGTAGACTAAGGATAGTGCCCCTTCCTAATAAGTCTAGAATCCTAAGTGAGTGCAAAACCTTGAATAATGTAAAGAAGGATGATGATGAATTTCTTATCGGTAGGCTTAAGGAGCCCTTCCAAGAGTAGTCAACTGAGCTATCCTAATATTCGTTGGTAGGACTTAGTGATGGTGCATTCTGTAATACACCTAGGGAATGAATTACTCTATGAGAAACAAGGAAATGCTCCGAGAAAATATGCTTGTGGTAATACCTCTACTCGAGTAGGAGACTAGAGTATGAAGAAACCCTTGATATTCCTTCATTATGTGCCAACATGGGATGATTACTAGTTCTACTATTGTCATGTAGTACACCTTCCACTGTGTGGGTTCTCTATTACATCGGATTCCATACCTAAATTGTATGGTCTATGTCGGTTAGTTCCTATTCTCATCATATGGGATATGCATTCTAGTATTGGAGAAGTTCTACAACGTGTAGGTAGCGGAATGGGACGTTGTCTATACATGGCACAAGTAGGCTTTGAAGGTTCTAGGATGATTTCCATAGGTCCTCCAAAACAATTATGTGAAATCCTTTTACTGTTACTTGTCTCTCAAATGGATTAACGAATAATGTTGACTTAAGTTAATGCATGTTGAATAGAAAGATTCTTATTTAGGGTGGCTTTGAGGATTGCTTAGGTAGGCTTGAAGATGGTGTATGGGCGGTCTCTTCATGTCTTACTTAGGAGAGTCTTAGATTAACCTTAGGTAGAATTCTATAAATGATGAATAGTGAACAATCTTGGAAAGTCTTAAGGATCAATTAGGTGTGTGTGAAGGGTTTTTATGGGTGGCCTCTTCATATCTTACTTAGGTGGGTTTTACGATAACCTTTGGTAGGAGGTCTAAATGTTTATATGGATTTTAAGTTATTATGGTTGTATCTTATGGATTACTATAATATGAAACCGGCTTCGTTGACCTTTCAGAGGTCCCAAGCAAGCCTACTTACGTCATTCTTACTTTACATAGGTTAATCTTGGCGGAAAATTTGAAACTTTTTGTTTCTTAACATACTTATAAACACATTCTCATTAATATGTAATTGTTCACCATCAACCATCTAACGTAAAGAGATAAGCAACTGAAAGAAATAGTTCAATTCTTATTAACTGTATATTTGCCAAAATGGCACCAATACATAGTTTGAATAAAAACAGGAAAGAAACGCTAGTGGAACATGCTCCACTAGCTCAACTCTAAAACTAAGCTAGAATATAAAACAACAGCATCCTTCAAATCAGGAGGACCTACCATAACCGGATGAATGTTGAACGTACAGATAACTACAGCGATGATTCTGTAGCTCTATCGTCCACCTGTGCCTGCACCTATAATAGTAGAGTTTGTGTAGGGTTAGTATACACTTGTACTAAGTATGGATATATGCAAGAACACACCAAGGCCATGCATGAGAAAGAATAGCTCTTTCCTAATAACATGATTTTTGGAAGACAAGTCAGTGGACTTGGCAAATTGAGATTAGGAAAGTTTCAAAATTTGGATTAGGAAAATCAATGAGCTTTCCTAATTTGGATTAGGAAATTCAAAGAGCTTTCTAGATTTGGAATAGAAAAGTTATGCCATGAGAATAACATACATCATCATACTTTTCACATTTTGAGAAAGCATATAACACTTACACGTAGCACCTATCATATAGCATACAACACATTTTGCATGTAGCACGTAACTACTTTAATATCTTTCATTCATATGCCATTAGACCATAGAATCATGGACTTATTATTAAGACATCCCAGAAATTAGGGCTCAATAGATGGGACCTCAACTAGGGAGTCTTCATTAGCAAACACAGAGTCTGCTTCGTTCATTCATACATACTCCATTTCATTTCATTCATTGGCAAGTGTAGACACAAGCTATATCTAGGATGTAGTTTATGACTTTCATTAGGTTCGTTGTGCAATGATTAAAAATGACCTAATGTCATTACTTAAATCTAACTCAACTTTTAATTATCCCATTCTAACACCTTTGGTATCATTCATTTCATTATGTGCATCATTTAAGGCTGGCCTGATTCATTCATTGAGAACTTTAACTTTAACTAACATAGATCATGTGAGCATCATTAAATCCAATGTCTCCCCCACACCGAAAAGAGGTGGATCATCGGCCAAAGTGACCCAAAACATGCTAGCGTACATGGGAATTTAACCCCGCCTATTAGGAGATATAGTGTGACCCATACCCGGCAAGCCAGACAACCTCATCTAATGAGAGTTACGCGAACCTTCGTCCTTCGCGAAAAAAGGGATCACCGCTCATAGCTTGCCTATGGTGCTCAGTATAAAGTTCTATTTCATTCATCTCATACGTCACTGATATACCGTGGTTTCACGGTATAATTAATACTTTTTCCTTAAGTTTAGTGTGTCCGAAAGTCTTTTTGTTCTAGTTTTTATATGAGTTTCTCTTTGTTTTGCAGGAAATCTGTCCAACGTTGAATGCGGAGATTTTGAGTGAAGAAATGCAGAAGAGACCACCTACAGAGCTGATGACGGTCCGCCGTGCTTGTGACGGTCCGTAGGTGGCAGCGTAGAGAAGCTGTTGAAGGAAGATGGGGAAGTCTGACCAAGTGTGGGGTTATGTAGCTTGTGACGGTCCGTCGGGTCTATGATGGTCCATCCTGCAGGTTCGTCATGAAGTTCAAAGAAGTGATCCAGTAACCAGATTCCAAGAGTTGAAGTGTTTTGAAACGAAAACCCTCGACGGACCGTTGTGCCTATGACGGTCCGTCATACTTGCCGTTGAGGGGAATGAAGAAAGCAACAGAAGAAATTGCTAAGTATGGGACGACAGAGTCCATGACGGTCCGTCGCGAGGTCCGTCGACCCAGCCGCGTTTTGGCAGATTTCCAGCAATTAGAATCCTTGTTTAATTAGGCTTTTATTTTTTAAAAATAGTTCAAAAAACCTCATTTTTGAGGTTAGACTCTGCTAGATTAGACATCATATTATTAGACTCTGTGTATTAGTGTTTTTATTTGGAGATTCTTACAAGTGATTTTTGGTGATTAATCAAGCAAACTTTCGGACTTTATTCTTTCTCATTGAAGTAAGTACATGAATTCTTATTTAATATATTTGAATATTGTGTTTATGGCTATGAGCAACTAAACTCCATAACTAGGGTTGTGGGAACCATAGACAAATAATGAGATAAACCCTAATTAAAAGAACAATTCTAGAATAGTGTCTTGCATGTATTAATAATTCTTTCGTTTAGAAGTCTTTTTAACGGATGGCCAACGTTAAAACTCACCTTAATGCTACTTGCCGGACCAAGGAGGTAGATAATAGGAAAAGAATTATTAACATAGATTTAGTGCATACTATCTAATAGGCTAGTATTGATTGGTACGAGGTAATAACTTAGTCAAATATCGAATACGATGCTTAATATGAGGTAAGGATAAGGGTTAGGATAGCAACACACGTAGCCGGACCAAGGTGCGGAGTGAGATTTTCTAGATGCCGGACCAAGGATTTAGAAATACATAACTTATCACTTTGCATGCAAGATACTAGGAATGAATTGTTATAGTTAGAGTTATCAAGTTATGAACCTGTGGGGAACACGTAAGCCCTAGTTACTTTGATTAATTGATTAAAACCCAACATTAAAAGCTGTTAAGTGTCTCTTTCAAGTTCATTGTTTATTTTCACTTATTTAGAGATAGAACCCCCCTTTTTATATTTTTACTTTCCAAGGAAGTTATTGACCAAACGATAGTAATAATAGGTTGAGGTTAAGTCTAGACTATTTTCCTCGTGGGATCGATCCCAACCTCACTAGTTTGGTTATTTACTTGACACAACCGCTTTACTTCTTCTCATTTGAGAAGTAAGTTTGAGCGTATCAGTCACGTAAGCTGACTTCTAGTATAAGGACATCATAGATCATTAGATGATTTATCATCTCATCATTAATATTAAGTGTGTTAAGCTCAATACCTTCATTAGAGTGTTCATACAGACTAGTCTCTTCATTATCTTACACTCTCATAGGTGAGTTTGTTTTGGTAACATTTACTTAGGCTCATTTGAGATTGGTCTCATCATTTACATTTTGCCTCATATCATGTTGTCACCGCATTGATTAACATTATCACCTTTGCTTTTCATAGTTACTCACAACTTATTACGTGGATGTTCATTTCATCATATGCCAATGCACTTGGCCATTTAGTGTGTTTCACATCCTTACGTAACCCTTCTAATCATTTCATTGTTCATCTCATCATATGCCAACGCAATTGGCCATTTAGTGTATCTTACACTCATACTTAACCCTTGGATTCATCAATTCTTTACATACATCTTAGGTTCACTTACTTTTGAATGTATGCTAGACTTATGAGTCTATACACACAATCCATGGGGCTTCATTCATAGTTCGTTAAGTGATTGATACATTACGAAGATTATGTAGTACAAGAATTATGTATCTTTTATATATGCCAAGATCTTAACTTCGATCTAAGTAGTTTGCATTATTCTTGGATATTTTGTTCACGTATGACTTACGTATCAATACGGAAGTTTGGGTAAGAAAACCCAAGTTCGAATCACATGGAAAACATTTACATTTTTCATTAATTGTATTTTAATCTTCATGATATTGTGACTCTAGATTGAACCCCATCATTTAAATTGTATCTTTAGTTTTCTACTTGGTTTTCCTGTTAGGTTTGCCGAATGATTGTGGGTAAAAAACCCCACATCCTCTTCCATTTTATTCTTTAATTTTCGCTAGGGCATTGGGAGGTTGTGGGTTCAAACCCCCACATCCTCCATATTTTTGATTTTAAATTCCCTAGAGCATTGGGAGGTTGTGGGTTGGAACCCTCACAACCTCCTTATTTTATTTTTTGAATTAAGTTCATTAGATTAGGCGTTTTGGAAGTGAGGTTGTGGGATCGAGCCCCCACAACCTCACCTTCTTTTCTTATTTAATTTTGTCATTCTCCTTTCCAACCTTGAAGTCATGGGTTCGATTCCCACGCTTCACATTTTCTTTTCTTTACTTTCTCTTCCTTCACTCACTACTGGAGGTCATGGGTTCAATCCCCACCCCTCCCATTAATTTATTTTAATTCTTGTTCTCTTCCTACTAACCCAACAGACCCAATTTCGATTACCCCAGCCCCTTTTTTCTTTTCCTTTCTCGCGAAGTCCAGTAGCCAAATAATGAGGTCACATGTTCGAATCCTGGTGGCCTCACCTTTTTTAAATGTATTAAATTTCCAGATATCAACCCCCTTTTTGAACGAAATTTAAAGTACACTAAGCTGGAAAGTTCTTCATAATTTTTAGCTTCCTTTCATCAACCTTTTCAAGTTAGTTTGTTAGGGCATTTCACCAAGCATTTAGTGCATTGTTAGCTGTAGTTTAGTAGTTACATTAGTCAAGCCTTTTCATTCAAAATTTGTAACTTCACACACCACATGAAATCACATTGTGCACAACTTTTGCACATAAAATACAAGAATTACCATGCCTTTACACGTCCCAAAACAGTGACTACTTCACTGGGACACATTGCACACACACATCACCTTTTTCACATGATATCGAACAACAAAATTATTATTCACACAATTTCAAACATGCATACTTAAACACAAACATCACAAAAACACGTTTACCAACGTGAGAAAGAATGATGAAACGTGAGAGATAGATCGTGAGAGAGTAGTCTAATAATAAGAGTATTAGTTTGGGAATTAGTCAAATTAAGACTCCTTGTAATTTTAAAATTTAAAAACCTGATTTAATAAGCTTAGTTAAAGGACCATTATGCCCTTAAAAATCAGATTATCAACATTAATTAAATCACCAACTTGTTGCTTCCAATGGGGCTCGTACTTGGGTAGAGTGGCCCTTGCGAAATGGACCATTCCGGGTTAAACTGAGCCTAATTGGTACTTTAGTTTAATTAACTAATTAATTAATTAGTTCCTTAGGGTAATTATGATATTACCCTTGGCCTGGAAAAGACCATTTTACCCCTGGACCCTCAAAAACATAACAGTTCTTCTCTTTAAATCCGGTAAAGACTCCTTCAATTAAATCTTCGTTTTCGAGAGCCTTACATGGTTGGTTTTAACCTTTCCAAGCTCAACTAGCCCCCCAAGTTAGTTGTCTTGGTCGTAGTAAAGGTTCTGAGGTTTGTTTCTACGCGTATCAATTCGTGTGAACCTTGGTCTAATCGCAAACATTCTTGACACCTTAAGTATTTATCTTAATTCATTTTTTAGGGTTGTTACATTATCCCCCCCTTAGGAAAATTCGTTCCCGAATGACACTATCACTACATATCGTAATGCCAATCTGATCATAACATAATCACTATGCACAGTCAAGCAATAGCAACAAAATACAGTGACATAAGGAAACATAGACTTAAGAGTAGGAAGTCTAACCTCAAGAGCTGAAAAGATTAGGGTATCGGGTTCTCATGTCGGCCTCAGCCTCCCACGTAGAACCCTCAACAAGATGATTTCTCCACAATACCTTCACTGTGGCAATCTCCTTGTTCCTTAGCCGCTGGACCTGTGTATCAAAGATCTCAACAAGTACCTCCTCATAAGACAAGTCTTAATCGACCCCCAAATCTTCCACAAGTAGAATCGATGCTGGATCACCTAGGCACTTCTTCAACATAGAGACATGAAAGACTGGATGTACATAAGCTAGCTCCGCAGGCAATGCTAACTCATAGGCCACCTCACCCACACGCTGCAGGATCTCATATGGCCCAACATACCTCAGACTCAACTTCCCTTTTCAACCAAATATCATCACCCCTTTCATAGGTGATATCTTCAAGTAAACCTTGTCACCAACATCAAATTCTAAGGGTAACTTTCTATTGTCTGACTTTTGTCGGCTGTAAGCAGTAGCCAACCTGTCCCTAATCACTCTAACCTTCTCTAAGGTCTCATGAATGATATTTGGACCCAAAATGGATGACTCTCCAACCTCGAACAACCCAAGTGGAGATCTACACATCCTACAATACAGTGCCTCAAACTGTGCCATCCTAATGCTGGAGTGATAACTATTATTATACAAGAACTCTATCAAAGGAAGATGGTCATCCTAGCTACCTCTGAAGTCAATCACACACGCTCTAAACATGTCCTCCAATGTTTGAATGGTGCGTTATGCCTTCCCATCAGTCTGAGGATGAAAGGAAGTACTAAGCTTCACCTGCGTGCCCAAGCTTTTCTGCAATGATCTCCAGAAATGTGAAGTAAACTAACTCCTCTATCTTAAATGATAGACAAAGGAATCCCATGCCACCTCAAAATCTCATAAATATAAAGTCTCGCATAATCCTCGGCTCTGTAGGTATACTTCACAGGGATAAAGTGTGCAAACTTAGTCAATCTGTCCACAATAACACATATAGAGTCATTCTGCCTCCTAGTCCTCGGAAGACCAACCACG
This sequence comes from Solanum arcanum, assembly GCA_027789145.1. Taxonomy (NCBI): domain Eukaryota; kingdom Viridiplantae; phylum Streptophyta; class Magnoliopsida; order Solanales; family Solanaceae; genus Solanum; species Solanum arcanum. Next base: position 29,524,356 of record CM050937.1, read on the forward strand.
AAATCCATATTAATGGCCTTTTACTTCCAAGTTGGAACCTTAATAATGTGAGTCAGACCACTAGGATTAAGATGCTCTGCCTTAACCTGCTGGAAATTAGGACACATAGCCACGTATTCTGTAATGTCCTTCTTCATGCCATCCCACCAATAGATATACTTAAGATCATGATACATTTTGGTGGAACCTGGATGTACGGAATAACTTGAACCATGGGCCTCTACAACAGTCCTAGTCCGCAAATCATCAACCTTTGGTACACACAGCTTGTCCTGGTATCTAAGTATGCCATTACCTCCCAAAGCGAAAGACTCATTATTTTTAACAACACAGAGTCCTTCAGCTCCATCAACACAGGATCAAGATGCTGATCCTTCTTGACTTCAACTACCAAGGATGATTCAGAACTAGGATAAACTAAAACACCCCCACTAGTAGAGTCAACCAATCGCACACCCACTCTGGCCAGTCTATGTACCTATTTTTCCAACTCCTTTTTCTCGTCCTCAACGTGGTCTATACTCCCCATGCTCATCCTTCTCAAAGCATTAGCCACAACATTAGCCTTACCTTGATGGTAGTGCACATTCATGTCATAATCCTTCAAAAGCTCCTACCATCTCCACTAATGTAGATTCAACTCCCTCTTTGTGAACACGTATTGGAGATATTTATGATCTGTGAAATCCTAATGCACTCTATACAGATTATGCCTCCACAACTTCAGTGCAAACACCACTGCTTCCAACTCCAGGTCATGAGTGGGATAATTCTTCTCATGAACCTTTAGCTGTCTGGAAGCATAGGTTATCACCTTACCAGCCTGCAAGAACACAACCCAAACCAACCCTAGATGCATCACAATAGAAAGTGTAATTCTCACCACACTTAGGCAGAGTAAGCACCAGGGTGGAAGTGAGTCTGTCCTTGAGTTCCTGGAAACTCTTCTCACAAGTCCGTCCATACAAACTTGGCTTTCTTCTTCGTCAAAGCTGTTAGTACGGCAGGAATGGAAGAAAAGCCCTCCACAAACCTGCGGTAGTAACCAGCCAATCCCATAAAGCTACGGATGTCAGTGGGAGTATGGGGATTTGGCCAATTCTTAACAACTTTAGTCTTTCTAGGGTCCACCTCTACACCTTGATCGGACACAACATGACCCAGGAAGGTCACTGATCTCAGCAAGAATTGATGTTGTTTAAGTACCTTCAAGGTTAGTCTCAAATGTTTTTCATACTCTTCCTTGGTCTTAGAGTATATGAGAATGTCATCAATGAATACTATGACGAAAGAGTCAAGATATTCATGGAATACCCTGTTCATGAGATCTATAAATGCAGCAGGTGCATTCGTGAGACCAAATGACATTACTAGAAACTCATACTGACCATAGCGGGTATAAAAGAATGTCTTTGGGCTATCTCCATCCCTAACCCTAAGCAGATGGTACTCTGAACGAAGATCAATTTTTGAAAGAAACTAGAACCTTGGAGTCGATCAAACAAGTCATCTATTTTGGGAAATGGATACTTGTTCTTGATAGTGACTTTGTTGAGCTGCCGATAACCGATACACATTCTAAGGGTCCCATGTTTCTTCTTTACAAACAACACTGAAGCGCCCCAAGGGGATATGCTCGGCTGAATAAAACTCTTATCAGTGAGATCTGTCAACTGCATCTTCAACTCTTTGAGTTCTCCTAGAGCCATTCTATAAGGAGGAATAAAGAGTTGTTTAGTATCGGCTTCTAAGTCGATACCAAAGTCAATTACTCGAAGGGGAGGGACTCCAGGAAAATCTTCAGGAAACACATTAAGGAACTCATTCACTACAGGCACTGAGGCTATGGAAGGAATGCATGATCTAAATAATAAACACTCACAATATGACATAGTAACCCCTTGGACATTAGTTTATTGGCCTTAAGATTTGAAATCATGGGATTCCAATTGTACCCCTCCCAGACTAACTCTTATTCATTAGGCAAACGAAATCTCACCACTCTACTACGATAGTCCAAGCAAGAATAACAACTGTGAAGCCAGTCCATGCCTAGAATAACATAAAAATCATGCATGGGTAACTCAACCGAGTTTGCACACATAGTCTTACCACTTACAACTATTGGGAAATCCTTGTATACTCTATCGATTCTTACATTTTCTCCTAAATATGTACTAACAACTATAGGATCATGCAGAACTTCAGGCAATATCTCAAAAGTGAGAGCAAGCAAAGAAGTTACAGAGGAAAGTGTAAACCCTGGATCAAGTAAAGCATAAACAAAAGTTCAGAATACTTGCAGCATACTTACGACTACAACAGCGAGCTTCTCCTGGTCCTCCCTTCCCTTCAGGGCATAGAACATGTTCTTCTTAGGAGGCTTGGCTGCTGCTGCACCCTGTGGATTTGGCCCAGGCTGAGCATTACCTCCTGCCTGACCTCTGTTCTGTGGGGAGTCTCTAACCATGTGCCCACTCTTACCTCAACCGAAGCAAGCATTATTGCCCTGTCTTCACTCTCCGCTGTGATCTCAGCAACACTTAGCACAATTCTTCTTAGGACCCTGCATCTTTCCTCTATTTCCCTTCTTGGACTCAGGTCTGCCTCCTCTAGATGTTGTACTCCTCTGAGAGTTAGACTTCCCAGAACTCTGTTGCCCGTTCTTGAACCTGGGCTGCTCACGGATGCCAAATTATTTCTGTGGCCTGCATGGCTGGGTTTGAACAACTCCTAAGTGACTGGCACTCCACCCAAAACATGGCTATCTTGCCCTATCTTGCACCAAGTGTGTGAAACATCCTTGAGCTGATAGGAAGCCAGCCTAGCCTTCTAAGTATCTTTGGCGCCATAGCCACCAAAATATTATTTACTTCATCCACAAACTTCTGAGGATCCTATGATGTCTGAGACCCTGTGAATATAGGAGGGTTCATCCTCGTAAAGTCTCGCAGCCTGTTAGCCATGCTGTGAACTGGTGGATTCTTTCTCTGAACATCTTGTAGATTTACTTGAGTAGTCATAGCCTGAGCCTACATCGTAATGGCATTTTCTATCTGAGCCGGTGATGCCCTCACCTCAGCACCAGTCAACCCAACTAGGTTAACTGGTATCGCCACTCCTTCAGCTGGAGCCTGAGGTGGATTCTGATTATCCGCAGCAGTTGCTCCTCCTCTCCTGTGACCATTAGCTATCCTAGTGTTCATTATCTGAAAAAACAACAAGGATTGATGTTAGACATGCTCATAACACCAAGGACTCAGACAGTAGGAAAAGCACGATAAGATTAAAAGAAAGTAAATTTTCCTACGCATCATGCAGTCTCTAATCCAAGATAGTGTTGCACTTCACTACCATGACTTAGAAAGTACTCAATGTGGTTGATGTGAACTTATATTCCTCGGAATTTAACCTAGTGCTCTGATACCAACTTTGGCACGACTGGAATCTAGACCCCAGAAGAGACTTGCGTAGTTGACCTCTCAGATGTCGCAGGCAAGCCTACTTACGTCATTCATACTTTACATAGGCTAATTTTGGCAGAAAATTTGAAACTTTTGTTTTTTAACATACTTATAAGAACATTCTGATTAATTTGTAATTGTTCACCATCAACCATCTAACATTAAAAGATAACCAACTGAAAGAAATAGTTCAATTCTTATTAAGTGTATAATTGCCAAAATGGCACCAATACATAGTCTAAATAAAAATAGGCAAGAAAAGATAGTGGAACACACTTCACTAGATCAACTCTAAAACTAATCTAGAATATAAAACAGCAACATCCTTGAAAGCATGAGGACCTACCAAAAAACGAATGAATGTTGAATGTCCGGATAATTGCAGCGATTATCTTGTAGCTCTATCGTCCACCTATGCCTGCACCTAAAATAGTAGAGTTTGTATAGGGTTAGTACACACTTGTACTATGTATGGGTATATGCAAGCACACACCAAGGACATGCATGAGAACAAATAGCTCTTTTCAAACAACATTATTTTTGGATATCAAGTCAGTGGACTTGGCAAATTGAGATTAGGAAAGTTTCAAAATTTGGATTAGGAAAATCAATGAGCTTTCCTAATTTGGATTAGGAAATTCAAAGAGCTTTCTAGATTTGGAATAGAAAAGTTATGCCATGAGAATAACATGCATCATCATACTTTTCACATTTTGAGAAAGCATATAACATTTACACGTAGCACCTATCATATAGCATACAACACATTTTGCATGTAGCACGTAACTACTTTAATATCTTTCATTCATATGCCATTAGACCATAGAATCATGGACTTATTATTAAGACATCCCAGAAATTAGGGCTCAATAGATGGGACCTCAACTAGGGAGTCTTCATTAGCAAACACAGAGTCTGCTTCGTTCATTCATACGTACTCCATTTCATTTCATTCATTGGCAAGTGTAGACACAAGCTATATCTAGGATGTAGTTTATGACTTTCATTTTTTTGGGGTTGTTACATTATCTTTGAATATTGAGTTCAAAATGGTTCTTATACTTGTTTTTATGAGTTTTCTATTAAAATAGCTTGAAAAGTATGTTTCAAAGTAAATGTTCATTTTTGCATTGTTTTATTGTATGTTCACCATACTTGATTCATTCAATGTGCTAATTCCATAGTTTTCTAGTTCTATAAGTGTAGGTGGGAAGTGAGGATATTCTTAGAAGTTGAAGGTTAAGAATAGCATTCTCTCAAGATCGGTATGTCCTGATATGTTCGAGGACATGGCTATATTTTAGTTTCCTTTTCTAAAAGACTTTGTAATAGACTATAGTTTCTTTTCAAATTGATGTAAGGGTCATGACCCTATGATATTATGTGTCTAATATTGTTAGGACAATACTTAGTTTTTTCTTATATTTGATAAAAGATTTTGATAAATATGATGAGAAGTTCTAAATTCACACTTTTTTCATATATATGTGATGAATGATGTCTAAGGGTTTGTATAAGACCAATGGCAGGTCGAGTACGATGTGTAGCGACCTGGGTGTGCTCTTAGGTCGTTACAACTTTTGATAAAATTTTCAAATCTTCATTAAAGTCGTCTATTTTCATAAAAGTCACATATTTTCATTAAAAAGGAATGCAACTTTTGGAAATAAATAAATTTAACATGAAATCTTGCTTGTAGTGGCACCACGTGTGCGGGCCTAGGGTTTTTTTTTAAAAAAAAAAATGAATAATATATTTTTCCCAAAATAAAGTGCTTCTTCTCCTTTATACCCTATGTCCTTCTGCCCCTTAAGTGTACCAAACATAACAAGAACTCTAAGTAAAAGAAAGCATAAGAGTTTTTTTTATTTTGTGTGGTATAGTTGTTCTGTTAATTATTTTTGGTCCTATAAAAACCACTCCTATAGTTTGGCCAAACTAAACAAAGGTCATTTAGTATTTTAGTCACAATAAGAATGAAAGGCTTAAATACTTGAGACTAAATTACAACATCACACTATCCCTAGCCTTTGTTTAGTTTGGCCAAACTATAAGAATGGTTCATCTATGACAAAACTTAATTAAAGCAACAATAATACCATATATCATAGGTATCAAATCAAAGGTCTTCAAGCCCTCTTTGATATCGACTTTTCTAAAATTCATGTTTGGATGAAGGAGTTATGCCTATTTGAGTCCAGCCTCTGTTAATAGGGACTTTCTTCCATTTTAAGGAGGGATTTTTTGTCTTTTCCTTACCAAACAAGAACTAAACGTTTTAATCACCCAAATAGGGGTCTACGCTGATTGAGATCACTTTTTCATTCTTTCAAGAAGATAAAAGAGGATGTTTCAAGAGATCTTCAAGGATTTGGGGAAAACACCAAGAACTTAGTTCTTTTAAGGTAACTGGGGTTTCTCATAGCGATGAATTTTTTCATCCTCACATTAAAAATGTATTTGTTCATCAAATTGTCCATGCAATCATTTATTCAAAGGTTATTGAGGAATTCATGAGGTTTCACTTCATGCGCTAGGGGCATCAAGCCCCTTTCCCATTCGTTCGTCATCCCGTATGCATTCAATTAAATCGTGTATGCGCTCTCTTCTTGTAACAAGCTATATAGCTTCTAATAATCATTGAAATATTCTCTCTCTCTCTCTCTATCTATCTATCTATCTATATATATATATATATATATATATATATATATATATATATATATATATATATATGTATATATATATATATGTATGTATGTATGTACGTGTATGTATATGTATATGTATCCAGAGTTTGAGAGTTTCCGTGAATGAGTCCCTTGGAGTTCACTAGGTTAAAGCTCAATGAGGAATTATAAACTTTGTGGATGAACTTCAGAAGGTATTTGATGTCATGCATTTTGTTGATGTTGAGTGTTTGGAGTTGATTTCTTACAAGCTCAATTGACTTTCTAGGATATGGCTAGAGCAGTTGAAGAAGAATAGGGTCAAAAGGGAACATCAATTGACTTGGGTTGTGTTTGAAGATGCCTTCTTAAGGAGCTTCTTTCCCCACGAATAAAGGGAAATGAAGGTAAGAAAATTTCTTAATCATTAATAGGAATGTATGAGTGTTCAAGAGTACAACCTCAAGTTCACTCAAATCATGCTATTCTCCTGAGATGGTGTCAGAATCAAATGTATAATGAGACTGTTCGTGTCTTGACTATCCCGTTTGTCGTGTAAGGAAGGTAAAAAGGTTATGCTAATATGAGACATTTACATACTCAGGCTAATGATTCATGTGGAGTAGGTTAATAAAGACAAGTTGAAGGACATGGAAGAGTTCCGTAGCAAGAGGGAGAACACAATATGTCATGAGTTTGGCCAATAAAAGACTACGAATATGAACTAATCATCTTTTCAGCACAACTCATCCGGGCATTCTCCATCGTCAGCTAGTGTGCTTGCACTAAGGATTATGAACGATGATAGAAATGACAACTACAAAATTTTCAGAGTTCAGGGTTCTTTGTCATAGGGCAGTGTAGAAGAAGGGTTCCCTTTAAACCCACTCTTTTGTAAGTGTGGTAAGCTCAATTTAGGAGAGTTTCGTATTGCTATGAGTCTTTACTACAAATATGGAGGATGAGTCACTTTTCTAATGAGTGCCCCACGAATACGCAAGGTGATAGGAGCATTAAAGCCCAATCTTCTTCAGCAGATCCGATAGATATAACTATCCAAAAAGAAGCTACTTCAAGGACGGAATGGGCTACAAACCGTCTGTATGTTGTAGCTAGTTTCCATGATTAGGAGAAGTCACCAAATGTTATCACGGTTATGGTTGAAGTCTTTAGCATTTTTACATTCTTCTTTGGAGGGTTAAAGATTAGATGAGAAAGGGTACTGGCCATTATAAATGAATGGAGGAGATATTAATTTGTAATGGTAGGTAATGAGCCGATTAAATGCTCCAAATTTAAAGCCTATTTGTCCAAGTGATATGAAATTATGACATGAAATTATAACATGAAATTGATGTTTTGTATCGACATGTAATTTAGATACTTAATGTTGTATGTTTTCACATACACATAAACACCTCATAAGTATTAAAACTACTCAAATAGTCTAAATTCTTTATACAATCATACCAAACGAACAAAAGTTTTTAAAATCGTAATACGATATCATAGAACAATTCTTAAAAATGCAACATTTATTGATTAAACTTTATTTCAATAAAAATAATTAAAATTAAACATAAGTTATAGTTGTGTACTAGTCATTGATATCTTCTCTCGTTGAAGTTGAATCTCTCGATCATATGACAGAGAAGACGAACACCACTGTTACTTTTACCCATTTATAAGTTAATTTTGATGATAATAAATTTGATTATAAAACAATAAAATTGGTAAATATAAATACTAAACTATGAATTTATTTAAATTATCAATAAATTTTTTATTAAGGAAAATAATACTATAAATGATTTGAAATATAATGGCATGAAATCATAATTTTGTATACATATGAAGTAACTAGTCAGTAGATATAATTGTGGGGTTATTTTATAAAATATATATATACTTTTGGGTTGATTGTTGTATTTAAAAATATATCAAATCTTATTTTTTTTGAAAATTTGAAATTTCATCTCACTAAATGAAATTAGTGTGAGATCGCATGTACATACACTGATTTTATATCGCATATTCAAACACCAGCTTAATTAAAATATTTTGGGTAACTTGGGCTAAAATAACTACCCCTCCTCCAATATAGGTTGAAGGAGGACACTTTGAATCATGTCTAATGTGTCGAGGTTGTGGACAATTTTTTACCTTTTCTATTTTTAATATGAAAAATCAAATAATCATTAGGAAATAATCCGCGAATAACTTATTCCAGCATATCTTATTTCAAACATGTCTTCAAACCAAACAATCCCTAGAGTACTATTTCATAGATAGATATTTGCATCATTGGAGTCTATGACTACCACACATTAGGTGGTGCTACTATTCAAGTTGTGCTTCAAAATTTGCTTTCTCTTTCTATTGAGAAGGTCAAAACTTTAAGGAACTACAAGTAAAACCTCTCAAAGCTGACAATATATGTACCCATGATCCAAACATTCATGGATGATGCTGAATGACGACAAGTCGAAGATAATAAGGCTGTGCAAAAATGGCATAAGATGCTTGAGAAAATTGTTTAAGATGCTGAAAATTTGTTTGACAAATTCAAATATATATATATCAAAGAACGAGTTATGAAAAACCAAACCAAACTGATGGAAAAGGTTAGTCACTTCTTTTCTTATATTGTTTGCGAGCACAAAATATCTTGAAAAATCAAAAAAATCAATGAAGATTTGAGGGGTATTAATCATTTTTCCAATCGCCTTGGTCTCCAATCATTTTGTAGTAGTTGCTTCAGATGTTGTTGGTAGAGACAACGATGTTGCTGAAGTTAAGGAGAAGATGCTGAATAAGACAAAGGATGTTGTTCTGTCCCCCATTCCCATATTTGGTATGGAGGGCTTAGGGAAAACAACTCTAGCTAAGAGAGTTTTCAATGATGAAGAGATTGAAAAATACTTTGATAAGAGAGTTTGGTTGTGTCTACCTGAAATGTCATAAATTGCAGAAACTACGAGCTTTCTTGAACTGATCCTTGAATCACTTACAAGGAGGGAAGTTAAGGTCCGAAACAGAGATGTAATAGTTAGGACGCTACATCATGTATTGGGAGAAAAATGGTATTTGCTTGTCCTGGATGATTTCTGGTGTGTTGACCGTACAGGTGTAGTCAGTTCTTTGATACGTTGAGAGGAATACGTATATCTTGAGGAAACATCATTCTTGTGATGACTCACATGAATTGGTGACATCCAAAGTAGCAATAGTAAGTCCTCCTCATATGTTGTAAAAATTAGCAGAAGATCATTGTTAGTCCATTTTGAAACAAAAAGAGTTTCTTGTTGAGGAAGTTCTGGAGGAAAACCTGAGCATGAAGAATAAGATTTTTGAAATGTGTCAAGGTCTACCATTGGCTGCAAGTGTGTTGGGAGGCCATTTATGTGACAAGGATAAACATGAGTGGCAGGAAATTCTTGATGGCAACCCCCTTGTTGCAGGGGAAAATTGCATAAAGAAGATCTTAACACTCGACTATGATTATCTACCATCTCCATATCTGAAGAAATGTTTTGGTTACTTTGCAATGTTTCTGAAAGATTTTGAGTTTGAGAAGGACTAATGAATCCAACTTTGTATGGAAGAAGGCTTTCTTCATCCATGTCAACAGAACCCCGTGATGGAAGACATTGGGAACGATTATTTCCAATCTTGTTGCTATATTATTTGCTGCAAGATGGAAAGCTAGATGAGATGAACAATGTTACACATTGTAAGATGCATGATATTGTGCATGATTTGTGTGGAGATCTTTTTATTGAGATTAACATATTCTGATAATGTATATGTAATTAGCATCGTAATTAATAGCTAGGCATTGTAATTAGTTAGTAGTAAAAGTTAGTTACGTAGTTATCTATCATAGTTAGTTAGCTTGCTAGTCTAATCATCTAGAATATTTCATTAGTTAGAAAATAATTTAAATTCTTGTTTACATGTATAAAATGCTCAGTCATTGCTCAATAAAAGTGTGATTTCTCTTTCTCTCATATTATACAACTCTTCACAAAATGCTCCGAGTCAGTTATGGCTTCCATACTCTAGTTCAATTGAGATTTCACCATTGATATGAAGATTAAATATGGTGTCATAGCTCGGTTTGTTTACTTCAACTCATTGATTCTTATTTTCATGGATCTATGTTTTCTATGTGTCGATAATACAGATCGAATCTCAGTGTTTTTGTACCTCTATGAGTTTTTCCCTTCTTTTGTATTTTGGATCTAGAATTCACTTTCTCTACTTAATTAACAATTATTTTGAGTAATATGCTCATGGCTATTGACCAAAACACATCCACTTTTGAGAGAACTAGAAATGTTAGCAACGATACAAGTACAACCATGTATGTGCATCCCTCAGATAGTCCAGGAAAAATATTGGTTCTTACTCAATTTGATGGAGAAGGATATCGATCATAGAGGAGAGGAGTAATGTGAGCCCTATCTGTAAAGAATAAGTTGCGTTTTTTATGGGAGTTATGTGAAACAAAGCATAAACTCATCTCAGATTCGCTAATGGCAGAGGTCCTAACATGGTAACATCATGGATTTTAAATTCACTAATAAGGAGATTTCAGATAGAGTAGAATATGTGACTGATTTTGTAGAGTTCTGGAAGGAACTGAAGGACAGATACGATCAAAGAAATGTAGCAAAATCGTACAAAATACAAAAAGAAATTAATGGACTAACATAGGGAATATTGGACATCACTTTTTATAACACAAGGATAAAGAAACTTTGGGAGGCGCTGATTACTTTGAATATAAGAAATCAATATGGTTGTACCAGCACCTGTGGTGCAAAAGATAGCATGCATAAAGCTGAACAAGATAGGTGTTTGATATAATTTCTAATGGTTCTAAATGAGGTATACACAGTGATAAGGGGTAACATCCTCATGATGAACCCATTCCCTTCTTTGGCACAACCTCTCTCTATTGATCCAAGAGGAGAAACAGAGGGAGTTTAAGCCAACTGGTAGAATACCTATGGATGCAAAATCCTTGAATGTATGTGCCTTCAACAATAACATTCAATAAGGAAGAACTTTTAGAACAAACTATCAGAATAACAACTATGCAGGAAATAATTATAATTGTGGAAGAAATTTTTTTTACGTTGACAATGAAAAAATGCTTTGTTCTGTGACTTTTGCAAGCGATCAGGACACATAAAAAAGTGACAAGTTGCATGGAAATCTCCAGAAAAACAATAAAAACTTCAAGCCAAACGGACACAACAATGGACAAAACTACATGTAAGACAATCAAAACTACAAAGGGAAAAGAGCAGTGGCAAATGTGCACAGTGATACTCGTGATGTGATGTCTACACAATGAGATGAAAAACCACCTCAAAGTAATGGGCATAAAAATGTGAATATAACAAAGGAACAATATGGGAAGATCATGGACCTGATACTAAATTTTCAAAATGAGAATATAGGAGAGGATCAAAATGTTGCATGTGTCAATAATAGCTTTATGAACATTGTAGGCATTGTTGTTTGCTCAATATTAAGACGTTACCTTACCCTATACTGATTTCTCACTAATGGATACAAAATTAGAGTGACGGGTTCGATGATGTATCAATCACACCTGATATCATTTTGCGCGTTGTGTCGTATGTACCATCCTTTAAGTATAATCTAGTTTCAGTTCATTCCTTAACTACATCTATGAAGTGCATAGTTTTATTCAATTGTACTTTATGTGTGTTGCAGGCCCCTTCAGTGAAGAGGCCTCAAGTAACTGGTAGCAACAAAGAGGGAGTGTATTTTCTCTGTTCGAGATGCTTGAGAAATACCAATAGAGTCAATAAATGTTCTGTATATTGTTGTCATTGTAGTAGTAGTAATAATGTTCTTTCTTTCAATAGTAGGAAATGTCTTTCTGTTGTTACTAATTTGTGTCATGAAAATGAGTGTAAGAAATTCCTTGTTGATGTTGTTCAAAACGCTCTGGATGTTGTTCATAACCCTCTTGTTTGTACTTCTACTTTCAGCAATAATGATAATGCCAGTTTGATAATCATTCTTGTAAGATCACAAAGAACAGTGTAACTTTGTTGTGGCATAACAGATTTGGCCATGTTCTTTTTGCTAAAATGAGGAATATTTCCACCCTACCAACCATTCTTTCACAAAAACAACCCTTCATGTGCAGCATATGCCTTATGGCAAAAGGCAAGAAAGATCACCTTTCAGCTAAACCAATAGTCAAACCAAGTCCGTATTTGAATAGTTTCACATTGACATATGGGGTCGTTATCATGTTCCCACATATTGCAATCAAAAATACTTTCTTACCCTAGTGGATGATTATAGTATATCCACTTGGACCCATCTTCTATGTACTAAAAGTAATGTTCTTCATGTGCTCAAATCCTTCACAAACATGGTAGAAAATCAATTCAAAACAACGATAAAAAATATCAGGTTTGATAGTAGACTGGAGTTCACAGTAATGAAGCAGCCTGATTTTTGATGAACAAGGTATAATTAATCAAAAAAAAATTCCATATACCCGCAACAAAATAGTGTGGTAGAAAGAAAACATAAATACCTATTAAAAACAGTTAGAGCCCTTCTTTTTCAATCTAAACTACCTTTGAAATATTGGGGGGGGGGGGATTTTTCTTGACAGCCACTCACATTGTACATAGATTACTCTCAACACACTTCAAAACCAAATTTGCTTATGAGCTGTTATAAAACAAGAAACCAAATTACACTCAACCCAAATCTTTTGGTTTCCTGTTTTACCCTACTGTGCCTAAAATATTAAGAGATAAACTTGAGCCCAAAACAACTCCTCATATATTTGTGGGATATTCCTTTGGCACAAAAGAATAGAAGGTGATGAATCTAGCCACAAGAAAAATACATGTTTCAAGGGATTTAGTCTTTCATGAGGACATCTTTCCTTTTACTTTGTCTACTGAAAGCTACAATTTTCCATCCATTTTGAAATCTATTGAGTCTGTGTCATTTGTCCTTATCCTAGTGGTTATACTAATCATAGGTCTTATGACAATAATGTAGATGATATAGGGTGTGAACTTGATTTACACACTGGGCTCTCACCCACAAGGACCATCATCGATCACCACCTCTTGAACATCCCATTGATTATTCATCACCACCATTACATGACCACTCATCACCTTCTCAAGCTATTGTTCCTATAATAAGTCAGAGAAGATCCAACAGGGAGAACAAAGTCCCTAATCATTTATAAGACTACATTGTTTCTATGCCTAATCTAAAGAATCCAAATCCTGTCACAAACCTTTCCCTCACTGCCCTATTCCCAATACACTATCACATATCTTCTAATCTCATTGCATTTCACAGTCAAATGCTTGTTGAAAATGTTTGTCATGATAGTAAACTATAATCATATGAGAAGGCATCCTTCAATTCTTGTTGGCAAAACTCCATGACACATGAGTTTGAGGCCCTCTTTGCTAACAATACTTGGGATCTTATTGAACTACCAGTGGGCAAGCAAGCAATTGGATGTAGGTGTGTGTGTAAAGTCAAACATAGAGCAGATGGGAACATTGAAAGATTTAAAGCTAGGTTGGTTGTGAAAGGATACACAGAACAAGCTGGGATAGATTATCTAGAGGCTTACTCAACTGTAGTCAAGATGACTACTGTCAGAACTTTAATAGCTTGTGATGTGAAAAAGGGTTGGCCTATGTTCAAACTTGATGTAAATAATGTATTTCTCCATGATGATTGTCGCGTCCCATTTTTCGCAACAATAGGTTTTTGTGCATGACCTAACTCTTTTGGGATTTTGGGATTTGGAGTCGCCACCTAAAGAATTAAACAGCGTTAGAGCACCTATCTAACCTAACTAAGTCTAGCTAAGGTCAACGAGCCAGAGATCAGGGTAAGCGTTCAAATTACCTCGAGGGGAAGGTGTTAGGCATCCCTAGAGGTCCACAAATGTGGGTGCCGGTCGTATCTCATGTAATCTATATGGGGTTTCCAGTAGCAATTAAGTTCACTTCATTCATTAGTTTATTTAAGTAGCATGCTTGCTAGGTGATAACAAATATAAAACAATTAAGACTATTTTATTATTTTTATTAATTTAAACCTGCAAGGCTATGTGATAGAAATAAATAAACAATCAAGTTTATTTTTATTTATTTTAACATACGAGACTATGTGATGAAGAAATCGAACAAATAGGTCATGTTATTATTTTAATTAATATTAAATATGCGAGCTTAAGTGATAAAATATTAAATAATTGAGAAATAAACTTATTATTTTTTAATTAATTATTTAAGCATGCAAAACTAAGTGATAACAATAAATAAACATTAAATAAAATTTAAAGATAAGCGAGGGGATAGAAAAGAGGCAAATAAATAAGCAAACAATTTTATTATTTTTATTTTAATCTTCCCCAAATAAATATAATTAAACAAAAAATAAAGGGATAAAGGGAAGGAAGACTCTAAGAGAGACTTTTTGGATCAGCACTTGACTTTCTTTTATTTTCTGATAGGTTGTCGTAAAGGGACAAATAAAACCAAAGTTTGTCTTTCAAGCCTGAGTCGATGTCATCATCTCCGTAGGGCCAACTACCCCTACCAACCACCGCATGCATAACGTACCTAAAAAGTGCCTAATTGTCCCAATTAATGTCCAAGAGGCATTGGACTCTTAATAGGATGCATTTTGACAAAATAGAATACTAGGCCCTCCTTGACACCAAGTCAAACAAACAAGGCAAACAAGACGGTCATTTAAGCAATACAAATCTCAATTTAGCCTCTAAAAATCAATTAGACATGCTTGCAAACAACACGTAACTGTGAAGGTTCTCATGCTAAGTTCATGAGCATACAAAGTTATAATAACAAAACAAAGATTAATTATGAGGGCATGAATGCAGATTTAAGTGTTAACTTTAAAGTGAGCAACAATTAGTGACATGATAGATTTTATTTTATTTCCAAATGGCAAAGGAATGTGATCTCACATGCATATGTATTTTAAAATAACAGAGAAATGAACTAACAATGCAAAAATATAACATAGGACAAAAGATTTATTATTTATTTAGGCAGAAAATTTATTTTAAGAACAACAATAGATTTATAATTGATGTAGAAAGTTATTATAAGTAAGCGACTAGTTTATTTTAATGCAGAAAAATTATGTATATATATATATATATATATATATATATATATATATATATATATATATATATATATATATATATATATATATATATATATATGTATATATATATATATATTCTAAAATATTGATGGATTTATTATTAATGTTGAAATATATTTTTAAGCAAATAATTACAAAATGCAGAAAATGCTTAGAAAACCAATACTATTTTAAGGCGATAATCACTTCAAATGCAAAAAAATAAATTAATTTAGGAAACCAAGTAGCGAATGTGAGGAAATTGATTGTTTGATTTTATTCTATGATTTGCATGAAAAGTTGTAAAAAAGAACAAATATTGAATAAATCGGACAGATTTCTATACATACAAAAATACTTAATTTAGAAAGGGATCTAAAACAATTTGAGGACATTAGGTTGATTTTATTTATTAGTATTATCAAATAAAAGTTATATGCAAGAGACAGTTAACACTTTACACAAGGTTTAGTTTCAAACATTTAAATTAGACAAGATTAAATCAAGTAATTGAGCAATGATCTTTACTTGATTTTATTATTTTAACTAGAATTAAAGTGGTTTTATCAAAAAAAGATTATCAAACAAGTTAAAAGCCTATTGGCATGCTTTTCTAACACAAGTAAGTTTGCAAAGAGATGATTAACATATAATTCCCCCTCCCCTTTAGACGATCCGCAAATATATTTTATACATGAGAGCTTTAGAATTAAACAAATATTTACAAAAAAAAGGTTCAAATAAATAAATAAGAAATATGTGGCTTCAAATAAATGAACAAAGTAATATCTTCATAGCTAATTTTCAACTTGAACTTCAAGTTTGAAACCTGCCAAAACAATCAATTGACTACCCAGGTAATCACATTTATTTAGACAAGATGTGATACATATGAAATTGTTTAACAACAAGTTATACATATAGAGGAATAGAACAATAAACTTTCGTAAATGTATGAATGCAAAAGGAATACTAACCGCTTGAGCAGAAAGGGATGACAGCAATGAGAACAAGTTGACCCAACTTCTATTCTAACAAACCAAAGTAGTCAAGTAGCGAAGAAAAGAACTTGAATGCTTACCGAAATCTTAATTTATTTTAAGAGTAGCAAGGGAGCAATGAGAGAGTGACTGAGAGAACTTGTGACTGAGAGTAAATGAGTGTGTGAATGAGTTCATCTAATGAAGGGAGGGGGTCTTATTTATATAGCAAAGAGGGGGAGTGCACATGAGGAAAGGAATAAAATTAGAATAATTAAGAGAACAATATTCTTTTACCTTAAATAAAGAAGAGACAAAACAATATTATTCTACCATATATAAACAAGTAAGAAAATAATAAATTTTCAAGTAAGGAAAAAGGAATCACTTACTATTTTTTTTTCTTATTTTAAAGGAGCCAAATCAGATTTATAAAAAGAATATTATTAATTTTAAGCAAGTAAGAAACAA
Organism: Solanum arcanum; assembly: GCA_027789145.1. NCBI lineage: Eukaryota > Viridiplantae > Streptophyta > Magnoliopsida > Solanales > Solanaceae > Solanum > Solanum arcanum. Next base: position 29,541,159 of record CM050937.1, read on the forward strand.
AATTAGGAAGGGTAATATTTTTTTTTAAAATAAAGAAGAGCCAAAATCAAAGTGATTTTTACAAAATAAAGATGAGTAAAAAATCAGACCCATTTTTAACAGTCACTTAACCATAATACACCAGATAAACTAACAAGGAAAGAACAATTTTAGACAGTTAATTGATTCATTCAAATAAATTAGACATAATTATTAAAGGGTAGAGGGCATTACATTCGGATTTTCTCATATGTAAAAATAATTTCACACCATCAAGTAAATGACGATATATATATATATATATATATATATATATATATATATATATATATATATATATATATATATATATATATATATATATATATACAATCTTGCCTAAATTTAATAATAAGAAATGATTAGTATGCCAAAATTACCATAGATGTAGAACTAATCAATTGTTAATCTACTTATCTATGTCATCAATACATTAAAATTGAAATCAAAGTAAATTTTATCGATAACTCCAATCAACTATGACAAGTATGAACACAAATTATTCATAAAGACGATAATTAGCAGGAATAACCAATTATGTATTATTAAGACTAATTTATAGATGTAACAAAGACTTACGAATATTATTAAAAAATCAAGATTTGTATTGACAAATTGAAATCAAGACAAAACATGTGTACAATCTGAGATCCCAAGCATTACAACACCATATCCTTGTCATTAGATGAAGCAAATTATAGATCACGAAGGAAAGTAGTTGGAGAAATTACTTGGCTGAATAGGTTACTCAATGAAATGACTATTATGGATCAATCACCTATTTTTGTATATTGTGATAGCCAGTTTGTCATACACATAGCTCATAACCGTGTATTCCATGAGAGAACTAAATACATTGAGGTGGATTGTCACTATGTGAGAAATAAACTTCATGAGGGGCTTATTTCCTTCACCATTTTCCCACTACTCATCAGTTGGTTGATATACTTACTAAATCTCTAACAGGTATAAAACATTCAGCTATTTTGGACAAGTTGGCTTCAAGATAATCACCACTAACTTGAGGAAGGATATTGATATTAAGGTCAAGTTCTGATAATGTATATCTAATTAGCATTGTAATTAACAGTGAAGCATTGTAATTAATTAGTTGTGAAAGTTGGTTAGGTAGTTAGCTGTCAGGGTTAGTTAGCTAGCTAGTCTAATCATCTAGAATATTCCATTAGTTATAAAATATTTTGCATGTTTGTTTACATGTATAAATACTCAATAATTACTCAATGAAAGTGTGGTTTCTCTTTCTCTCAAATTACTGGTCTTCACAAAATGCTATCATTCAGTTATGGCTTCCTTACTACAGTTCAATTGAGATTTAATACTTTTCAAGTCTAAACTATTTGATCAAAAGACCCTTTGCTAGAGATACTTTGGATTGGACTCACCAACTGATTAAATAGATAAAGATAAAAGAGCCAAGACTTTTGAACACATATTCTTGAAAAGATGTATACCTGAAGGTATGCTAATGAGCTTTCAGTTCTTGAGAGTTTTAAATTTGTTCAGGTCAGGCATCGAAGAATTGTCAGCCTTAATAGGCAAGTTAATATACTTGAGATATCAACACTAAGATCAAAGCTTTGGCCAACTCCATTTGATAGCTCTACAATTTGCAGACATTTAGAGTCAATGAATGTCCTTCACTCAGGATGCTTCCAGAAGAAATGACAAGTTTGAGACACATATATTTCTACCATCGTTATGGATCAGATATGCAAACGCCACTTAATATGGGACAATTGACTAGTCTTCAGGCGCTACAGTATTTCTACATAGGTTCGTAGAACGATCATCGTATAGAAGAATTAGGTCCTTTTAAAAACCTTAGAGATGAATTAAAGATTCAATGTCTCAAATTAGTTGGATACAAGGAAGAGGCTCAAACAAAATATTTACAGGAGAAACAAAATATCTACAAGTTGGTGTATATATTGTCCTACGATGAATCAGAAATTTGTGATAACATTCATGAGCATGTGTTGGATGGTCTGCAACCGCATCCTAATTCCTAACTTGAAAACCTTATAAGTGTATAACTATTTAGTGCAATAATGGGATGTTAAATTTTTTTTATGAAATAATAAAATGCCTAAATAATTTGAAAAAGTTAATATTTCATTAAAAATACAATAAGATATTAAATTTATCTTTTTAAACCATCAGCCATTACTATTAAAATATAAAGAATGTGAAGAGTTAAAATTGAATTTTTTTTATGAGATACCATAATCATTTATAAAATTAAATATATAGGATCACTTTTATAGAAAAGAAAGGAGATAAAAAACCAATAATTTTGTGGATTTATGTTTGGAGAAGAGAATTTTGTTCTCAGTTTTTTTCTTGGAGAAATTTGATTCATATTTACATCTCAAATTTGTTTGCTCTAATAAAATGTCATGACTCATGCATATTTTTAATTTTGTTTGCTAACTAATTTTAATTTGTTTCTCCGTATTTCAGATTTTAATTTGGGCACTCTTCACTTTTCATTCACCAATTTCATGTACTCATTTTCTAACAACTATTATTTTACAAAAATCATAATATAATATGTAGAAAAATGTAACGTATGTCTAAAATTTATGAGAATATAAAGATGTCAACTTTAGATACATATATGATTATTAGTCCTTTGAACTTTTTAATTTTATTTTTTTAAATATTTGCCCATGATGATAGATTCTTTTATATTTGTAACATTATAATTATATTAGCAAAAGTTTACTAAAACTATTCTGTTGAATTCACATATATTATAATTTATAATCATCAATTAAACAAATTAAAGGATGCATGTAAGTTTTTGAAGACATAATTGATTATGTTGCTCATATTCATATTAAGCTTATTTGTTATTGAAATATCAAAAGACAAAGAAAATATCATATATCATAAAATTACACAAAATAAAAAGGAAGGACAAATCAATTGAAATTATTATATATAGTTTCAAATTATTGTACTTTACTTTTAAAATTTTAATTATTCATTATATACGTGTTTAATATTATCCGTATTATTTTATAAATTGGATAGGTTGACATTCAACAAACGTGCAACGCACGTTCCAATAGACTAATATCAACTAAAATTATTCCATTAAATTCACACATATTATAATTTATAATTGAATTAAATAATGGAAGAATGTAAGCATTTGAAAACACAAGTGATTATGTTGCTCATGTTCATATTCAGACTATTTGTTGGTGAAATAGCAAAAGACAAAGAAAATGTCATATATCATAAAAATTACACAAGAAAAACGCAGGATATATCACTTCAATCTACTACATATAGTTTCAATAATTATTGTACTTTACTTTTAAAATTTTAGTTAATCATTATATACATGTTTTATATTATTGATATAATTTTAAAGATCAGATAGGTTGACATTGGACATGATCCGCACGTTCTCAGAGACTAGTATTACTAAAAATGAGAAGTTTTAAATAAAAAATTAAATAATCATTTTACCCTTATATTAAATTAAAATATTATAAAATATTTAATGAATAAAATATTTATTAATCAAAAAGTTTTAAAGCCTTTTCGCCAAATAGATTTATTGCAAGATAAAGAGTAACGTGTTTAGTAAGTAATACATTGATCCATTTATTAATTTAATTAGTACGTAAGTAATAAACTTTAAACAAAATATATAGCAAAGTTATAAATTACTAAAAGTGGGAAGCTCCAAACAAAAAGTTTAATTTTCATTTTACTCATATATTAAATTAAAATCTTATCAATATTCAATTAATTAAATATTTACTAATCAATTTTTTGTAAAGCATTTTCACCTACTAGATTTATTGCAAGCTAAGGAGCGATGCGTAAACTTGTAAAATACTTTTCTTTGTCATATTGATATTGTTTAATGAATCAGCTACAATAATTCCTCTCTCACTCTAAGTCTCTCTCTCTCTCTCTCTCTCTCTCTCTCTCTATATATATATATATATATATATATATATATATATATATATATTATTGATGATTTTTCGGCTTGACACTTTTCTTACTACATTTTGATGATATTTGGGTGGGAAAAGAATCATTCTTGATGTGAGAGCATTACAATATTCTTGTTGAACTTGAATTTTCATTTGAAGAAAGCATTTTGAGCATGATTTCTACTTTATGATGACTAGTCACAGTTTTAAACTTGTAGTGCACAATAGAAGATTCCTTGGGTATATTTAATATCAGCTGGATTCATATTTTAGGACAAGAAAAGTTTGAGTTTAGGGTGTTGATGAATCAGACATTTCGAATCATTTTGGGCTTAGAAATTAAAGATTTAGTGCCCGCAATCCCTATTTTAAGCTTATAACTGATGCTAATATGCTAATTTGCAGCAATGAAGGCAAAAGAGGAAGGCATGGACATTATTCGGCCAAAATTAAAGAAGATGCAAAAAATGTTGAAAGGAAGAAAAGTTTGTACTGGACAAAGCCACTTGGTGACGCGCCGAACGGAGCTTTAACTCATCTAAAGTTTCAGCATGCTAGCTCATGAACAAAACAAACTTGGCGAGCAACCAAGTTTTACGGCAACATGTTGCACAAATTGTCGAGAACGATATTAATCGCCTAAAGTTAAAGAACAACTTACGTGAAAAAAGGAAGCCAAAAAGGCGATAAGGGGATGACTTGACACATATCCAACCAGCTCGGCAAAGACCGACTTACTTCACCAAGTGATTCAGATGCTGAATATTTGGGAGCATATAAATGTGATTTTCAAAAGAAAGAAACAAATTCCCACATTTTCTAACTCTGTGTTCTCGATCTCTAATATTGAAAAACATTCTTTTTTACATTTTTTGAGTAGAGATTTAGGGTAGGTTTTTCATTGCTCAATTTTGATCGTTTGAAGACTTGTGGATTGTTGCTCAACTTGATGGAAAAATTTGTTGATAAGGATTTTTTATTCTTTATTATGCTTGGCTAAAACACCAAATCTTGATGTGTGATTATGTCGTTGATGTGTTAACAAGCCAATGGGGTTGTTATTTAGTGATTTTATTATTGATTTAAAGTGGTTTAAATTGATAGTTTGTGTTTTAATTGAGTAATTGTAGTTGCAAATGCAATTCTAGTTTAGTACCCTAAGCTTCTTTAAGAAAGAAGTGTTATAGTTATATTATTAGTAATATAATTGTTGTGATTGTGTTGTTTCAAATTTATCTAAATAAAGTGGGTCTGGATTCAATCTTGAAAAAGTAGATTGATTAAGGTAATGAGTTGTTAATATGTGTTGTCTTGTCGAGGTTCGACAGAACTCGCTTGTTTCGTAATAGTTAATTGACAAATGGGTATTGCACCCAATGTCTACCCTACCCACTGAGATTCAACAACTTTTAGTAAATAATAATTATCCATTTTACAAAATTGACATATAATTATTGAACTCCAAAGAACCATCTATATTTGTTCACCTTTGTATTTAGCAGTCAAAATTTCTTTACCCAAATGCTTCCCCCCCCCCCCTTTTTGACATCAATTGTCAAAACCTTTTCATTTACATTATTGTCGCGAGAATGCCTAAATCTACAAACAATTTGAAAATATCATTGTACTACTTAATTAATTATTTAACGTATCACACCCCGTGGGATGGACCCTGGCTCTTAGTTAGGTTTATCATTTTTAGGGACCGCCTACAGCTAAAATCAGATAAACTGTAGTTGAACGTTATCATTAACATTGTTTTCGATAATAGATTAGAGGTTGATCCTAAAAAGATATAGGCAATTGACATAAATCTCTATCTCCTTCAGAGATTAGAAAATTCTTGAGACTGGCTGGTTAGTATAGAAAGTTTGTGGAAGGGTTTTCTTCTATTATTTCTCCATTGATTTCATTGACTTAAAAAAGGTTTAGATCTAACAATAAATACATTTTTCAATTCCCATCAATTCACAAGCAAAATCCAAAACATGGGGAGTTTGGGGAAAGGTCATGATCCACACTACCTTCCCTTAATTAGCATCAATTACTCTACAATCTACACTAAATTAGTCATAGGTAATCACAATTAATCATAATCAATCATCAAATTCAAGTTTAAAATAAAATCCTTGAAATTGGGTGATTTAGAAATCAATTTTGAAAAGACCTCTTGGGGAAAGGAATCCCAAGAGTGAAGAACCCATACCTTAATGAAGCTTGATCCACGAAATCCTAGAGAATTTGGTCTTCTTCTGCAATGGAGGATTTAGGGAGAGAGAAAGTAGAGAGAGATAATAGCTTTTGGGTTTTTATTTGGTTATTTCATTGGAGTGAGAAAATGACTTAAAATTGACCTAAATCAATATATAGTCACCCCTGAATTATCCAAAAGACCAATTTAATTGGGTCTTTTTGTGAAGTAAAATTAATTTAAATACGACGTGAACGAATCTGGGAAGTGGTTGCACGTTGCAAGGGCAATTTCACATTTATTTTTGAAAATCCAAGTTTAGGTAGTGGACCTCGTGGAGGTAGCCCCAAGTCATGAGGAAACTTTTTGCCCTCATCGTTTTGGCTGTGCGACGCGAGGTGGAAGCCAAACCTTGGCTACTGCAAGCTGCTTTGGTGCTTGCTCTCCAATGTTTTGTCCTCCTCTAGGACCCCTCGAGCGGTCATTGGAGGGTCGTAACTGAAAGTTTGGACTCTTTATACTATATTTTACCTATGTAATGTCTTTTTACAAGTTTTATACTTCATATGTCACTCACTCCCAATGCTTCACCAAACATAGGGACGTCTACTAGTTCAATTTAGCTATTTTTGGATGTCGAGGTCTTTTATTATTTTTTTGGCTCTATAACTTCGTAAATGGTTTATGAACATTATTTTAAGACTTATTAAACTTTTACTAACCTTAGACAAGCATGTGAAGCTCTAGATTAGGTCTTAGACTTTCAGAGTGTTACAACTACTTCTATCTTCTACGGATCTACTGGAATACCTTCAATAGAGATAATATTCTCAAGGAAAGCAATTGATTGTAATTAAAACTCACACTTGTTAAATTTTGAAAATAACTGGGATCCTTGAGAGTTTGTAGAAAACTCAAATGACTCGAATGTTCTTCCTCACTCCTACAGTAAATAAGGATATCATAAATAAACACGATACATATCAAGTACAAGTATTGCTTGAACACTATGTTCATCAAATCCATGAAAGTTGCATGAGCTTTAGTTAGTCCAAATGACATAACTACAAAGTCATAATGACCATATCGAGTCCTGAAGGCTATCTTCAAAATGTCACTATCTATGACTCTAAACAACATGAATTTGGTCAAACAAGTCGTAAATCCTGGTCTAGCATACTTATTGTTTATTGTGACCTTGTTCAACTTCCTATAGTTGTAACGACCTGTTTAGTCATTTTGAGCTGTAGAGTTTATTTCTGGTAATAACTGTCTGAGTCGACGGATCCCACGATGGACCGTCATGGGCACGACGGACCGTCGAGGGGGTCTCGTTCCAAAACACTTAGATTCTAAAAATTTGGGTACTGAGAACAACTCTTTGAACTTCGCGAGACATGGCAGGACGGACCGTCGTGGGCACGACGGACCGTCACAGACTCTTTAATGAATTAAGTCTCTGAACTTTGTGACGGAAGCAGCACGACGGACCGTCGCAAGCACGACGGGCCGTAACAGGCTGCGTAACCCTAACTAGGTTGGATTTCTGTTAAATGTTTTAAGGGGCGTTTTGGACTATTCCTGCTTATAATTATAAAGTTAGTGGTTGAATGTTAATAATTCAATTACTTGGGGGTTAAAGGAGATAACCTCGGATTAATTAGTGGGTTACTTTGGTCACCTTTTATACTTAATTATATGGTAATTAGGGTAAAAGAAAAAGGGTTGGAATAAGAAAAATAGAAAAGAACAGAGAGAGGGAGAAACGATAGATCAAGAGGAGAGAACGAAGAGAAAAGCAAAGCTTTGGAAAAGTAGATTTCTGGATCACGAATTCTTCGGTGGAGGTAGGTTATGGTTTATGCTATTTCATAGTAAACTCTTAATAGCAAATGATATGTGTTGGGTAGTATTGTAAAGTCTTCTATATGCTTAATTGTGTGCTTGCATGATGTGATTTCATAATTGTGATAAATTAAGCATGATGAGGCGGTTAAATCTTAAACCTTAAAACCTCTTTGTTAATGATGATGCCTTGGTATAAAAGAAGGCTTGACGAACTAAAGGAATGAGGTTAGGGGATCGGGTGTCACGAACCGACACGTAGTATTAATGGATCGGGTGTCACGAACCGACACGTAGTATTAAGGGATCGGGTGTCGCGAACCGACACGTAGTATCAATGGATCGGGTGTCACGAACCGACACGTAGTATTAGGGGATCGAAGTGTCACGTTCCGAAACCAGGATAGTAGAAAGAATGAACTCGAATTATGTTAATGTACTCAAGTTAATGAACCTGTTTCCCCAAATGAGTATGGTGTGGAGGCTTGAGTCCTCATTAATGTGCTTGAGTTGTGCCCAATGGTCATGGTACTTGTTGTTGTCACCTGTTAAGTGTTATGGTTGATTTTATGTTATGATTCAATATATATTGTTTTCTATTTTGAGTTGGTCGATGATATCTACTCAGTACTCGTGTTTTTACTCACCCCTACTTGTATGTTTTCTTTTTGTTAATTGTGGAGTGTAGCAACCGTACCGTCGTCTTCAACTCAACCGCAACTCTAGCCAGTCTTCGTCACGTCAGATTTCAGGGTGAGCTATTGTTTCTAGCTTGGACTGGATCTTCTTCTTCACGTCTTGATGCCTTGAAGTTCTGGCATGGACTATCTGTTTAGTTATTTTAGCTTCTTAGATACTCTTAGACTTAGTAATTTAAGGATAGATGTTCTTGTGATGATGACTTCCAGATTTTGGGGATAGTAATTGATAAATTTTAGAAGTTATTAATTGATTTCGTAAATGAGTTTTTAGTCTTCCGCATTATTTTTCTGTTTATTATGATTGAAATGTTGGGGTTTAGATTGGTTGGTTCGCTCACATAGGAGGGTAAGTGTGGGTGCCACTCGCGGCTCGTTTTGGGTCGTGACAAACTTGGTATCAGAGCATTAGGTTCGTTGGTCTCATCACACAAGAATGAGTCTAGTAGAGTCTTGAGGAACGGTAGGGGGACTCCTTTACTTTTCTTTGAGAGGCTACAAGACTTTAGGAAAATTGCATTCTTTCTTTCTTTCATGCTATTACTTGGATCCAATTGGTATCTGGGTGATACAAATTGGTATCTGACCATCTTCACTCTATTTCGCAGATGGTTAGAACTAGAGCAACAACCGCGCCAACACCAACACCGGCAAGACAAGATGCGTCTGAGCCAGCCACTGGGGCTGTAGCTCGAAGAGGAGCAGTGGCAAGAGGCCGTGGTAGAGGTCGCGGGAGGACGTCCTCTAGAGGAAGAGGACAAGCACCTGGCCCATCTAGTACTAGGGCGGTGACTCCTCCACCGACTGAGGAAGTAGTAAGAGAGAGGGAGGAAGGGGAGAATGAGCAAGTGCAGAATGAAGAATTACCACCCCAACCTACCCCAGAGATGATTAATCAGGTTCTTGCTTATCTTAGCGGGTTATCTGATCAGGGCCAGACACCTCAAGTGTTTTATGCACCAGCACCTCAGGTTCCGGGAGTACAACATGCAACTGTTGGGGCTCCCCGTATTGATGCCTCATTGGAAATAGGCACGTTTCCTCGATTGACTACAGGGCCTATAATGACAAGTGATCAGCATGAACTTTTCAGTAAGTTCTTGAAGTTGAAACCTCGTGCTGAATCTGAGGATGCCTATGACTTTCTGGTTGATTGTCATGAGCTACTACACAAGATGGACATAGTAGAACGATTTGGCGTCGAGTTTGTGACCTATCAATTTCAGGGGAACGCCAAAATGTGGTGGCGATCGTATGTTGAGTGTCAACCAGCACAAGCACCACCTATGACTTGGACATCATTCTCTAGCTTGTTTATGGAGAAGTATATACCCCGGACTTTGAGGGATAGGAAGAGAGATGAGTTCCTGAGCCTAGAGCAAGGCAGGATGTCGGTTACTGCGTATGAGGCTAAGTTTCGTGCATTATCTAGGTATGCCACCCAGCTTCGCTTTAGTCCACAAGAGCGGATTCGCCGTTTTGTGAAGGGATTGAGGTCAGATATGCAGATTCCAGCCTTACAGGTATCTACTGCAGCAAAATCCTTTCAGGAAGTGGTAGACTTCGTGATAGAGGTGGAGGGAGTGAAGCCAGATGACTTCACCATGACATCTGCAACTAAGAAGTTACGTAAGGGAGGTGAATTTTGTGGGTCTTACTCTAGAGGGCAGAGTTCAGGAGGTTATCCAGCCCGACCTATTCAGTCTTCACTACAGACTGTAGTTGGGGGTCCACCGCAGACCGGTCAACATTTCTCTGAGTTTGGAGGTTATCCCCAGACTCCGTCGTTCTCACAGAGACCTATGCTTGAATCCAGAGAATGTTATGGATGTGGAGAGACTGGACATATTAGGAGAAATTGTCCAAAACCGAGTTACAGACCCCAAATAATCAGAGGTAGAGGTGGTTATGGAAGAGGTCGTTATTTGGGAGGACGTGGTGGCCGAGGTAATGGTGGTCACCAAAACGGCCAGGGTGACAGGCAAACTGGAACTTCTGCTGCGCAACATGGTAGGGGCAACGGGCAGACAGGTGATAGGGCCCATTGTTATGCTTTCCCTAGGAGATCTGAAGCGGAGACATCTGATGCCGTCATCACAGGTAATCTTTTGGTTTGTGATTGCATGGCTTCTGTATTGTTTGATCCTGGATCTACATTTTCATATGTATCTTCCTCATTTGCTACTGGTCTTAATTTACATTGTGAATTTCTTGACATACCTATTCCTGTTTCTACTCCGGTGGGTGAGTCTGTGATAGTTGAAAAGGTGTATAGGTCTTGTCTTGTGACTTTTGTGGGGAGCAATACTCATGTAGACTTGGTTATCTTAGAAATGGTCGATTTCGATGTAATTCTGGGTATGACTTGGCTTTCTCCAAACTTTGCAATCCTAGATTGTAATGCCAAAACTGTGACATTGGCCAAGCCTGGGACAGATCCGTTAGTATGGGAGGGTGACTACACTTCCACTCCATTTCGCATTATCTCCTTTCTTCATGCTAAGAGAATGGTTAGTAAGGGTTGTGTAGCTTTCTTGGCACACCTCAGAGATGATACTACCCAAGTACCTTCTATTGAGTCGGTTTCGATAGTCCGTGAGTTTCTGGATGTGTTTCCTGCAGACCTTCGTGGTATGCCACCGGATAGGGATATTGATTTCTGTATTGATCTGGAGCCGGGTACTCGCCCCATTTCCATACCCCCTTATAGAATGACTCCCGCAGAGTTAAGAGAGTTAATGGCCCAACTTCAAGAGTTGTTAAGCAAAGGCTTCATTAGACCAAGTGCATCTCCTTGGGGTGCTCCAGTTTTGTTTGTGAAGAAGAAGGATGGAAGTTTTCGGATGTGCATTGACTACAGACAACTGATAAGGTAACTGTTAAGAACAAGTACCCTCTTCCTCGCATCGATGATTTGTTTGATCAGTTACAAGGTGCTTGTACCTTCTCAAAAATCGATTTCAGATCTGGTTATCATCAATTGAAAATACGGGCAACGGATGTGCCAAAGACTGCTTTTCGGACCAGGTATGGACATTATGAGTTCTTAGTAATGTCTTTTGGGCTTACTAATGCCCCTACTGCTTTCATGAGTTTGATGAACGGGATTTTTAAGCCATATCTGGATCTCTTTGTCATCGTATTCATTGACGATATACTGTTATACTCAAAGAGCAAGAAGGAACATGAGGAACACTTGAGAATTGTATTGGAAATGTTGAGGGAGAAAAAGCTTTATGCAAAATTCTCTAAGTGTGAGTTTTGGCTAGATTCAGTGTCCTTGTTGGGGCATGTGGTTTCTAAGGATGGAGTGATGGTGAATCCTACCAAGATTGAAGCAGTGAAGAATTGGGTAAGACCTACTAATGTTACAGAGGTAAGGATCTTCTTTGATTTAGCTAGCTACTACCGTTGATTTGTCAAGGGATTTTCTTCTGTTGCTTCCCAACTGACAAAATTGACTAAGCAGAGTGTTCCATTTGTATGGTCGGACGATTGTGAAGAAAGCTTTCAGAAGCTCAAGACTTTGTTGACTACTGCACCAATTCTTACCTTGCCAGTGGAAGGTAAGAATTTCATTGTTTATTGTGATGCATCCTATTCTGGTTTGGGTGCAGTGCTAATGCAAGAGAAGAATGTAATTTCTTATGCTTCGAGGCAATTAAAGGTGCATGAACGTAATTATCTTACCCACGATTTGGAGTTGGCTGCAGTAGTGTTTGCATTAAAGCAATGGAGACATTATCTATATGGGGTTAAATGTGAAGTCTATACAGATCATCGCAGTTTACAGTATGTCTTTACTCAGAAAGATTTGAATTTGAGACAGAGTAGGTGGATGGAACTACTGAAGGACTATGATATCACTATCTTGTATCATCCGGGAAAAGCTAATGTTGTGGCAGATGCTTTAAGTAGAAAGGCAGGGAGCATGGGAAGTCTAGCCCACTTGCATGCTTCTAGACGCCCATTTGCTAGAGAGGTTCAGACATTGGCTAATGACCTTATGAGGCTTGGAGTAAATGAGAAGGGAGGATTTTTGGCCTGTGTGGAGGCAAGATCTTCCTTTCTTGATAAGATTAAAGGAAGGCAGTTTACCGATGAGAAACTTGTCCAGATCCGAGATAAGGTGTTGCGAGGAGAGGCTAAAGAAGCAAAAATTAATGAGGAAGGTGTTTTGAGAATTAAGGGAAGGGTATGTGTACCCCACGTCGATGACTTGATTCACACTATTCTTACAGAGGCTCATAGTTCAAGGTATTCTATACATCCTGGTGCAACCAAGATGTACCGTGACCTAAAGCAACATTTTTGGTGGAGTAGGATGAAGCAGGACATTGTTGCTTGCGTGGCTCAATGCCCGAATTGTCAGCAGGTAAAGTACGAACACCAGAGGCCTGGAGGGACACTTCAGAGAATGCACATTCCTGAATGGAAGTGGGAGAGAATTGCAATGGACTTCGTGGTTGGTCTTCCAAAGACAATGGGTAACTATGACTCTATTTGGGTAATTGTTGACAGATTAACTAAGTCTGCTCATTTCATTCCGGTCAAGGTGACTTATAATGCAGAGAAGTTAGCCAAAATTTACATCTCAGAAATTGTTCGATTGCAAGGTGTTCCACTCTCCATCATATCAGATAGAGGTACGCATTTTACTTCTATGTTTTGGAAAACATTGCATGCTGAATTAGGTACTAGATTGGATCTTAGTACTGCATTTCACCCTCAGACCGATGGTCAGTCTGAGCGAACGATTCAGGTTTTGGAGGATATGCTTCGTGCATGTGTGATAGAGTTTGGTGGTCATTGGGATAACTTCTTACCCTTAGCAGAGTTCTCATACAACAATAGCTATCACTCAAGTATTGATATGGCCCCATTTGAGGCACTGTATGGGAGAAGATGTAGGTCTCCCAGTGGGTGGTTTGATGCATTTGAGGTTAGACCTTGGGGTACTGACCTTCGGAGGGAATCGTTAGATAAAGTGAAATGCATTCAAAAAAAGCTTTTAGCGGCTCAAAGTAGACAGAAGGAATATGCAGACCAAAAGGTTAGGGACTTGGAGTTTATGAAGGGTGAGCAAGTTTTGCTAAAGGTTTTGCCCATGAAAGGGGTGATGCGGTTTGGTAAGCGAGGTAAGCTTAGTCCGAGGTATATTGGTCCATTTGAAGTTCTGAAGCGCGTGGGGGAGGTAGCTTATAAATTAGCCTTGTCCCCAGGGCTGTCAGGAGTGCACCCGGTATTTCATGTGTCTATGTTGAAAAGATACCATGGTGATGGAAACTACATTATTCGTTGGGATTCAGTCCTCTTGATGAGAATTTGTCTTATGAGGAGGAGCTTGTTGCTATTTTAGATAGGGAAGTCGGCAAGTTGAGATCAAGGGAGATTGCATCCATCAAAGTTCAATAGAAGAATCGACCAGATGAAGAGTCCACTTGGGAGAAGGAGGCCGATATGCAAGAAAGATACCCACACCTGTTTACAGATTCAAGTACTCCTTTTCGTCCTTGTTTTTCTTCTTGTGATCGTTCGGGGACGAACGATGGGTAAATTGATATCTATTGTAACGACCTGTTTAGTCGTTTTGAGTATGAGAGTTTATTTACGGTAATAAGCCTGAAGTCGACGGATCCCACGACGGACGTCATGGGCACGACGGACCGTCGAGGGGGTCTCGTTCCAAAACACTTAGATTCTAAAAATTTGGGTACTGAGAACAACTCTTTGAACTTCGCGACAACATGGCAGGATGGACCGTCGTGGGCACGATGGACCGTCACAGACTCTTTAATGAATTAAGTCTCTGAACTTTGTGACGAGCGGCGGAGACGGATCGTTGCGAGCCTGACGAGCCGTCCGCAGTCGCGTAACCACTGTGGGTCGGATTTACATTAAATGTTTTAAGGGGCGTTTTGGACTATTCCTTCTTATAATTATAAAGTTAGTGGTTGAATGTTAATAATTCAATTACTTGGGGGTTAAAGGAGATAACCTTGGATTAATTAGTGGGTTACTTTGGTCACCTTTTATACTTAATTTTATGGTAATTAGGGTAAAAGAAAAAGGGTTGGAATAAGAAAAATAGAAAAGAACAGAGAGAGGGAGAAACAATCGATCAAGAGGAGAGAACGAAGAGAAAAGCAAAGCTTTGTAAAAGTAGATTTCTGGATCACGAATTCTTCGGTGGAGGTAGGTTATGGTTTATGCTATTTCATAGTAAACTCCTAATAGCGAAGATATGTGTTGGGTAGTATTGTAAAGTCTTCTATATGCTTAATTGTGTGCTTGCATGATGTGATTTCATAATTGTGATAAATTAAGCATGATGAGGCGATTGAATCTTAAACCTTAAAACCTCTTTGTTAATGATGATGCCTTGGTATAAAAGAAGGCTTGACGAACTAAAGGAATGAGGTTAGGGGATCGGGTGTCACAAATCGACACGTAGTATTAATGGATCGGGTGTCACGAACCGACACGTAGTATTAAGGGATCGGGTGTCACAAACCGACACGTAGTATCAATGGATCAGGTGTCACGAATCGACACGTAGTATTAGGGGATCGGAGTGTCACATTCCGACACTAGGATAGTAGAAAGAATGAATTTGAATTATGTTAATGTACTCAATTTAATGAACCTGTTTCCCCAAATGAGTATGGTGTGGAGGCTTGAGTCCTCATAGATTTGCTTGAGTTGTGCCCAATGGTCATGGTACTTGTTGCTGTCACCTGTTAAGTGTTATGGTTGATTTTATGTTATGATTCGATATATATTGTTTTCTATTTTGAGTTGGCCGATGATATCTACTCAGTACTCGTGTTTTGTACTGACCCCTACTTGTATGTTTTCTTTTTGTTAATTGTGGAGTGCAGCAAACGTACCGTCGTCTTCAACTCAACCGCAACTCTAGCCAGTCTTCATCACGTCAGATTTCAGGGTGAGCTATTGTTTCTAGCTTGGACTGGATCTTCTTCTTCACGTCTTGATGCCTTGAAGTTCTGGCATGGACTATATGTTTAGTCATTTTAGCTTCTTAGATACTCTTAGACTTAGTAATTTGAGAATAGATGTTCTTGTGATGATGACTTCCAGATTTTGGGGATAGTAATTGATAAATTTTAGAAGTTATTAATTGATTTCGTTTATGAGTTTTAAGTCTTCTGCATTATTTTTCTATTTATTATGATTGAAATGTTGGGGTTTATGATTGAAATGTTGGTTGGTTCGCTCACATAGACAGTTGGGGTTTCGTATATAGAATCCATGACCCAAACTAGATGATAGATCTAACCCTTAGAGATAATGTTTATGGCCTTAAGGTAAGAAATGAATCGATTAGGCGCTAAGATTGTAACACTTTAAAAATCCAAGACGTGTTCTAGAGCCTAACATAAATGTCATAAGGATTAGACACTGTTTTAAGGTACAATTTGATGAATATAAGTCATTTAGGAAGTCTATAAACCAAAACGTCCAAGACACTCCATGACATCCGGAAATTAGTTCAAGGATCTACTAGCGTTCCTTAGCCTATTTGACTCGCTTTTCGGAGTGGGAAATTCATGAAATTTGGTTGAAGGGTGTCTAACATGTGTTTAATTTAATTCATAGTTGAATGTACGATTACGACTACCCAAGGACCAACCAAGGGCTCTACGAGGATCCTTTCGTTTGGGGTGAAAACCATTGCCTGGGAAGTGTGCACCCACGAAGGGAGGCGACGGAACTTGTGTGAATCACCAACACTTCGACAAATCCCTGAAGGACCTGTTTTGGCAAGTCTCCAAACTCATCTATGGATTAGCAGCACGGAATGGGGCACGGGTCATCGACTCACAGACGGACTGTTGGTCGAGGTCTCGTCTGTGAGGACTTGATTCTGCACGATTTTAAGTGGGATTTATTAATTAATTAAGTTGTTAGTAAATTAGTTAGGGGTTTAAGTAGGTGTAATTAAGTTAATTAATGACCTATATGAAGACCCTAACCTAAATTAGACTAACATAACCTCAGAATTCTAAAACCCCAAAATCTCTTCCTTCTCTCTTCTTTCTCTCTCTAGTGAAGAACTACATTGAAGAACAAGCTAGGAGAGGTTTTAAGGTCTGCAAATAGTCAAGTTTCACCATCAATTTTCATCAATTAACAAGGTATTATAGGATGGTATGATGTTGAATAGAAATGTCTTGACTATGATTTGTAAGGTGTTGGCTTAAGATGTAAATGTTATAAGAATGGTGAATAATTTACCAATGTGCCATATTATAATATGAAAATGTTAATGTGCTAACCCCACATATGTGAATTGTAATGAAAGGACAATAATCATGCAATTCTTATTGAGCTATGATGATGATGATGTTTATACAAGGGTTAGACCATATGACCTACAATATGTTATGATGATTAATAAAGACATTTCAAAAAGGGACTCTAGCTTAGCACGGAGTGAACTAGAGTTAGGAGTGTCCCTTCCCACATAGGGAAGGTAGGACCACTAATTTATTCTTGAGATTGGGGACTACAATTCATGAAGCATAAATAGGGTACCAACTATATCACCTAGTTCTTGAACTATGTTGCCCTTATAGGAATACTAGCTAGTGAATCCACGTAGTTGCTATGTTCATGTTTTTGTACTACCTTGGCTAGTAGTCCGCCTTCTTTCGATGTAGGGTTCCATGACAATTGATTCCACATTAGCTCATGTGGTCTATGTCGGTTGGTGCAAGATGTTCCCAAAAGGTTAAATGAATTAAAGGAAAGAACTCTAACTAGGATGACCTAATGGGTTTAGCTTAGTCTAGGTAGGGGTATGAGACTCTACCTAAACATTACACTAGTTCGACTTGAAGGTAATCTTAGGAGGATGTTCTTATTTATGAATATATTTATGTTGGTATATGATATGGATATGGTGAACCTGCAGATGGTTGATTCTATATGTTGATTGGTGTAACTTATGAAAATGTGTTGGTTTTTATTGTTAAAGTATGATGTTATGTACTCTTAAATGTTATGATATGTGAACTAGGATATTAGTCTTGATTCTTGTTGGGTTACATGCCACTAGTTATCTTTGAAGGGAGTCTTAGGAAGATGTTCTTACGTATGAATATGTTTATGATGATGTATGATATAGATTTGATGAACTTGCACATTTTTGATAATATATATGTTTATCGGTGTAACTAATTAATATGTGTTGGTCTATATTCTTAAAGTATGGTATTATGTACTCTTAAATGCTACGAATGTGAAATAGGATGTTAGTCATGATTCTTGTTGGGTTACTTGCTTGAGTAGTGTTATGGGGATTTGCTTGGTCATTGCACTTGTTGAATTAATATTGGTTCATGGGTAATTGCCTTTCTTTAGTTATCTTAAAATGTACTCTTGTTCATGCTTGTTACTATTATGACTTGATGATAGAGTTACTGTGCTATGTATTCAACTAAATGCTATCCATGTTGACTAGAGTAGACATGATATTGTTGTTCTTGTGATGTACATTCCTATGCCATAATGAATATGTCCTATTGGTTGGTAGTCTTTTTGAATAAGAATAAAGGTTTTCAAGAAAATTGCATACTTAATAAAAAGTCCCTTCTTAACATATTTAATGATATGTGTGCATATGGTCTCATACATAGTATAAGTGGTATACTAACCCCATTTCTTTATTTTCCCCAACATTTTAGGTTCTTGTTGTTGAAGGTCTTAGGAGACGAAATTGAAGAAGACTTGGATTTCTTAATCATCCAAGTAGGTAGGTCCTCACTTCTTGAGGGGGATGCCACTATCAAGCCATGATGTTGTTTTTAATATGAAGGTTTCTTTTCTTTCATTGAGTACTAAACATTTGATGTGTGAGATAGTCTCAAATGTGATATACTCTTATTAGACGGTTATGAGATGAGACCACTATTATGACTATGATATGTTTAATATATATTTATGTGTCATAAAAGTAGAAGACTATGTAATTTTCTTATACGAAGTGTCTATGTATACTCGATATATATATGTATGTATATATATATATATATATATATATATATATATATATATATATATATATATATATATATATATATATATATATATATATATATATATATATATATATATATATATATATATATATATATATATATATATATATATATATATATATATTATTATGTGTATGTAGAGGTCTATGTAAACCTCCGAGTAGAATTAATGAAAAGTTCAAAATTTTCTCTAAATTTGACCTATGAATGTAATGTTGTAAGCTAATAGGCTAGTCTTATTCCTCAAAGAGAACGCCGCCGCCGACTACATCTAGGGGGTATTCCCGGATGTGACAAAGATACTACCCTTCCACTCTAAGATTGGTTTGTCTACAAACACAAAATGAACAATCCCAGTTCTATAATTAATTGAGGCATAGAAGAAATATAACAAATCCATACCTAGAATGACATTGAAGTCCACCATTTCTATCTCTACATGATTTGTTAAGGTTAACTTATAAGAGATTGTGACAGGGGAATTTCTATGTACTCGTCTAGCTAAAACTGGGTAAGAAACTTGAGTAGAGACTAAGAGAGGTTCTGATAGAGTTTCTGGATAACACTTAATTAGAATATTCCCAAGGAGTAACAAAAGCGAGAGTAGCCTATGGATCTAATAATGCATAAACATCAAGGTCAAAGAATACTAACGTACCAATGACTACATTAAAATAACATTCAAAATCTTAGCGAGCCTAAAGAGCATACAACCTATTTTGGCGTTGATCACTACCTATACTAGATGAGTTACCCTACTGAGTTAGGAGACTTACTGGTTCTGCTGAAGTTTTAGACTGAGCTCTACCATTTTTTCCTCCTTTACCCTATCTAGAAGGACAATCCTTCAATCTGTCACCAGAGTGACCACATTGAAAGCATATTTCCTTACATGCAAGGCCCTCACCCAAATGTGTTTTACCACACTTAGGGAAACTGGACTAAGTTTTGGTTCCTGAAACACTTTCCTGAGGTTTAGAAAATGGTGCCCTACCCTGCTGATCATATATGTTTTTGAAGGATGGACACTAGATAACGAAGGGGCCGGGGTCAAATACTTCTATTGAAAATGCGAGCGATTTGCATTACTCGACTTCTGCTGAGAGAAGTCATAGTTCCAGTCCTAGCCTTCTTATTCTCTTTGGCTTGTTCCCTATGCTTATCACCCTTATCTTGCTGAGCATGAGTCATAGTCTAGTTATGTTCATATCTCCAAGAAACATAGCATTTATACTATCTATTTTCACCAAATCTGATACTCGTACAAGCAATTAATCATCTGAGCCCTGGAGTCACCAACCATGTGTGCAACATATCTGGAGAGTTTGTTAAACTTGATCCCATAGTCTTGGAACTTTATGTAACCTTGCTTTAAGTTCATAAGTTCATGGGCCTTTGCTTCTCTCAACCCTATTGGGAAAAACATGTCTATTAATGTCCCACTAAAGCAATCCCAAGTAATAGGAGTTGCATTTGCCCCTATTCTCCTTTCATTGAGTGAACCAGATATGAGCCACATCTCTTAGCTAGTATAATGTCAACTCAACCCGATCATTCCTAGTTACTTGGATCACCTCAAAGATCTTCTAGATTTCATCTAAGAAATTTTGAGAATCCTCACTGTTCTGCTATCCCTGAACATAGATGGATTCTTCAACAAAAAGTCATAGACTCTTGCTACTTTTGATCCACCGTTATCATTCACAGGAGCTTGAACCTGATTGTTCTACTTTGACACACTCAAAGCTAACTTCTGAACGGTCTTTATGAACTCAGCATTTTAGACTTTTTGTTCTAGGACAGGAATAGTTGTGTTTGCATTCCTAGAATTTGCATTCCTAGCGTTAGCTCTACGAGGAGGCATGATCAGTGAAATGTAGAACGTTGAGTTAGAATGGAATTAGATCATACATACGCACGATAAAAGTAATAAGAAAATGAGGATTTTCCTAAAACACTTTATAGCCTCTTAATAATTAGATTTCTGGCATTTAACACCTATGAAAGGGACTCTAATTAGTGTGTCTTTTTAGACATCCTAGTAAGCTTAAACGTAGTTCTCTAATACAAATTTTGTCATGCCCTGTGCAACACATGAGATGCGGACACAAGATCTAGGACCACAAGTGATCCTAAGCTAACAATGCTTGTATGATTATGAGCAACTATAGATACTAAACTGTCGTGGAATCTAAATAACAAAATAAAATTAAAAGACAGGGAATTCACAGGAAATATAACTGAGATGAATGAAATAATTATAAGTGTAATACAAAGAAGATATCAACTCAACTCTAATATAAATCTATCTATGTCTAAAATAAGCCTCTATCTTATTAGAAATTCTAGGGAAAGCCCCAACTAAGGCTAGAAAAATTGAAATTAAAGTACTATAAACAATTAAAAGAAACTCATGACTATTGCCTCGTAGAATGAGGACTCTCCATTTATGCTGCTGAACTGGACATTAAGACCCGATCTAAGTATGATTTGGATGCTGAGAACCTGAACTTACTTGACGAAAAGATATAGCTCATGTATGAGTCAGTACTTAAACGGTATTGAGCATGCAAGATAGAGTAAAACTGAAATAACATATAACTTAACAAGGCAATAAAGCAATGAAATGATCTAAACATGATAAAGATACTAATTACTAAGATAACTTAAAAATGCAATGACTTATTTATCACATGTTGAAACTAAATACTTGATATACTGATAAAAATGTTAATGCAATACAATTTGAATGAACAGTGGGAGCTACTAACAACATACAATAAAACCACATCACCTAAATGTGGAGTCAAAATTATAGGCAACATCGAGAGGACCCAATATACCCTTCCGGAGGTATAAAGGCATGTTGGCATTATTACTAAACAAATGCCCAAAGAGGAAACTTATAACCTACGTGGCTAGTAGTTCTTGGACTATTTGGGTACTCTGAACATTAGTCCAACTCGTTATTATTATACTCCTAATGGATTAAGTAATGAACACATTATGAATGAGTTATTGTAATACTTGATATATTGGATAGCTCAAATTGAACAAGCAAACTAAGAATGCAATAATAAAATTGATGTTGATGCATTAATAATTGTGGCATGTATAGCCGATTAACTGAAATATCTAATCTAGCTTGTGTTATTCAAGAACTAAAGAAATAGATAGTTAGGGATATGTAATTCATGTAATAAACTGATTCTAAACATATTAATCCGATTTGAATATGTCGCATAGATAAGAACCCTACGATTCTAACATTTTAGAAACCCTAAGTCTATTCATGATATGG
The DNA here is from genome assembly GCA_027789145.1 of Solanum arcanum. Classification (NCBI taxonomy): domain Eukaryota; kingdom Viridiplantae; phylum Streptophyta; class Magnoliopsida; order Solanales; family Solanaceae; genus Solanum; species Solanum arcanum. Next base: position 29,563,256 of record CM050937.1, read on the forward strand.
GAATAAAGAAACTATCAGAAAACTAGGGGCCTAATGGGTGAAAGGAACCCACAGGTTAAATCCCACATACCTGGTGATGAATACCGTGGAGAAATCCTTAGATTTTTGGGCTACAACTAATAGAACCTTGGTGCATTGTTGAACTAGGGTTCTTGATCTTTTTCTCCGTTCTTGCTTCTAATTTCTATGTTTTCATTAAAAATTTCACTTAGACAAGTTGTAGCTATGTTTCTAGGCTTTAAGCTGACTAAAACATTATAATTGAGGATCTAAACGATGTAGCTTAAGGGTTAACCGATATAGTTAAAGTCCAGAAGACACCAGACATATAATCTACGGAATTAAGCTATGGACTGTTTGACGATCTATTGATGAATCCATGATCTGTCCTGTTATTCCGTCAATGAATTTAGAGACTAGGTTCTGAGAGCGTCGACATACAAAAAGATCGACGATCCGTCGGTGGATACACTATCCGTCATGTGTGTGCATCGATGATTTCAGAGTCTACGTCTTGAGGGTCTAGACCAATATACTGATCGGTGATCTGTCGATAGATCCACGATCCGTCATGTTAGTATATTGCTTTACTCTATATACTTGGTTTTGAAGGCGTTAACCTACGAACTGATCGACAATCCATCGATGGATCCACGATTTATCATGTCAATTTGTGGGTAATGACTTAGAATGGTATTTGAGTGAATTTCTAGAGATTTTTGCATATACAAACAACGGGCCACCACCACGGGCCATGGGTCACCTATAGTCCATGGGTGGCAACGGTGGATTATACCTACAACTTCTTGAAATCTGTGTTAAGTTGTATTTTAAGTTACTGGTGCTACATATATTTAGATCACATTTGAACTCTTAATTATCGTATCCTTCTTTGTGGGATCCACCCAGCCTCATCAATGAACTTATACTTGTTAGTGATCAGGTACACTTTTAATCAGAAAAAATTTAGTTTAGTGTTATAAAATATGGTGACCTTGTCGATGAGTGGTGCATAGAAATATTTAATTGATGTGTTTTAGCGAGCTAATTTTTTGTAGTGTAATGTTATTATTTGTTTACTAGTTGATTTATATAAATCATTTGAAAATAGAAGTGTTAATGGGAGCAATGCAACTAAAAGTGGGAGCCATGATGAAATCAGAAATGTGCATGATGAAAATATGGATCAGCTGGCATGTTCAGTTGTTATTCGGTTTCCCCACTATGGACAATGTGGTGTTTCATGTGGCCAGAACGATGTTGCATATGTGGAGATTGAAAGTTCTCTTTAGTGGACTTTCTCATGAGGACCCTTATGATTACATTCACAATATCTTGGATGTGCGTGGACCGTTTTCGTTGAATAACATCCATAAAGAGTAAATCCGACTTCAGTTGTTTCCCTTTTATCTAATGGGGGAGGAAACGAAGCAGTTTTGAATTACCAAGATAATGTATCACTTATTGGGAGGATCAAACACAATTTTTTTAATGAAAGATTCTTCCCTCCTTCAAAGATTGTTACATTGAGAGATAATATTAACAACTTCAAGCGGATTCATGGGAAGCCCATCTATAAACTTTCTTGAGACTCTAAAACATACCACCCGAATGTCCTACCCATGGGTAAGAAGACAATTTGCTATTGAAATATTTTTATCGGGGTCTTGACACTGTCAACAATAGTGTCACCGACCAACTTATTAAGGGTTGAGTCCTGCGACAACCATTTGACATAGCATTGGTGTTTGTTGACGAGATGACTAAAATCAATAGTTCACGATACACTGTGGAATATCTAGTTTCTCCTCTAGACATGGTTGACCAAAGAAAAAATTGAAAATAAGCAAGAATATGATGAAAATATAGCCAAGATTATGACCCAAATTGACTTGCTGATTAAATATGTCATGGGAGGTTGATGATAATATGCCAAGATTATGATTCAAATTGACTTGCTGATTAAATATGTCATGGAAGGTTGTTCTCAAACTGTGAATGCAATTGGTAATATTAGTTGGATGAGCTTGTATGAAGCAAAATTTGAGAATTTGTGTTGAACCTTGTAGATGATCTCAAAATATCATATATAACGACATGTTTATACAGATATTAGGGTTAAGCGTAAGCTCAATGTGCCATATCAGGCAGGTGTTGATACATGTATCGGGGTTATTGGTTAAAGATAATGATTGATTATCAATATAGGATTTGTCTTTTAGGCTTATCATATATCCTAATTTTTGGAGTTTTACATTGTAATGTGACATGAGTTGCCTTTAGGTGTGTTGATTGTATTCTTTATGTGTATTCTTGTTGGTTGTTGACTCTATCTTACTTGTTCCTTTTATTATCATGTTAATCATTAGCTTGACCTTTCCTTGTTAGTTTCATTGTACTCCTTATTTATATTTGTTCTTTATGAGTTCAGTCAGCTTATGATACCTACTAGGTACACCATATTTTGTAGTCGTAATACACTTCTGTATCTGTTTCTTATATCTTAATGTTTGAGTCACCCTCAGTAGTGAGAATTTGTATCTTATGTGGTAATCTCCCATTCGGATTGTGGTGAGTTTCTGGGTTTAGAGCCTTGTTGTTGTCCACCTTTTTACCTGACTTTCATTATGTATTTCGAATTAGTTGATTTTCTGTGTATGTACATGTTACTTTTTATTTATTGTAGCTCCTATATAGGTTACACCATATCCCGAGGATTGTTATCTTGTTTTAGTTTGTGTCTCTGTCACTTTTGAGCCTATTTTGTGTATTTCTTATTCGTACTAATACACATACACACACACGACCGTTCCTATTATTATTATTATTCTTGTCTTTTCAGTTAATTTAAGTATATTCTATAAATTGTCTTCCGCATTCTGTGTTCTTGGGTTAGGGTTGTCCACTAAGTGGGTTTTAGTGGACGCCATGGTGAACCTAATACTGGTCGAGAAAAAAGTACAATATTTTATCTAGGATGTGATTCTTGTAGCCATGCTATATTGGCTATGTAGGAGTAATAGAGGTGTTGCCATAGCGATAGGCTTTACCCTATGGCAGGATGATGTGACCCAGATCTATTAAAATTAATCATAAATTTTTTCATGTCCTACAATTTAAAATCAAACGTAATCTAACAATTTTGGGGACATTGTAGAAGGTGTGTTGTTTACAAATGGTTCAGATAATTACATGTATAATGGTCATCAAAAAGGTATTTTATATGTATGAACATATTACATATTGTAATATAATTATATGTAAATGTATTTCATCGCTAACCAACTTAATTAAATTGATCATTTCTTATAATTGGTTAGTTAAAATGTTTGAAATTTAATTTGTTGTTCTTACAGATAAGGAATAATCAAGAGATTGAAATAAAATTAGTGTTACTCCGAGCAACATTGAAACTAAAAAGATTTCGTTACAATATATTTGACGCATATTTCTCGAAGATACATAGACATAAACGAGTCATTTGGTGAGACAAAATAAAAAACATATTTGACATATTTATAAAGTATTGAATTGAAAAAAATACCATCAAATAAATTTAGAAAATTATAACAAAATAATAATTCCATCATTGAAATTATAAATGTTAATAACCATAAACATGTAATTATTTTTGATCGATGCATAAAATATATAGTTCATCTAAACTTATGATTGTACTTGTGTCATCTGCATGTATCATCATTGAGCTCGTCTAGCAGTAATTGATGGATAATTGTTATAGACGGATTTTTTCAACTTTCAAATAAAAAGAAAAAAAATCAAAAGTGTGAGGACACATAAAATTTTGAGAACAAAGTGGTTAACTCTTACCAATTGTGATCAAATGAGTTCTTGAGGAAAAATATCTATAATAATAAATGTTAGGCCATATCTCGTGTTGTTATTGAAAATAAATGCATTCTTGTGGTGTTGTAGTTGTTTGTGAGACACACTATTGTTGTTTGTGATGGAAGGAAACAGATTTGTTGGCTAAATTCAACAGGTTTACTGAAATTCATGTTCAATTGTTGGTTATAATTTTGGTTCATGTTTATGGCTATATAATTTGGTTTTTCCTAGTAAGCAACTAGAAAAAACTATAGAGAAGTTATTTTTTAAAGTCAATCGTTAAATGTTCATTAAAAGAATTTTAATCGTTATTTTCATAAATCTCCATGCCTAAGTTAGGATAAATAACTTTATTAGATCTATTAATAATACAACTTCTTATTATTATCTCCTATTTGGCGTTTATATATATATGTATGTATGTATGTATGTATGTATGTATGTATGTATGTATGTATGTATGTATGTATGTATGTATATATATATATATATATATTAACATATTTAATAATGCGTGCATGTGTGTGTGTCTCTCTCTATGTGTGTGTTTTTGATCAACATATGTGTGCTATTATTAAAATTATTTCCTCATGCTTATACGATTTTGTAAAAATTTTGACCCTCTCAAGGATTATAAGAGAATGTGAACTCTAATGGCGTGACACTTATTTATTTATTTTGGATGATTTTGTGTACCAAGATGTGCATTGGATATTAATAAAAGTTTACTATATTTTTAGGTTCTTGAAAATTACTTCCATAGTTAATGTATAATTTGGAGAGATTATTAAAAGACGTGACTTTGTTATCTTCTATCCTAGTTAATCGGAGCTTGTTGACGGTAAGTTTTTATTTCATCGGTGTAGTTCTTATTCTAGAGTTTAATTTGCAGTAGGTAACTTAGTAGGATATTTTAGCTTTAACTATTTAGCAATTGTTAAGCTACAAGTTACATTGGGTCCTATATCTTTGCACTTAGTCATTTTAACCCACTTGTATAAAGAGAGCTTGCAACATTACAATAAAGTAAAACTTGCTTGATTCATTTTTGGGTATTCTCTATATTTCCATTGAATGTTTTTGTAAAAGAGATATCCAGTACATAAGACAACAATATGACCTAGGATATATGATCCTTCTAGACTTTAATAACCACATGATGTAAGACAATATCCTATGACGGAGACCTTATACAAACATGTTAAAAATTTGTTCTTCTATGTCATCCATCATTAACATAACATTCAATTCCCCCTATGTAAATGTTAAACCAAGGTATTTTCTTCCTTCAAGTTGTGGCCTATTCTTATGTGTTATTATCATGTATCATCTAATTCAGCACAGAAGCGAAAAAGCCACGTGAATTAAAATTGTAGAAATGATACACAATAATCATTAAATGAAAGTTCCCATTAGCACTTCAGTTTTCCAAATAGAATACGACATGTAGTAAATTTCTGTTGCGTATTCTCCCAATGTTCATGAATGGTAAAACGGAGGTAAGAATGTAAAATGATGTCAAGTAAGGGAAAACTTCCCTGAACTCATCCCAGTTTAACTTGATTATTTGAAACTTAATTCTTATCCTTGAATAGAAATGTTTATAATATTTGTGAAGCTGCAAACGTCAGCTCCCTAATGTAGTATAGTAAGCACTCCAAGAGTCATAAAGTACTTATCCGGTTTTGAACCTTTCTCTTTTTTTGGTTTTATTATTTTATCCTAATAATTTTAAATTATTATTTGAGTCTCAATTTTCTCAATTGTATACTTTTGGAGCTACATAATATTTTTCAACATTTTTTTGGAGACAAACAAATTGAATATAGAGTTTCTAATAGATGCAGACATGTTTTAGTTTACTCACATTTTTCATGTATATTGATCAGTTGTTTTGCACTAAACAAATTCCAACGAAAAGAACAAGTTATAAGAAACTTTTAAAAAGGCATCCAAAATCCTTCAAGCGTTCTCTAATCAACATAACATCTTGACTTAATATATGTTAGTTATTACTTATTATGCATGCTTTGTGAAGTTCAATTAGGTCATTTGTTACCTTAAGTATAAAGTTATTCACTAGAGACATTTAAAAGAACTTTTGCAAATAATCACTATTCCTTTGTTTCTGTATTCTATTTGATATGTTGCCTCGATTTTTTTCAACAAACAATTCATTCGCTCCTTCCTTCCTTCTTTCCTCCGGTTTGTATTTTTTCAATTTTCTAGTAGAGTTCATTTAATTTTGATTATGTAATTCATATTTGTAATTTTCATAATTTTCTAGTTTATCTCCTAAAGTATTATTATAGCTCAATTATTTTTATTTTATTTACAAGAGTAAAAGCTATCATTACATTAAAGTTTAAAATTATGATAGTGAAGTTGCTTATGAAAAGTTATTAGAACTTCTCATTTTGTTTTTCTTACAAGAAAATTAAGCAATATATTGCCTCATTCAATAAAAGTTGTTTAACATCCTCATTTGTCTTTCTAAATAATGGTTAATCGCAAGATATTGATGATCTAAATTCTGCTTCAATAAATATAATATGCACGTCTATCGGTATTTGTGATAATATGGCCCAGGTTGGTTAGTTTAATCATTTTAAATACCCCAAGTAATCTTAGGCTCATTATGTGATGGGCACATGCAAGGGTGTAAAATATGAACCCAAACATAGGTAACCCGCCCAACCCATCAAGAATTTTAAGGGTCGGGTTCAAGATAATTTGAATTGGATTCAATTTCAACCCATTAAAGTCTAATCCATTTAAAGAGAATCATCTATTGTTTCCAATTCATTCTCCGATTTGAATCTGTTTTAAAACATTTTATTATCACATTTTCCTATATTTAAAGTAAGAATTAGTATCTACTTACTATCATTTAAAATTAACCTATCTGTTTGTTATTCTTTTTTAAAAAAGTTCTTTAACTGAAATTTAAATTGTGATTGTAAAATTTAAACTATTGAGATCAATTGGATCGAACTGAGCGGTTCAAGACCCGTCACTCTTTCTACCCCATTTGAATCAAAGTAAACTTTAGCGGTCAAGATCCAATCCAACTTCTATTTCACCCGATCCGCCCATTTTACACACCAAGGCACATTTATTGTATTGAATTTATACAAATTTGTGAGAGATTCTTATTTGTTATATTCTCTTTTCATTCAATTGGGGTTGAAATACTACTAGAAAATTGACTTAGATCTTACCTAATCATATACATCTGTAGTGAATTTGAAATTTTTTGTGAAGGATTCTTATTTATTCTCTTCTCTTTTTGTTCTTTTGTGGTTGAACTATTACTAGGAAATTGACTTATAGCTATCACAAAATACCATTGTGTATATGGTCATCACAGGTACTATAATACCTCTTTGACAACATTTTTGATATATAGTGTTCTAACATTAGCTTTTGCAGTTCTGCAATTTCTACTCTCGGGTATAAGTCATATAATTTATGATTAGCTCAGAATATCTAAATGTGTTTTATATGTAGGATTAGAGTCATCTACATTTTTTTCCCTGAATGGTACAGCAACTGAGACATATTTTTGTTAATATTCTAGTGTTCATCTAGTATAAGGACTTTTGATTGAATTAACTAGACAAATATATGAAAAAATAATATAAACAAAACTGAAAATTACATGAAACACAAATATTGACAAATAAAAGCATTGTGGTCCATGAACCTGGAATCATAAATGAAAATCAATGTGCTAATAGAAATAGGTTACCTAATACTAAATATGCAAAAATATTATTATAAAGAAAGCAAATACTTCTATTTAAACAACTATCTATAACAATTTAATCATAAGATGGGACTCTTGCAAAATTCAAATAATACATTGCCTTCTTTAGGCGTTAAGACATGACGAAAATAAAAGTGTTCTTCCAAAATCTGATGTTTTTTTATCTATATTAACGTAAAAAAACGTTAAACTTCACATAATGTAACCTCTTCACAAAAATACATACCTTCATAAATAGATTTACTATCATTTCAACTACTTTCTCTTCTACCATTTCGTTAGGACATGTTTTTGCATCTACAGAAAAAACTACTTGTACCTCCAGAACGCCAGGAGGCTCACCAATGACTCCAAATGTTAAAACTGGATCAACGAGGTGATGGATGCTAATCCTGGTTACTTGTGTCTTCATCGTTAGACGATTCAAGAAAATTGAAATCAGTACATTGAATGTACGAATATGCTAGTTGGAATGCTAAATAACAACTTAAGCTTGAAAAGTATAAAAAGAAACACTTACCTTAGCTATACTCAACTCATGAAATACTGAGCTTTATATAAAGCAATAAAGACACATGCAACATATATTAAGGTTATAAAATACTGTAAAAAAAACTCAGTTCGTTAAAGAAAAAGCAATAAAATATCAACTCTATTGATATATGAAAGTAATATAATTTATTTGGGAGGTTCTCTAACCGACAATCACCAGTATGAGTCAAAGTTGTGATACAACATCTTGCAAACGCTGCAATAACTATCTTATACTTTGTCATCCTATAGAACTCCTTAACTTAGTGGATCCACTATCTTAACCTACTTGATCAACTAAAAAATATGACTCATTAACACCCATAATGACTACATGGTTTTCATGGAGACTAGAGTTAATATGAACTATCATCTCCATACCAGTGCTCAATACTACTCCCAAAACATACTTTAGCTCATTCTTTTAAAATAACTTTCTTTTTTAGGTTGAGCTAATTGCTCAACATTTAGCTTTGCAAAGGTCTCTTGAAATAAATTTTCCCTTTTTTTGTACAAAACTCTTTTGGGAAATCTTAGTTTCCTCTTAATTTAAATTTGTAAACATTTATAAACTTTTAGGGGATAACAAACATAGTGTCTAAAAACTCATAATGCCTATGTCTGGTCTTAAAGTTATCTTTGGAACGTCACATTCCTTAGCTTTTAACTGATGGTAGAAAGATCTCATGTCAATTTTTGAGAAACCGGTGGCATCCTGAAGTTGATCGAAAAGATCATCTATCCTTGGAAAGGTATACTTATTCTTTATGGTAACATTATTCAATTGGCGATAGTCTATAAACATCCTAAGGAAACCATCTTTCTTTCTTACAAACAAGATCGGAATGCCCCAAGGTGAGATAATTGGTTGGATGAAACATTTATCAACAGATGTTTCACTTTTTCTTTAAACTCTCTCAACACTTCTGGTGTCATTCTATATGGAGGAATAGAGATAGGACGAGTATCATGAATGATGTCTATGCAAAGTCTATTTCTATCTTAAGAAGGACTCTGGGTATGTCATTAGGAAAGACTTCTAGAAAATTCGTCACCAAAGAAACTGATTGAAGGGAAGGTACCTCCGCACTTGAGTCATTTACTCAAACTAAGTGATACATACATCTCTTTGAAACTAACTTTCTTTTCTTAAGGTATGAAAATAAATGACCCTTAGGCAATGCTGAAATAATACTCAACTCTATAAGTGGCTCATTAGGAATCTGAAACTTGATAATCGAGTCCTACTGTCACGGGGTGAATTTTTCAGCACCGTGAAGGACAGTCAAGAAGGCTGGCACAGCTCTTCTAACTTCAGTCCAACCAAACGCCCAAAGAATCTAAAGCAAGAGTCCACAAGCAAAGCCACAAAACAGAAAATAAAGGGCAAGAATGAAAGCAAGAAAGGCAACCAAGTTTGGGAGGCAGCAAGGCCAATTTTCCAATACTTTCCAAAAGAGAGCTTCCAAGAGCTTTTACAAAGTAAGAGGGAGAAATTTTTCTAACTATCTATCTGAATGGCAACTCCTACACTATACAAAGGCCCCAAAAGTGAGCCAAAAACGTTTTGGACAAACATTCAAAATAAGAGCTACAAGTGGCAGATTCTGTGTGGCTGGAAAAGAGGCAGCTTTGTCTTCACAGCTTTTCTGCCACATGGCAGATTGCTTGCACAAAATTTTATCCTTCATTCCTTGGCTGGCCTGGTGAGCATGGCCTGTTTTCTCCATGTTGTCAAGCAACCTCCAGCATTTGGGGAGGCAGTGTGACAAGGTATTTGGGACCCTCCAAGCTTTGAGAAAGTGTTGCTGCGATTTTGGAATTGACGGAATTTAATGTTCCGCCTTGCGGGGCGGGACACGCTCCCCCGCCTGAATTGGCGACGACCCTGACGCCACATAGCTGCATGTACCGATGGACCTTGTCGCGGAACTGCCACAAGTCTTCGTACTTCTCCCAAGTTGCCTCCTCCGGTGCCGTCCCCTTCCAGTGTACTAAGAACTGGGAACTGGAATTGTTCCAGCCTTTCCCACGAACGAGCTGGTGATCAATTATCGCCTCAATCTGTTTGTCCACAGCAGGCGGTGTTACGAAAATTCTGGCCCTCTCGGACTGCCCCCGATCCTTATCCTCTTTGTCTTCAAAGTAGGGCTTTAATTGGCTTGCGTGGACGACCGGATGAATCTTCAGATGGTGCGGCATGTCTACCCGATAGGAGATTTTGCCAGCCTTGGCAACAATCTCAAATGGCCCCTCGAACTTGCGAATCAAATTCTGATTCACGCCTCGTAGTGACTTGAATTGCCAGGGATTCAGTTTCACCATGACTCTATCTCCAATCTGATAATTCACCGGACGTCGCCTACGATCAGCAAACTTTTTCATTTTTCGGGCAGCCTTGTCAAGGTACGATCGTGCAAGGTCGACCTGTTCTTCCCAGGCCTTGGCCATTTGATAGGCACCTGGACTTTTGAAACCAGCATCAACAGGCAAGGACTGGGGTGTTGTTGGCTGCTGCCCCGTCGCTAACTCGAACGGACTCTTCCCCGTTGCCTCACTGCGCTGCAGGTTATATGAGAACTGGGCAGTGTCTAGCAGCCTTGCCCAGTCCCTTTGATTAGCACTAACATAGTGCCTCAGATAGCACTCCAATAGTGCATTGATTCTCTCCGTCTGCCCGTCCGTCAGAGGGTGGAAACTGGTCGAGAAATGCAACTCTGACCCTAGCAAGCTAAACAGCTCCCTCCAAAACGAACCTGTAAACCGGGGATCACGATCGCTGATGATGTTTTTAGGAATGCCCCAGTATTTGACGACATCACGTAGGAAGACTCTAGCAGCTTCCTTGGCTTTGCAGTTAGCCGTGGTGGCGGTGAACATCGCATACTTGGAGAAACGATCCACCACGACCATAATTGTTCCGAAGCCCTCCGAGTTTGGCAAACATGTTATGAAATCCATGGTTACGCTGTCCCAAGGCTTTTCAGCAATGGGCAGCGGCTCCAGCAATCCGCCCGGTACCTTTGTCTCAACTTTGTCCTGTTGGCAGACAAGGCACGTTCGCACATATGCCTCGACGTCATCACGCATCCGAGGCCAGTAGTATGCAGCTTCCAGTAGTGCCAAGGTCCTCTTCTGCCCTGGGTGACCAGCCCAAGCAGAATCGTGGCCTTCTTTCATCAGGGTACGCCGAAGGCTAGCCCACTTCGGGACGTACACACGCCTGCCTGTTGTATATAGCAGTCCGTCTTCCGCCCAAAACTTCTTCGTCTTGCCTTGCTGGGCCAAGGCGAAGAGCTGTTTGGCAATGGGATCATGTTGCAATCCCTGCTTAATGTCGTCAACAATTGAGCTGCTGGTTGAGCTCACAATAGTTGCCAATGAAGTCCTGCGGCTAAGGGCATCAGCCACCACGTTCGCTTTCCCCGGCTTGTACTCCAGAGTAAAGTCGAACTCTGCGAGGTAGTCTTGCCATCGAGCCTGCTTGGCGGACAGCTTCTTTTGGGACTGAAAATAAGTAGTCGCGATGTTGTCCGTCTTGACGACAAAGTGAGCCCCCAGCAGGTAGTGGCGCCAAGTTCTCAAGCAGTGCACCACGGCAGTCATTTCCTTCTCATGTGCTGAGTACCGCTGCTCCGCTTCATTCAGTTTCCTCCTCTCATAGGCTATCGGGTGGCCCTCTTGCATAAGGACGCCCCCGATAGCGAAGTCTGATGCATCTGTGTGGACTTCGAATGGCTTGGAGAAATCTGGCAAGGCCAACACAGGCTCTTGCGTCACAGCCAACTTCAGCCTCACAAAGGCAGCTTGGCAAGGTGCCGACCAATTCCAGGCACGGTCCTTTTTCAGCAGGTCTGTGAGAGGTGCTGCAATTGCGGAATAATTGAAGATGAAGCGCCGGTAGTAATTAGCCAGTCCAAGGAAGGACCTCAATTCTGGTACCTTCGTTGGTGCTTCCCAATTGTTGATAGCAGCTATCTTGTCCCTATCCATTTGAATCTTGCCATGACTGATAGTGTGCCCAAGGAAACGGACAATTGGTTGTGCGAAACTGCACTTCTCATGCTTCACATACAGCTCGTTGTTGCGCAGAATCTCAAACACTTTGCACAAGTTTTTTACATGGTCTTCCATGTTGTCGCTGTAGACAACGATATCATCCAGGTAAACCACAACAAACTGATCCAAGTAGGAGTGGAACAGTCTGTTCATCAGTGTGCAGAACGTCGCCGGTGCGTTTGTCAACCCGAATGGCATCACCAGCCAATCGAACGCCCCATAACGCGTTACACAAGCAGTCTTCGGCTCATCACCATCGGCAATCCTGACTTGGTGATAGCCTCTTCTCAAATCCATTTTGGTAAAAACCTTCGCCTGTCCCAACCTGTCGAACAAATCTGCAATCAAAGGCACGGGGTATTTGTTCTTTACTGTGACCTTTTTGAGGGCCCGGTAGTCGATGCACAATCGCAGTGTCCCGTCCTTCTTCTTCTGGAACAGTACAGGCGCACCAAACGGCGCCTTGGACGGCCTGATGTGCCCAGCATCCAGCAGCTCCTTGAGCTGCTTCCTTAGCTCCTCCAGCTCCGGGGGCGCCATGCGATAAGGCGTCATGGCAGGCGGCTTTGCCCCTGGAACTAGCTCAATTTGATGGTCAACTTCCCTCCGAGGTGGCAGCCGTTGGGGAAGTTCTGCTGGCATAACGTCTTTGTTGATGTTAAGGACGTGTTCGATGCAGGGCGGCAATGGAACTGCCTCATCGCAGCTCCCAGCGTCTTCAATCAGAGTGGCAATAAATGTCGGCTCTCCTCTTTTGAACCCCTTGATGATCTGCATTGCTGACAAATGCATTCCAGTTTGTGGTACCCGAATAAGGGGTACGACGCAAGACCCTCCAACGTCGCTAATATGTAGCTGGTTATGACGCGGTGAGATGAAGGCATTGACTTCATACCAAAAGTCAAGTCCTAAAATGATGTCAAAAACATCCATTGGCGCAATTGTAAAATCAGTCTGCCCGGCCCATTCTCCTAACTCAATTGGAACTGCAGCCGCAAAACCATTGACAGTAGTAGGAGTGGCATTGACGGTCTTCAACTTGGTATTGCTGGCAACATAATTTAGGCCCAACTCTTTGGCCTTTTGCTCAGTCACAAAGTTGTGGGTTGCCCCTGTGTCTACCATGATTCGCACGTCGTTGCCGTTCAGCTTGGCGTCGACGAACAATGACTCACGAGGCCTGACTCCAGCTGGTTTGGCAGCCAAGGCAGCAATGGAGATGTGGCTGATCAGCGCCATATGGTTGAACATCCCTACGGCCACGTTCTTGCCTTTGTCAGCTCCGCTACTCTGCCCACGTTTCTCACCGGCGGAACTGCTTGCTTGCGCTGCAGCCTTCTCTTGCTGCTTCTCGGCAGCCACCATGGCGCTAAGCTTCCTCAACGACGTACAGTACCGAGCGGCATGTGTCGTCTCTCCACAGATATAACAGCCTTCCCGCTGAGGAGCACCTCTCTTGCGGTCTTCATAATTTTTCCGGAAGTTTGAAGGCTGATCACGAGGGTTGCTTCTCGTGTCATTGCTCCGGTTGGTATTTGGTCTGCTACGGCCCCTGTTGTTGTTGTCGACTTTGGGAGGAATAGTTCTGCTCCTGTTATCCCTCCCCTTGGCAGCATCACCACGGAAGTCGTTGAGCGACTCCGCCACTACGATCGCCTCATCAACGTCATGCAGAAGTCTGCTCCTGTCATGCAGGCCATCAAGGAAATAGAACAGCAAGTCCTCACTCGTCAAACTAGGAATCTGAAGTGTCAGCTTCGTGAATTCCTTAACATAATCCCGGATAGAAGAAGTCTGCTTTAGCTCCCTTAATCGCCTGCGGGCTCCGTGGACGACGTTCTGGGGATAGAACTGCCGTTTGAGCTCAGTTTTAAACTGCTCCCAATCATCAATCTGGCAAGCCCCTCTCTCCATATCAGCCTTTTTGTGTCGCCACCACAGCATGGCTGTGTCCGTTAAATACATAGACGCTGTCCGGATCTTGGCCGCTTCCGTGTGCATGACAACGTGTTCGAAATATGACTCCATTTGCCATATGAAGTTCTCTATGTCCTGAGCACTCCTCTCCCCTCGAAACTCTTTGGGTTTAGGAGCCTCAATCCGGGTCTCTCGAACTGTAACGGGAGGAGCAACTCCCGCCTCGGCAGTCTCATCAACCTGCCGTTTCAAAGCCTCCACCTCTCTTTGAAGAGCAGAGATGGTTTCGTTGAACTTGATTTCAAGGGCTGACAGACCCTCTCTTTGCATGTCTTCAAGTTCACCCAAGCTGTTCTTCACCTCGTCCAGCCCTTCAATGGCTACGGACTCGAGGGAACTAAAATTATTTTCAACCACCACAATCCTCCGGTTCAAGGCTGACAACCCCACCTCAACTCCGACGATTCTCTCGTCGAGTGGGTTGTTGTCCGAACCTCCTTCCTCTTCAACAACAGTTCGACCAGCAAGAGAAGGGGTAGAAGAGGGCTCTCTTACCTTACTCTTGTCTCATTTCTTGGATGGTTCTTTCCGAACCTCTGGTTCCTTGTCTTGAACGTTCTCCTCATTCCGCTGCGACCTGGACGTCATGCTTAACTGCTGCTCTGATACCAACTTGTCACGGGGTGAATTTTTCAAAGACCGTGAAGGGCGATCAAGAAAGGCACAGCTCTTCTAACTTCAGTCTAACCAAACGCCCAAAGAATCTAAAGCAAGAGTCCACAAGCAAAGCCACAAAACAGAAAATAAAGGGCAAGAATGAAAGCAAGAAAGGCAACCAAGTTTGGGAGGCAACAAGGCCAATTTTCCAATACTTTCCAAGAGAGAGCTTCCAAGAGCTTTTACAAAGTAAGAGGGAGAAATTTTTCTAACTATCTATCTGAATGGCAACTCCTACACTATACAAAGGCCCCAAAAGTGAGCCAAAAACTTTTTGGACAAACATTCAAAATAAGAGCTACAAGTGGCAGATTCTGTGTGGCTGGAAAAGAGGCAGCTTTGTCTTCACAGCTTTTCTGCCACATGGCAGATTGCTTGCACAGAATTTTGTCCTTCACCCCTTGGCTGGCCTGGTGAGCATGGCCTGTTTTCTCCATGTTGGCAAGCAACCTCCAGCATTTGGGGAGGCAGTGTGACAAGGCATTTGGGACCCTCCAAGCTTTGAGGAAGTGCTGCTGCGTTTTTGGAATTGACGGAATTTAATGTTCCGCCTTGCGGGGCGGGACACCTATAATCTATTGACGCAGAACAAGAATGAAGCTAGTCCATACTTAGAAGAACATCAAAATCTACCATGTCTAACTCTGCTAGGTCATCCATAGTGTTCTTATGATTGATTGAAATAGTACAATCATGATAGAATATTTCCACTACAATAGACTCTACAACATGTGTAGAAACACTAAATGGTTCTCAAAGTTTCATAGGACGAATCTCAAATTGAATTGCAACATAATGAGTTACAAAAGATGACTTACTCCTGGGTGTAGCAAACCAAAAATATCAACAGCAAAGACTTTGATCATACCACGGACAACATCTGAAGAGTTCTCTTGCTCTTTGAAGCTATTGATTTGATTGAGGCGGTTTGCCCCTCCGCCAGTACCAGAAGTAGATTCTCGATGTGCACCCCTGTCTGGTGGAGCAACTATGAAGATTGAGTTCTGTTGCCATGATCTCCACTACACTACATGTTCTTAGGGCACTCCCTCATACCCTCTTGACCACACTTGAAGCAACTTGTCTGGCTAACATGACACTTACACGGGGTTCAACCACACACAGCACATGCTTGAGCCCAACTATCTCCTTGTGTGACTATTCCTTGAGACTGTGTTAGTTTGGCTCTGATGTTGTGTGAACCATTAAGTTCTTTTGTTTTTGGGTGCAGGAGTACTAGAAGATAATGGTGCGTGCAGGTGTCTTTTTTTATGTAATTATTGCTTATGCAAACCACATTTTTACTGCCCAGACTCATTCCTAGTCTTAGTGTACTTGTTCCTCTACTTTTTTTTGTCTTTCAGCTTCTCATCTTAAACCTTTTGTACAGAAACCATCAACCAAGATATGTCCATGTCGCCTATCATCATTGCATTTTCGCCCTCTTTGCTTGAAGCACGAACAAAGCCCAGAGATGAAAAATCTCATTCTGCTCCTCATGTCCTTAACCATCACAGGATCATAGAGCGACAGCTGGGTGAAGTTGAACCCATACTCATGTACACTTAAAGGGTCATGTGTTAGTGTAAGGATCTCTCGCATTTTTTCCTCATTGAACTCTCGCAGAAAGAAGCGCCCCAAGAAAGCCTCTTCGAAACAAGCCCAATTTGGTTGTGGTGCATCCTCATCTCTACCCCTCCTTCCACAGATCAAACCAAGTCGTAGCCATGTTTTTCTGTTTGTATAGAGCTAGCTCAACTCTCTCAGCATTAATGACTTTCATCACATCAAAAACCTTCTTTAACTCTTCCATAAAATATTCCATATCCTCAGTCATGCTTGAACCAATGAAACTAGAAGAATTTATTCTGAAGAATTCACGAATCCTCAAAGTTTAAGAATCTTGTTTTCGAGCTCCTCTCTATTGCCCGACTTGGTTAGTCACAGATTGTCTTTACATACGAATAGCCTCACAAAATTCAGCATTTGTGACTTCTCCTTGAGGTTGCACGTTTGGTGCATTAGGTACCTCTGACTCCTCAGCATCCCTCCTAACTGGATGAACTCTTGCTTCTCTTCGTGGAGGCATGATGATCTGAAACACGAGCAAGCAAGAACTAGAGAGACATTTTTAGAGTTAAACTTTAATGCACGAAAACTAATATGAAAGAAGTGAGAAATTCCTAATTGTTGAAGCCTCCAAATTATGGATGTGGCACACGCTTCACACTGATAACTAGGATTCTATAGATGCAAACTCATAGACTCCCTAGGACTCTTGAACTCACAACTCGGATACCAATTTGTCATGCCCTGAGCGTACACCCAAGACGTGGACAGTAACCAATGACCAATTTTGGCTTTTAGCGGACCCATGGTCTGGCTTATTGATGTACCGTGGGTTCTCTGTACTTTCGATGCTTTTTCCTTAAAATTGGTGTCTGTCTAGAATATTTTTTTAGTAATTTTAATATGTTTTTGTCTTTGTTTTGTAGGAAATCTATCCAAAACTAAAACGCAGAAAGCTGTGGAAATTAAGTGCAGATTCGATCCTTTAAGACCATCGATGGCCCATCATCTCATCGACGGACCATAGGTGGTGACCATCGATTGGAGGTTCAGAAATTTGGAAGCAACTTGAAGAATTCTGACTAAGTGTGGGGATATGGAAGGATCAACGGTCGTCAACTAATTGACAGACCGTCCTAGCGAATCGTTAATGTGATCAGAGAATGTCCCAGTACCCGGTGTCGAAGAAAAAACTATGTATGAAATAATGATAAGCATCGATGGACTGTAGATGAATCGACAGACTGTATTGTTGGTCCGTCAATTGGATTAGAGATGATGCAAAGTGTAGGCTTTGAAAAGATGCTAAGTATGGACCGACGGAGGTAGTCGATGATCCGCTATTTCATCAAAAGATCAACTGTGGAGGTCGTTGATTGAAGCCGCATTTTGGACAAACTTTCCTTTTTTGAACTCCTTCTTTATTTAGGACTCATTTTATTATAAATAGGGTGAAAAACCTTGTTTTTGGGGTGGGATTCTTTTACTAATTTCGTACTTGTGTTCTTGGAGATTTTTTTTTGCAATTAATTCAAATTTCTGGATTTGGTTTTAAAGATAATTGTGTGATTTCAAGTTGAATTTTAGGATCTTCTTCGAATTTGTCAAAGTAAGTTCATGATTTATTATTTATCGAGTATGAATTATGTTCGTGTAACAATGGGTAACTAAATCCACTACTAGGGTTGTGCGAACCATGGGTGATTAACAAAATGAATCTAGCTCAATAACAATTTAAAAAATGTTATTGCATGCATCAGTAATTCTTTCTTTTAGAAGTCCTTTTAACGATTGCACACGTTAGTACTCATTGTATTGCTACTTTCCAGACCAATGGGAGTAGTTAATAAGAAAAAATTATCCAAATAGATTTAGTGGATGCTTATAATAGGCTAGTTTCAATTGGTGCAAAGTAATAACTAAGCCAAACATCAAATATAATGCTTCATATAAAGTAAAGGAAAGGGTTAGTAACTTAGACACACGTAGTAGGACTAAGGTACGGGGTGAAATTATCTAAATGCCAGACCAAGAATTTAGAGATACATAACTTATCACTTTTCATGCAAAACACAAGGAAGGAATTGTTATAGCTAGGATTATGGCATTAGGAACCTATGGGAAACACTTACATCCTAGTTTCTCTCATAACTTGATAAACACCAAAAATTCACTTTTGCTATTCGTTTGATTTTACAACATTGCAACTCTTTTGTTCCACAAAACTCCCCCCTTTAATTACTAGTTTTCGTAAAGGACTTGAATAAATAGAGTTAATCGTACATAAAAGTTAAGTCTAAATTATTTTCCTTATAGGATCGATCCAAACCTAATAGTTGGGTCTTTACTTAATACGACCGCTGATTCTTCATTAGGGATGTGTATTTTGAGCGTATCCTTTTTGTGCGCTGCTGCGGGGGGAAAGTGGCTTTTAGATCAACTTTAAGAATAATTAGTGAATGTTAGTCAACAATTTCCTAATTTTACTTTTTTCTCTTGTTTTTGATTGTCTTAAGTCTAGGTCTAGTGTATGCCAAGTACACGGAGCCGAGGAGAACTGATCGTACCATTTGATCCTGAACTTAAGCGGACACTCCGCAGAATGAATGACCAACAAAATCTCGAAAATTTAGCTGATGGGTTCAACTGTCAGCTTCCTCCGCCCGTTACCATTAACAACCAAGAGATTGTGGAGAACCTTGGAAATGGTGCTTTGAGGAGGCAACCTCCATTCCACGCCCTCAAAAGTTCTACAGGGGAAACATGAACATCACTGACTCTGATGGACCTCTTGTCCTACATCTTCTACCACAAGGTCATATATTCATGGTAACTAGTATCTTGATGAAGATACTCACCGCCAAATGTTTATTTTCGGGATACCATATGAATATCCACATGCTCACATTACCAAACTGAGGTTGGTGTGAAAGAGTTATGTAGGGAGGTAACACTTGGACATGGACGTCATCGAGTTAAGAATGTTCCCTCTCCCACTGACGGGAGAGGCTGCAATTTGGTTCCTTAAATTCTCCTATAATTTGATCTATACTTCTGAGCAGTTGTGATATGTGTTCCAAGCACGGTATTACCCTGTGTCTAAAAAGCTCAACCACAAAGATAGAATGAACAACTTTTTTGCATTGCCTGGGGAGTCAGTGATTAGATCTTGAGATAGGTTCACCTCATTTGTGAGAAGCTTCCCAAATCACCATATTGATAATGTCGCTGAAAGAGTACTTCTCTAAAGGGAAATATGATAATAACAAGGCAGTACTTGATGCTATTGCAGGTGGTTCTTATGGTGAGTGCATATGTGTAGAGATCACAGAAAAGTTGGAGAAAATCTCTCACAACAATAAGGCTTGGAGCACTAGGAAGACACTGGGAGAAACACCTTTGCAGTGCAAGTTACATAAGCCGACCTCAAATGAGATTCGTGAAGAGATGTCTCAAATGAGAACGGAGCTCGGGCTGGTATTCAAACATATCACTGGAGATGTAGAAAAAATAAATACGGTGAATTATTTGTCTAAACCACCACCGCCAACAGATGACTATTACTATGAAGGGGATTTTTTATGTAATAAATAAGCAGAAGGGATTTTTCGACTGAACTCCCAAGGCTCCAATCAGGAAAATTGGCGCCAAGGTCAAGGAAATCAAGGTCGGAAGTATGAGAATTACAACAGAGAGGAACATTATGTTTGAGATAAAAACTACAACCGCGACAACAACTCGAACTAAGGTGACTATCGTAACAAAAATGATCAAAGTGAGCCCTATGTTCCACCTCAAAATAGGGAAGTTTCTCCAAGGGACAGTATAAGTAGTATGGTGCGAGTTGAAGATATGTGGCAAAAGATGATTAGAAGGTTTGATGCTAGTGATGAAAACGCCAAGGAGTTGAGATGTCATTTGGCCAATATTGGGTAAAAGGTGAATGCATATGCAGTCTCAATAAAGCACCTTGAGTTTCAAATGGCCCAATTGTTTTCTACTTTGAACCCACGTCAACTGGGTACTCTTCCTAGAAATACCATTCAAAAGCCTAAAAATGATGGACATTGCATGGCAGTCACTACTCGAGAAGGTAAGCAAACCATTTATCTAGATATGCCATCAATAGTTGGTGATGAGGTGAGAAAAGATGATAAGGTAGTGGAAGTTAGTGGTGAGTTGGTATACAAAGCAGTGATAGAAGCAGAGATACCCCAAAAGGTGATCCCCGTTCCTAGACCACCACCACCATTTCTGCAAAGATTTTGGTGAAGAAAATTGAGGATGGTAAATACCGGCGTTTCATTACTATGTTGAAGAAGCTTCCCATCAATGTCATTTTATAGAACCTCTTGAACAAATGTACGAGTATGACATGTTTATGAAAGACATGTTTACAAAGATGAAATCGGTAAGTTTTGAGGATGATGACTGAATGCAACATTGTAGTGCTATTGTTACAAGGTATCTTATGCAAAAGAAAGATGATCCGGGTGCTTTCACTATTCCATATACCATCAATTTGTTACACTTTGCAAAAGCACTATGTGAGCTGGGTGCAAGCATAAGTCTCATGCCCCTCTCGATCTACAAGAAATTGGGTTTGGGTGACCCAAATCCCACTGTTATGCGGTTAATGACGGCCTATCGAACAGTGAAAAGTACTAATGGGATACTCCACGATTTTTTAGTGAAGGTGGAGTCATTATATACCTGATCGGTTTTCTGATTCTTGACTGTGAGGTGGATTTTGAGGTGCCTATTATTCTTGTGAGGCGGTCCTGGCTACCGGTCATGCCTTAATTTACATGGAAAAGGCAGATAAAGTTTCGATTAAATAATGAAGAAGCAACTTTCAACATTTGTAGGGCCATGAAGCAGAGTGATGAGCTCTAAACGATATCTGCTATATCAAACATGGTTGAGAGAATGTCTGACGTACAAATCAAAGAGCGCCTTGATGTTGAGGCATTAGCGGCAGTGATTATGAATTTTGAGAGTGATGGTATTGAAAAGTATGGGTTGTTTATTGCAGCACTAGATCGAGATGAATTTAGGTTCAAGCCAAAGAAATCAGAGTTATATATGAAGCATCGTGAGTCTCCACCCGCGAAAATATCTATTGAGGACGCCATAATTTTAGAGCTTAAGGCTCTACCACCCATTTGAGGTATGTGTTGTAGGGAAGAGATGACATTTTTCCTTTAACCAGTGCTTGGGATTTGAATGTGGAACAAGTAGAGTGTCAGGTAAAAGTGTTAAAGAGGTTCAAACGAGCCATTGGTTGGACTATTGCGAACATTATTGGGATCCCACCTGGTATTTGTTCACATAAAATCCATTTCATGCTCGATCACATGCCAAGTATTGAGCACCAAAGACGTTTGACTCGACCTATGCAAGAGGTAGTTAAGAAGGAGATTATTTAGTGGTTGGATGGAGGAGTCAAATATCCTATTGCAGATAGTAGTTGGGTATGCCCTGTTCAGTGTGTGCCTAAAAAGGGGGGATGATTGTGATCCCTAATGAAAAGAATGATCTTGTTCCAATGAACCCAGTGACCCGACAGAGAGTTTGTATGGATTACCAGAAATTGAGTGCATGGACTGAGAAGGACCATTTTCCTATGCCCTTCATGGATCAGATGTTAGATAGTTTCGCAGCAAAAAGATGGTACTATTTTCTTGATGGTTATTCAGGTTACAATCAAATCTCTATTGCACTAGAGGATCAAGAGAAAACCCCTTTACTTTCCCTTATGGGACATTCACATTCAAGAGGATACCTTTTGGGTTGTGTAATGCACCTGCTACTTTTCAGAGATGTATGATGTCGATATTCTCTGATATGGTGGAGGACACTATTGAGGTGTTTATGGATTACTTTTCTGTTGTTGGCGACTCTTTTTATCGTTGTTTAAGTCACTTGGCTGAGGTTCTCAAAAGATGAGAAGATTGCAACATTGTGATAAATTGGGGAAAATGTCACTTCATGGTGAAAGAGGGTATTGTATTGGTTCATTGCATCTCAGAGAAGGGGATGGAGGTTGATCGAGCCAAAATTGACGTTATAGAGAGACTTCCTCTACCCATTTCTGTAAAAGGTGTGAGAGGTTTTCTTGGGCCTGTGGGCTTCTACAGGAGGTTTATTAAGGATTTCTCCAAAAATACACATCCTCTGTAAAAGTTACATGAGAAAGAATATAAAATCTATTTTGACGAATCATGTCTGAAAGCATTTGGAGAGTTGAAGGAGAAGTTGGTGTCTGCGCTCATAATTATTTCCCCAGATTTAAGTAAGACATTAGAGGTGATGTGTGATGCTAGCGGGGTTGCTCTTGGCATGGTATTGGGACAAAGAAGTGCTAAAATCCTTCACCCCATCTATTATGCTAGTAAGGCCCTAAATGTAGTACAAAAGAAGTGACTAAACAAGAGCTCCTTGCGGTGGTATTTGCTTTCAAAAAAATTCTCTCCTATTTCCTTGGGACAAGATTTATATTGCATACTGATCACTCCGCTTTGAGGTATTTGATGGCAAAAAAGAATGTGAAATCAAGGTTGAATAGATGGGTGTTACTATTGCATGAGTTTGATTTTAAGGTGAACGATAGAAAAGGGACCCGAAATCAAATTGTTGATCACGTGTCAAGATTAGAGGATGAAGCTATGCGAGAGTTAGATGAAAAGGCTGAAATTAATAATACCTTCCCTTATGAACATGTATTAGCTGCTTCTCATGACTTGATTCCATGGTTCGCTGATTTGGCAAATTATCCAACTAGTAATATAGTCCCATCAGACTTGTCCTTCCATTAGAGGAAAAAGTTCATGCATGATGTGAAAATTTTATTTTGGGATGAGCCTCATTTATATAGGAGTTGTGCTGATTGGCGTATTCGCTGGTGTGAGCCGGAAGTTGACATACTAAGTGTTTCGGAGGAATACAATTCCTCGCATGGGTGTAAGCATTATAGTGGTATCCGGACTGCCCATAAGATTTTGCAGTGTGGGTACTATTGGCCAACCATCCACCAATATTCTCATGAGTTCTCCAAGTCATGTGATAGGTCCCAAAGAGATGGAGGTATTTCAAGGAGGAAAGAGCTCCCTTTGAATCCTATTCTAGTAATTGAGTTGTTTGAGGCATGTGGCATTGATTTTATGGGCCCATTTGTGAGTTCTCATGGGATAAAATATATTCTTGTTGTAGTGGATTATGTGTCAATATGGGTGGAAGCCATAGCACTTGCCAACATTGAACGGAACAGTGTCACTGTGTTCTGGAAAAAGAACATCTTTTCTAGATTTAGCACACATAAGGCCGTTATTAGTGATGGGGAATCCCATTTTTGCTACAAGTTGTTCGAATGTCTATTGGGGAAATATGGGGTTAACCATAATGTAGTCACCCCGTACCATCCACAAACTAGTGTGCAAGTTCTGGTGTACAATAGAGAAATTAAGTAGATCCTATCAGAAACGGTGAGTGCTTATAGAACGGATTGGTCAAGGAGGCTTGATGGTGCTCTTTGGGATTACCTGACTACTTAGAAGACTCGCATAGTAATGTCATCATACAAACTAGTATATGGGAAGGCTTGTCACTTGCTGGTTGAGTTAGAGCACAAGGTGATGTGGGCAATGAAGAAACTGAAGATGGATTGGAATGAAGCAGTGGAACAGAGACTTAATGGGTTGAATAAGCTTGATGAGTTTCGCCTAATAGCATATGAAAGTTCATCCCTCTTCAAAGAAAAGATGAAGAAGTACAACGATTAAAAGATTGAGAAGTGTGAATTTGTAGTTGGGGATTAAGTGCTTCTATTTAATTCTAGGTTGCGCTTGTTTCCGGGCAAACTCAAGTCCAAATGGACTGGTCTGTTCTTTATTACTAAAGCGTTTCCACATGGGGCGATTGAGTTGGAGAACAAGGTGGGTGCAAGGTTTATGGTAAATGGGCAAAGAATCAAGATCTACCAAGGGCATGCGGAGAGTGTTTAGGAAGTGGTCAAGAAATATCACCTTGATGAAGTCTGAGTAGTCAAGGGTCTTGCTTCGTGCCACGACGTTAAATCAAGAGCTTCTTGGGAGGCATCCCAATGTGTATCCTCTAGCAAAAAATATATTTTTCTTTGCTTTGTAGGAATACCTGCATTCTTTTGTTTTGTTTTGTTTTGTATTACTCAATGTCATATGTAAATTATCTTTTATTTTTTTTGTCTGTTGGCTAGAGAGTATTTTAAGGTCAGTGTCTAAAAAGTGTCCAGAAAACACAAAAAGAATGGCTTAATGGGTGCTAAATGTGCAAGGACCAAACCACAAGAATTTTGCAGAAATTGGTCTGGTGCATAAATCTACGACTAACCGACGCGCCGTCGTTCCATCGACGGACGGTCGATGGATCCCATTGATCCAAGGTATATTTTAAATTTTTTTCTATGTTAGGGCACAATAAATGAACCACTCGGCAGATCGTCGACTCACTTACGGTCATTTCATAAAAACCAGTGACCCAACCCGACCCGAGTGGTTATATTAAAAAAACCATTAGGTTGCCCCTCACACCTTTTAAAATTCCTTTCCCAACTGTTTCCCTCCCCTTATTACCCTCTTTCTACATTAACTCCCACACTAAATTCACTCCATTCTCTTTCAAATTACTCAAACTCTCCCAAAATCCCTGAACTCCCAAAACCCATATTCCCCAGTTTCTACTCCATCCCCATTGTTTCTCCAGACGTTGTAGTAGGCGGCACGTCGTTTGGTTGTGAAAGATCACCCACTCATTCACTCAACTACAACTTATAGGTATTTCCTTTTCTTTGCTTTATAAATTATCGTTCATTTGTTTGAGGAAACGATTAGAGGGTATGTGGGTCTTGACTTTGGGACAAAACTGCATGTTAAGCTTGTTAAAATTGGGATCTATATCCCTTAGAATCAAAGAAAGTGCATGGGTTGGGGGTGAAATATATGCAAACTCACTATTTTTTGACTTAGTTCTTGATAGTTTTACAAAATCTAAGATTATAATTCGCAAAATTGAAGCCCTTGGGATGACAATTTGGTCTTATGCTTGCTATTACATGTTGGGTAAACTTCTAATATGCTTAGAATTGTCCGTAGGTGGGGTTAAAACCATGTTTCAAAAAAGTATGTCTCTAATAACCAGAATGAGACCCCTCTACGGATCGTTGATTGATCGACGGGTCGTCGTTGGAGTCCATCAATGAATAACCTTAGAATTTGATTAACTTTCTAACGACGAAAGTGGACTACGGTCCATTAATTCATCCATGGGACATTCTGCACGTCCATCGTTTCTAACTAAAACTGTGATTCCTAATATTTACTAATTTTTTCTAAGTGTCAGACAATGGAAGTTGACTACAGTACGTCGATTGATCGACAGGTTGTAACTAAGAGTTCTGTCAAATGAAGCTTCTAAATTCTACTAAGTGTCCACCAATGGATAGTATCGACGGACATCTGATTGATCGACAGGATGTCCTGCACATCCGTCATTTCTATTTGAGAGTTCTATCGACTGTAGTCTCTAAATTATTCTAAGTGTCCACCAATGGACACTATCGACAGATTGTCGATTCATTGACTCTATAGTGCCCGTCTCCCAATTATTCAAACATGAAATGAACTGTGTCTTGTGTTTGCAGATTCTCTCTTGATTAAGTCGCTTGTGTAGATTGATTAGAGTATGACTAACAACTTCGTTTTCATTTACTTATGGCCCCAAAACCAGACATCATCTATCAAAGGGGGAGGTCCAAGTTTGTGGCACCATCTCATTGGCTGATTGGAAAGTCCAACGATGAGTGCAATCCTGAATATATGCCCCCAGCACCCGTACCTCTACACTAGCTGTTCGAGACACTCGGGGCACCTCCAACAACGTGGCGCCCGGCGTAGTCACTGCCTCCCAGTCTGTTGAGGAGTGCACATTGACCAGCACACCGTCTAAGTCTACCTCGGGTTCTGAGGGAGCTTATGGCTCCAAGGAAACTTCTGGTTCATATTCAGCCCAGTCTACAATGTCAAATGAGTCTACAACCTCAAGTTCCGGATCACATGGAGCCACTCTCCCAGCTGGTCCTGCCCGCCATGCCTCGTCTGATGAGGCCCAAAGTTCAAAGTCTGCTTTTGCACCCCATCATGAGGTCCCTGCACCGGTTGCTTATGAACCTAACCGGTGGTGCGTAGATGGACAATACTAGATATACAGGGATGCCAAGTTGATGAACGATAAGGGGGTGATGACTCGCATGTTAACAGTTAGAGACAGGTTCTTACATGGGGCCAACACACAGTCCCTGCGGTGCACGACTTATTTATCCATCACCGACTTGAGTAGATGGTGTGGAATGTGGGGTCCTACAACGATGATATTGTGCGAGAGTTCTACGCCTCATACGTAGATGATCTCCGAGGTTCTTTGGAAAGGAGGGCGAACTCTGCCAAATGTGCCCCACTCAGAGATGTTTGCGTCGAGGCTGCCGAGTGGATATTTCTTCTCCTACCATCCAGTGCTTCCTATATGGTGGGTCTACTGATGCTTACAGAGTTCCCCTCACCCCAGAGTTCGACTACAGATGGGATGTGGTAAAGAGTGGCCTTTTTCAGCAAAGCAGAGAACTGAGAGAGTCCACTAAAAGGTGGATTGAACAACAGCTCTTCATTGAAGGAGAGGGAGAAGACTGGGTGTTGGACCCCAAAGGCCTTATCAAGAAGGTCCACCTCACTTTTGTGGCCAAGTTCTTCTTGCTGTTAGTCCGCAACCGCCTATCCTCCACGGCTGTAGATAATATACTCTATTGGTATTGGGAGGTCTTGGTAGAAGCTCTAGTATCTGGGTTGGAGGTCGACTTCGTGAGTTTTTTTGGTCTCCATCATCCATGACAGGGCTTTTAAGTCCTCTACCATATACCCGTTCTCCTTTATGATCTTCCAGTTATACACGGATATTGGATTTCCTATTTGGCTCATAGATGTCCTCTGTAGTACTAGCGGGAATGTGGATATCAGTCTCATAAGGAATGACGCCAATGAGACGGCACCACGGCGAGGGCCCAGAGTTTATGTGCAGCCACTCGATGAGAAATTGGCAGATACGGTAGAGCAAGCCAAAGAGTATGATCATGCACTTCAAAGCCTACCGATACCACCCCAGCCGAGTCTACCCCTCGCACAAGTAGGGCGCCTAGTTCCTCACGATTTACCCTATCATCAACAAAACTTGTCCCGATTGATAGGGTCCAGAAGCTAGAGGCCCAGATGGCCACCTTGCTGCACCATATCTAGCCTTGGATGCAGAAATCTATTGCGAGGCTGAGGACCGGATTGAGAAAGAAGGTTGCTCAGCAGACATAGCTGTAGATTCAGGAAATCTATAAGCCCCTAGATATATTCGAGCTTCGAGTTCTAGACTGCCCAGCACCCACCATGATCTGACTATTCTTTAAGAGGTTGTGGCGAGTCTGCAGGCTGATTTGGACAATATCTTTGAGATGAGGGGACCCGAGCCTGAGTCTACTCTAGTTGAGATAGGATAGGACATAGTACTTGCTGCATTATTCACCGCTCCTACTGCACAACCTCCTGAGCCTAGTGAGTATGACAAGAGGCACCGTTCCAGCTTTACCACTGAGGGTGAGGATGTTCGTGCTCAGAAGAAGGAGTAGAAAGATTTGGAGGTTGCGAGGAAAATTTTGTTTCTTGATGAGGAGGCCCGTTGGATGAGGGCTACAGAGCTTGTTGCTGGGACGTCTAGCTACAGAATAGAGGTTGTTGAGAGGAGCACCACTAAGGGTGCAGATACTGTTGTGGACACTACAGAGAGTGTCCCCACTTAAGGTACGGGTTCTGGAAACCGCACCCGCCATCTTGTTGATCTTCAGCGCTATGCATGTCAGGTTTGCTTCACTTACCACCCTTTATTTATTCTCTTATGCATTGGGGACAATTGCATGTATTTTTGTTAGGGTTTGGGTAAATGGAAATTGAGTGCTAGCGTGAAGTCTGAGTAGCCCAACTCACGATCCTCTCTTGATGGTTTTCTTGCTTGTGTTCTTTTGCCCAAGAGACTGAGTAGTTTACTACTGAACCGGTATGTGTCGTAACTTGTACAAAGTATGAAAACAAACAGAATGAAGCATGATGGCTTAACTTTAATGATATCTTGTTCTAAGAAACTGTCTGCATGAATAGGTTTAATGAATGTTGAATGTTGTCTCTAATCATAACATTGAGATGCACCTACTGCATGATCCTCACTCTAACACTCAATCTAGGTAAATGATATTCTGATAGTGTAATGAGGTGTCAAGAGAGTGTGAGGAGATTTGATTGTTACCCTATTGGTACCTAGCTAAAACTTGCCCAGTTGGTCATGCAAAAGTAATATGTGTTAGACAATTAGGAAAGGATCATAGGCCCTTGTTCAAATTAGCTAACATCTAGCCTTAAGTGACGTGAGCCGAATGAAATTGTTATCCCTTTTTTATCCAAATAGTTTGAGCCTATCATACACATTTCTTTTCGTAAGCAACTCAACTTCCCTGGGTGTAATGTGTTGGCCCTGGTCACTCCTTGGACATGTGCACCATAACATAGGCCAAAAGCATAAGTTGAAGGTGGTTAATGTAGAAACTGACCTCGTCTTGGCCCTGAGCCAACCTTGGGTAATGTGTACCTCGACTCATAGAAAAGCCATAAATTGGGAGTGGCTTTTATGAGTGATGACCCAAAAAGTGGGTATGACGAAGAGTAATGTAGAAAAGAAAATGGACAGTGAATAAGGGAAGTGCCACAATCAAAATTGTCAGTTGAATATAATAAAAAAGTGTTGAACAAAAAGAAATAAGAGTCACTTCCACAAAAGAGAAAGAAAGAATAAAATAAGGATGACAGGAAATGTACGACATAATAAATAATGAAAGAGGTAGGACGCTTAGACGTAATGTCAAGGAGGGCAACAAGTCACTAAAATTTAGCCATATGTACTATACCTGACCCTGAGCCTACGTTACAAGATAAGAAAGTGATATCATGATCCTAAGAGTCTAATATGGTTAATTTAAGAAGTGAAAATAAGGACATGACTAAGGCGACAAGTACCAACTAGGTGTGAATTTGTTCTGAGCGTGAGTGTTAAATAATGACCCTTATACTCAAAGATAGAATCACTGTGTAAAAAAGGAGGATATCTTTTGAAGTGAGGGAACTAGTTGCAATATCGGAAAGTTGGTACCTTGGTGAGAAACAAAAAAGTTGAGGTGTAAGTGTATGGTGAGTCTGTGTCATGGACTAATCCACACTAGTAACCCTATCAACCCTAAGAGAAGAACCATGCACTAAAGCAACACAAAAAAGTTGTGATTGATAGCCATGTGATTGCAGAAGCTTAAATGAGGATACTTGTTACAAAGTGCTGTTTTGAGTAATAGTGGTTCGCTTGAGGACAAACAACGAATTTAAGTTGAGGGTGTTGATGTATCGTGGTTTTACGGTACTTTCAATGCTTTTTCCTTAAGATTGGTGTGTGTCTAGAGCCTTTTTGTAGTAATTTTAATATGTTTTTGTCTTTGTTTTGCAAAAAAGTTGTCCAAAACTGAAATGCAGAAATCTGTGGAAATTAAATTCACATTCGACCCACGAAGCCCATCGACGGCCCGTT
Source organism: Solanum arcanum (assembly GCA_027789145.1). Taxonomy (NCBI): domain Eukaryota; kingdom Viridiplantae; phylum Streptophyta; class Magnoliopsida; order Solanales; family Solanaceae; genus Solanum; species Solanum arcanum. The sequence continues at coordinate 29,593,359 of CM050937.1, forward strand.
GTCTAATCAATGGACCGTAGGTGGTGTTTTTCAATTGGAGGTTCAGGCATCTGGAAGCAACTCAGGGAATTCTGACTAAGTGTGGGACTACGGAATGATCGACGGTTCGTCGACTAATCAACGAACCCTCCAGGTAAATCATCGACATGATTGGAGAATGTCCAAGTACCCGGTGTTGAAGAAAACGCTAAGTATAGAATGACAAGAAGCATTAACGGGCCGTAGTTGAATTTACGGACTGTGTTATTGGTCCGTCAATTTTATCAAAGATGATGCAAAGTGCAGGTTTTGAAAAGATGCTAAGTATGGACTGACAGAGGCAGTCGACGTTACGTCATTTCATTGAAGGACCGTCTATGGGGGTCATCTATGGAAGCCGCATTTTGGACAAACTTTCCTTATTTGAAAGCCTTTTTATTTTAGGACTCTTTTTATTATAAATAGGGTTAAAACCCTTGTTTTTGGCGTGGGATTCTTTTACTGATTTCATACTTTTGTTCTTGGAGTTTTTTTTTTGACAATTAATTCAAATTTCATGATTAGGTTTTCAAGATAATTGTGTGATTTCAAGTTGAATTTTTGGATTTTATTCAAATTTGTTAAAGTAAGTTCATGATTTATTATTTATCTAGTATGAATTATGTTCTTCTAAGCATGGGTAACTAAATCCACAACTAAGGTTGTGGGTACCATGGTTAATTAACAGAATAAACCTAGGTAAATAACAATTCAAAAAAAGTTTATTGCATGCATCAATGATTGTTTTGTCTAAAAGTCTTTTTAACGAGTGCACACATTAGAACTCGTCTTATTGCTACTTGCCATTCCAAGGGGTAGTTAATAGGAAAAGAATTATCGACATAGATTCTGTAGATGCTATTCAATAGGCTAGTTTAGATTAGTGCAAGTAATAACTAAGCCAAACATCGAATATGATTCATAATATGAAGTAAAGGTAAGGGTTAGTAACTTAGACACACGTAATTGGATTAAGGTACGGGGTGAAATTTTCTAATTGCAGGACCAAGGATTTTGAGATACATAACTTATTACTTTGCATGCAAAACACTAGGAAGGAATTTATATAGGTAGGATTATGGTATTATGAACCTATTGGTAACACTTACACCGTAGTTTCTCTCGCAACTTGATAAACACCAAAAATTCACTTTTGCTATTAGTTTGATTTTACAACATTGCAACACTTTTGTTTCACAAAACTCCCCCCTTTAATTACTAGTTTTTGTAAAGGACTTGACTAAATAGAGGTAATCGTAGATTAACATTCAGTATACATCCTTTTCCTCGTGGGATCGACCCAACGTAATAATTTGGTTCTTTACTTTATACAACTGTTTATACTTCTTTAGGGAAGTGTAATTTGAGCGTATCATTTACTTTACTAAGAAGAAGAATTTACTCAATATAAAGCAAGAACTATTCTAGTAAAAATAACTTCAGATAAATATCTTGGCAAAAATGACACTTGAGTCTCACAATATAATATCTGAAATGTAAACAAAGTTAGAGTGAAAATCTTAAACTGTCTGAATGTCTATTTGTGTAAGAAGCCTCAATCATACTAAGATAGATGTTGGAATATAACTCCAACATCCTATAAGTAAGAACTAGAAAGCAATTAACGAGTCCTCCGGAATGCAAGGAAGTTCACCGCTGACAATGAGTGCTCAAATAAGATGAACAGGGTTCTGGATGTTGATCCTTGCTACCTTTGTGTGCATCATAAGACGATGCAGGACAACAGACATCGATACATTGAATGTACGAGTATGCGAGTAGGATGCGAAACAACAACTTAAGCTCGAAAAGAATAAGAAAAAACACTTACGTTGGTTTTGCTGAACTCATAAAATACTAACCTTAATATAAAACAATAATAACATGCAGTATATATAAAGCTTGTAAAACAGTGTAAACAACTCAGTTCGTCAAAGGAAATTCAATAACAAACTCAACCTTACTTATATATGAAAGTAATATAGTTTCTATGGGAGATTCTATAACCGACAATCACCAATATGATCTGATCTATTGATACAACATCTTGGCCACACTGCCAGAAGTATCCTATACTTTGCCATTGCATCAAACTCCTTAATTTAGTGGATCCACTAGCTTATCTTATGTGATCATCTAACAATTATGACCCATTAACACCCATGATGACTACATGGTTTTCGTGGAGACTTGAGATAATATGAACTCTAACCCCCAAATCGGTGCTCAATAAAACTCCCAAAACATACTTTAGCTCATTTTTAAAATGACATCCTTTTTTGGGTTGAGATAATTTCTCATGACTTGTCTTTAAAAATGTCTCTTGGAAACAATTTTCTGTTTCTTGTTTAAAACTCTTTTGGGAAATCATAGGTTTGTTTTAAGTCAAATGGGAAATCATTTATAAACATTTAGGGGATACTTAGTTCACTTTTAACTTTTGATAAATGAAGAAAACTTTTATTCTTTTCTTAGCTTGAAACTTGTGTCAGAAATGAACTATTAGGGAATACTTAGTCTCATTATATTTGTTGAAGAAATGATTTCAAACTTTACTCTTTACATTAACTTGTAACTTGATATTTAAAGAGAAGTTTAAACTTTTGATAAATTCTCTTGAAAACATTTGTGAAATTTGCTTTGGACTATCTTCTTAACTTCAGACTTGACTCTTAACTTCCATGATTTTGATTGTATCTTTCCTTTAATTTGAATTTGGATTAAAGGTTGTGATATGTGTTCTTTGGTAATTTTTAGGTGTTTCAAAATCATTGGAAGCAATTATAATCAATGGAAGGTTTATATATAACTTAGAAGGACTTAACTAGGTTTAACTATAAAAACTGGAAAAAAAAAACTAAGGCGCACCACGCCAGCCTTATTTTATTGAGGCTTGGTTTAGGTACACTGGTGGCGCGCCACACAAGGCCCGAAGTGACTGAGGCTAGTTTCTAGTGCACTGAAGGTACAACACGTCTTGCCTTGCGCATGTGCATCTGTCAAATTTTTCAACTCAATTTTCATCCCAAACCCTTCAAACCTCCCTAATTCTTTTACCAAACACTTGGTACTATAGATACCTTCAATACCCACTTAATTCAACTTGAACAAAACTAGGAGAATCAAGAATCAAACAACAATAGGCATCGAACAATTCAATCAATGAAAATTCAACATTTTTCCTCAAGAAATTTACCTTTTAACATGTAAACAACTCATAAATCGCTGAATTGAAACAAATTGATGTGTGGATGAACTAACTCAACACAAAATATCTAACATAATTTGATATGTATCACCCCAGACCAAATCCACTCGATGTTCTTGGAATTTTTGGCAAATTCTTGACTTTTCTCCCATATGTTCTTCTTTTCTCTCTTCTTCAACCCCTAACCGTGATTTTGATTTTTCAAAACTGATTTAAGCCATATTTTTACCCCTAAAAAACCCTTCAAATTAATTAGGAAACAAACTGGTGAAAAGACTAGTTTTCCCTTCCTTAAATCCAGATTGAGACCTTCCTGAATCCAACTGCGCACCTTACTATAGGCATATCTCCCTCATATGACATCGAAAATACGCAAAATTATTGGAGTTGGGAAATTCTCGGCAACGGCTTTCCAACTATATCATGATATACTTTGAATTATCCTAATCTAGGAGTTATGGACGTTTAAAATTACCTAAACTCATTTTCATTCTAAAATTCGCAAACTTAGTGCAGTTGAAATTTTTTCCATATTTTCCGCTTTCTTTCCAAAAGTGATTATTTTTAGTTTCTTTAATTATTCTTAGCCATTTTGAGTTAGGAGATGTTACAAGATGAGTCGAGGAAAGTTAGATAACATTAACTAATTTAATCAGTTCTATGTGTCAAAATATAGCTTGACATGAATACCACTATCAACATCAAGTGGATAAGGTTTATCAGAAATGTTATTAGATCTCCATTGATTACATTAAATAGAGATATTTCTATCTTTTTTATGTCTAGTATGACATTTAACTTAATTTTTTATAACAATTTTAATACTTCACCATCTATAAGTAAAAAAAAGGTTTAGGATTGAATTTACAGAATTATAATATATTATAAAAGGATGACACTCCATTGTGAAACAAGAAAGTGAAGCTTACATTCTATTTCTATTCATCAAATTAAATAGACTATTTACTTGCTTTAAAGTTGATAAATGTTTTTAATTTTTGAGTGATAGAAATGACGAACAATTACCCTCCATAATCAGAAATTCACATCATTCTTCTCAACTCTCCTAGCCAGTGTCCTCCTCGTATTAATCTTTCTAGAAACATAAGGAAAACCATAAGAAAAGAGTACTTATTAACTTTTACTCAACGGCATGACATAGGAGTAGAAAAGAAGTGAAAGTCTATCGTCCTGCACCCTCTCGCCCATAGATGTGTCGCTAGTCACACCGATAGTTAAGAATCTACTAGATGTGACTTGATGATACATTTTGATTCCTAAGACTACTTTCACAACCTATGCTCTGATATCAAGCTTGTCAAATCCCGAAACTACACCTTAGAAGATATGGCATTCTTGGAATACAACGGCGTACTTGACCTCTTGAAGGTCTTGTAAAAGACCTTTCTGTATAGTTTATCACATATACAAGTATATTCAGAAGTTCAGAATTAAAAGTTTTCCCACGAATATCTTAAAACCTCTTTCCATATAAAATCATGGAAGTGCTAAGTCTAAACATATGACATCCTTAGACTCAGGAATACTTGGGACACGACCCATACAATACGAATATAAGAAATACATAATCTGTTACAATACTTTGAAAAAAAGGACATCTATATATGCCCTAGAGTCAATTGAGGACTTACTTCAACTTTTCTTGAATGATTCTAGAATCCAAGCTCTCCTTAACAATCCTTCTCACCTTTCACCTACACCTTTAGAGATAACAAAATGTATGGAATTAGTAGAAACACTTGTACTAAGTATAGCATTATGATTAAAATCATGAAAACGGACATTTATTAGAAATATGCATCTTTTTCATTTAAATATCATATCTTAATCTTTAGAATAACATATAACACCTTAGAAACACGTAAAATAACATTTAAAAAACTTAATACATTTTTAGAAAACCTTACAGTGAACTATGCCACCTTACAATGACTATTCCTTAAGGTTACAGTGAAGTTCTAAACCTCACAAGGATCTCTTCATAGCATGCAATCCTCACACTAGAAGTTATCCTAAGACTCTCTTCAGTAACACAAACAGAGACCGCCCATATACCCTCTCTAGGCACACTTAAATGATCGTTAAGACCACCTATAATGAGATACACACACTTACAAATACATCAAAAATATATAAGATGAAATTCTCCTTCAAAAGGCTATCAAAAGACTTACTTAAGTATATCAAGAAGATAACGTCCATGATTGGTCTCTTCAAGACTACCTAAATAATCCTTAAGACTACCTAAGGCTTAGATCATCTCCACATAATCTACATCTTCCCTAACTAGAGTCATTCTTAAGATTCATCTAGGAAAGATACGAAGTGACTATTCTTATGCCCCTTCACACCTTAACTAGACAACCCTTAACTACTCTAGATAAGTACTTATTCATTTAACATGCTTTTTTAACCTAAGTCATTACATTCACTTGTTCATTTAAGACTCATCCATAACATAAGGACATTCAAATAATGGTCTTGGACAAGACCTAGAGACTCTAACTTGCTCCTTCAAATCCTATTGTGCAATGTCTAGATAGCATCCCATACACCATCTAAACCTTATAGAACTTCTCTAATAATAGAAGGTATCCCATATGATGAAACTAGGCCTACTTCGATGAGGGTGTTCTACTTGCCAATGGTAGAAGTTGGACACATCCTATGTAGGAACATGGTTAAGGAATTTGAAGGGAGTGCTTTGTACTCTAGTCTCATCCCTCAACTACAGGTACTTCCCTTACCATACTCACTCGGTCTTATCCTTTGTTCTCATAGAGTAAATCTACATTAAAGGTTCATATTAAGGGGTCTTATATCGATCATAACTCAATCACATTTACCCTACCAAAGAGGTCCACTTGGGATACCTTACAATGACGACAGGAAGCTCATAATGACTTTACTAAGGATTGATATGATTCTGTTCCAGCCAACAAACCTTAAGTCTACCCTTCCTTTACTTGAAGGATACTAATACGAATTTCGACTTTAACATTCATAACCTTAACGCTACGTTAAAGGTTTCACAATAAGGACCCTCTTAACATAATTTAAGGTCTCATGTCATTAATACATACAAGACAAAAAGGATTTAACATCCTAAGTCAAGCCATCTCATATTCACATTCATACACGCATCAAGTAAAGGGACATAATTCAACCAAGAAGAGACACAACATACTTCACTTTAACACATATTACATGTCATTCTAGAAGCACATAGAAATAATCATTATCATATTTAAGTCATCCTATACACTACCATATTATCATCAATATTAACATGATAGACTTATATATTCAAGTAAGAATAACCATGCATCCACCCTAAGACTATAAACATAAAGACAATCATATTCTAACATGATAACATAAATAGCATCAATAGAAGAACACATATACTTTCACATTACTTATCATATATATATATATATATATATATATATATATATATATATATATATATATATATATATATATACACACTATCCAACATCACATAATCCACTACACATATCACCACAATACTTCAAGTAGTGCCGAGAAGACCATGATCGTCATAGTTCATAAAGTAACACCGACAAGGCCACGTAAATTGCAAGTAAAGCACATAACACCGCCACCATAAGTGTACCACACAAATCACAACACAATTCAAGTCTAATTAACAAAAAATAATGGGAATTTGGGAAGCATACCACCACTCCATCCTCAACACTTCAATCCAATGCTAAATCATCCAATTCAATATCATAAGTCCCTTACTTATGGCCATGAACATCAATTCAATATAAAAAGTATGATACTCAATGAAACTACGTCAATTCAATAAATATTCATCAATCTAATACAACCTAGATATCAATTCAATATAATTATTACATCAATCAATAGCCCATGGAAAACTACACTAGAATTCATATGCATTAAGTCCAAATCACTTAACCCAAAAAGTAGTCAAAAATTAGGGTTCATCAATTACATGGGTTCATATTTTAATTTAGTTAAAATATTCAAACTAATAAAAAATCAATCAATATTAGATAGAAACCATTAATGCAAGAACTCATGGCTAGATCATTAAATTGGACAATTCATCTATGAAAACATTAAAAAACATCTTTGAAAGTTGGTCTCCTTGATTAATAGAGTTTAATGGTTCAAAACCCATACCTCCATAAAGTTAATCCTCTAATTTCATGAAGAATCTCCACTTCATTCTCCAATCCAAGCTCTTCCTTGAGTTTTGGCTCCAATGGAGTTCCAGAGAATTTCTAAGGGATATTGGGTTTTGATTTTAAAGAATGAAATTTTCCAAGTGTTAAATACTTATAAGCATGTTTAAAATACCCAAAAGACCCTCAAGTAACCTCGCTTTCTCTTATTTGGACGTGGGGTGAATATACAACTTCACCTCTTAAACTTAACAATAAGGTGTGAAGAGATAGTCTTCCCAAATGGAAGACCATCGACGGCCCGTCCTTTGCCAACGGACCGTCCTGTGTCCATAGTTTGGGACCGAGGTTATTCATCAGCTTATTCTCCCAACTCCTAAGTATCCACCAACGACCCCTCACTTACGGGCGTCAACTAACCCACTGGGTGTCGGTTGCCTCCGTGTGTTGGGCTATCTTGGCTCAATGAAAAGGGTCCTTGCTCAAGGACCCTTTGATAGTGCTTGGGGATGCTTTCTCAGACGTCTCCAACGCAAACTTGATCATATAGGAGTTAAAGACCTCTCACATGAATTTCATCCAAAACGAACATGTAAAACTTAACGAAACATGCATAGATACAAAAGGTCTTTCAAGGCAAACCTTTCGAATGTACATTCTTGGACGTTTGACCTCCAAAATTTATGAAACTTGACACACTACCCATAAAAACTGTAAAAACTCACTTAAGAAGATTATTAAGTCATAAAACACACAATTAGGCACGTAATTACATATGAGGCACATAGGTGACTTAGTCATCAAATATTTTGGTCGTCCCTTGACGTTTCAATTCCAAATAACCTAAAACTCTATAAATTGCCTCAATACTACATTGTAGACCATTTTAGGTTACATGGATCTAAGCTCTATGGCATGACACAATAGTAGTTAAGTAAGTGAAACTTCTATCGTCCTATAGCCTCTCTCTATAGATTTGTCACGATTTACACCCATGAACAAGACTCGGCTAGATGTGGCGTAACGAGATTTTGAAACCTATAGACTAATCCAAAAAACTTATGCTATGACATAAAGTTTCTAACAACCAGGGAGCACCTCCTAGAAGTTACCGGCGTAGTCGACCTCTCGGAGATCTTAGACAATCTTCTTAGCATTCATTCATCAGTTTTATCATAAAAGGAGCGTAAAATTTAAAACATTTCACAGACTAACATAATTCTAGCATATTACTTCATTTATTAAATAATAAGTCGATAGCTTAGACACTAAGTCTTCTTTTTCCATCTTAGACTCAACATCAATAGAATAGAATAGGGACACGACCCTAATCAACATAAAAGGATAATATAAAATATTACATGAACTTAAACAACATCTTGACATGAAGGCACTTCAATCATAAGGAAACACTTAAACTTTTGAATAGCTATCCAAACTCTTCATGCTAGGAAAGATCTTCCAGTCATCACCACCTACAGTTTGTGTAAAAAGATAAAGAAGAATTGTATTAGTTCAAGAATGCACTAAGTATGATAACCATGCAAAAACATAAGTTAAAGAGGACATTAAGTTAGAAAGAATGCATCATGTTTTTAGTAAATCATCAAGAACAAGCGATACAATAAGCACAATATAGTTCACATACCCCATATAGACATGGATGTCACTCTTAACAACACTTAAATCCATTTTATCAATTTAAGCACAATCTACCAATAAGAAACATGACCAAAGACAAACTCTGAATATATGTAATGCAATGTAGAAGTAGCGTTTCATAATACTACTCACACCAAGTGATCCTATAGTCACCCTAAGCTTCAACACATCTCGTTCAATAACATACCACTCATGTATTTAACCTTATACATAAGACCGACATACTTCATTAATGGTCACACAAGAACTTTTTCATCATTACATCTTAGTCATAACTCATTCAGTTTATATAATAATTAAACAACCTTCACAACCCCTTCACAAGCTTAAGTGTGGAATGTACACACGGAGTCCCATACTCCCATATATACAAAGCAAACCCACTTACAAGCCATAAGGGTAATTCACATGGATAATCATAATTCATTTATTGTCATAAGTAAAGTCAGCCTTTACATATATTCTTACTTACATAAATGCGCCATAATCCTTATTTTATAAGGGAACCTCATCATAACTTCCCTTACAGTGCACTTGTCCAATTTATAAGTAGGGTCCACAATCCTACGTATGCTAAGTAGTCTTTCAAGGAATCATGACTAATATTCATAATATTATCTTAGTTCATTTCTTAAATTTATGTATACTTAGCAATAATCAATATAGACCATGTGAGCTACATGAAATCTTGTGTCATATAACCCCACACCAAAAGGAGTTTTACTTGCCATGGTAGAACCTACATAATATCTATCTAGGTTGATGCACTATCTATAATCTACGCGTGCACATAGTTAAGGGATAGTGAGAATGCTTCTTCAAACATGACCTATTGCATTAGCAGAGAGGCTTCCAGCTCATGAGTATCACTTGGATTACCAAACCTAATGCATTAGCGGAGTGGTCTTTTCCATATTGTACATATCCACTCGGTGGTAAGCTCATACTCTCTCATTAATAATTTAATCCTTTATTTTTAATTAGTTTATGAAGTAGGCTTTAGGGACTTGCTGCCTCATACATCATATAGCTCAAAAGTTTCTAAGATGAGAATGGACTTGCATCATAGAACCTATATTACGTCAGAATTTCCTTTCACATAACTCTATCATTCATAACATAGTCTAGGTTAGAGTACAATTAGGGAAGTCCTACAATAGACTCACTAAATTGTCATAACATTATTCATTCATACATTCATATGTGTGTGTATATAGATGTGAGATAGAGTTTTACATAAACACCTCTAGCAAACACATGTCCATAATTAATTAATCATATACCTTACATGAATACTAATAGATAATGGTGTATTTAAGAACTATCATATCAATTAACACAATGAATCAATCCTACTAATATTTATGCATGAGAGTGTGTATGTGTTGATATTGGTCGTCATGATCACATAAGAGCAACAACCTAACTATTGAGGAAACCACACTCCCATGATCATAACACATAGTAAATATCACTCAAGACAGGACCAACTTCACATAAAGAGTAGAAGGGACTATGGATCACACACCCACATTACATAGTATGAGGCAAGAATATATTAAACATTACAATGGAAGACTCCTAATATGCATAAGATCACATATTCATATAGGGTTTATATAGGTAGGGGGTCAATCTACAAGATTATTCATCATCGTTAACCATATAGATCATACTTACTCTAACATGAACATGCACATTCTACTTCACATCATCAATACACCTAGATCATGATACTAGAATTAAAGACTACACAAGACCTTCATACTTGTAATCATCATTACCACAATTTACATTCAATATATTTCCTTCAAAGACATGATGACAAATGTATATAAATACAAGAATGTAAACACCGCCACCATAAGTGGACCGTACCATACAACATCAATTCCAATGCTAAAGACTAGAAAATTAGATCAATTTACCAATAGTCAAAGCCATGATCACCATGGAACAATTATAAACAATTTATAATCAATTGATATAGATTGAATTAGTACTAATCAATACACTACAATCTAATCACAAATGAAATATCATCTAATCAAGATCACAGGACCCACATTATATCAAAAATTGAGAGATTAAGGAGATCAAGGTTTCTTCATGGAAATTTATTGGAACTCATGTTAGAACCATTAATTAATCATAAATATATCATTTTAATGACTATGAAAATAATTTGACAATGAACCCAGGGCTAGATTGAAAGATAGATATTTTGACCTTAGAATCACATTGGAAAACCAATGATTGACCTCCTTAGATGAAAGGTTAAAAAAGGATAAAGGATTACATACTTTAGTTGAAGAAAATCCCACACATTTGGATATGAAAGAACTTCAAAATTCATCTTATGGCTTGAGCTTATTTTTAGCCTTCAATGGAGGTTTGAGAGAATTTAAAAGAGAAGAGAGTTTTGGGATATTTGATTTTTCATTGGGTATTGGGGTTTTGACTTGGTAAAGGGGTTAAATATGATATAAAAAAGTTTATAACCTACTCCCTAAGTTATAAAAACACCCCAATACTTATTTGGACTTTTAGACATGTCAAACTTGACATTAAAACAACGCTACAAAAATCAGGGACAAAGCTATGCATCATGGAGGCAGTGAACCTCGTGTAAATCGCGTGAATTGAAGGCAGATTCAGTTCTAGGCGCGTGATGTGGAATGACCTCCATATCATAGTTCTGCATGCTACCTTTGGTAGCTTCCTTGTCCAACATTTTGGTCCTCCTCAAGGACTTTTAGGGTGGTCCTCGGTGAGCCGTATCGAAATGATTTGACCCTTAACATGTATATTAAGATACTAGGGTAACCTCCACTATTTTTAGACTCCAAAAAACACATAAAAACTAGTCAAACATAAAAGGACACACTAGCAAATAAATGACTAGTTTCTGAACGTCTTGGTCGTCCTTTCACTTTGACCTCAAACCTCATCTAACAAACTATTAAAAGTTGTTTCTCACATTATTAACAAGTTAACAACTCATAGAGCTCATATGAGGCTCTAGTTTCCCTATTTCATTTTTAGGGATGTTAGAGAGGATAAAAGAAATGTTTTCGTATTTAAACAAAAAGAGAAACTGAGATTTCCTAAGAGCCTTTGGGTTAGTTTCAAGAAAAGAGTAATAGCTTTCTAAATGAAGCAAGAAGGAAGCTAAGATTCCCAAGATAGCCTTTCACTTATCTCAAATCGCGGAAGAAGTTGTTTTTAAAAATATATTAGTTATGTATATTTTTGGGAGTAGTATTGAGCACCAATATGGGGGTACGAGTTTCATATTAACTCAAGTCTCCATGAAATACATGTAGCTATCATGGGTAGCAAAAGTCATACTTTCTAGATGAATCCTTTTCACAATAGACTAATGGATCCATTAGGCAGTTCTAGTCATATACTCTGGCAAGGTTAGGATGGTTGAGGCAGCGTGGACAGAGTAACATTGTATCATCATTATAACTATTAAGTGATGTTGTTGGTTAGAGATACCAGAACAATAATTGAATGGCTCTTGAAGAGGATCTTCTTAGTATGAATGTGGATATGGGACTTTATTCATGTATTGAACAAATAGACTTTGAGAAGAAGCATGATATGTTTTTTATTATGATTATGAGGTGACATCAGTTTATTTTGTTTACTTTCATACACAAAGAAATGAAAACCATATTTTAAACAATTTTTTGTTCCTTTTTCTTTATATTGCACTTGTTTTTAAACAACATTATAATAAGATGAGTTATGTTTCGTATTCATGCGTTAAGAAGATCTAAGGTAAGTTTTTCTTTCAGAATCCATTTCATGCCTATGTTATTTTAGCATTCCAAGTCATATACTCGTGCATTCGATGTATTGATGAGAGTTGTCATGTATCATATTACCATGCAGATGCAAGTAACTAGGATGGACATTCGAAAGCATCGTTGATCTAGTGAGCAATTCGTAGTCAGTTGCTTTTCGGTAGATCCATTTTTATTTCTTTCTAGTTTATATATTAGTATGTTATGGGGTCTATCCCAACATACATCTTAGTTATTAGAGGCTCCAGTCAGATTTTAGTTCATTAGTTATCATTGTGTCATTGTTAATCTTCAAATTTTAGTTGCCATTTTGGGTAAATTAAATGTTTATATTAAAATCATATTCATTTTAGTTCAATACACTTGAGTTAGTTAGCATTCAATTTTTTTTAATGTTTTTTCTTTTTCGCTGAGAAAGTAAGTCAGGCCAAGGGTCTACTCGAGGAAAGAGACGGTGTTCGAGTGCCGGCGCCAATGGTGTACACTCGGAGCGTGACAAACATGATATCAAATCTAAGTTCAAGAGTCCTATGGAGTCTATGAAGTCGTGTGTGTTGAGTCAAACTCATCGGTGTGAAGCGCTTCACATATATAATAAGGAGGCTACAACATTTAGGAATTTTTCACTTCCTTCATACTCACTTCATGTGCTAGAAGTTGACCTCTAAAAAGTTACCTTCTAATTCGTGTATACGCATTTTTGAAGAGAATCATGCCTCCACAAAGAGAAGTCAGAGATTGTCAAGATAGAAGGAATTTAGAGGAATAAGAATTACCAAATGCACCTGAAGTGCAACTTCAAGGAGAAGTAAACCATTCTGAATTTCGTGAGACTATCCAAATGTAAAGTTAAGTTGCAACCTATCAATCTGAAAGAGAGATAATCGGCAGGAAGTGGTTGGTACTTCAAGGATCTGTGAGCCTTTAAGGATGAGTCCACAAATCTTCATGGGTTCAAGTTCCACTTATGATCTAGAGAACTATACTGAGAAGCTGAAAAGGGTATTTGGTGTAATGAATGTTGCTAAACTGGAGAGGGTGGAACTAGTTTTATACTAAATGAAGGGTGTCGCTTGAATCTGGTTCGACAACGGAAAAATAATACGACGGAGGATACGCTACTAGTGAGTTGGGTTAATTTTGAGAGTTCTCTCACGGGAAATTTCGTTCCTTTTGAGTTGTGAGAGGGAAAATATAAAGAGAGTTCTCACCCTTAATCCGGAGTGTGTGAGTGTTCATGAGTACAGTTTGAAGTCACACAATTTTTTCTTTATGATTCGGAGATTGTTGTTGACATGAGAAGTAGTATGAGTTTATTTGTTTCTGGGTTGTCTCTTCAATAAAGAAAGGATGGTAAGGCAACTACGCGGATAGGGGATATGGACCTAGAAAGGTTTATGATCCATGTACAACAAGTTGAGGAGGATAATGTAAGGACCCTCATAACGAACTAGGTTGAACTAGAACTTTACAAGTGTTTCATTAGTTAATAATGTGTTAAAATACCTAATTTTAATGTTTGAAGTTAGTTTTGTAACATTGGAAGTCAAAAGTGAAGGAACGTCCATGACGTTCAACGACTAGACGTCTATGCGCTTAGTTCAGTTCTTGTGTGTCTTGACATTTTTGGAGTGTTGTTAGGAGTCCAAATTTTTGGAGGAGGTTCCTAACACCTACATGAAAACGTATAGGGGATTAAGGTCTGGGTACGACTCCACCTAGGACCCGAGAGGGGACCTAGATGAAGACCCCAACGTCTAGGCAAAATCTTCCAATATTGTACAATCGCAACCATCCATCAACTAGTCGTGCTTGGATCGACGCTCCATCATCCTGGCCGTCGTCCCATAATTTGTTGTGGAGATATTTGTTTCTCCATTGAAGCCTCTAAACCAAACAACATCTTAGCAAGACGGTCCGTTGATCAAATGACGCTCCATAGCTAGGGGTCCGTCAATGGTCACTCTATATGCTATCTAGAATTTGATGATCTTGGGGTATTTTTGTAAATTCAAACCAAGTCTTTTATGAACCTTAGATTATTTTATAAAGGTATTTAAGGTATTTTGACTGGGTTTATACTTCTACACCTAGACAAGACTTCATTTTCAAATTTTCAAAACCCCTTCCTCAAGAAAGAACTCTCTCAAACTCCATAAAAGCTAGAACTCAAGGAAGGGCTAGAAGTGAAGGTTTTTGATATCGTTTTCATCAAAATTTCGTGGGTTTCTTCTCATTGAGGTATGGTAGTAATCTTTAAACCTTTTTTCATTGAAGGGGCCATTTCAAAGAGATTTCAAAAAAAATTTCAAACTTCAACTTCTTCTATCCTTGACTCTAAACATGGGTGTTTCCATGAAAACGTTTTAATGATTGAAATAAGTTGTTTCTAGTGTTAGTTGATAATTTTATTGTAAAAACCCAAATGAAACTATGCTTCTACTTATTATCAACTTTTGTCTTATGAAGTGGGTTTGTTGCTTCTATCTAGATTATGTTAGAGTTGAGTTTCTTATGTTTTATTTTATCTTAGCTACTGCCTGTATATGTCTAATTATTTTGTTTTGGATAAATATTGATGAAAGGTGGTAAAATCTTTTATGAAATGTAAGTTGTTCTATCTTGTATAGTTTCCATCAAACTGTTTTTGAGTGGTATGGTCAACCTTTGGTGGCTGTGTTTATTTGAAGTATATGAATATGTATTTAAATGTGTATTCTGGGTATGGACATGTAGTCATAGTATGTGAAGTAAAGAGATAATGATTATGTTCATGTTGACATACGTAATGAAGCTTGATTTGTTTAGCTTGTCTGAATGAAGTATGTGTAAGTGAATCGTGCTAGTGTATGAAATTTGATAAGTGAAGGTGAAATCATGTTTAGAAGTCAATGTTCTGAAAATGGTGATTATGTTAAAGTTGTGCTCACATGTACACACACGACTTGAATGAATGCATGAAGCTAATGAATGTGAATGGGGGATTGTAGGGTGGACACTCTTCCTGAATAGGGATGAAGTGTCTAGAACATTCCCCACCCTTCCTAAAAGACTCTACTAATGAAGAGAGGGGTCTTGGGGTGAATACTCTTCGTGAGTTAAGATGAAGTGTTTAGTAGCAACCTCAATATTTCCCCAAGGTCTTTCTAAGAGAAGTTGGAGGATGGATACCCTTCTTGAGTTGAGATGTGGTGTCAAATATTTATCCCTTAACCTTTAGTTATGAATGTTTAAGACCCCGTGAGAGAGTTATGCTTAGCACCGAGAGGATTTGAAGAAAGTGTGGTTACACTTCATGAGTTGAGATATTGTATTCAATGTACCTCTTGAGATGAGTACTCCTTGTTAGTAGAGAATGAGTTACTTAAAAGCAATCTCCTTACTCCTTAACTATGAGCCCCGATTGGTATAGCTATTTGACATTGAATGTAAAGGATTAGAAAATGACTATTCCTTAGGAAAGTGGGGATCCCTAATTTGGTAAGGCTTAAGATCGGTATTCCATATCTAGATCTAATGGTCTATGTGAGTTATAGCTAACCCACACAAAATAATGTAATGAAACAAGTCTTCTAAAGGGTGTACTACTTAGGGTAGGTGGTGGTATGGGATTCTATCTATCTATTCTACAAGTAGGCATTTTGAAGGAGTCTTGGTGAGACTTTAAATGAAATGTATGAATGGGTCATTATGTGATGTGAATGAAGCAATGTGACTTAATGTCTAATGTTAAGGAAGCATGTTAAGGTTAGGACTTGTATGATGATGTTTATTAATGATGAATGTGGTGTGCTAAATCTAAGAGAATCCTCAAGCAACACTTGGTGGGAGTAGTAGTATGGGATGCTACTTTCACATTGCACTTTGTGTAACTTGGGAGTTGTCTTGGCGAAGGGAACTTATGTGAAGTCTCTAAATGCAAGTATGTTTCTTTAGTGTCTTTGTTATAGAATGTTGACTTGTTACCAATGCGAGGTATGCCTATAATCGGTAGTCTTGAGGATCATTTAGGTGTGTATTGAAGATATTGTGTGGACGGTTTATTCATTTCTATTTTTAGTGAGTCTTAGGATAACCCTTGTAAGGGAAACTTCACGGTAAATGACTTTTATAAGATGAAATTAAAATATATCACTATAAGGTTCCTTGAGTTCAATATAATGTTTATTTTTGTTCTAAAATTATGGAAGTTTTACCTTATTTTCTAAATGATAATCTATATGTTTTTTTCTTCTATATTTATGAAGGTTTTACTTATATATTATGAAAGCTTTATTTCTACGAAAATTCCTCTTTTGCATGTTTTTGCATAATGTCATACTTAGTAGAATGCTTGTACTAACCCCAATTTTATATACTCTATACGTATAGGTTGGAGACAAGTGGAAGTCTAGAAGGAAAAGCTTTGGAATTGACTCTCTCAAGACTCGGTATGTACTCATATATTCGAGGACATGGTATATATTTCTTCACTTTCTTCTATTTAGACTTTTTTAAGACTTTGTGAAGTGAGACTCACTCCTTAGCATTTTATTAAAATTATTTCTCTATTATAATTAATATTGTGAAAGCTTTTAATATCGCACTACTTTCGATGTCTGATGTAAAAAATGATAGCTAAGAGTCTAGTACAAGACTTCCAAGGGTTAAGTACGTCTTGTGACGTCTCAACAGTGGTCCCTTTTTCTAGGGTGTACTTGTCAATCATTAAAAACTTTGTATCAAAGCATAAGGTTTTGGGAAATAGTTTAGGGTCCAAAGTCTCACAAGCCACGTCTATTAGAATCTTGTTCATTAGTGTGAGTCGCGACTCACCCATGAGTGAGAGCCTATAAGGTGATAGAAGTTTCACTTTCTTTATTATTCTAGTGTCATGCCATAGAGTTGAGTACTATAAGATGTCTTTCTCAACCTATTCTCTTGTGTTTATAGGACATAAATACAAGGAGGACCCCTGCTAGAAGGATGGAGGAAGGAGTAGCTAATGAGAGGATCCCTCCTCGTGGTGAGTAAGTCCCTATAGTTTACAAAGATCATGTGAATGAGGCGGCAGCCCCTCAAGTACCTCAAGAAATTCAAGGACCTCATGTGTCCTAAATGTCTCCAATGCCAAAAGGTCCTCAAGCTCCATATGTTTAAGGGGATATGACTAATGCGTAGATAAGGGATGCCCTTATGGATTTGACATGATTCTTTACGACTCAAGCTCATGTCGTCACTAATCATTTGGCTGGTGATGTTAACAAAGGAGGTGGACCATAACCCAATTCAAGTACCTCGCTTCTAGAATTCGAAATTTCATGAGGATGAACCCTCCTACTTTTCATGGCAGTAAGGTGGATGAAGATCCAAAAAGCTTCATCGATGAGGTGTTCAAGGTGGTGGATGCTATGGGTGTGACTTCGAGAGAGAGCGGAGCTAGCTGCTTATCAACTCAAGATGTGGCTTATGTATAGATTGAGCAATGGAGATATGAGATACCCTTAAGCGAAGGTTTGGTATATTGGGAAGTGTTCAAAGCAAATTTTCTTGATAGATTTTTCCTCTTAGAGTGGAGGGAGAGAAAGTTGGTGGAATTCATAAACCTTCATCAAGGGGGGATGAGTGAAAGAGTACTTACTCAAATTCACCATACTCTCTAAGTATGCCCCAACTATAGTATCCAACCCTAGGGCTAGGATGAACAAATTTGTGATGGGGTTTTCTAGCATGATTTAAAAGGAGTGTCGTACTACAATGCTCCTTAATGATATGGATATCTCTAGGCTCATGGTGTATTCTCAACAAATGGAGAAGTCAAGGCTTAAGGAGAAAGTAGAGATGGAAAGAGTCCTAGGTTTGATGATCCAATCAAATCCTCAACTAAAAAGACTTTCAATCATCAAGAGTCTTCAATGCAGAACAAGGATAGGGTTTCCACCAAAAATTCCCAAGGAGGTGCCCATGTTTTTGAGAGGTCCAGGTGTTGTACATATGGGAAGCAACACTTGGTTAAGTTTTTTACTGGAACGAGTGTTTGATTAGGGTGTGGTAAGAAGGGTCACAAGATGACATATTGCCCTAACCTCAAGGCATACAGGAAAGAGTTCAACCAAGCATCTCAAGGTGATCTAGATCCTAATGCTCCAAACATGAATCATTTCTATATACTCGGATCTAGAGCAGAAGGCTAATCCGGATTGAAAGTCCCTGTATGTCTTAAATTTCTATGGTTTTTATTTTTATGTTATAAGATGAGTTTATATGGTCTTTTCTCTCATATTGTCATCCCTTCGGGATAAATTTCTTCAAAGATGAATTATTGAATTATTATGCATTTTTTACTGTGAAGAGTTTATATTCGTTGTGAACAAGTTAAATTTTTTTGACTAAATTGTATTTTCATAATGAATGGTTTCTATGTGTAGAAATTATGTATATGAACATGACTAATATTTGAGAAGGTAGTTCCTCCATCAATGAAGAAATAAGTGTGTGCTTGAACTATGCGAATTATTCCAAAAAGTTGTAGTTGCTAACAATGCTTATCAGTGTGAGTTGTGTCCC
This sequence comes from Solanum arcanum, assembly GCA_027789145.1. Lineage (NCBI taxonomy): Eukaryota > Viridiplantae > Streptophyta > Magnoliopsida > Solanales > Solanaceae > Solanum > Solanum arcanum. The sequence continues at coordinate 29,612,810 of CM050937.1, forward strand.
TTGTTAATTTGGTGCATTGAATATGAATCTTTTTACCATGATGTTGTTTGTTATATGATTCTAGTTGAGTCCTTGATGTCCTTAAATGTTTTTAGTGCAATTCAAGGATGAATGTTTTTCTAAGTGGGGAGAATGCAACAACCCTTATAATGAACTAAGTTTCGCTAGAGTCTCGCTAGTGTTTCATGAGTTAATAATTTTTTAAAATATATAATTTTAATGTTTGAAATTAGTTTTGTATGTTTGGAATTCAAACGTCAAGGAACGTCCATGACATTCAACGATTAGATCTCTATGAGCTTAGGTGAGTTCTTGTGTGCCTTGAAATGTTTGAAGTGTTGTGAAGAGTCAAAATTGATGGTGGAGGTTCCTAAGACCTATATGATCATGTATAGGTGTTTATCTTCCTAGTCGACCTAGGACCCACGAGGGGCCTTAGAGGAGGACCCCAACATCGAGGAAAAACCTGCCAAAACTTTGCAATCAATGACCCTCCATCAACATGCCATGCTTGGATCAATGCTCCGTCGTCCTAGCCAACATTGCATACTTGGTGATGCGGAGCTTTGTCTCTCCATTGCATCATCTAAATAAACCAACGCACCAGCAGGACGGGTGGTCGATCAAACGATACCCTGTAGTTAAGGGTCCGTGGATGGTAACTCTAAAAGTTGTCTAGAATCTACTGAGCTTGGGGTGTTTTTGTAAATTAACCCCAAGTATTTTATGAACCTTATATGATGTATTTAAGGTAATTTAAGTAGTTTTATACTCCTAGACCTAGACAATACATCATTTTCAAATATTCAAAACCCCTCCTTCAAGAAAGAACTCTCTCAAACTCCATAAAAGATAAAACTGAAGAAAGGGCTAGATGTGAAGGTTTTGGACGTATTATTCATCAAAATTTAGTGGTTTTATTCTCATTTAGGTATGGTAGTCATCATTGAACTTTCTTTCATTCACAAAGCCATTTTAAAGAGATTTCAAAAAGGGTTTTCAAACTCAAATTTATTATACCTTTGTATCTATGCATGGGTCATTGCATGAAAACATTTTAATGCTTATTTTTATTATCAATTTTTGACTTATGAAGTGTGTTTGTTGCTTTTATATAAATAATGTTAGAGTTCAGTTTCTTATGTTGTATTTTGGGTTTGATACTGATTATATATTCTTTATTATGTTGTTTTGGATAAATATTAATGAAAGGTGGTGAAATCTTTGATTAAGTATAGGGTTTTCTATCTTATATAGTTTCCATTGGAATGTTCTTGAGTGGTATGGTCAACCTTTGGTACGGCGTTTACTTGAAGTATATGAATATGTTTTTACATGTGTATTGTGAGTATGTCCATGAAGTCATAGTATGTGAAGTAAAGTGATAATGAAGATGTTAATGTTGACATACTTTATGAAGCGTGAATTGTATAGATTGTATAAATTATGTCAAAATGAAGAATGTGTATATGTGAAGCATTCTAGTGTTTGAAATATGATTAATTAAGGTGTAAGAATGTTTTGATGTCAATGTTATGAATATGGTGATTAAATGAAAGGTGTGGTCACATGTACACATACTTTGAATGAATGAAGCTAATAAATGTGAATGGGGGATTTTAGGGTGGACACTCTTCTTGAGTATAGATGAAGTGTCTATAAAATCCCTACCCTTTCTAAAAGACTCTCATTATGAAAATAGGGGTCTTGGGGTAAACACTTTTTGTGGGTCGCGATTAAGTATTTAGTAGCAACCTCACTATTTCCCGAATATCGTTCTAAGATAGGTTGGAGGATGGATACCCTTCTGGAGTTCATATGTGGTGTCCAATAATTATACCTTAACCTTTAATAAAGAATGTTTATGAATCTTAGGAGTTATGCTTATCACCAAGAGGATTTGAAAAAGGTGTGGTTCCACTTTGTAAGTTTTGAGGTTTTATCCAATGTACCTCTTGACATAAGCACTCCTCGTTAGTAGAGCATGACTTACTTAGAATCAATATACTTATTCCTTACATACGTTCCCGCATATAGCTATTTGAGATTCGATGTAAAATGTAAGAGAATGTCTCTACCCTAGGCAAGTGGGGATCCCTCATCTGGTAAGGGTTATTATTGGGATTCTATGTCTGTTAAAGCTAACCCCCCAAAAAATATAATGAACTAAGTCTTCTAAAGGGTATACTACTTAAGGTAGGTGCTTGTATGGGACGTTATATATCCATTGCACAAGTAGGCATTTGGAAGGAGTCTCGGTGATTCTTTATATGAAATGTATGAATGGGTCATTATTATGTGACTTAATGTGTCATGTTAAGGAAGGATGTTAAGGTTATGTCTTGTATGACAAAGTTTATGAATAATGAATGTGGTGTTCTTAATCTAAAGGAATCGTCACGGAGCACTTGGTAGGAGTAGTTGAAGGGATGCTACTTCCACATTCCACTTTGTTTAACTTGGGAGTTGTCTTGGAGAAGGTCACTTATGTGAAGTGTCTAAATGCAAATATGTTTCTTTAGTGTCTTTGTTATAGAATGTTGACTTGTTACCCATGCGAGGTAAGTCTATAATGGGTAATCTTGAGGAGCACTTAGGTTTGTATTGAAGGTATTGTATGGGCGGTTTCTTCATATCTTACCTTAGTGAGTCTAAGGATAACCTTTGTTAGGGAAACTTTAAGGAAAATGAGTTCACTGTAATATTAAATGAAAAGATTTCACTGTAAGGTTCCTTGAGTTCACTGTAAAGTGTATTTTTGTGCTAAAATTATGGATGTTTTACCTTAGGTGCTAAATGATGATCTATATGTCATTTTACTTCTATATTCATGAAGGTTTTACTTATATATCATGAAAGCTTTATTTCTACTAAAATGTCCTCTTTTTCATATTTTTGCTTACTGTCATATTTAGTTCATGTTTGTGCTAACCCCATACTTTTCTATACTCTATAAGTATAGGTTGAAGGCAAGTAAAATTCTAGAAGTCCTTGGGAATTGACTCGCTCAATACTCGGTATGTCCTCATATATTCAAGGACATAGTCTATGTTTCTTTAGTTTCTTATATTAAGACTTTTATAAGACTTATTATGTATTTTACATTAATGTAAAGGGTCTTGTCCCTAAGATATTTAAGATATGTCTTTAAGTTGGCTTGTGAGAATAAGACTTACTCCTTAGCATTTTATTAAAGATATTTCCTTATTATTTTTAGTCTTGTGAAAGGTTTCAATTCCTCACTACTTTTCACATCTTATTTAATGAATGATAGCTAAGAGGCTATTACAAGGCCTCCAAAGGGTTAAGTACGCCTTGTGACGACTCAAGAGTGCTCCCTTCTTCTAGGGTGTACATGCAGGTCATTACACATAAGCTGAGAGATAGAGAAGTGTTTAAGACTAAAAGGACTAACACATCAGGGAATGAGTTCAGGTAGCAAAAGAGTAATGCCAACCATTACTACCTCAAGCAGAAGCAAAACAGACTTATTCCATCATCTACGAGTGCATCTGCACCTAAGAACAAAAGTGAGTACAACAGTCAGAAGTTCAAAGCTAAGTTAACCTATTCTCAAGACAGTATGGCACAAAGGGATAATAGGCTTGCTGCATGAGCTATCTATGGAATAAAGCACTCAGGTATTTGTTTTTAGGGCTTTACTCGTTGTAAGTATGGTAAGAAAGGTCATTTTCTGAGGTAGTGTCTTGAGAACTGGCAAGATAGTAGAAATTAGGATAACAGGGACAAATCTTTTTCAGTTTCTCCACCAAAAAGAACTGCTCCTATAGGGGCAATTTCCGGTACTGGTAGAGGATCAAACAACTTATAGGCCATCAACAATCGCCAAGAGCAAGAGGGTTCTTGTCATTAATATGATTTAAGTCTTTAAGTTACTCTTTATTCTTTTAAAGATCCATGAGAAATTTTATCCTTTGTAATTCCTTATGTTGCTATGAATGTTATTGCTATTTTTAAGCAACATAATGAACCATTTAGTGTTTCCACACCTGTTGGTGATTCTATTGTAGCAGACAAAGTCTATTGTGATTGTCCTATTTCAGTCAATCATAATAGTACCATGGATAATTTCATTAGGTAAGACATTGTAGATTTAAATTGTCATTCTTGTTATGGACTTGCTTCATACATGTTATTCCTCCGTTGATTTTAGGATTCTAGCTGTCAAATTTCATATTCCTAATGAGCCAGTCATATAGTGGAGTAGTAGTTTAGTAGTGCCTAAGGGTAATTTCATTTTGTATATTAAGGAAAGAAATTTCATTCCCAAGGGTTGTATCTATCACTTTGTCCGAGTTGATGAATTAAGCGTTGAGGTACCTCCCATTCAGTCAGTTCAAGTAGTAAATGAGTTTCAAGAAGTCTTTCCAGATGATCTTCCCAGAATCCTTCCTTAGAGAGAAATAGACTTCGTCGTATATATCATTCCATATACTCATACTATCTCTATCCCACCATATAGAATTTCACCAGCAAGGTTTAAAGAGCTTAAAGAATAGCTGAAAGATCTATTAGATAAGGGATTTATTCGACAAAGTGTCTCACCTCGAGGTGCTTCGGTCTTATTTGAGAGAAATAAAGATTGTTACCTTAGGATCTGTATTGGTTACCATTAGATGAAAGTTCATAGAAAATTACCCAACCCATAACTTAGAGTTGGTTGATGTAGTATACATTTTGATAATATGGCATCATTATCTTTATGTTGTTCATCTGGATATGTTCATCGATCACAAGAGTCTTCAGTTTATGTTTAGTTTGAAGGAGTTAAATCTCAAACAAAGAAGGTGGTTAGAGTTACAAAAGTTTTTGACATGAGTATTCTTTACCACCCAGGTAAGGCTAATATTGTTGTTTATTCCTTAAGAATGTTGTCTATGGGTACTACTACCTATTTCGAGGAAGGTAAGAATGAGTTAGCACAAGAGGTGAATAGACTTGAATAATTAGTAGTTCGATTAATGGATTCCACAGAAGGTGAAATAGTGGTAATGAATGAGTCTGAGTCATCAGTAGTGTGAGAGATAATAGGCGAGCAAGAATAAGACCCTATCCTGCTTAAGTAAAAAGCAAATATTTAGAATCAAAAAAAGAGTGATGTCTCTTTAACAAGGGGAAGATGGTTTTGAGGTATAGAAGTAGATTTTTTAATTGGTTTCAAGGGCAATTGGGATGATCACATTTCTCACATTGAATTTCTTACAACTATAGTTACCATTCTAGCATCCAAATGGCACTTTATGAAGCTCTCTATGGGAGGGGATGCGAGTCTCCCTTTAGGTGGTTTGAAGTTTGTGAAGCAGGGTTGATAGGATAGGAGTTAGATCATCAAGATATAGAGAAAATAAAAGTCATTCAAAAGATATTAGAAACAATACAGAGTCGTCAAAAATCCTACATTGATGTTAGGAGAATGTAATTACAGTTTGAGGTAGATGATTGAGTTACTTGAAAAGTTTCACGCCATAAAGGGGTTATGAGATTTGGTAAGAAAGGAAAGATCACTCCCTATTGTATTGGTCCTTACAGAATATCCAAGAGGATTGGTAACATTGCTTGTGAGTTACAGCTACCACAAGAATAGAAACAATCCATCCGATGTCTCACATATCCATGTCGATGGAGTGCATGGGAGATACTTCACTTATCATACCACCTGAGGATATTGGTATCAAGGATAGCTTGTCTCGTGACGAGGTTCTATTTTAGAATCTAGAGTTCCATGTTTGCAAGTTTGTTCCATATTGTTGAAAAGTTTTTTGATCTATGTTGAATTATGTCTATGGATCTATTATATGTTTTGATCTTGAAAGATGTATACTGGTAATAATTATTTCTTTTCCAATGTTCTACAAATGTTTGACTTTTATCTATTGAGTTGGAATTTAGGTTCAACACAAAGAGGGAATTGAGTTGGAGGTTAAATTAGGGTAGTCTCTTGTAGCAACCTATAGTCTAATACTACGTGCTCTTGTAGGATTGACATAAATCACCTAGGTTGTTGATCCGTATTACCGAATTGATTAGTGGGGCATTTTGAGTCATTTAGGGCTTATTATTCAATAAATTAGTGTCCTCGATGCGTATTTTGTGGTCATAACTTAAGTTAATATGTTGATATGCAGCAATAACTTGCCAAATTAGCCTCAAGTCCGCCAAATGTTCAAGCGAGATAGAGTATGTACCAAGCGAACATAGTGAGCAAATGATGATTCAATGATTCGGCAACTGGATCTGCAATCATGACCCTGCTTGCCTAAACTTCCTGAACAATTTGATGCAGAAGCTAAAACTAAAGTCAATATGAAGTTCAAATCGACAAATAGCCTAGTCGATCAGCGATCCCGACTAATTTGACCGAGTGGACTTAGTGTTATGATTTTTGGAAGTCTTTTGGAACTCATAAATTGAATTTTTTTAAAATGGAATAGTGTCTCAAAGATTTTGTTTATAGTTTTGAGAGCTTTTACATACTTCTTAATTTGTTGAATACTCTTTAAGAAGATATAGATTTTTTATTTGATAATCTAGTATTGTAGATTTAATTTTGTCATTGAGTATTGCAGAAACTTGAGACAGTTTGGTTGAATAATATCTTTGGTAACGATTTCTTACTTTTCGTTATGGATCGCTAAAAAACCCCTCCCTTAGGGGTGTGATGATATAATTGAATTCATATATTAGTTTGTGGATATTGTTATTTATTCAATTTAATGTTGTTAGAAATTTTATAATTGAATTCATAAATCACAGAGAAGTGTTTTCTCAAAGATTCTTCCCTCCTTCAATGATGGTTACGTTAAGGGATAATATTCACAACTTCAAGTGGATTTATGGGGAGCCCATCTATGAACATCTTGAGATTCTTAAACTTGCCACTCTTATGTCCTACCCATGGTTTACAAGACAATGTGCTATTACAATATTTTGGTCGGAGTCTTCAAACCGTCAACAACGGTGTCGTTAACAAACTCAATAGGGATGGAGTCATGAAACAACCATTTGACATAACAATGGTGTTTCTTGGTGTGACATGACTAAAATCAATCGTTCTTTGTACAGAATAAAATATAAAGTTTGTCCTCTAAACATGTGGTTGACAAAAATATTGAAAAAAGGATAGAATGTGATGAAAATATGGCCAAGATTATGACCCAAATTGACTTTCTAATTAAATATTTAATGGGAGGTGGTTCTAAAGCTGTAAATGCAATCGGTAATAGTAGTTGTATGAGATTGGATGAAGAAAAATTCGGGACCATGTGCAACAAAGAGGAAAAATTTATGTCGAACCTTGCAGATGAGCTCGAAGCATCATACACATTGACATGTTCATATGGATATTAGGGTTATGATGTTCCATATCGGGCAGCATGTGGATACATAATTCAAGGTTATTCGATTCCCTTTATGCTTGAAGTTTCAATAAAGGATTTGTCTTCTAGGCCTATGATATATTCTTATGTTTTCAGTTTTACTTTGTAGTTTTTGCATGATTTCCCTTTGGGTGTGTTGATTATTTTGTTTTTGTGTATTATTGTTGGTTGTTGACTCTATCTTACTTGCTCCCCTTTATTAGCTTGTTATGCCTTAGCTTGACCTTTCCTTGTTAGTTGCATCCTGCTACTAATTTGTATTTTTTCTTTATGAGTTTAGTCGGCCTCTGATGCCTACTGGGTAATATTGTACTTCTTTATCTTTTCTTATTAGCTCAATATTTGAACTACCCTTAGTAGTGAGATTTGGATCTTATAATGTCCATCGCCATTTGGATTGTATATATCTATACATATGATACGACCCTTCCTTTTATTTTTATTATTCTTGCCTTTCCTGTTTATTTAAATATATTCTACAAATTGTGTCTTATGCACCCTGTGCTCTTAGGTTAGGGTTCTCCAGTTGTTGGACTGTAGTGGTCTCCATAATGGCCCCACTATGGGTCGAGAAAAAAGTACAACATTTTATCTAGGATGTGATTCTTGTAGCCCCTCTATATTGGTCATGTACGTGTTATAGGGGTGTCCATAGAGGCAAGTTTTCCCCTATGGCGGGATGATGTGACCCAGGTCAATTAAAATTCATATTGATTTTTTTCATGTACTACAATTTAAAAGTCCAACGTATTTCAAGAATTTCGAGGACTTTGTAAATGGTGTGTTGTATAACAATAGTTCAGATAATTACATATATGATGGTCATGAAAAAGGTATTTTATAAGGTATGAACATATTACACATTTTAATATTATTATATGTACATGTACTTCATCGCTAACCAACTTAATTAAATTGATCATTTCGCATATTTGGTTAGTTAAAATTTTTGAAATTTAACTTGTTCTTTCATGTAACAAACAATCCAAGGATATATGTATATGCATATATATGTGTGTGTATTTATATATATATATATACATATATATATATATATATATATATATATATATATATATATATATATATATATATATATATATATATATATATATATATATATCTGTGTGTGTGTGTGCGCGCGCGTGTGTGTGGGTTATTTGAACCTTTAAAATGAGTTGTTGATTAATTGTATAGATACGGTTCAATTATAATTGACCAAATTTTGTCGCTCAACAAATAAGAATCAATCTACATATGAAAAAACAAATTAGTAATAGTGGATCACTATTTAATGTATAGCTTCATGGATTCTTACAAATAATTATAAAAGGTTATAAATATGAAATACATAGAGTTTGGATTATATTTAGTGTTACTCCCAACACATTAAAAATAAAAAAACATTTCATTAATCCGAATATTAAAATATATTTGACCCATATTTCTCTATCAAATTTAGATAAGCATAAAATTTTCATTTGGTGAAAGAAAATAAAACTACTATTTGACATACTTATAAACATACTAATTCCATTTTACAAATTATAAATGTTAATCAACATGAACATATAATTGTTTTTAATCCACGCATAAAATATAAAATTCATCTACAATTTATAAGCATACATGTGTCATATCCATGTATCATCTTTGAGTTCCTGTAGCAATAATTGATGGATAATCATTACCGACAAATTTTTTCAACTTTCAAATATATAGAACAAAAAAGAAAAGTGTGAAGACACATAAAATTTTTTAGAAGAGAGTGGTTAACGCTTACTTATTTTTACCAAATGAGTCCTTGAGGTAAAATCTCTTATTACGCTAAATGTTAGACCCGATTCCGTGTTGTTATTGCAAATATGCATTCTTATTCTGCTGTAGTTGTTTGTGAGTGAGACCAAAAGACATTACCAAGAACTCATGATGACCTCTCACCCTAAGTTGGTGATACCCCAATCTCAAGTCAATTTTTGAAAAGTAGCTCGCCCCTTGGAGTTGATCAAACCAGTCAACAATCCGATGGAGAGGATACTTATTCTTAATGGTGACCTTGTTGAGTTAGTGGTAATCAATACACAGTCGCAAGGACCCATGCTTTTTTAGCAAACAAAATCAGTGCACCCCACAGAGAAATACTAGGACTTATAAAACCCTCATCTAGTAAATCCTTGTGTTGAGTCTTCAACTCCTTCAATTAAGCTAGAGCCATTCGATGAGGAAGAATTGAAATGATATTTGTATCGGTAGAAAATCAATGCCAAAATCAATTTCCGGTTCGGGAGGAACACCAGGAAGGTCATTAGGGAAGACCTCCGAAAACTCACTCAGTACGAGTACCAAATCAATGGGAGGAATTTCGGATTCTAAATCTTGGACTCTTACTATGTGATATAGACAAACCTTTGAGATCATCTTGCATGATTTTATACAAGAGATAATACGACCTTTACGAATAGAATTTCCCCCATTCCACTCAACAACGGGTTCATTTGTAAAGTTTTCACCACCCTTGTGTTACAATCAATAGAAGAAAAGGAAGCATACAACCAATCCATAACAAATATAATATCAAAATCTAGCATATCTAGTTCTTCTAGATGAACATAAGAAACTCTATTTGGTGACATTTGTTATGCCTCGTATTTTTATACGTAGTGCGCGTCATGAACTAGTAGATGTAAGTCCGAAGAATGAGATTTTATTTTAAGTTCCAAGTGATTAAAGAAATATTAGGCAAGGATGTTACTTCCAAATGTGATATTAAGTATGATTTGGCTAATGTAAGTGCCATTAACTTTAAGTGAGGGATTAATTAGTGGCTGATTAGGATTAAATTAATCTAGTGGGCCCCACCACTCAAGGCAAATTAAAAGGAATCAGATTGGGAGCTAGCCTTAGTGGGACACATGCAGAGGGGGGCTGCCTCCACTTCATATTATAAATGGGGTGGTGAAATGCATTGCAACATATCATCTTCTTCACCACTTCGCTTAGGCAGCCATGGAAATTGAGAAAACCAACCATGCAACTCTTGGCAAGCAGCTGCAAAGAATTTGGTTAGTAATCTCTTTGCTTGGTGTGTTAATTCCTTAGAATACCTTTGTTAATTAGACATTAATGTTAAGAAGGGGGCGTGACCAGTAGCTTAGGAAGTTTGTTTTAGTTATTGAATGTGCTAAGTATGAACGTAATCCATAATCGGATTATTAGTGGTGTCGTGTTAGTGTTTGGGCTATTTTGAATAAAGGAAACGGTGGGAAATTCTGTTTTGGCGTTATGTATATGTTAATGTGATTATGGGTATATACTCCAAAGTATGAATATGATAAGGTAGATATGTTGTGAATTATAAAATGTGTTATCGCTCGGTGTGTCGGTTCTTCGTTACTATGGTTGCCGAGATGGAATTGTTCTGGGGGGGCTGTTTAATATGATTCGTTGGGATATATGTGTTATTGGTATTGCTGTGGATAATTTGGGTTGTTGTCGGATTGGGACGAAAAGGAAAATAGGGGAAGTGCTGCCGGATTTTTGTTAGATTATTAGCTAGCTTACAATAAGTAGTAAAGCGCAACATTTATCTAATTGCGGCACGATTGTTGCTTGTTATTAATTAATAGCTTGAGCAGTAAATATTGGACGTGCGGCTTGACTATACGGTATGTAACGCTATCCTTTATTTCTTTGTTTGGCATGACTTTTAAAAATGAGCGAATAACGGACAGGTTTGATACTTACTTCTAGAGCGTCTAGGTGACGTATATTCTTGCTTCAACAACTATTCCTCTATATATCGGCTATGTATAAGGCTATGAATATTTCTCATATCTAAGGTAGTGCTTCTTAGAGTCATTGAGATTTTACGTTTCCATATCATATTAAAGGTTCATAATCTTGATAAAATGTCAATCTTTGGTAATACTCCTTGCTGGTTCACGTTGATTGTTCTATTGAGTTATAAGAAATGATTTTAATTGCATATGGTTTCTCATAATATTTTGCTCGTGCATAGAGTCATTTATCATTTCACCGAGTCCCGAGCCGGGTAATGTTTGTGCAGAGTTTCTTGCATGTGTCACCGAGTCCCTCACTAGAGGGCCGGGTATGTATATTATATATATGATTGGTGATGAGGATGGTTATGATGATGATGATGACGGAGATGATGTGATGACTATTTCACCAAGTCCCTCACTAGAGGGCCGGGTACGTATGATATATATATATATATGATGATTATTTTGCCGAGTCCCTTACTAGGGAACACCTTATATGTTAAAGATATGCATGATTTTCACTTAAAAGGTACATGTGTAGAGATATCTTGTTTCGACTTATCATGTTAGTATCCTGTCATCTTTACCTTATGCTTTACATACTCAGTACATTGTCCGTACTGACCCCCTTTCCTCGGGGGGCTGCGTTTCATGCCTGCAGGTGTAAATGCACAGTTCGGTGATCCTCCCGCCTAGGATATCTACTCTGTTGGTTGGGAGAGCTCCATTATTCCGGAGCCCAGTCGTTTTGGTACATAACTTTTTGTGTAGTCTTTTGCTTGTCTATGGGTATGGTGGGGCCGTGTCCCGTCGAGTTTCACTACTATACTCTTAGAGGTCTGTAGACATTATGTGGGTTGCATAAATATGTTTTGGATAATGGTCTGGACATGGTTTGTTTGGGATGTCTGCTTGTACAAGGGCAGCCTTGTCGGCTGCGTACATCATTGTGTATTGTGTAGTGGCAGCCTTGTCGGCTTGCGTATGCTATTATGCTTTGGTATCAGAGCGGTTCTTTCTCGGAGGCGTCTACAGACCATGTCTAGTAGAGTCTTGTTTATCGTTGTGTTGTGCACCACATCTATAAACAGGAAGCTACAGGACATTTAGGTTGCATCCTTTCTTTTTATTCTAGATCTTGCAATAGATCTATATTAACAGGATAATCCCTCTCTAACGAATCTCTATGTTTTCAGTTATGCCTCCAAAGAAAGCGACAGCCACCCAGAAGGGCAAATCGGTAGCAGAAGGTACTAGTCAAACCCGAAGAGTTACTAGGGCCCATGCCCAGTCTATGACTAGTATTGTGATCCAGTCGAAGAGCTCTGCTACACCGCCACCGCCAGAGGAGCTTAGAGCAGCAGCAGCTCCAGTTCGGGGGACACCACCACCAGCCCCGAGGCCCCAACACCTGAACCTCCAGCTCGTCAGCCAGGGGCGGAGGGTAGGGCCATGAGGGATGCGGTTTAGTTGTTCACTAGATTAGTGGCAGGTCAGGTTTGCAAGCATGGACTAGGCTCGTGACTTCTTAAGTTGTAATCCTCCAGAGTTCTTTGGGTCAAGGCCCCAAGATGATCCGCAAGAATTTATTCGTCAGATGCAGTGTACATAGAGGATAATCAAGGCTTTGGAGACCGAGTCTGTTGAGTTGTCTACGTATCATTTGCGGGATGTAGCTATTAATTGGTATGATTCTTGGGAGTTATCTAGGGGTGAGGGTGCTCCTCCAGTGGTATGGGATGAATTTGTGGAGGCTTTCCAGCGCCACTTCCTGCCTCCAGAGATGAAGCGAGCTAGAGTCGATAGATTCTTGCATTTAAGGCAGAATGGTAGGAGAGTTTGAGAGTATAGCCTCGAGTTTTATTCATTGTCTAGGCATGCGCCTACTATGGTGGCTGATATGGCAGACATGGTACACCGTGATGTGATGGGATTGGATCGTTATCTGATTGACGGTTGTATGGAAGTGACTCTTCAGCTAGGTATGGACATTGCTTAAGTGCACGAATATGCACAGGGGTAGAGGATCGGAATCGGGGATGTCAGCTAGATAGAGATTATAATAGAGGCCAGCATAAGAGGGCTAGATCAGTAGGTTATCCTAACGAGTTTCGAGGCGGGAAGTCTCAGTAGCATGTTAGATTTTCTTCCCAGCAAGCACAGAGTGCACCCCCACGTTCCATGGGTAGGGGGTTCGATCATACGGGATATTCGGAAGTTTGTCAGAGCTCTAGGGCGTCAGGGTCACAGATGGGCAGGGGTTTGAGCCAGTAGAGGCCACCTTTGCCTCAGTGTTCTCGTTGTGGTAGGTCCCATTCTGGGGAATGTCGTTGGGCTATAGGCGCGTGTTTTTTTTTTCTTGCAGCCGTCAGGGTCATACTTTGAGGAAGTGTCACCTTAGAGGTAGCGCAGGTGGTATCGCACAGCCTACTGGGTCCATTGCTGGTTCATCTTCTTCTGTGGCTATGAGCTTCCAGTTCTAGCGGTCCCTCGAACCGTATATATGCTTTGACTAGTAGGCAGGATCAGGAGGCGTCACCTAATGTGATCACAGGTATATTATCACTATTCTCCCGAAGTGTGTATGCATTTATAGACCCGGGTTCCACCTTATCATTTATATCTCCCTTCGTTGCTAGTAGGATCGAAATAGAGTCTGAGTTGATAGAACCATTTGAGGTAGCTACACCTGTAGGAGATTCTGTCATAGCTACGCAAGTACATAAGAATTGTTCAGTGGTTATAAATAGTCGTTGTACCGTAGCAGATCTAATAGAGTTAAATATGATTGAGTTTGATATTATCATGAGCATGGATTGGTTGGCTGCTTGTTATGCTAATATTGATTGTAGAGGTAAGGTAGTTCGATTTCAATTTCTAGGGGAACTGATTATTGAGTGGAAGGGGAGTACAGTATCGCCGAAAGGTAAGTTCATTTCATACCTTAAGGCCAGGAAGATGGTTAGAAAAGGCTATATTTATCATCTGGTTCGGGTGTATGACATAAAGGCAGAGGCACCGACTCTTCAATCAGTCCCGGTAGTTAATGAATTTCCCGATGTATTCCAAGAGGAACTTCCAGGCCTTCCTCCAGAACGAAAGATAGAGTTTACTATAGATGTACTACCAGATACCCAACCTATATCTATACCTCCTTATAGAATGGCACCTGCTGAGTTGAAAGAATTGAAAGAGCAATTGAGAGATTTGCTAGAAAAGGGCTTCATCAGGCCTAGTATGGGACCTTGGGGAGCACCGGTACTGTTTGTGAGGAAGAAGGATGGGTCGCTGCGAATGTGTATTGATTATAGGCAGCTGAACAAAGTAACAGTAAAGAACATGTATCCCCTCCCAAGGAGTGATGATCTATTTGACCAGTTGCAGGGTGCGAAGTGTTTTTCAAAGATAGACTTGCGCTCAGGTTATCATCAGGTGCAGGTAAGGGAGGCATATATTCCAAAGACGGTATTCCGGACCCGATAAGAGCATTATGAGTTTAGAGTGCTGTTTTTTGGGCTGACTAATGCTCTAGCGGTGTTTATGTATTTAATTAATCGAGTGTTTAAACCATTCCTTGATATGTTTGTTATTGTATTTATAGAAAATATTCTGGTCTATTCACGTTCAGAAGAGGAGCATGCAGACCATTTAAGGATTGTACTTAGGGTGCTTCAGCACCAGAAGTTGTATGCTAAGTTTTCTAAGTGCGTGTTCTGGTTGACTTCAGTGGCATTCTAGGGGCATATTATTGGAGCTGATGGTATTCGGGTAGACACACAGAAGATTGAGGCGGTAAAGACTTGGCCCATACCTACGACACCTTCTAAGGTACGCAGCTCTCTGGGGTTAGCAGGATATTACATGAGATTCGTAGAAAAGTTTTCCTCAATTTCAGCGCCTTTGACAAGGCTAACTCAAAAGGCAGCCAAGTGTCAGTGGACTGATTCTTGTGAGCAAAGCTTCCAGCTATTGAAAGACAAATTTACTACAGCTCCAGTTCTAAATCTTCCGGAGGGACCAGAAGGCTAGGTTATTTATTGTGATGCTTCGGGTGTTGGGCTAGGATGTGTATTGATGCAGCATGGAAAAGTTATAGCCTATGCCTCTCGACAGCTTAGGAAGCATGAAAAGAATTATCCTACTCACGATCTGGAGTTAGCAGTCGTGGTTCATGCCTTAAAGATATGGAGGCATTATTTATATGGTGTCCATGTGGACATCTATAGAGATCATAAGAGTCTCCAATATATCTTTAAACAGAAGGAGATGAACTTACGATAGAGGAGGTGATTAGAGTTGTTAAAGGATTATGATATTGATATTTTATATCATCCAGGGAAAGTGAATGTTGTAGCAGATGCTCTTAGTCGTAAGTCCATGGGTAGCTTGACAGATGTACAACCAGAAAGGATGGAGAGGGTTCGGGAGATTCAGCGGCTATCCATCCTTGGAGTCCGTCTGGCTAATTCAGAAGATAGTGGAGTTTCTATTCGAGAGGTTGCTGAGTCCTCAATCATAGATGAGGTAAAGAGACACCAATACGAGGACCCTATTCTGGAACAGTATAGAGATGCAGCTCTTCAAAAGGAAAAGACCTCATTTAAGGTTACACCTAACGGAGTGTTACGATATGAACGCAGATTGTGTGTACTCGATATTGCGAGGCTAATATGGCAGGTTATGGGAGAGGCACACTCTGCCCGTTATTCTATTCACCCAGGGTCAACGAAATTGTATCATGACCTTAGATGCTTATACTGGTGGGATGCCATGAAAAAGGACATAGCAGAGTTTGTTGCTTAGTGCCCGAATTGTCAACAAGTCAAGATCAAACATCAAAAGCCTGGTGGATTATTACAGGAGATAGAGATACCGACTTGGAAATGGGAGATGATTAATATGGACTTTATTACAGACTTACCTCGCACTCAACGAAAGTATGACTCTATATGAGTTATTGTAGATAGGCTAACGAAATCGGCCCACTTTCTTTCAGTCAGGACTACTTATTCTGCTGAAGATTTTGCGAGGTTGTATGTAAGGGAGATAGTGAGACTTCATGGGGTTCCCACGTCCATTATATCAGACAAAGGAGCTCAATTTACAGCCAACTTTTGGAGATTGTTTCAGAAGGGATTGGGGACACAGGTGAACCTTAGCACTGCATTTCACCCTCAAACAGATGGGCAGACTGAGTGTACTATTCAGACATTAGAAGATATGTTGCGGGCCTGTATTATTGATTTTAAAAGTAGCTGGGATGATCACTTTCTGCTCATTGAGTTTGCCTATAATAATAGCTACCATTCTAGTATCCAGATGGCACCGTACGAGGCCTTATATGGGAGGAAGTGCAGGACACCTATTGGTTGGTTTGATGTTTGCGAGACTAAGTTAATAGGCCCGGATATGATTCAACAAGTTGTTGACAAGGTGAAGCTTATTCAAGAAAGATTATTAGCATCCCAGAGTCGACAGAAGTCATATGCAGATAATCAGCGTCGAGATTTGGAGTTTCACGTTGGTGACTGGGTAATCCTGAGGGTATCACCCATGAAGGGTGTGATGAGATTCGGCAGGAAGGGGAAGCTCAGTCCGAGATACATTGGGCCTTATCAGATTGTTCGTAGGATAGGCAAGGTTCCCTATGAGTTGGATCTACCATCTGATTTGGAGGCGGTACATCCAGTCTTCCATGTATCGATGCTACGTAAATGTCTTGGTGATCCTTCTAGAGTATTCCCTGTAGATGGTGTTCAGGTAACTGAGGAGTTTTCATATGAGGAGAAACCCGTAGCTATACTTGATCGCCAGGTTAGAAGGTTACGCACAAAGGATGTGGCTTCCGTTAAAGTGTTGTGGCAAAATAATAATAGGGTGGAGATGACTTGGGAAGTGGAAGACGAAATGAAGAATAAGTATCCTTACTTGTTCCTCGTACCTGCAGGTAATTCAATTCCTAGCTTGACTAAATTGATTGATAAACGAGATTATGTAGTAAGTTGTTACTCTGTGAGGCATGTGTAAGTTACGGAATGCAGGTTGATAGGTATAACTGTTAGAGAAACCTCGCTGGAATTTTTTTTTGTAAGACGCTAACTTAACATTCGAGGATGAATGTTCCTAAGGGGGGAAGGATGTTCTGCCTAGTATTTTTATACGTAGTGCGCATCATGAACTAGTATATGTAAGTCCGAGGAATGAGATTTTATTTTAAGTTCCAAGTGATTAAAGAAATATTAGGCAAGGATGTTAATTCTAAATGTGATATTAAGTATGATTTGGCTAATGTAAGTGCCATTAACTTTAAGTGAGGGATTAATTAGTGGTTGATTAGGATTAAATTAATCTAGTGGGCCCCACCACTCAAGGCAAATTAAAAGGAATCGGATTGGGAGCTGGCCTTAGTGGGACACGTGTAGAAGGGGCTGTCTCCACTTTATATTATAAATGAGGTTGTGAAATGCATTGTAACCTATCATCTTCTTCACCACTTGGCTTAGGCAGCCATGGAAATGGAGAAAACTAACCATGCAACTCTTGGCCAGCAGCTGCAAAGAATTTGGTTAGTAATCTCTTTGCTTGGTGTATTAATTCCTTAGAATACCTTTGTTAATTGGCCATTAATGTTAAGAAGGGGGCGTGACCAGTAGCTTAGGAAGTTTGTTTTAGTTATTGAATGTGCTAAGTATGAACGGAATCCATAATCGGATTATTAGTGGTGTCGTGTTAGTGTTTGGGCTGTTTTGATTAAAGCAAACTGTGGGAAATTCTTTTTTGGCGTTATGTATATGTTAATGTTAATATGGGTATATACTCCAAAGTATGAATACGATAAGGTAGATATGTTTCGAATTATAAAATGAGTTATCGCTCGGTGTGTCGTTGCTTCGTTACTATGGTTGCCGAGACAAAACTGTTCTGGGGGGGCTGTTTAATATGATTGGTTGGGTTATATGTGTTATTGGTATTGCTGGGGATAATTTGGATTGTTGTCGGATTGGGACGAAGTAAGGGAAATAGGGGAAGTGATGCCGGATTTTCGTAAGAATATTATCTAGCTTACAATAAGTAGCAAAGCGCGACGTTTATCTAATTGCGGCACGATTGTTTCTTGTTATAGATTAATAGCTTGAGCTGTAAATATTGGACGTGCGGCTCGACTATACGTTATGTAACGCTATCCTTTCTTTCTTTGTTTGGCATGACTTTTAAAAAAGAGTGAATAATGGACAGGTTTGATACATACTTCTAGAGCGTCTAGGTGACGTATATTCTTGCTTCCACAACTATTCCTCTATATATCGGCTCTGTCTAAGGCTATCATGATTTCTCATATCTATGGTAGTGCTTCTTAGAGTCATTGAGATTTTACGTTTCCGTATCGTATTAAAGGTTCATAATCTTGATAAAATGTCAATCTTTGGTAATACTCCTTGCTGGTTCACGTTGATTGTTCTATTGAGTTATAAGATATGATTTTAATTGCATATGCTTGATCATAATATTTTGCTTGTGCATAGAGTCATTTATCATTTCACCGAGTCCCGAGCCGGGTAATGTTCATGCGGAGTTTCTTGCATATGTCACCGAGTCCCTCTCTAGAGGGCCGGGTATGTATACTATATATATGATTGGTTATGAGGATGGTTATGATGATGATGATGACGGAGATGATTTGATGACTATTTCACCGAGTCCCTCAATAGAGGATCGGGTACGTATGATGTATATATATGATGATTATTTTGCCGAGTCCATTACTAGGGAAGCTGGGCACCTTATATGTTAAAGATATGCATTATTTTCCCTTCAAAGGTACATGTGTAGCGATATTTTGTTTCGACTTATCATGTTGGTATCCTTTCATCTTTACCTTATGCTTTACATACTCAGTACATTGTCCGTACTGACCCCATTTCCTCGGGGGGCTGCGTTTCATGCCCGCAGGTGTAGACGTACAGTTTGGTGATCCTCCCACCTAGGATATCTACTCTGTTGGTTGGGAGAGCTCCACTATTCCGGCGCCCAGTCGTTTTGGTACATAACTTTTTGTGTAGTCTTTTGCTTGTCAATGGGTATGGCGGGGCCCTTTCCCGTCGAGTTTCACTACTATACTCTTAGAGGTCTGTAGACATTATGTGGGTTGCATATATATGTTTTGGATAATGGTCTGGACATGGTTTTTTTGGGATGTCCGCTTGTACAGGGGCAGCCTTGTCGGCTGCGTACATCATTGTGTATTGTGTAGTGGCAGCCTTGTCGGCTTGTGTATGCTATTATGCTTTGGATAGTGGCGGCCTTGTCGGCTCGCGTATGTTGTTACGGTTGAATGGTTATGACTCCTTATGAGACAGGTCCACTTTATATATATATATATATATATATATATATATATATATATATATATATATATATATATATATATATATATATATATATATATATATGGCGTTAGGGTTGTCTTGATTTGATTAAATTCCATATTGTCTTAGTTTCAGTTGGTTATACTTTGCAGGTTTGTATGTGAGTGTCCAAAACGGGCACTAGTCACGGCCCATCGGGTTGTGTTGTGACAACATTATAGGAAAACTTTTTTATACCCTTTTTGCAACAACAAACTCACCTACCTTAGTAGACACTATAAAAGGTTCATGTAAAATGTCAAACTTTTTGGCTACTAGAGGAGGAACAAAGGATAAAGTAGCGTCAGGATCAAGTAAGATATATACATCAATAGAGAATACTTTCAACATATAGGTTACCACGTCGGGAGAAGTCTCTTGCTCACCCCTAGAGCAGAGAGCATAAAGGTGGTTATTCTTTGGTGACTCATTAGAATCACTTGCTTGAGCTTGACCACCACCATTGTCTTAACTCCTCACATTAGGGCAATCCTTCACCTTGTGCCCACTCTTGCCACAACTAAGCCAATTATCCGCCCCCTTATGAAAATCACCATAGTGCTTCTTGCCACACTTTCCACAAGTTGGCTTCTCGGTTGGTTACCTAGTACCTTTTCCCTTCTTGAATTTAGGGTTAGACGCCCTATCACCACTAGCTTTTGGGAACTTTAAATGGACTTGACTTGAAACCCGCTTCTTAAATCTAGGCTTGTCTTGTATCTCAAGCCTATTCTTTGAAGAACCTCCATCAAAAGATCTTGCCCTCTTAGCATCATTACTCTGCCTCCTAGCCCTTGCCTCTTCTATATGCTTATCATGCACCATAAGACTAGAAATGTTAATGTTTTCGTGTAGCATAGCCAAATGACACTCCTCTTGCAATTCATCTAACACCCCCATTGCGAAATGGTTCATTTCATCCCTAGGATCGGAAACCAAAGAAGGAGCATATTTCAACAACTTAGTGAATTTCAAAGAGTATTCAAGAACACTTATACCTCCTTGGATAAGGTTAATGAACTCTCCCCACTTTTTCCTCCCTCATCTCCCTAGGAAAGAACCAATCAAGAAAATTCTTCTTGAAGATTTCCCAAGTCAAAGGACCACCTCTCAAGTGACTATTATCCCTCAATTGCACAAACCATTCTTGCACCATGTCCTTGAGTTGATAAGTGGCTAACTGTCCTTCTCACTTGTGGGCAACCCCATAGCAAAAAGTATCTTTTAAACTTTCATAGATGAATTCTTGAGGGTCTTCATCAACCTTAGACTCGTAGAAAGTAGGAGGGTTAATCCGAGTGAAGTCCCTTATACGGGAAGCCATAGTAGTGACTTGTTGATGAGGACGGGGCATAGCCTCCCGGTTTACTTGGGTTGTCATAGCTTGGGCTTGATCCGTGGCCGCTTGTGCTTATGTGGTATAGCTTGGGCCATTTGAAGAAGAGTGGTTCTTATATTCTCATCCTTCAAATGAGGAGGATTTACAGGTGCTTGCTCCATGTTAGCACCTTCTTTAAGTGGAGGAACTTGATGACCATGGGGAGGAGCTCCCGCATTGGTAATTTCCTCTTCGAGTCTCCGAGCCGCATTTCTTTGAGTGCTCAACAATAGGATTAGATTCAAAAGCGCACCATAAGTATTGTCTAATGATACGATATAGGATTTAGAAGAAAGAGAGTGATTCCTAAGCATCACATAGGTTCCTATGCATAAGTGTGGCGCGCTTCACAATTATGAATACAAACCTACATAGACGTGGTAGAGAGAGACACACACATAACTCAACGATATTCAACCTCATGCTCTGGTACCAAGTTTGTCACATCCGGGTTTACCCCCTAGACGTAACCAGTGTCGTCGTCCTTTCTCAAGGACTAAGACTAGCCTCTTAGTTTCATGTCATTACATTCATAGGCTGAAATTGTGGAAAAAGTTCAAAACTTTCATCACACATACTTGGAGGTTTACATAGACCTCTAAATAAGTCATATATAGGCTTGTACAAGTCGTACACAATGAAAGTGGAATGAACATCAAAGTCTTGGAAAAAAATAAAGGAACTTAGTAGGCAAGATATTGGCATTGCCCTCGGAAAGTGAGGACCTACCCACTTGGATGATAGAGAATATCCAAGCCTTCTTCAAGTCGTCTCGAATGAGCCTTCAACGATCGGAACCTAAAATTTTTGGGAGAAAGGAAGAAAATGGGGTAAGTACTCCACATGTACTAAGTATGAGACCATATGCACATATAAGAGCAAGACATGCTAAAAGGGGAAATTTAGTAAAAATATGTCATTTTACCTTTTTAAAAGTCTAATGCAAAGTCAAGAAAGTCATACCAACCATCCAAACAAGCTTACTATCTCAATCAAGTAATATGTATCCCAACATACTTTAACCCATGATTTACTACAACCCTATCATGAAGGATACATCACAAGTATGAAAAAGAGTCAATTATATCATAATAAGTAAGACAACTACTTATGAATACATATCAAGTCAACAAGTGCAATGACCAAGCAAAGCCCCATAACTTTAGTCAATCAATTAGCCTCAACAAGAAACTATAACCCATGTAAAACTTTATATAATATAACCTTTAGATACATATTTCATCTTATGTTAACAATATAACCCAATGTATACTCATAAGTGAACTAACCAACCTAAAGTATCAACAGTGTGCAAGTTTATCATGTACATATTACATATCTTTATAACATAAACATATAGAAGAACATCCTCCTAACACTCCCCTCAAGGCTAACTAGTACAATGCTTAGGTAGAGTCCCATACCCCTACCTAGACTAAGTTAGACCCCTTAGGTTATCCTATTTATAGTTCAAATCCTTTAATTCATTTTACCTTTTGGGAATATCTTTCCCTAACCAACATATACCACAAAAGCTAGTGTGGAATTTGGTCTAATGAAACCCTACACCGAAAGTAGGCGAACTACTTGCAAAGGTAGTACCAAAACATGAAACATATCAACTACAGGGATCCACTAGCTAGTATTCCTATGGGGCAACATTGTTCAAGAACTAGGAGATATAGTTGGGACCCTCTCTATGCGCCATGCATTATAGTCTCCAATTTCAAGAGTAATGCAGTGCTCTTACCTTCCTATGTGGGAAGATATACTCTTCAATCAACTTTACTCGGTGCTAAGCTAGAGACCCTTTTTGAAATGTGTTTAAGCGTTTAATTATCAATCATAGCTTAGTTAGGTCATAGGTTCTACCCCTTGTATAATCATCATCATCAATAGCTCAATATGAATTTTATAAGTATAAATCCTTTCATCACAATTCATATAGGTGAATTAACACATTACATATAAATTCATAATAAGGCACATTGGTATACATCACCGTCCGTATAGAATTTACATCTTAATCAACCTCACAACCATAATCAAGGCATTTCAATTCAACATCATTCCACCCTATCATCCTAATATAAGGCATACTCCGAGATAACATCATCACTTAACCATAATTAGTACCAATTGGAAGTAAAGATAGAGATTCTAAAACTTACCAAGTCTTCCTCATAGTTCATCATTTAGGACTTACCATAAAACCTCAATTCAATAAAATTTAGATGTTTAACATTATAATTCAATAATCAACATGGTAACAATAATAGAAGAGTCACTACACCATAATTCAATACCAAATCAATGCTTAAAACAAGATTACCTAGGCCAATTTTCATAACCTAGATCACTTCTCAAGATTAGCATGTACTACAACAATTCACTCTAATTTTAAATTATTGGTGTAACAACATCATATAATAGTGATTTAACCCATAATCAAGAAAATAGAATCAATCACAACCCAAATATACATCAAGATCAACCTAAGGTTAAAGGGTAAGGATCATACTCTTTCAATAGAACCAAACCATCACAACTGATCGGTATGAAGTTAAAATACATGTTAATATATCAATTATACCCTAAAGAAAATCATAAAAAACTTAGTTCACAACATAAATTTCATAATTGAATGAAACCCAAATGAAAACACAACTTTACAAATCCATTTTGAAGGAGCCCTTTGAGGAAAGAGTCTCAAAGGTGAAGATTTGATGGTGATTCCGTCCTTTTCCATCCCCCCAAAACCTCCCCCTATATATTCTTCAATGGTGGCTTCAAAATAGAGAGAGAAAGAAGAGAGAAGACAGAGGAATTGATTTTAGAGTTCTCATTAGTATAATGGGGTTGGGGACTTTATATGGGAGATTAACTAACTTAATTTGACCCCCTTAACCCCTGAATTAACCCCTTAACTAATTAAATAAACTTAATTTAAAATGTGCACGAAAATCAAGACCCTCCCAGATGGAACCCCGTCGATGGGCGTCTGTGAATCGACAGACTGACCCCTCCCCCCCATCCTGCACATTCGTAGGTAAGTTTACAGACTTGTGTAGGCGAGGTCTTCCTCAAATTGGTTAAGTGTGGCATGAAGGTGGCATTGACACCTCATCAGTCCACACACAGAACGTAGCTTTTCCCGTCGATGCACACTGCCCAGACAGTGTTGCCTCAACCTGTAGGGGTCCTCGTTTAGGACCCTTGGTTTGTCCTTGGGGAGTTGTACCCGGAAGTTTCAACCATGAAACAACTTAAACACATATTAGCTGCTATTTTACTATTTTTCATGGATTTCCAACTATTAAAAGCTAGTCAAATAGGCTAAGGCACGCTAGTACCCTTTAGAACTAGTTTACGAACGTCATTGACGTTGTTGGACATTTTAGTTCTTAAACCTCCTAAATGACCTATATTAATTAAAATAGTTCATAAAACAGTGCTTAGACCCAATGGAACCTATGTTAGGCTCTAAGACTCATCTTGAATTTTCAAAGTGTTACATGTCGGGTATGGACCTATCGTGGCCTGTGCACATCATAGAGCATTTTCCAAGCTTGGTCTCGCAAAATGGTTATTCGACGCGAACGTGGTCTACCTGAATTCTCCCTATATTGCACATTTCTCAACCTATGTTGGTTGTGGACTACTTGCATCGGCCGTGATATATGCACATCGCATAGCCACTTCGGGCTTGGACTTCCCTAATTGCCCTTGGCCTCCAAAAAATAGTTAGGTGACATCAGGTGTTGACTACCTCCATTGACTTGTGCCTACACAACTGTCAACCAAAGTCGAGCATTGTGTGCCCTCATCACCTTTGTCCAGCAGAAAGCTTAGCCGATGTTGAGTGTGGCCTTCCTTCCTCACCTTTGTCTTGCACACAATAGTCAGCAGACGTCGAATGTGGCCTTCACGCATCACCTTTGACCTGAACACAATGGTTAGTTGAGGTCCTACTGGCTTGCCCACATTGCCTTTTTAATTCACACAATGATCGGTCGATATCAGACGTGGGCTACAACTATGTTCTGTGACGTGCACACATCGGTAAGTCGACATCAGACGTGGCCTCCCAGCATCATCTGTATCCTACACGCATAAGTCTGCTCACGTCTGACTTAACCTAATCGCATAACCTCGGGACTGCATATATCAGTCAAGAGTCATTGGGCGTTGCCTCCCCCATTGAATTTTACCTTTACAACGATCAACGCATGTCAGGCGTGGACTGCCAGCATCGTCCTTGTCCTATATATCACTTCCGCCAATATCGAGTGTTATCTTCCCACAATACCTTTGTCCTACACAAAATGGTCAGACAATATCAAGTGTGGCCTACTTGCATCACCTTTGGCCTGCACACAAACATCAGCCGAAGTCAAACGTGGTCTTCCTACCTCGTCTTTGTCATGCGAAAAGGTGTGTCAGCATAGAACGTGGCTTTACAAATTCATCTGTAGCTTGCTCACAGTGGTGTATGGAGGTCGAACGAGGCCTACCAACATCATGAGTTTTTTGCACACATCGGTCTACCGATGTTGGATGTGGCATGCCAGTATTGTATGTAGCCTAAAAATATCAGTCTCAAGATGTCGAACAACAACACATAGCATCAACCAAGGCTTACACGCATCTGACATTGAATGTGCGCATCTGGAAAGAGACGTCAGCCAATAACATGAAGCTTTAGTCAAGGCCTGCACACACGAATGTGGAATGTGCATATCTGGAAAGCTATGTCGACCAATGGCATTCAACATCAGCCAAGAGTGCATTAGAGATGTGGTATATGCACGTCTGGCAAGCAACGTGGGCCAATGAAATGTAGCATCATCCAAGGCATGCACACATCAGCTATGTCATGTGCACATTAACAAGGCAATTTCAGTCGTGATTTGTGTTCATCGACTAGGACATCACCTATGTCCTATGCCATTAGAAAACCAGAGGAAGCAACATCAAAGGTGTGCACGCACTAGTCATGTCGTGTGCGTATCAACTCGTGGACATGAAACCTGTCCTAGGCGTAGTGGTTAGGAGATAACGTCTAACGACAAGAAGTATCATCCAAGGCATGCGTGCATTAGCCGTGGCATATGTGCATCGACTGGGCGAATTCAGTCATGGCTTGCATGCTTCGTCCCAGTGACATCAGCCAATGGCAGGGACACAGAGCCAACGTCTTCACACATCTTTCGTTATTTATGTGCATCTGGCAACCAACATCAGTCTACGACATGCAACATCATCCAAGTCATGATAACATATCTTGTGGTGTGTGTGGGTCTTCTGAGCTGCATAGGCATAGGCCAAAAACAGGCACCATCAACCAAGGATTGTGCGCATCGAGTAAGCAACATCGACAAGCGATAGTGTAATACCTCTAAATTGACTTAATAGTCTAACATGGTTTCCATGAGGTTATAATATCCTAAAGTGGTCTACAATATGGTATGAGGCAATGTCTAGAGTTTTAAGTGATTTGGAAGTGAGAAATCAAGGGACGACTAAGATGATCGACGACTAAGTCACCTATGTGCCTCATATGTGGTTATATGCTTAAATGTGTGGTTTATGAGTTAATTAGGTCATTATATGTGTTATTATAGTGTTTATAGGCAGTGTGTTATTTTTCATGATGTTTGGAGGTCAAATGTCCCAGAATATCCATGACGTTGCCTTGAAATGACCTTGTGTGTCTTGGCATGTTTCGTCAAGTTTTATTTGTTCATTTTTGATGAAATTGATGTCGGAGGTCCTAAACTTGTATACAAACATATTCTAGTTGGAAACATCTCGGTGAAATTCCCCAAGGATCAACCAAGGCTCCTTGAGGAAGGACCATTTCTTTGAAAACAAGACAACAAAAACAGCCCCAAACGACGGTGGCACTAGACGTCTTATGGGCGAGTCGACGCCCCGTCGATGGGTATTGTGAATTGAAACTTAGGCGTGAGAGAATTCCATCAAAGGACCATCCTCGGTCCAAAAACACGGACCAATAGAATGGTACGTTGGTTGGGAGACGGTCCATTGGTGGCCATCCGTCTGTGAGGCTGTCTCTTGCGCTGGTGAATGTTAAGTCAAGGGGTAAATTGGTAAATCCACCCCACGTCCAAGTTAGAGAAAGGGCGGTTACATAAGGGTCTTTAGGGTATTTTAAACATGTTTATAATATTTTAACACATAGAAGAATTCATTCCTCAAAAATCAAAACACAAAATCTCTTAGAAATTCTGTAGAACTCCATTGGAGCCAAAACTCAAGGAAGGTCTTGGATTGAAGATTTTAGTGGTTATTCTTCATAAAATTGGTGTATTAACATAAGTGAGGTATGGTTTTTTATCCTTAAAACTCTATTAATTAAGGAACCCAACTTCCAAAGATTTTTTCTAAAAGTTTTCAAAGATGAATTGTCCAATTTCATGATCTATCCATAGGTGCTTGCATTAAATGTTTTAAAACATTGTATATTGATTAAATTGTTTTTAAGTAGATGATTTGAACTCAATTAACCTATGAACCCATGTAATTAATAAACCCTACTTTTTAACTACTTTATGGGTTCATTTATATTGATCTAATGCTTATGAATTCTAGTGTAATTTTCCATGGGCTATTGAATTATGTAATAATTGTATTGAATTGATATCTAGGTTGTCTTATATTGATGAATCAATATTGAATTGTCCTAGTTTCATTGAAAATCATAGTTTATGTATTAAATTATTGGTTATAGTTATGGGTAAGGGCCATATGGCATTGAATTGGATGATATAGCTATGGATTGAAGTGGTGAGAATGGATTGATGGTATTCTTCCCTAATTATCTTTATATTATGTTAATTATAGTTTAATTATTTTGTGATTGGTATGGTACACTAATGGTGGCGGTGCTATGTGCTTTACTTGTAATTGATGTGGCCTTGTCGGCGTTACTTTATATATAATGATGATCATCACCTTGTTGGCACTACTTGAAGTAGTATGATTATTTGTTTAGTTTATTTATGTGAATTATGACCATATCTATCTACATGTGATGTAATGTGAAAGTATGTGTTCCTTCTATGTATATTAGGAGATCATGTTACACTATGACAATGTGTTCATGTGTGTAGTCATAGAGTTGATGCATGATGGTTCCTACTTGACTATATGAGTCTATATTGGTTATATTGATGATGATATGTTATATGCAATAAAGTAAAGCATGTTGTGCCTTGTTTTGGTAGACTTGTGTCCCTTACTTGATACATGTATAAATGATATGTTAATACGATATTTCTTTACTAGGTAGCCATAATGCACCCTTGTCATGTATGAATGATATGTGAGACCTTAAATAATGTCAAGAAGGTCATGAAAGTGGAACCTTAAACATAGTGGTAAGGTTGTGTTATGAATTTGAAATCGAGAGTATTAATGGTAACCTTCATATAAAGGATGATGGACTTAGGGTCGATTGGCTGGAACGGCATCATATCATCCTTAGGGAAGTCATGATAAACTATTTATGTCTCCGTTGTAAGGAAGCCCTAGTAGACCTCTTTGGTAGGGGGAATGTGATTGGGTTATGAACTAGATATGGAACCCATTGGTATGAACCTTTAATGTATATGACTCTTATAAGAGCACCGAGTGATTATGTCATGGGAAGTAGCTCTACTTGAGAAGGAGACTAGAGTAAATGTAATCCTACTTGAGAATGAGACTAGAGTGCATAAAAGCCCTCATATTCCTTAACCATGTGCCTACTTGGGATGTGTCCTAGTTCTACACTTGGCATTTAGAACACCCTCATCGTAGTAGGTTAAAACTTTGAATTCCATGTTTATCTATCATGGTCTATGTGGGTTATGGACTATTCTCATCATATGGTATACCTACTAGCGTTAGAGAAGTTCTATGACGTTTAGGTGGTGGTATGGATGTTATCTAGACATTGAACAATAGGCTATGAAGGTGTTAGTTAGAGTCCCTAGGTCTTGTCCAAGACCATTACATGACTTTTCTTATGTAATGAATGAGTCTTAAATAAACTAATGAATGTAATGGCTTATGTTAAGAAAGCATGTTACATGAGTAATTACTTATCTAGATTAGTTTAGGGTTGTTTGGTTAAGGTGTGAACTGCACATAGGAACGGTCGCTTCGTATCTTACCAAGATAAGTCTTAATAATGACTCTAGTTAGGGAAGATGATTGATTATGTAAACATGATCTAAGCGTTAGGTAGTTTTATGAATTATTTGGGTAATTTTGAAGAGGTCAATCATGGATATTATCTTCTTGATTTACTTAAGTAAGTGTTTTGATAGCCTTTGGAAGGAGAATGTTATATTATCTATATGTTGATGTATTAAGTGAGAATGATTCTATTGTAGGTAGTCTATAGGATCTCTTAAGTGTGTGTGTAAGGGATTGTATGGGCGGTCACTTCACAACTCACTCAAGTGAGACTTAGAAACACCATTGGTAGAAAGAATCTCATGTTCATGTGTATGATGTCTTGTAAGTGTGTGTTGGTCTCATTATAGGTGGTCTTGAGAATCATTTAGGTGTTCCTAGAGAGGGTGTATGGGCGGGCTCTATTTGTCTTACTTAAGTGAGTCTTAGGATAGCTTTTAGTGACAAGATTATATACTAGAAGGTTTCGAAAGTGAAGTTAAAAAACATCACTATAACAGCGAAGGAGTTCACTGTACAGTGATGTAGTTCACTGGAATGTTGTTCATAAAAATGTCATAAATTTATTAAGTGATTTCTTATGCGCTACTAAGATGTAAAATGTTGTTCTTATGATTATACTATGGTATTTAAGTCAAAAAGATGCATATTTCTAATAAATGTTCAATTTCATGATTTTATGCATTTTGCCATACTTAGTACATGTATTTGTACTAATTCCATGATTTTATCTATCTCTAAAGTCATTCATAGGTGAAAGTGCTTTTGGAGAGCTAAGCTTGGATTAGAGGATTTTTCAAGCAAGTTGAAGTATGTTATCATTTGACTCGAGGGCATAGATGTTTTTTATGTCTCTTATTGAAGTATTATAATAGACTAAGTATTTTTATATTCATATTGTATGGCTTGTGTCCCAAAGTATTCTTGTATCTAAGATTTGATGATATGAGACTTAGCTTTTCCTATGAGTTTTATATGGAAGAAATTTTAAAAACATATAAAATGTTTATGAAAAGTTTTGAATCCAACTACTTTTCATGTGTTTATATGCGATGACCGATATGAACGGGTTTGTACAAGACCTTCGAGAGGTTAAGTATGCTGGTTGCACTCCAAGAGTGCCATATCTCCTAGTGTGTTCTCGGGATATGAAAAGATTGGTATCAGAGCATAGGTTATGAATGTGGTCTTAGGAATAAAAAAAGTCTCATCTTGTTACGACTATTAGAGTCTTGACCGTCGGCATGAGTTACGACATATCTATAGACGAGAGGCTATAGGACAATAGAGTTTCCCTTCTTTTTTACTCCTATGTCGTGCCATAGAGTAAAAGTTATGAATACTCTTTTTCATATGGTTTTCCTTGCGTTTCTAGGAAGATGAATACGAGGAGAATACCGACTAAGAGAGTTGAGGAGAATGATATAAATGAGGATATTAATCCTCAATTTGAGTAATTTTCTCGAGGTGCTTAAGGTGGTCAAGTCCATATTATGGGTGGAGGTAATGAGGTTCCGTTTGTTCCCCCAGAAATTACCAATGGATATATTAGAGATGCTTTCCTTACTTTAGCCCGAGCTTGGACTACCCATGTGAATATGGGTCTTGCACCTAGAATGAATGTTGTGGAGAGCACTCTGACCTCAAGGTTGGGAGACTTTGTGAGGATGAATCCTCCTATCTTTCTTGGTTCTAAGGTGGGAGAGTATCCCAAAGAATTTCTAGATGGTGTGTGAAAGGTGTTGAGTGCCATGGGGGTGACTTTTAGGGAGAGAGTGGAGTTGGATTTGTATCAATTGAGGGAGGTTGCTCAAGTGTGGTACACTCAATGGGAAGATAATAGGCCGATTGATTCGGGTCCCATAGAGTGGGAGGAGTTCAAGAGGGCTTTCTTAGAGAAGTACTTTCTCCATTAGAGGAGGAAGGTGAAAATTGGGAGGTTCATTGATCCTAGTCAAAGTAAGGTGGATGTTGAACAACCTAAACTTATGAGAAGAATGAGGATTTTGCAAAGGAGCATGAAGACTTTGAAGAAGGATAAATCCAATAAACAAGGTCAACCTATGTATAAGAAGATATCCAAAATCAAGATGTAGCTAGTGCTACAAAAGAGAAGCTTGGGATAGGTAGGGATTCTCAAGTTATTAAGCCCATTTGTGCTACTTGTGGAAAGAAGCATTATGGGGAGTGTCTAGTTGGTACCGGGAATCGCTTTAGTTGTGGTTAGGATGGAGATAAGGTGAGAGATTGTCCTACCATTGTTGCTAGAGGAAGAGAGGCTAAGCAAGTTCCTCCAAAAGCTGGATGATGATGAGGATGTTGGTAAGTTCTTGTATTTCTCTAAGTTTTATTATTTCTTTCTATGTAGGGGAGTATGATGAGTAACGGATTTTTGATTGATTGTCTCATCTCTTCTATTCAACTCAAGATTGAGAGTAGAAAGTCATAGGAGTATGTTGCATGAGCATTGTGTGTAGGGGTCTTGTTGAAATTAAATTTCATTGATTCTTTGCATTGTGCATTTCATGAAGTTATGACTATGTTGTATAAAGGGTTTATGTGGTTCTACATTGCATATTAGCATGTTTCTATCATAAATTGCCTAAATTTGCATTTTTGAAAAATGTTGAAAAAATTCACTATAAAGTTGCCAGGGATTTCAGCTTACTGTGAAAATTTTGAGAAATTGACTTATTCATTCTTTGGTCTAAAATTATTGTAATATAGTTAGAACTGATATATATGAGCATGATATTGAATATAAAATGAGTTTTTGGTATTTGAAATGAAGGATGTGACTTTTATGGCATGATGAGTTGTACACTTTATTCTAGCTTCTTTTTGTGTTGTGATTCTCTAGTTATGTGAAATTTATTTTTGTCCTAGATAATGTGTTATATGGTATGTTCATCATCTGTTAAATTGAATCTCTATTCTTGGAAGTGTTCGGAGACTGGCAAACTGTCATTTGAGGATGAATGTTGTCCAAGTGGGGAGATTGTAATACCTCGAAATTGACTTAGATGAAGGTAGACCCTAACATGGTTGATATGATGGTATAAGGTCCATAAGTGGTCTATAATGTGGTATTGAGGCAGTGTCTAGAGTTTTGGCTGATTTTGAAGTGAAACGTCAAGGGACGACTAAGACGTTCGACGACTAAGTCACCTATAATCCTCATATATGGTTATATACTTACATGTATATTTTATGAGTTAATGATGTCATTATATGAGTTATTATAGTGTTTATACGCAGTGTGTCAAGTTTTGTGACGTTTGGAGGCTAAACATCCAAAAACATCCATGATGTTCGAAAGGTTTGCCTTGAAACGGCCTTGTATGTCTTGGCATGTTTCGCCGATTTTTACGTGTTCATTTTTTATGAAATTGATGTGGGAGGTCCTAAAATTATATACTAACATATTCGGGTTGGAAACGTCTAGGTGAAAGTTCCCAAGGTCCAACCAAGGGTCCTTGAGGAAGGATACTTTCCTTGAAGCCAAGACTGCCAAGACAGCCCCAAACGACGGAGGTAGTAGACGGCTCTTGGTCCATTCGAAGCCCCGTAGATGGGTGTCGTGGTTTGACACTTAGGTGTGGTATAAGGAAAGACAAGGACCAGCCTCTGTCCCAAACCACGGACCAACACAACGGTTCGTTGGTTAGGAGACGGTACGTTGGTGGCCATCGGTCTATGAGGCTGGCACTTGGGCAGGTCACTGTTAAGTCAACGAGTGAATTTGTAAATTCACCCCATGTACAAATAAGATAAAGTAAGGTTACTTAAGGGTCTTTTAGGTATTTTAAACATGTTTATAAGATTTTTACATTTTCATTCTTCAAAAATCAAAACCCAAAATCCCTTAGAAATTCTGCATAACTCCATTGGAGCCAAAACTCAAGAGAGGCTTGGATTGGAGATTTTAGTGGTGATTCCTCATCAAATTTTTGGATTAACATGATTGAGTTATGGTTTTTGATCCTTGAAACTCTTTCAATCAAGGAGCCCAAGTTCCAAAGAATTTTTCTAAAAGCTTTCAAAGATGAATTGTCCAATTTCATGATCTATCCATGTATGCTTACATTAAAGGTTTTAAAGCATTGTATATTTATTGAATTGTTATTAACTCAATTAACCTATAAAATCATGTAATTGATGAACCCTAGTTTTTGACTACTTTATGGGTTTAGTGATATTAATCTAATGCTTAGGAATTCGAGCGTAATTTTCTATGGGCTATTGAATGATGTAATAATTGTACTGAATTGATATCTACGTTGTCTTAGATTGATGATTATATATTGAATTGACCTAGTTTCATTGAAAATCATAGTTTATGTATTGAATTAGTTGTTATGACCATGGGTAAGGGCCATCTGGTATTGAATTAGATGATTTAGCTATTGATTGAAGTGGTGAGAATGGATTGGTGGTACGCTTCCCTAATTCTCTTTATTTGTGTTAATTATACTTGAATTATGTTGTGATTGGTGTGGTCCACTTATGGTGGCGGTGCTATGTGCTTTACTTGTAATAGATGTGGCCTTATCAGCGTTACTTTATTTATTAGGGTGATAATGGCTTTCTCGTCACTACTTGAAGTACTATGATGATTTGTGTAGTTTATTTATGTGAAGTATGAGTATATATATCAACATGTGAAGTAATATGAAAGTATGTGTTCCTTCGATGTATATTAGGAGATCATGTTAGACTATGACTATGTGTTCATGAGTGTAGTCGTAGAGTTGATGCATGATTTTTCCTACTTGACTATATGACTCTATTATGGTAATATGGATGATGATATAGTAATGTATAGGATGACATAAAGATGATAATGGTCATTCCTAAGTGCTCAAAAGAATGATATGTTATATGCAGTAAAGTAAAGTATATTTTGCCTTGTTTAGGTAGACTTGTGTCCCTTACTTTATACATGTATGAATGATTTCTTGACTAGGTAGGCATAGTGAACCCTTGTCATGTATGAATTAGTGATACGTGAGACCTTAAATGATGTTAAGAAGGTCAAGTACGTGGAACCTTAAACCTAGTGGTAAGGTTATGTTATGAATTTGAAGTCGAGAGTCGTAATGGTATCCTTCATGTAAAGAATGATGGAACTAGGGTTGGATGGAACGGCGTCATATCATCCTTAGGAAACTAATGATGAGCTATCTATGTCGCCATTATGAGGTAGCCCTAGTGGACCTCTTTGGTAGGGTGAATGTGATTGGTTTATGAACTAGATATGAAACCTATTTTTATGAACCTTTAATGTAAATGACTTTATGATAACAAAGACTAGCACCAGTGATTATGTCATGGGAAGTAGCTCTACTTGGGAAGGAGACTAGAGTACAATGTATCTCTACTTGATAATGAGACTAAAGTGCATAAAAGCCCTTCATATTTTTTAACCATGTGCCTTCATGGGATGTGTCCAAGTTCTACTCTTGGCAAGTAGAATACCCTTATCGTAGTAGATTAGAACTCTGGATTCCATGTTTAGCCATCATGGTTAATGTCGATTATTGCCTATTCTAATCATGTGAGATACCTACTATCATTAAGAAGTTCTATGAGGTTAAGGTGGTAGTATGTAACGCTATTTAGACATTGCACAATAGGCTTTGAAGGTGTTAGTTAGAGTCCCTAGGTCTTGTCAAAGATCATTACTTGAATGTCCTTATGTGATGAATGAGTTTTAAATGAACTAATAAATTTAACGGCTTAAGTTAAGAAAGCATGTTAAATGAATAAGTACGTATATATAGTAGTTATGGTTGTCTAGTTAAGGTGTGAAGGGGGCATAGGAATGTTCACTTCGTATCTTACGTAGATAAGTCTTAAGAATGATTCTAGTTAAGGAAGATGATTGATTATGTGGACATGATCTAAGCCTTAGGTACTCTTAAGGATTATTTAGGTAATTTTGAAGAGGTCAATCATGGATGTTATCTTCTTGATTTAATTAAGTAACTCTTTTGATAGCCTTTGGAAGGAGAATGTGATATTATCTATATGTAGATGTATTGAGTGAGAATGATTCAATCTTAGGTAGTCTATAGGTTCTGTTAAGTGTGTGTGTAAGGGATTGCATGGGCGGTAGCTTCACTACTCACACATGTGAGAATTAGAATCACCTTTAGTAGAAGAAGCTCATGTTCATGTGCATGATGTCTAGTAAATGTGTGTTGGTCTCATTATAGGTGGTCTTGAGGATCATTTAGGTGTGCCTAGAGAGGGTGTATGGGCGGTCTCTCTTAGTCTTACTTAAGTAAATCCTAGGATATCTTTTAGTAAGAGGATTACATGCAAGAAGGTGTCTAAAGTGAAGTTAACAAACTTCACTGTAACAGCGAAGGAGTTCCCTATACAATGAAGTAGTTAACTGGAATGTCGTTCATAAAAATGTCATAAATGGATTAAGTGATTTCTTATGTGTTTCTGAGATGTTAAATGTTGTTCTTATGATTATATAATGGTCTTTAAGTCAAAAAGATGCATATTTCTAATTAATGTCCATTTTCATGATTTTATGCATTATGACATACTTAGTACATGTATTTGTACTAATTCCATGCATTTATTTATCTCTGAAGTGATTCATTGGTGAAGGTGATTTTGGAGATCTAAGCTTGGATTAGAGTATATTCAAGCAATTTGAAGTATATCCTCACTGACTCAAGGGCATAGATGTCTTTTATGTCTATTATTGAAGTATTGTAATAGACTAAGTATTTATATATTCATATTGTATGGTCCGTGTCCCACAGTATTTTTGTTTCAAAGATTTGATGAAATGAGACTTAGTATTTCCTATGAGTTTTATATGAAAAATATTTTATGGACTTATAGAATGTTTATGAAAAGTTTTAATTCTGAACTACTTTTCATATATTTATATGTGATGAACGATACGAAAGGGTTTGTACAAGACCTCCGAGAGGTCAAGTACGCCATTTGTACTTTGAGAGTGACATATCTTCTAGGGTGTGGTCTTAGGATGTGACAGATAAGCAGCATCAGCCAAGTTCAGCACACATCTAACATGGCATGTGCACGTATGGAAAGCGACATTTTCTTATAGAATGCAACATCATCAAAGTCCTACGTGCATATTCCATAGGATGATTTCATCGAATAAGCACTATTTGCATCAGCCAACGTCAGAAAGTATCATCCCAGGCCTCTTCGCTTCGAGCAAGTGACGTTAGCCAACGGTAAGCAGCATCAACAAAGGTATACATATCATTCGTTGCGTGTGCGCATCGGCAGGGCAACTTTAGCGTCATCCAATTGAAGGCAGCATCACCAAAGGCCTCTGCGCTTAAGGAAAATCACATCGGCAAACGACAAGCAACATCGGCCAACGAAAAGCAACATCGGTTAAATGGTATTTGTAGTGGACTGCCGCATTGGCCATTACCTATTCATGTCGCTATGTTGTCGCTGGGCGTGGACCTGTCGCATCAGTTGTGGCCTGTGTACATTACTCAGCGGTCGTGGAGCTTGACTTTTCCGCATCGCTTTTGGCCTGCATACAATGGCCAACCGGCGTCAGACGTGGGCTATCCGCCTCATCCGTAGCCTGCATATTGATCAGCCAACATTGATGGTGGACTTCATGCATTGACCATGGTTTGTGCACATTCCTGAGCAACCGTCGGGTGTGGACTGCCTGCAAATAATGGTTAGCGATACTGGCCTTTGCTTGCCCCCATCGCCTTAAGCCTGTACGAAGGTCAACCAACATTGGGCATGAGCTTCTTGCATCGCCTTTTGTTTGCACAAAATAGATAGCTCACGTCAGACGTGTCCTTCCCGTATCGTCTTTTGCCTATACACAATGGTTAACCGACATCGGACATGGATTGACTGCATCGTCTTTTGCGTGTACACAATTGGCGGCCAACGTTAAATGTGGGATGCACCTATCATCTATGGCGTACATACATTGGTTAGCCGACGTCAGACGTGAACTTCCAGCATTGTCCATATCCTACACTCATTGGTCTGCCGACATCAAACATGGCTTGCCAGCATCTTATGCATCCTACACACATCGGTTTGTAGATTTCGGCCAACGGCAAGCACCTCAGCAAAGCCTTGCACATATCGATTATGGCATTTGTGAATTTATTAGGTTACATTTGCATAGACCACCGTCAGGCTACATCAGTAGTGACATGTGCACTTCGGGTAAGCGACTATGGCCCACAAAATATAACATCAACAAAGACCTGTAGGCATCAGCCGTGGAATGTGCGCATTAGAAGGGCGACATCACCCTCAGCGAACGACATAAAGTATAAGCCAAGGCAAGTGTGGTTCGAGCAAGCGACATTGGCCAACGGCAACCGGCATTGGCCAGGCGAAATTAGTCCTGGACACCTTGATCAAACGTTGCATGTGCACATCGATGTTGGGCTTGGATCGGATGTATCGACCGTTGCATGTGTACATCCTTTACAGGTCTTTGGGCATGGCCTTCCCGCGTCACCCTTGTCCTGCAAACAATGGCTAGTCATCATCGTCAATGGCTACTCGCATTGACTGTAGCATGTATATTGCTAAGTTGATATTTGTCGTGGACTACTCATATCCCTCGTGGATTGTGCACGTCGCTTATCAATCATCGGGTGTGGGATACCCGCATTTCCCCTTGCCTACGAACAATAATCATGCGACATTGGGTATTGCCTGTCCTCATAACCTTTGTCTAGATCAACGGTCAGTTGATGTCGAACATTGTCTGACCCCATCGCCTTTGGCTTGCATATTGGTCAGTAGACGTTGAGCATAGTATTTCCACATCACCTTTGGTCTGCACATAATCTTCAATTGACGTTGGACGTGACCTTTCCACTTTGCCTTTGGTCTGCACATAATGTTTAGCCGACATCGATTGTAGCCTTAACACAACGATATGCTGATGTGGGACATGGGTTGCACCTATCGTCTATGGCCTTCATACATCAGTTAGTCGATGTTGGACATGGGTTGTTCCTATCATTTGTGGCCTGCACACATTAGGCTGCATACGTCACATGTCGCCTGCAAATTTCATCCATAACATGCACATCACAGTCTACCGATGTCAAAGTGACCTAGACGCGTCGATTGTGGCCTGCACACTTTGGTTAGCGGACGTCAGATGTGCATACTCGCATCGCGTGTTGCTTTCACTTCTCAGACGAGTGACATCACATGCAACTACATTGATCAAGGTCTAGTTGACAACATGGGGTTGTCCATTCCGTACAAAAAAACAAAAGAGTGTGAAACGCCCTTCCTGCAAAACAACATATTCATCTATTTTCCATCATTTCTTATCAAAGTTTCTGCCTCACATGGTTCTTCGTACTAATTTCATCACATTTCCGGTTCGTACGATACTGAAAATTCTTCTATTTGTAGAAATATGTAATCTATCATTATTTTTCACATGTTTGTAAGTATTTTTAAGCAATTTCATATCTTTTTTACTTTTATTCACTACTAAAAATTTATTTATACGGTTTCCATTTTTTACATAACATTTTAAAAATTCAAATTTATAAAATTATTTAATTTAATTCATTATTTATTTGTGAACTTTTAGCATTAATTCTATATTTTTTTGGCGAAATTTTCCTATTTTTATTAATTAATTACCCATTTCGGGATTTACCAAACAAAAATAAATATAATTTAAGGTTACTCTTATATCTGAGAAATATTTACGTTAAATTTTATATTTTTCCTATTTTTAATTAATGAATTACCTATTTTCGATATTTACCAAATAAAATAAATTACAAAATTGTTGAATTTCTGGTTATTATATTAATTTTTGAATATTTGGCATTAATTTTATATTTTTTTAAAAAAATCCTATTTTTCTATGAAATACCCATTTTAGAGATCTATTAAACTAAACTAAAATTTAAAAAAAAAAATTGTTGTAATGATTGAATTTAAGGTTACTATATTTATTTGTAAATTTTTGGCATGAATTTTTTATTTTTCATTTTTATTAATGAATTACCAACTTTCCACATTCATCGAACCAAACTAAAGATTAAAAAATTTTGAAATTGATGAATTTCAGGTTACTATATTGATTTGTAATTTCTTTTTGCGTTATTTTTTAAATATTTTTCCAATTTTTTATTCATGAATTACCCATTTTCAAGATTTACCGAACAAAAATAATAATTGAAAAATGCTGAAATTTTTTAATATAAGGAACAATATTTATTTGGGAATTGTTGGTGTTAATTTTATATTGTTTTCATAGTTTTACTATTTGTACTCATCAATTACTCATTTCGGGATTTATCGAACAAAAATAAAACTTAATCATTAAAATTATTATATTTAATGTTACTATATTTATTTGTAAACTTTTGGCGTTATTTTTATATATTTTTCAAATTCTTCATATATATATATATATATATATATATATATATATATATATATATATATATATATATATATATATATTGTATAAGTTATTTGTTGAAGCTAATGTGTGTTTGTACCTTAGCAAGTGCATATTACTATTGTAAATGTTTAAAATGAATCTTTGGAAAAATGATGTCTACTCCTATATGTAAGAATTCGTGCCATATAATCAAACGCTCCAAGTAGGACATGCATCAGACGTCACATATTGGGACCGAGAAACCAAGATTGGCCAACGACGGATAGCATCAGTCAAGGCCTTCACGTATGAGTCGTGGGGTGTGCGCATCAGCTAGGCGACATCGGCGCCGTGAAAAGGCAGGCTCCATTAGCCAAGCCCTGTGTTCTTTGGGAAAAAAATGTCGGCCAAAGAAAAAAGACATCATCCATGCGACATTGGTCGTGGATCGCCCGCATTAGTCATGGCGTGTGCACATTGCTCTATCGACGTTGTCTGTGGTCTGTCCATATCGATCGTGGCATGTGCACAACTCTCAGTCATTGTTGGTCTTAGGTTGTGCACATCGGTCAGACGAATTTAACCATGGTCTGAGCGCATCGGTTAGGGGACATAAGTTATGGCCTGCGCACATTGACCAAGCTACATTGGACGATGGCAGGCAACAAAAACCAAGGCATTCATGCATCAATAATTCCATATGCACAAGTTGATGAGATCAGTTTTGGCCTACGCGCATTGGCTTGGCGACATCGTTCAATATCACACAACATCATTTAAGGCATGTATGCAGAAAACGTGGTGTGTGTGCATCGTCTTGGCAACAACGACATTGGCAATAGAAGGCACCATCGGTAAATACTTGTGAGCTTTGGGCAAAAGGTCAGCCAATGGTAGGAAGCTTCAGCTCAGGTCTGTATGCATTGGCTAGCCGACATTGGTCATGACCTGCATGCATTGGCTAGCCGACGTTTCCCAATGACAGTTGCATCAACCAAGGCCTTCAAGCATCTGACGTGGTTTATGCACATGTTGAAAGCAACATCGGAGAACAACATGTATTATTATCCAAGGATATGCATAATATAACCTGTATTGTGTGTGTATCGTCTTGGAGACATCGACATCCACAATAGAAAGCACCATCGACAAATGCTTGTGAGCTTTGGGCAAAGGACGTCAGCCAATAATAGGCAGCTTCAGCTAAGGTATGCATGAATCTTACATGGAATGTGTGCATATAAGAAGCAACGTTCGCCAATGAGAGAAGCATCAACCAAGTCCTGCACGCAATTGTCTTGGCGTGTGTACATCGGTTGGGCGACCTTCACATCGGCCTATGTCAGATAGCATGAGCTTAGTCTGGTACACTTCGAGAAAGCGATGATAGCTGAATCTAGGCAACATAAGTTATGGCATGTGCAGATTAGCATGGAGACATCAACGTAGGCTAACAAGTGGCAGGATCAGCCAAGGCATATCTTTATCAAGAAAGAGACATAGGCCAACAACAAACGGCATTGGCTAGTCGACATAGGCCATACACTATCGCATCAAATGTGGCCTGTGCATATCGGTCAAGCGTGGACCGGCCTTATTGGCCATGGCATGTGCAAATCATTCAAGAGTCATCGGGCTTGCAATTCCCACGTCTCTCTT
Source organism: Solanum arcanum (assembly GCA_027789145.1). Classification (NCBI taxonomy): domain Eukaryota; kingdom Viridiplantae; phylum Streptophyta; class Magnoliopsida; order Solanales; family Solanaceae; genus Solanum; species Solanum arcanum. Next base: position 29,654,056 of record CM050937.1, read on the forward strand.
GGCGTGCACACCTTGGCTAACCGACGTCGGACGTGGTCTACCTGCATGGACCGTCACCTACACATTATTTAGCTGAGTTAGCCGTGGACTGCTCGCATTGACCGTGGTTTGTGCACATCATTTATCCATCTTCACGTGTGGACCTCGAAACTCTTTCTTGCCCTACAAACAATGGTAAAGTGACATCAGGCAATGTTTGCCCCCACTGAATTTTTCCTGCACAACGGTCAGCCGACGTTGTGTATGGACCTCTAGCGTCTCCTTTGTCTTGCACACAACGATTAGCCAAATTTGGACGTGTCCTTCCTGCATCGTCATTGGACTCCAAACAATGGTCAATTGAAATTGGATATGGCCAACCCACATCGCCTTTTAACTTTACACTAAGTTCAGCCGACGTCGGATATATGCTTCACCTATCGTTCATGGCCTACACGCATTAGTCAGCAATGTCGAACATGGCCTTTCATCATAATCCATAGCCTGCACACATCGGCCAGTCGATGTCGAATATGGCCTACCAACATCATACTTATCCGGCACACATCAGTTTACCAAGGTCAAAACGTGGCTTAGCTGCATCACTTTTGGCCTGCACATATCAGTCAGGTGACATCGCTCGTTGCCTACCTCCATCGACTTTGTCCTGCATAATGGTCAGGCGATATCTGGAATGGACTCATTGAATCGACCTTGTCATACACATAATGGTCAACCAACGTTGAACATTGCCTGCCCGCATTACCTTAAGCCTACACACAATCATCATCCGACGTCGAATGTGGCCTACCCGCTTCATCATGGATTGCACATATTGGTCAGTTGACGTCATATGTGGTCTTCATGTCTCGTCTTTGTCTTGTACACAACGGTCGCTGATGTTAGACGTGGGCTTCCAGCATTGTCTACATTGTCCACAGCCTGCACACATTGGTCTTTCACCGTCGAACTTGTCCTGATAGTATCGTCCGTAGCCTACACACATTGGTCTGTTGACTCAAACATGGTCTGTCAGCATCGTCTATAGCATAGACACATCGGTCTGCCGACATTTAATGCTCCCTGCTAACATAGTTTATTGCCTACACACATTGGCCTAGAGATGTCGACCAACAATAGAGATCATCAGTGAATTCCTACATGCATAAACATGGAATATGTGTACCTAGAAAGAGACGTCGGCCTTATGCATGCGGCATCAACCAAGGCCTGCATGCATAAGTTGTGGTGTGTGTGCATCCACTCGGCGACATCATTTGTGGCTTGTATGCCTCGGCCATGGGACATCGATAAATGGAAGAAAATATTATCCAAGGATTGGATGGATCATCCATGCCGTATGTGTATCAATTGGGAATCATTGATCATGGCCTGCATGCATTGGCCAGGCGACGTTGGCAAATGACAGGCAACATCAACCAAGGTCTTCATGTATCTGACGTTGTTTGTATGCATTTGGAAAGCAACATCAGACAACAACATGCAACCTCATTCAAGTCATGCATGCATAATTTGTGGTGTGTGTTCATCGGTTAGCCTACATCGACATCAGTAATGGGAGGAACAATTAGCCAAGGCTTGGATGGTTCAGGCAAGCGATGTGGGTTAATGGAAGGTAGCATTACCAAAGGCCTTCACACATCTAACATGGCATGTGCATATCTGGCAAGTGACATTGGTTATTAGAATGCAACATCTTCCAAGGCCTTAACACATTGGTCATAGCATGTGTACTTGGCAGAGCGACCATTGAATCTTCTTACGTCAAGCAACATAAGCCAAGGGATATGCCTTTTTGGCAAGTGATGATGGCAAACGACAGGCAACATAATCCCTTGCATGTGCATGTAGAAAGGTGACATCAGCGTTGGGTGATGGCAGGTAGTATCAGCAAAGGACTATCTACCTCAGGCAAGAGACATCAGCCGACATGGAGAGGTATTGTCAAGGAGACATTGGTTGTAGACTGTTGCATTGGCTGTGGCATGTGCAAATTTCTCAGTCGACGTCAGGTGTGGACTGGTCAAGGACAGTGCACATCATTGAGCATTTTCCAAGCTTAGCCTTCTCGTATCAATCTTGTCCTGCATAGAATGGCCACTCGACATCCATATCTTGCACATTTCTCAACTGATGTTGGTTGTGGACTGCCTTCATCAATCGTGATTTGTGTACATCTCTTAGCCATCGCCGGACATGGACAGCTTTGATCTCCCTTGGCCTACAAAAAATGGTTAGGCGACATTGGGTGTTGCCTGCCCCTATCGACTTTGGCATGCAAAATTACCAGCCAACGTAGAGCATTGCGTATCCCCAATACCTTTGGGTAGCACAACGTTCAGCCGATATCGATTATGGACATCCCCCATTGCCTTTGTCCTGCATAAAGTGGTCATCTATTATCGAATGTGTCCTTCCGCATCACCTTTGATTTGCACAAAATGGTTAGTTAACGTCGTATGTGGCCTGCACGCATCGCCTTTTGCAGGCAAACAATGATCGGCCAACGTTAGACATGGGATAAAACTAACTTCTATGGCCTCCACACATCATCCAATCGATGTCAGACATGGCCTCCCAGCATCGTCTATATCCTGCACCCATCAATATATAGTTGTTAGATGTGGCCTAGCTACATCACCTCAAACCTGCACATATCGATCAGGCAACATCGGGATATTCCTGCCCCCATCGACTTTGGCCTATAATACGATCAGTCAACTCCAGGCGTGGACAACCTACATCGTCCTTTGCCTAGACATCATGGTCAGCTAGTGTTGAGTGTTACCTGCCCGCATTGCCTTTGGCCTACACAGAATGGTCAAACGACGTCGGGTGTGGCCTGTATGCATCGCCTATTAATAATTGTGAATCGTGCCACACTTACGAATGAGAAACTATCTGATGCTTAGGAACTTTCACTCTCTTCTTATTCCTTAATCGTGCCTCGGAGTCTTAACTCTATCTAGACCTTTATTCTAATCATATTATTGTTCTTATAGGCAATGAATACAAGGAGGAACAATGTTTGAAGGGCCGAGAGGAGAATTAGAATGAGGCGGTTCTCCCTCAAGCTCCTCAAAACCCTCAAGTTCCTATTGAAGAAGGGGTTATGTCTAATGTTGAGATAAAGTCGGCCATTAATGGATTGACTTAAGTGTTGGCTACCCAAGGTGCTAGGGATACAAGGGTGCAAGTGAATCCCAATGCTAACACCACTACTTCAAGGATTAGGGATTTTACAAGGATGAATCCCCCTACTTTCTATGGTTCAAAGATGGAAGAGGACCCACAAGGGTTCATTGATGAAGTGTTCAAGTTTATAGACGCTATGGGTGTTTCTTCTAAAAAAAAAAGAAGGCGGAACTAGCCGCCTACAAACTTAAAGATGTGGCTCAAGTTTGGTATGAGCAGTGGAAAGATGAGAGGTCGGTTATAGAAGGTCGAATTACTTGGGCAGCTTTCAAAATGACTTTCCTTGATAGGTTCTTTCCCTTGGAACTAAGGGAGAGCAAGATGCAAGAATTCATCAAACTTCGTCAAGGAGGTATGAGAGTGAAGGAGTATAGCCTCAAGTTCACTCAACTATCATAGCATGCTCATACTATGGTTGCGGATACTAGAGCAAGATGAACAAATTTGTCATGGGGTTATTCAATCTTGTGGTTAATGAATGTAAGTTGGCTATGTTGAATCCTAGCATGTACACCTCTTGTCTCATGGTTCATGCCGAACAAATTGAGGAGCAAAAGCTTAAGCAAGTTTCTAGGGAGTTGAAAAAGGTGAGAACTGAAGAGGGGAATTCTTCTAAGAATAGGTTTGAGGTTCAAGACAAACCAAGGTTCAAAAAGAGGTTTTCCAACCAAGACTCTCATAATCCTCAAAGGGTAAACAAGAGTAAGGTGCCTACTCCCATGCCCCAATAGGGGAAAGGTGGAAGATCTTATGTTGAGAAGCCTCGTTGTGCGAAATGTGATAACAGACATGATGGTAAGTACCTAATTAGCACGGGTAATTGCTATTGTTGTGGCAAGGTGGTCACATGAAGAGAGATTGCTCTATGATAAAGACTCGAGTAAGGGAAAATTCTCAAATTCAAGCAAGTGCCCCAAATCCGGATGCTCCCAACAAGAATCACTTTATGCTCTCCAATCCCAAAGTGATCAAGAGAGCTCATCGGATGTGGTCACCGCTATGTTAAAAAAATCCTTTGATGTATTTGCTTTGTTGGAATCGGGATATAAATTGTCTATTCGAACATATTAGACGAACCTTTTCCGGTTTCTACCGTGGTGGGTGATTCCGTGGTGGTTTATAGAGTCTATAAAGGTTGTCTTATTTCCTTGCCCAATATAGTTACATTAGTTGACTTAATAGAACTTGATATGATATATTTTGATGTTATTTTAGGTATGGATTGGTTTCATGATTGCTTTAACTCTATTGATTGTAGGAAAAGGATAGTGAAATTTCAATTCCCAAATAAACCCATTTTTAAGTGGAAGGGAGGAAACTCAAATCCTTAGGGTAAGATCATCTCATGTATAAAATCTTGCAAATTGATTGCAAAGGATTGTCTATACCACATAGTAAGAGTTAGGGATCTTGAATCTGAGGCCCCCCTAATAGATGCAGTACCAGTAGTGAGGGAATTTCCAGAGGTCTTTCTCGATGACTTCACTGAATTCCTCCCAAATGGTAAATTGACTTCGGCATAGACTTGTTAGCGAATACACAACCTATTTCAATCCCTCCTTATCGGATGGACCCGACAGAGTTGAAGGAGTTAAAGTCTCAACTCAAAGATTTGTTAGATAAGGATTTTATCCAACCGAGCATATCTCCATGGGGTGCTCTGGTATTGTTTGTAAAGAAGAAAGATGGGTTGTTGACAATATGCATCGATTATCGTCAATTAAACAAAGTCACTATAAAGAATAAGTACCCGCTCCGAAGGATTGATGACTTGTTTGATCAACTCCAAGGAGCAAGCTATTTATCAAAGATTTACTTGAGGTCGGGTTATCATCAACTTAGAGTGAGGAAGGTTGATATTCTGAAAATGGCATTCCGAACAAGATATGGTCAATTTGAATTCTTAGTGATGTCATTTGGTCTAACTAATACCAGACGACATTCATGGACCTTATGAATCGAGTTTTTAGAAAGTATCTTGACTTGTTTGTGATTGTATTTATTGATGACATTTTGATATACTCTAGGAGTTAAAATGATCATATGAGACACTTGAAAATAGTTTTGCAAGTTCTAAAGAATAACCAACTTTTTTCTAAGTTTAGTAAGTGTGAGTTTTAGTTGAGATTGGTTGCCTTTCTTGTTCACATTGTCTCTAGTGAAGTGGTAGAGGTTGACCCAAAGAAGACGAAAGTGGTCAAAAGTTTGCCTAGACTTTTGAGTCTTACCAACATCCAAAGTTTTCTAGGGTTGGCCGATTAATATAGGAGGTTTTTTGAGGGATTCTCGTCTATCGCATCTCCATTAATGGCCTTAGCCCAAAAGAAGGATTAATTCGAATGATCGGAATCATGTGAAAAGAGTTTCAAATTATTGAAAAATAGACTCACCTTCGCTCCGGTATTGACTTTACCGGAGGGTACCAAAGTTTTTGTGGTTTATTGACTTTACCGGAGGTCTAGGGTGTGTGCTCATGCAACATAGGAAAGTCATAGCGTATGCCTCTAGACAAATCAACCCACGTGAGAAGAATTACCCAACTCATGACCTTGAGCTTGCTTCTGTGGTATTTGCATTGAAAATTTGGAGACTTATCTCTATGGGGTACATGTTGATGTATTCACCGATCACAAAAGCTTACAATATGTGTTTACCCAAAAATATTTGAACCTACGTCAAAGAAGATGGTTCTATCTTTTGAAGGACAATGACATGAGTGTCTTTACTAGAAAAGTTAATATGGTAGTGGATGCTTTGAGTAGAGTGTCCATAGGTAGTGTGACTAATGTGGTTTATTATAAGAAGAAGCTAGTTAAGAGATTCATAGGTTGGCTCGTTTAGGTTTTCGGCTAGAAGACTCTCCAAAGGGTTGTTTCCTGGTTCGCCATAACTACGAGTCATCTTTAGTGGTTGGGATGAAATCCAAGCAACACTTTGATCCTCTATTAATGGAGTTGAAGGAAACGGTCCTTAGTAAGTCTAATGAGTCTTTCTCTCAAGGAGAAGATGGGGTTTTTAGGTACCAAGGATGGTTGTGCATACCGTATGTGGATGGTTAAGGGAATTGATAATGGAAGAGGCTCATGGATCTCGGTATTCCATTCACCCAGGTGCTACAAAGATGTACCCGGACTTACGAGAAACATATTGGTGGAATGGTATGAAAAGGTACATAGCGGACTTTGATGCTAAGTGTCGAAATTTCCAACAAGTGAAAGTAGAGCATCAAAGGACAGGTAGCTTCACTCAAAATATAGATATTCCTACATGGAAATGGGAGGATATTGACATGGACTTTGTAGTGGGTTTTCCACATAATAGAAGACAACATGACTCGATATGGGTCATTGTGGATAGGCTAACCAAGTCTTCATATTTCCTTTCCGTCAATGTCACATATTCAGCGAAAGATTATGCCAAATGTACATTAAAGAGATAGTGAAGATACATGGAGCCCCTTTGTCCATCATTTCAGATAGATGTACTCAATTAACCTCCCATTTTTTGGAAAGCTTTCCAATGTGGGATTAGTACGAAGGTGAAACTTAGTACCGCTTTTCATCCCAAGACGGATGGTCAAGCTTAACGCACTATTCAAACTCTTGAGGGCATATGTCATCGACTTCAAGGGTAATGGGATGACCACCTATCCTTAATACAGTTCTCCTACAACAATAGCTACCACTCAACTATCTATATGGGACCCTTCGAGTCACTTTATTGGAGAAGGTGTAGATCTCTGGTTGGATGGTATGAGGTAGGTGAGTTTGCTCTAATTGTTCCCGACTTGGTCTATGAAGCCTTTGAGAAGGTTTGAGTTATAAGAGATAGACTAACAGTAACTCGAAGTCGACAAAAATCTTAGGCCAATAACAGAAAGAGGGACCTTGAATTCTAAGTAGGATATTAAGTCTATTTGAAAATTTCACCAATGAAAGGGGTGATGACGTTTGGAAAGAAGGGGAAACTTAGTCCTCATTATATGGGCCCTTATGAAATTTTGAAGCGAGTTGAGAGTGTTGGCTATGAGTTGAGGTTGCCAAATGAGTTGGCAATGATTCATCCGGTATTTCATGTTTCCATGCTCAAGAAGTGTATAGGGGGGCGGTTTCCATTCTTCCTCTAGAAGGTTTAGGGGTAAAAGAGGATTTATTTTATGAAGAGGTCCCGGTGATATCTTGGACCACCAAGTTAAGAAATTAAGGAATAAGGAGGTTGCCTCCGTAAAAGTTCTATGGAGGAACAACCTTGTTGAGGGTGCAACATAGGAGGATGAGTCTGACATGAAGACCTACTATCCTCATCTTTTTCCCCTTACTCCTAAGAAAGATGAAGTTTAGATATTCCTTATATGACCATTATGAATAATGTTGAACTTATCATTTTTTCTGAAATATGTGCATATTATATTAGAAATTCATGCCTAAGTTGAGTTCTTGTCTTTCCATGAAATATGTTTATTATGTGGCTTTCACTTGAGTGTGTTGTGTGCTATAAGTGTACATGGAAGATTGTAAAGAGCATAATTGATATTGTTTTGATAAGAAATCATGTAAAGTCTTAATTTTCATATTGAGCTCATATTGAAATGTAGAAGGTAGTACCTCCTTATGTAATATGAAAAGTTGAACTTTTGTTATAAGTATGAGTGGAGTAAGTTCCTAATTGTTGATGCCATGTTATGTGTCGAAAGGAGTTGAGATTTCCTACTATGAGATGTTACTTATTCTATTATATTGTTGGTTTTTTAGCTTCTAGCCTTGAGTCTTTTCTTCCTATAAAAAGGTTTAGAGTGTCATTCGGGGACGAATGTTTCTAGTGAGGGAGTATTGACACACACGGAAATTTCCACGACTTATGTTAGATATTTATATGTTTAGTAATGATGGTTTTAGACCTAAATATGTATAAATAACTTGTTTGAGAAGTATTGGAGCAATAGGATTAAAGAAAAGCCTTAACGTCCGGAAACTAGTGAAATTTAATTAGTTGAGGTTCCTATGTACTGTGGTTTCACAGTAATTTCAATGCTTTTTCCTTAAGTTTAGCGGGTTTCTAGGCCCTTTTTGTAGTAATTTTAATGTGTTTGTATCTGTGTTTTGCAGGAAAGTTGTCCAAAATTAAAATGCAGAAAATTGTGCAGAAATGACCCACGAAGCCATCGACGGACCGTAGGTGATTACCGTCGACTGAAGGTTCGAGCATGTGGATGAAACTCGGGGAATCATGACCAAGTGTGGGGCTATGGAAGGATCGACAAACCGTGCAGGCAAGTCGTTGATGTGATCAGAGACTGCCCTAGTACCTCGTGTTGGAGAAAGCTAAGTATGGAACGACGATCAACATTGATGGATCGTAAGTGCATCAACGAACCGTGTTGTTAGTCCGTCGATTCGATCAGAGAAGGTGCAATTTGGAGTCTTGAAGAAGATGATAAGTATGGACCGATGGAGGCAGTCGACATTCCATTGTTCCATTGACAGACCGTCTGTGGAGTCGTCGATTGAAGACGCATTTTGGGACAGACTTTCCTTATTTTGAACTCCTTTTAATTTAGGACTTTGTTATCATAAATAGGGTAAAATACCTCGTTTTGGGGTTAGACTTTTTATTATTTTTCATACTTTAGTTCTTGGGAATTGACTTTGCAACTTGGGCAGCAACAATCCATGTGCTTCTCAAACTTCAGGTGTGAATAATGTTAGAGATGATGAAAAAGGATTTTATAAGGGAATGACATTCAAGAACAAGAATGAACTGGCAAATTCATTGAAAATTGCTTGCTTGAAAAAAATTTAGTCTGAAAAAGGTGATCAATTCTCGTAATGTTTTTTCCTTTAAATGTTCATATTCGGATTGCAATTGGTGGCTGAGGGTTCTGAAATTTAAGAGTAGTGAAAGGTTTTCCATTAGAATCTTACAATCCATAATCCCCACGCCACGACAAAAGTCATAGGTAAATACTTCGAAAATAGGTTTTCCAATGGTAAAGGCACATCCACAAAAGACATGTCAAATCAACTCCGCACAGAATTGGGTTGTAAGGTAAGATGTTGGAAGATTTATAAGGGCGTGGAGCATGCTAAGTCTAATGTTAGGGGAACACATGAGCATGGGTACACAATGCTTAATGTGTACTGGTATATGCTTGAAGTTGCGAATCCAGGAAGCAAGACGGCATTGTCGCTCGATGAAAATGAAAGGTTCCAATACTTCTTTGTATCATATGCTGCTTTGATAATTGGTTTTAAAGAAATGATAAAAGTAATATCAATTGATGGCACATTTAAAAGGAGCAAGTATGGAGGAGTTGTGTTATCGACGGTGGCACAAGATGCCGAGAATCATAAATTTTCAGTGGCTTTCTGTGTCATGGACAAGGAATGTCATGCCTCATATGAATATTTTTTTCAAAATATGAGAAGCTTTGTACATAATACTGATGAGTTGTTCATTATCTATGAAAGGCATCCAAGTATTCAAAATATGGTTTCGACAATCTACCCTGCATCTCATTATGGTTGTTGCATGAGACAACTTGGGGAAAATATTTGAAATAACTTTCACAATTTAAGGGTAGTATCCCATTTTCATAAAGCAGCAAAGGTGTACGATATATGTAAGTTCAATGATCATTTCAATCAAATAAGAGATTTGGTACCAAAGGCCGCTAAAACTCTTGAACGTATTGGATTTCACACATGGAGTAGGGCATTTTGCCCGGGAAATAGGTACAATCTGAATTGAGTTTATTTTTACTTTATGCATTTTGTTTGATTTTTATCTGTTGTTGTGTAGATATAACATTATGAAGCCAAACATCGCGGAATCGGTGAATGTTATGTTTGATGTTGAAAGAGAATTTCCCATTGTCTCTCTATTTAATGAATAAACAGGAGATTTGCAATGTTATTTCACCAGAGGCGTATCACTCCGCAAATAGATTTGTTACTTCAATTGAAAAAGTCATATCAGAGTATGTCAACGCGGGCAACAAGTTATTGGCCCATCAAATCGCTAACTACAAGTTCAGTGTCATTGGTCATGGAGATGTTGCTACTGTGGATCTAAAAAGAAGAACTTGTACTTGTAGAATTTTTTATTTGGACAAACTACCTTGTCCACATGTCATGGAAGCAATTCGATCCCAACATGGTAATGATTTTGGAAATCAAATTTACTTGTACTCCTCTCCATATTATTCAGTGGAAAAATACATAATGGCATATTGTCAGGAAATTCACCCTGTGCCAACTGAAGATTCTTGGATTGTCCCTTTGGATATCATACAGAGAGAAATACCTCCTCCATATGTTGATCCAAGCAAACCCGGAAGAAGGACATATAAGAGACGGTGTGGACTTGGTGAATAATTTCCAACAAGAAAAAATATGTGTTTAGTATGTAGGGACTTTGACCACAAAAAAACTACATGCCCAAATCGAAATGCCCCATAAGAAGGGTTAAGCGTTGTGTTATTGAATTTTAATGAATGTTCATTCTTATTTGAGGGTAATCTCTATTATATAATCTTATTTAGAAATGCCCCAATTCGTGATTTGTTACTCTTCTTTGTTTTTGTGTCAACACATGTCAAATGTTGCTACAGGATATACTAGATGTGGCAACATATGCAACAAATGTTGCTACAGGCGAATCATCTGTAGCAACATATGCCACATGTTGTGATTCACTTGTAGCAACATTTGTTGCATGTGTTGCCACATATAATATATCTAAAATCACACTCCAATGTAATCACTATTTAAAAGAATATGTTGCCACAGACGATTATATGTAGCAACATATGACTCAAATGTTGCTATATATAATCATATGTAGCAACATATGACTCAAATATTGTGACGGACGAATATTGCCATCAGCTATAGCAACATTTGACTCAAATGTACTACATATTATCATTTGTAGCAACATATACTTATAAATAATGATTACGTGGGAGTGTGATTTTAGATATATTAGATGTGGCAACATATGCAATAAATGTTTCTACAGACGAATCAGCTGTCCCAACATATGCCACATGTTGTGACGGACGAATGTTGCTACATATAATCATCTGTAGCGACATATGACTCAAATGTTGCTACATATAATCATCTGTAGCACTATATGTCTCAAATGTTGCTACATATAATCATCTGTAGCAACATATACTTTTAAATAATGATTACATGAGAGTGTGCTTTTAGATATATTAGATGTGGCAACATATGCAATAAATGTTGCTACAGATGAATAAGCTGTAGCAACATATGTCACATGTTGTGACGGACGAATCTTGCTACATATAATCTGTAGAAACATATGACTCAAATGTTGCTACATATAATCATCTGTAGCAACATATACTTTTAAATAATGATTACGTGGAAGAGTGCTTTTAGATATATTAGATGTGGCAACATATGCAACAAATGTTACTATAGGCGAATCAGCTATAGCAACATATGACTCAAATGTTGTTATATATAATCATTTGTCCCAATATACTTTAATCTTATGATTACGTGGGAGTGTGCTATTTCATAATACCTTTTGTTTAATAATTACGACTCTTCAATTCACTCTTTTATAACGTCATGTCTTACAACATTTCAATATTGTTGTCCTTTATAAGAACACAAGAAGCGAGAGATAAGTCAAAAGTTGTCTTCTCTTCTTCTTCATTCTCAAAAAGGGCTTCAACTAGTTTAAACCTCTTTGAACCCCTCCCGACTGAACTAGTGATTCTTATCGTTGAAAGGGTTGCTTCCTACTCTCTAGAAGATTTAGTTAGTGTTAAATTTTGTTCTAGGTTCATCAATGAAGTTGGTAATGAACGTTCCGTATATCAGAAGGTTACATTGGTCAGCTTTCCCACTTAACCTACATGGACGACGAATCAACATGTCGTGTCTTTCATGAATATTTGCATAACATTGGAGAACTTAGAAGACATATACAGAAAATGCGTGGTAATTTTACTATTTTTAGTTCTTTTTCACGTTGAATCAATTTATTTTGTAATATTAATGTGTTTTTCTTTTATGATTTGATTTTTTCAATCGTAATGATCCAACAGCACTGAGAATGGTTAAAAAAGCAGTAGAAGGTGGCCACCGTGGTGCAGAGTATGTGCTTGTCCTTTATAAGAACACGAGAAGTGAGAGATAAGTCAAAAGTTGTCTTATCTTCTTCTTCATTCTCAAAAATGGCTTCAACTAGTTTAAACCTCTTCGAACCCCCTCCCGACTGAACTAGTAATTCTTATCGTTGAAAGGGTTGCTTCCTACTCTCTAGAAGATTTAGTTAGTGTTAAATTTTGTTCTAGGTTCCTCAATGAAGTTGGTAATGAACGTTCCGTATATCAGAAGGTTACATTGGTCAGCTTTCCCACTTAACCTACATGGACGACGAATCAACATGTCGTGTCTTTCATGAATATTTGCATAACATTGGAGAACTTAGAAGACATATACAGAAAATGCGTGGTAATTTTACTGTTTTTAGTTCTTTTTCACGTTGAATCAATTTATTTTGTAATATTAATGTGTTTTTCTTTTATGATTTGATTTTTTCAATCGTAATGATCCAACTGCACTGAGAATGGTTGAAAACGCAGTAGAAGGTGGCCACCGTGGTGCAGAGTATGTGCTTGTCCTTTATAAGAACACGAGAAGTGAGAGATAAGTCAAAAGTTGTCTTATCTTCTTCTTCATTCTCAAAAATGGCTTCAACTAGTTTAAACCTCTTCGAACCCCTCCCGACTGAACTAGTAATTCTTATCGTTGAAAGGGTTGCTTCCTACTCTCTAGAAGATTTAGTTAGTGTTAAATTTTTTTCTAGGTTCCTCAATGAAGTTGGTAATGAACGTTTTGTATATCATAAGGTTACATTGGTCAGCTTTCCCACTTAACCTACATGGACGACGAATCAACATGTCGTGTCTTTCATGAATATTTGCATAGCATTGGAGAACTTAGAAGAAATATACAGAAAAGACGTGGCAATTTTACTGTTTTTAGTTCTTTTTCACCTTGCATCAATTTATTTTGTAATCTTAATGTGTTTTTTCTTTTATGATTTGATATTTTCAATCGTAATGATCCAACTGCACTGAGAATGGTTAAAAAAGCAGTAGAAGGTGACCACCGTGGTGCAGAGTATTTGCTTGCCGTAATTTTAATCTTTGAAGGCACTATTTCCATGAGAGAAGGATTGATGTACATTGCCAACATGAAAAAAACATGCTCGTAATAGTAAGAAGATGTCGACACCATTTGCGGTGCATTTTAAATCGAATGTGGGTTCAAGAACCTAATATTTTGGTGTAAGAACCATTTGTTGCAATGTGCATCAACCCCAACAAAATGCCCGCAGGATTGTTTGGCCCAGAGGAAGTGACGATGAAGACGATATTCATTGCGAATTGTGTATTTGTGATTTAGAACTATATTATCTAGTTAAATTTCTTTCGCATGCTACTCTGTGGGAATGATTTAATTTAATTTGTGTTGAAGATGGTGTTGATTTAATTGTTTTTTTTTGTATCTATTTTGAAATTATATATGTGGCAACATATTATATTCCATATGGTGAAAATGTTGCCTTAACTTGTTTAGTACTTATTTTCGAATTATGATTTAACAAATTATGGTCGTACACAACACTTTCTATTGTTATACCTTATTATTATTGACTATTTATGTTCTAAATCACTAAATTTTGGTTCAAATTTCCATTTTTCCTTTCCTAAATCGATCGAATCGTCTATTAGTGTCTCCTTGATTTTTATCTGTAGCAACATATGCATTTTCTGTTGTTGAATTTGCAACATATAATGAAACTGTTGAAACATATAATTATAACAAATGATCTTTTGGGACTTAATTTAATTAAATTGTCACGTAATTCGATATGTAACACCAATATATAGTCCTACAACATGTCTAAGTAACAAATTATGGTCGTTAACAACACTATCCATTGGATTATAGCAATTATATTTATAAAGACAATCATTTCACTAGTTCATCATACATTGTCCTAGTAAATCCATATGATAGTTATATAACACCCTACTAAATCGTTGTTCCACATGTTATACCTTATTATTACGGATTATTTATTTTCTAAATCACTAAAATTTGGTTCGAATTTCTATTTTTCCTTTCCTAAATCGATCAAATTGTCTATTAGTGTGTTCTTGATTTTTCATTTGTAGCAACATATGCATTTTCTGTTGTTAAATTCGCATCATATTACGAAACTTTTGCAACATATAATTATAACAAATGAATCTTTTGAGGCTTAATTCAATTAAATTATCATGTAATTCGATATGTAACACCAATATATAGTCCTACAACATGTCTAAGTAACAAATTATGATCGTTAACAACACTCTCCATTGGATTATAGCAATTATATTTATGAAGACAATCATTTCACTAGTTCATCATACATTGTCCTAGTAAATCCATATGATAGTTATATAACACCCTACTAAATCGTTGTTCCACATGTTATACCTTATTATTACTGATTATTTATTTTCTGAATCACTAAAATTTGGTTCGAATTTCTATTTTTCCTTTCCTAAATCGATCAAATCGTCTATTAGTGCGTCCTTGATTTTTCATCTGTACCAACATATGCATTTTATGTTGTTAAATTTGCAACATATAACGAAACTGTTGCAACATATAATTATAACAAATGACTCTTTTTTAAAAGTGGTCCAATGATCGGCAAAGCCCATTCTGTTTAACAAAAAGTAAAATAGGCCCAACCCATTTTAGAATACGTTTTCGTTTTCATTTTCATTTCAAGAATAGGATTTTCAAATTTTTCATCTTTGCCGCTTCAGCTTTGGCGCCTTTTTTCACTCTCTCTCTCTCTCTCTCTCTCTCTCTCCTGGGATGTCCTAGATAAAACCTGTCACTTCACATTAAATGTAATGATCTTATTTGATTTTCTGTCAGTCACACTGTTCTATATTTGATTCGCCTTTGGTTCAACCAAATTTCAATACTCCCATGGTATGATGTCAAATGCTATACTTAATCGAATTTGATGATGAAAATGATACTATGTTGAATGTTAAAATGTATTGCAAACATGGAGATCTACTTTCAATGCAAACTTTATGGTCAAAAGACAATCCAGGTCGCAGATTTTGGTCTTGTCCACGATATCGTGAATGTATGTTTATTTCTAAAATATTTGGAGATTTCAGTTCTCTTTATTTTTTTTAATTAAAATTTATTTCTTTGTGGTATTTTACCTTTTTATTTTTCTTTCATTTATACTGGAACCATTGAATTCCTTAGATACCGATTCCTATCTCGAAAACGCGTCCTTAGATACCGATTCCTATCTCGAAAATGTGTTTTCTCCTCTTTTATTTTATTAACTATCTTCTATAGGAGACCCTTTATTTGTCCAATCAAAAATTATTTTATCATTTTAAAAGGAGAATTCATGCAACTTCTTTAGATGGAGGGATCGCGAAGATGTTGATGTACGATCAAAGTTCGTTATTTCCGATTGGCGAACAAAATTAAAGAGTTGGACAATGTTGATGAAAGTCATATCAAAAGAAGTACCAAATGGGGGATGAAGGAGAAGAAAAAGATCAAATGTTGTAGCATCTGGAAGCTAATGTTGGTGTTCTTTGTTTTTTTTTCTTGTATTTTTAAGAATTACCAAATAGAATTTTGTAGATGATACAAAATTATTATGTAGTTGTGTACAACCAATACAATTATCATAGTTGTGGAATTAAATAGATGTATTTTTGCACTCCTAATCTACAACAAATTATTATGTAGTCGTGAAAGACGAATGTTGTGATATACGCTTTAGTTGTAGCAACATATAACTCAAACGTTGCTATATTTGTAGAAACATCTGACTCAAATGTTGATACATAAAATCAAATGTAGCAACATATGACTCAAATGTTGCTACATGAAATCATCTGTAGAAACATATGACTTTAATGTTGCTACATATAATCAGCTGTAGCAACATATGACTCAAATGTTGCTACATAAAATCATCTGTAGAAACATATGACTCAAATGTTGCTACATATAATCAGTTGTAGCAACATATGACTCAAATGTTCTTAAATAAAATTATCTGTAGAAACATATGAGTCAAATATTGCTACAGATAATCATATGTAGCAACATATGTCACATATTGTGACGGACGAATGTTGCTACATATAATCAGTTGTAGCAACATATGACTCAAATGTTGCTACATAAAATTATCTGTAGAAACATATGACTCAAATGTTGCTACATATAATCAGTTGTAGCAACATATGACTCAAATGTTGCTATATAGAATCATCTGTAGAAACATATGATTTAAATGTTGCTACATATAATCATATGTAGCAACATATGCCACATGTTGTGACGGACGAATGTTGCGATATACGCATTAGCTGTAGCAAAATATGACTCAAATGTTGCTACATATAATCATCTGTAGAAACATATGGCTCAAATGTTGCTACATATAGCAACATTTGTAACAAATGTTGCTACAGGCGAATCATCTGTAGCGACATTGTCAAATGTTGTGACAGACAAATTGATAAAATAAACATTGTCTTTAATTACATTGTATTTAAGATAAAATAAAATAACATAATTGATAAATTAAACATTGTCTATAATTACAAGCATAATGTCAAGGCTTTAAGCTCTGAGATATTATCCCATAAGCCCAAATATATTGCATCCGTTCAATTGGATTGTCACATAACAGTGAACTGGGTGGATGCAAATTTGTCCGACTAATCAAATGCTCAATGAATGCAATGGAATATGACCCGCAATCGATCCACTTGTATTTTGTACAATAGGTTCGATTCGACCGTCAAATTCTCATGGTTGAGTGATCAACTTCTCTGGCAAATTATTCATTATTCCATTCTGCTTTAGCAATTTAGGCAGCAACTCGAAGACAGGTTGTATGAGTGTGAAAAACTTGTCATGTTCCATAACCACCATGTTGCAGTATAAACATTGATTAATCCCTCGTGCAAGAGAATCTCGAGAGTCACTAAATGGTTACCCGACGTGTTCACGACTGTCAAAATCCTTTTTGCATCAAGTCAATCCATGCCTAGAACGCATGACGTTAAGGATTTCATCAATATACTGAAATAAAAAATAATATTAAATAGTTATGAAGAGTAGTCACTAAAAAGACATAAGAAATAGTTAATAATATAAAAAGTAGCATTACCCAGTCTTCCCACCAAACTGTTAGGCTTGTCATGTTCCTAAAATCTTGACCGGTAAAAACATGCATGTCGTATTCCATTCGAATATCCTTTGCACTGGTCACCTTAATTACTGCTTCTTTTTCAACTAAAAAGGGACGCCTATAAATATTCAAATTTTTATACTCTGTCACCACTTCCTCCATTACTGCCCTTGGAATTTCTCCAAACATCTTCCTCTTCAAATATGCATTGCCTTCGCAAATGATTCTTTTCTCGGTTTGGCCTTTGGAGTATATACATGCCGCACATTCTTTGATACAATGCCCTTCACACCCCTCTTATTTTTTTAATTCATTGACAACTTTACTTAATTTTTATAGATACATGATAGAATCTTCATCATGTTTCTTACACTTTTCATAGAGAAATACACAACATCATCTACAAGTAGTAGCCCCTTCGTGTTGTCTAGCACCAGAAGCACCAACACCAGCACCATCATCAACACTAACACCAGCATCATCATCAGCAGCAGTACCATCAAAAACTACTAATTCATGAATGACTTCATTAGGAACTCTATCTCTTTTGATGGTTGTTGCTCTAGACAACACCATTTTAACTCCATCCACAACAAGATCAAAAATGTTTTCAACTAACCTTAGAGTTATTAGATATGACATTTACAATTCCTCTTCTGTTAGGGTAATCCATGGGTGGAAAACCTAAAATTGTAAAAATGAGTCATCAGTAAGAATTATCTGTTGCTACAGATGAATTGTCTGTTGCAACATGTGTCACAAATGTTGCTACAGATGAATCATCTGTAGCAACATGTGTCACATGTCGCAACACATGACTCATCTGTAGCAATATTTGTGGCACATGCCGCAACAAATGAGTCATCTGTAGCAACATTTGTGGCACATGTCGCAACACATGATTCGTCTGTAGAAACATTTGTGTCACATCTAGCAACAGATGAATCATCTATTGCAACATTTGTGGCACATGTCGCAACAGATGAGTCATCTGTAGCAACATTTGTGGCATATGTCTCAACTCATGATTCGTCTGTAGCAACATTTGGTCACATGTAGCAACAGTTGAATCATCTGTAGCAACATGTGACACAAATGTAGCAACATATGCCTGTAATATACTAATAATAACTTACTGCATCAAAATGAGGGTTAAAAATATCTGGAATATGCCCTTCTTTGGTAGTTTTTGCTCTTGCCATCAACCATCTCATAATCCTTGGGGATGATCTCTCTTTTTCTACAATTACTTGATGGTTCAAATAAGGAATGGCTTCAAATGCCCTAGCCTATAGAAAAGGAAAAACTATCAATAATCAAATGTTGAATTATTACTTAATATAATATAAAAAGATTAAAAAATATTCAGCTTTACCATGAAAGCCCATGGAAACCCAAACAAATTACTGGTCTTTTCTCCTAAAGGCCTCAACATGTAGTCGACAGTTACATGAAAGCTCTCATGACCCCACGGGTAGTTCTTGAAATCTTTAATATCCTGACAGAAATGGACATACTTTAAAAGTATGTTGTTGTCTGGATCCTTCGGCAAAAGTATATCATGTGTAAACAAAAGTAATCACAATGACTCCTTATGCTTTCTTGGTGTATCCACCCGTTCCAACAAACTTAATAAGTCGAAAATTTTAAAGCTTTCGGCAACAAGGGATATCAAGTCCTGCTCCTCAGTTGACAGTGATTGTTGTCCTGCTTCTTTTATTTCTTTAACTACTTTCTTTCTTCGTGGTTCTGTTTTAATCAGGGATGGGCTCAACAAGAGGATGACATTTTAGCTCTGTAACTATGTCAAACTCTCTTATGCCAAAGAAAACTAGCATGCCACAATAATTGATTAGAATCTCATCCTACTTATTGGGATTTTCAAAAACGAACCTTCTTTTTAGAAATTCATACACGATGGTCATTTGGAAACGTGAAAGTGGATCAATGGGTTAATCAAGAAAATGACCAAAACAACTATTTCTGAAAAAATCATCCAATTGATTTCTCCTAAGGATATCCCTGAATTTGACGAAAGGTCTTCCCAGAACTGACCTAATAATGCTGTCTGATGCACAGGAAAAGTGTCTGCATTGATGATTTTAATCTCATGATCACCACTAGCATTGAACTCTTCATGAAGTTATTGTTCTTCTTCATGAACTTCATTTATTTTTTCTTGTTGTGCCACAATTTCTACTTTTGTATGTTCCCCTTCTTCTTCTGGAACTTTATTTATTTTCCCTTGTTCCTAGACCTCTTCTTGTTTTCCATCTTCTTCCTCCACTACTTGTCTTTGTTCATATTCCTTTTGACAAAATTCTACTTCTGCTTGAGAAGAAGAAACTGCTTCAGTTGCAAGATTTTTTAAAAGTGTAGTATTTTCGTTCCTCTTCCTAGCAATTTTAGACCTAGCCTTCTTCTGGATCTTTGTTTGGTCAGATGTATCAATATCAAGTTTTCTTTTGACAGGAATCATTATATTTGCATCTGCAACCACAAAAATTAAAATTTGAAAGCTCAAAAATGAGCTACAACCACAAGTCTAAACAGGGCAATAAGGAGATAGCAAGCAAATGCATTTCAAATCCTAATTAAATATTACATGATAAGATATATATCAACGATAAAGTAGAAATTATGAGGACAACACAAGCACCGCCTTTGTTATAGAAGATGATCTGTGAAAGAAGGAAGAGAAAAAGAGAAGAGAAGGAGAAGTGTATTGTACTGGCAAAGGGAGAGGAGAGGAGAAAACTGAAATTAATTATTATTATAATAAATAAATAAATCTTAGACTACGAAACGACACATTTATAGAAGAGAGGAGAGAGGAGTTGAGAGGGGAGAGGAAAATGAAAATTAAAGTCATTTAATTTTTTTAATTAGGATGATTCACTGTGACATATGTTGCCACATATATACTATATGTTGCTACATATATACGATCTGTTACCACATATAATTTTGTCATGTTTATTACTACAGAAATTACATATGTTGCGACGCATATACAATCTGTTGATACAGATGATTCGCTCTGTTGCCACATATAATTTTGATCCTTTCTATCATAATTGATATTTGTTTAAACAAAATCGAAAAAATCATAAAAAATATTTTAATACATAACCAACCACCTATCTAATCAATGGTTGTAAACACAACATTTTCATCGATCTTAACTTTTTTTTAGTTCTACGCATCTCTACGTCTTCATTGTCACTAACACAACCATTTTGAGCCTTTACAATCCCATAATTCCATTGGAGTGAAGCATATCTCAAGCGAAGGTGTCAACATTAATTCCACATGATGGTACTTGTAATCCATCACTCAAATACTCAGCGTATGCAGCAACAAAAATTCCACAATCTCTGCATGGTATATCATCAATCAGAAAATATAGTAACATCACATTTCGATAGTCGTAAGACAAAATAATATTGTGATACTTACAGACTACTGCTTTCTTGTTGGGCAATACCACTAACATGACTGACTTCGAATGGGTGAGATTTGTTCTTTCCTTGGTGACATTTAAGAACTGAGAGTTGGTTCGCTCATTTTGCTGAAAAAATCCACTCAACTCAAGGTACTTTGGCAACATTGTAGCCGTCTTTTGAATCTCGGAGGATAGTTTTCTATTAGACCTATTTGAGGACATGGAATCATACACTAATGCACCGTTCCTTCAAGGCAACGACTGTCAAGACCCAATGGAATTCCGCATTACTATTTACAAAGACATAAACATCATCCGTCAAGTGCCAAGGCATTCCAGAAGGTATATCATACCCTTTCATTATGTCAATGATTTTGTCCTCATATTCACTATAATTGTCAATGTATGTTTTGAAAAAACAACTAGTGGTGGTATATTGATATTTAGAATGAATCTGCTGCTTCGACTACCTAAGCAAATAGAAAAATATGACATCCACATACTGCACACATAGATGAAACAAGTGTATCAATTTAATTGTATATATTAATGTACTAAACAATAAATATAAAAGTGGGCATGAATTTACCTCATCATTCCAACACCTATTGGGTTGAGACATTACATAGAAACAATCCTTATTCATTGGAAATGCAACTACTAAATCAAGTTGGTTAAATTCAAGTTTTGAGCAATTCTCTAACTAGTGATCCTTCTTGTTTTCTCTGCAATTTTGTAATCATTATTTATTGGACAACAAGAAAAATTTCTAATAATAGTTGAACGACCTTACTTTACTTACTTTTTTACATGATGCTTGTAAAGACCCTCGTTTATCCATTGCGAAAAGAATGACATTAGTTCAGTTGGACCCTCGCTGTCAATGTTAAAACCTTCAAATGGATATTGTCGCTTCACATCACAACTGACAACTTCGACTTTCTTCCCTTTCTTTTTCGCTTTCGCTTTTTGTTTCTCATTCTCCTTCTGCTTCTCCATCTCCTTTGCCTTCTTCTTCTTCTCCTTCATCTTCTCCTGTTTTGCCTTCTTCTCCTTCTCCTTCTTCTTCTCTTCATTTGCCTTCTTCTCCTTCTCCTTCTCCTTCTCCTGTTTTACCTTCTTCTCCTTCTCCTTCTCTTCATTTGCCTTCTTCTTCCTCTCCTTGTCCTTCTTTGCCTTCTCCTCCTTCTCCTCCTTTGCATTCTTCTCCTTTTCCTTCTCCTTCTTTGCCTTCTTATCCTTTTCTTTCTTCTCAATAATCATAGTAAGTGTTTAATAAAAAGATTTTTTCAATCTCCTACATTTCAAAGGCTGTGAAGTCTTCTTGGATCTTTGCACATCAATATTATGAGACATTTTTTTAAAAATATCAGTGAGTTTTTTAACACGATCAATAAAATAATCATATTGCTACTCACATTTTTCGGATAGACAAAAAGAGCATTTCATGTTAGAACATTGAGTTGTTGTCATGAATGAATCTTCTTGTATCATTTCATCTACAAGGTAAATAAAATATGTTGAGATTTTACAATTCATTATAAAATAATAATAGCAGTATGTTGAAACCGATGGATAGTTTGTTGCGATAAATTAATATTATGTTGTCACATATGTACCTGTTGTTGCATAACATATAGATCTTATGTAGCAACAGATGCATTATATGTTGACACATTTGTACATATTATTACAACATTTGAATCTTATATGGCAACAGATGACCAACATATCACTAGAGTGTGGCAACATACACTAAATATATTTTGGACGCCTGAACAACACTATATTTCTAATATCAAATCAATAAAATCGCCAAAAAAAAGAACAACAACAAAAAAATGACTTATCACAAAATGATAACATTACAGATACAAATACATGAAGATAAGGATTTTTTGAGTTGACTGATTTTCTTTCAAAAATAATAAATAATACATATCATTAAGTTGATTATTCAATTTTTTCATCCACATAACGTTTTATTATTCATTAATCTAAGAAAAAAACTTCAAAAACTGTAAAATATTTCAAAAAATAACTTACCCATTTCTAGTCGAACACAATTACAGTTCAAAAAGATGAGAAAGTAATGGAGGACTGGAGAGGAAAAGTAACGATGAATTTCCGAATTTCTAAGAAAGAAGAAGAAATCCCCAAGGAAGGAAGAAAAGAAGATAGAGAAGAGAGGAGGGAAGATGAATTTTTTTTTCTTTTTAAATGATTTGAATTATAAAAATGTAATTTTTTATATTTTATAAAAAATTAAAAAAATTAAAAAATATTAATTTAATCTCATATTTACTTAATTACCTTTTTTAAAGAGCATTTAATCAGCTCTTGATACTTAATTATATTTTAAAGAGCATTTGATCAGCTCTTATACCTTTACCTTAATTTTCTCAGAAAAGTGAAACCTACCAGCTGGGCCTTAACATTTTCGTTCTTCCTAACTAAACGCCTTCCAATTTTGTTCATTTCTTCAAAGCATCTTCAACAATGGCTTCTAATGGAGCTCCTCAGGCAAGTGTTCAGCTTTTTTTTTTTACCCTAATTTAATACCTTACTACAAATCACTTTCATTACCAACACTGTAAATTGGGGTTTATTTTCTTCTTCAGGGAGATGCGTATACAAAGACAAGTCTAGAGAATATCAAACGGCAATTGGCTTCTGGTTCTGGCAGGAATTTACTACAGGGGCCACTTCTCAAACGATCTGAGACTGTAAGCCATGTTTTCTTACTCTGGTACTCTTGATTCGTAATTGTTTCTCCTCTTTTTTTATAATTCGAACTTAATTGTGATTGAGGACGGTTGTTGTTGTTTGATGTCTGATTTTACTGAAGTTTATTTCTTTTTACCATAGATCATGTGGGTCAATGGTGTAACCCGAATTTTGACGCTTTTCAATTCAGATAGTGGTTACGAACTGGTTATTATGCTGGTATACTTGTGCATTATAAAAAGAGAGACTATGTAAAGAAAGATTATAGTGAGTAGTGAGCTGATTCCTACACCACAAATCACCCTTTCCTGTAGTAAACTGGATGGTATTTTGTTGTATGTAATTTAGAAGTTATTAATTATGAACACAAGTTTAATTTTATGTGCAAACATTTAAAGGGAAGTTTTGCAAATACAAGTGCTCAAAGAACATCCTAAAGGTTTATGCTTGATCTGAAACACTCTTAGTGGGGTAGAGGGGTCATTGGAGGAAGCTGTGGGGAAGGAAGAGCTCCTTGTTGTCAAACACTGGAAATAATTTTTCTTCTCCAATATGGGCAACTGAAAGAAACAATAGAATTCTTCATGGCGAACAGTGCTACATACATAGCCTTAAATACATGTATTTTCTTTGACTTTTTAGTGCAAGCTGGATTTTGTTAACTATGTAAATACCTTGTGAGATATGATCAGGGCCTACAATCTGTAAATTTTGACGCACTATTTAGTCCTGATACATCACTTATGAATTATGATTTTCACCATTACCCATAAAAAAGCTTCCACATTGCTATAAGAAGACACCTTTTATTTTCATTTTTAGGAGAGACAGGTCCTAGCAGTAAATTATTCACAATCCAGCATGTTTGTTCTATCTTTAATTTCAAAGTTGATATGCAGCTAGTTAATATTGGTAAAAAATATTGAGAAACAAGAGAATAACAATGACAATGTGTTGCAATTGAGTGAAAGAAAGAGAAAAGGGAAGTCATATAAAGCGATAAGTATTAAGTTTTAGGTCGGGATTGCTATACTAGAAGCTTTCCTTTTTTCATGCTTAACCCAAACTTGAGTGTTCTCCCAATGTCATAGATTCTGCTTGAGGCTTCCTGATTTTGATGAACGTTTTACTCAAATGTCGCATGATTAATTATAATATTCAATAATGATTATACCACACATAGATAGAGTATGCTGGAATGTGAAAATATGATTTCTTATTATACTTGACAGCCCATTTTGCCAGTGTTTCAAAATGTGCTTATTTTGGATTGACATTCTTCCCAAAATGTATTACATTCTAGCCCTTAAATTGAAGGCCCTAAAGTTTAAGTTGAAGGAATGGAGCAAAACAGGTCAAGGCAACTTGGGTATACAGAAGCAAAATGTGTTACCACAACTGGTTGAGCAGGACAGGTCGCAGGAACCGACAGAACTGAATGAAGATAAAATTTCTTCTAGGCTAGTTCTGGACATGGAGTTGAAGATATAGCAAAAAGCGAAGAGATAGCATAGAGGCAAAGGTAGAGTGCAACATGGTTGAAACGAGAGTAAGGGGGGGGGATAGAATACAAGATTCTTCCATAGAACAACAAATGCTCATATGAGGATGAATACAACAGACAAGCTCAAAGTTGGAAATGTGTTAGTGACAGAATTAGAATAAGTGGGGACAGAGATAGCTTCCTACAATGAGAACTTATATAAGAAACAAAAGGGTGGAGGCCATCGTCGGAGATGAAAGATTGTCCCAGTGTTGAGAAGGAGGATATAAAACTTTTTTTATGGCTGATATTGAAGAACAGGAAATCCTAGAGAGCATTAGAGCTTGTAAAGGAGACAAAGAACCCGGACCAGATGGCCTCTCCATGGCCTTCTTTAAGCAGTGTTGGGAGGTTATAGAGAAAGATCTGGTTGCAGCCATTCAAAACTTTCATGAGGAAGGCCTCTTTGAAAGAAATTTGAATGCAACATTTGTGTCTTTAATTCCAAAGAAGGTGGGAGCAGTGGAACTTAATTATTATACACCCACCAGCTTCTTGGTGATGTCTATAAGATTATGGCAAAACTACTGACTGAGAGGTCGAAGAAGGTGATACAAATGGGTGGACTGACAACATATGTCATTTATTCAGGGAGACAAATTATGGATGCCATCCTAGTAAATGATTGTGTGAAGTGCTGACAAAGAAGCAAGATTTCATGGTTATTAAGGACCCATTTTGCCATATTTCCCAAGTAAAATTTGGGGGGAAATTTGGCAAATAGCGTTTGTCCATATAATTTGTCATTATTTGGCAAATAACCCAAATTCCCAAATACTAGAAAAAATTAGTATTGGGCCAAATCTCATTATCTGGAAACTTTTAAAAATTCAAATTCCAAACAAACTTTTATTTCTTACAAAATCACCCTCTGTAGTATTTGTTTCTGTTGTATTACATAATTTTTTACGTGAACACCAAAACAGTGATGATATTTAGTGAATATGAAAGTGATGATATGGTTGTTAATAAAAATGACGAACAATCGACTTAGGGTAATAAAGTCATGTGCTTTGTCTACTTCACAATGTATGGAATGATGTTTGTTGCACTTACTCCAAACTACCACATTGCTTCAATGTCATGGACACGACTTGTTATTTGCTACAACGAAGATCCAATTGACTTGTTGCGGAAGTCATGAGTCTTGTTACATCGACGTTTCTATCGTGCTATGTAATAAAAAACCTATGGTTAATTTTGATAGTTTTTAAAACTTATTGATATAAATCATATTTATTAAAAAAGTGAAATATATTTCCTAAATATTATGGCCAAACACATGGTGTAAAGTTTCACCCAAATTCTCATCTAAATAATTTTTGCCAAAAATATTTTGAAATCTATAGCCAAACACTAGCTTATTAAACTAGATAACCAGAAATCCTATGACCACCTAAACTGGGATTTCTTATTCACATGCTAGAAAATATGGGGTTTGGCGCCAGATGGGTCAAGTGGATCAAGCATTGTGTTAGAACAGTGAGGTTTTCAATATTGGTAAACAGAACACCCAAATGGATTTTTCTTTTCTCAAGGGGGATAAGGAACAATGATCCTCATTCCCACTTTCTATTCATCTTGGCAATGGAAGGTATGAACAACTTGCTGCATCCAACCAAGGGTAAAAGGTGAATTAGGGGCTTTTAGGCTGGAGGTGACAATAACATGGAAATTACTCACCTGCAGTATGCATATGACACTTCAATTATCAGGTAGTGGAAGAGAATAATTTGTATACTGAGGGCAATTAATAATTTTTGAAGCAGTTTCTTGTCTCCACATCAACTAGATTAAGAGTCTCATTTACCTTATTAATGAGGTGTTGGGATTGACAGGCTTGAAACAAAGCTTGGTGGCACTGGGAGCAAACAGTAACCCAATAGATAGAATGGGGTCATTGAGAAATGTGAGAAGTTATCAAGTTGGAAAGCCGATACTTATCCTGGGGAGGTAGACTGACCTTGGCAAACAGTATACTAGATGCACTACTTGCCTATATGGTGTCAATTTTCCCAATCCTTGCTAGTGTGATAAAGAGGTTTGATAGAATCAGAAGAAACTGTTTTGGGAAGGTAGTGAAAACAAGAACAATACTTAGTGAAATGGGAGGAGTTGACAGTGGGAAAGAAGGTTGGTGGAGGGGTGTCGATTAGAAATATGAAGTTGCAGAAGCAGAGTTTCATGATGAAATGGTTGTTGAAATTTGGATAGCTGACAACATTTTATTGAAGGATTTTATTTGTGCGAAGTGTGATCTGGAAGACAATTGGGACAACTAATAAAGCAACTATTTGTCTATTCCATATGGTTTTGCAGTGTGGAGGCTATTAGGAATCTATGACATATGATGAAAGCAAAGGTCAATTTCAAGGTAGGTGATGGGCAGAAGGTTTCCATCTGGAATGACAATTGGTTAGGTCAAGCTCCTCTGAAACAGGAGTATCTGTATGTCTTCAGTTTATATTTGCAACAATTACTAAAATGTGGACTGGGCAAGGCTGGAACCTATATTTCAGAAGACACCTAAATGAATGGGAAGTGGTAGAGTAGCTGCTTTATAGTTCAGTATGGCAGCTTTCAACAATCTGAATGAAGAAAGGGATGCCATGCAATGGAAGGAAGAAGGATCTGGGATTTTCTCAGCTAGCTCAGAATATAAATCACTAATCAAGCCACGGAGAGATGAATTGGCCATGAAAAAAACATAATACCATACAAAGTGAATTGCATCACTTGGTAATTGGCAAAGAAACTGTCTTGACACATAAGAATCTCAACAAAAGAGGATTTCATCTATGCTCATGATGCTTTCTTTGTGGTGAGCAAAGGGAGACAATAGACCTTCTCTTTGTACATTGCTAGTGGACAAATCAATTATGGACATTATTTATTTGTCTAAGGAAGATAAACTGGGTGAAAACAGCTAGCATCGAAGGAGTGTTGAGTTCCTGGAGCAGTGAAGGCAATCCATGTACAAAAGGGTAGAGATGGAAGATTTTCTCAACATGCATATGGTGGACAATGTGGTAGGAAAGGAATCAGACATGTCCTGAAGACAAGCAAATTGGCTTTCATAAATTCAAGGTGAACGGTCTATTACCCTTCGGGGTGGCCCAGTGGTTTGGGTTTGGGACTTCCATGTTGGAGGTCTTCAGCTCGAAAACCCATTGCCAACGAAAGCAATGGGTTTGCCTTCTTGGTCTAGCTCGTCGCACCGTGCTTGCTTAGTGCGGGTTACCTCTCCTATGTGGTTTGCGAGCTATTGCATAGGAGCGGGAACCCTGTGCGCACCCAAAGAGTAGCGACTATGGATTTCCCTTGTCATAAAAAAAAAAGATGAATTGTCTAACCTTGTTTTATTTTTGTGTAAACAAGATATTTTAGTACAAGCTGAAGACATTTTTGATGTCCTAGACTACTTGTAAGAAACAAGGTGGATAGAAGGACAAATGTAGTATGTAATACTTTTGAAAGGGCACTACATACTTTTGATGTAGTGCTTCTGTGAATATTGCTAACTGTTACCCTCCTAAAAAAGGTTGATGTGGCAATTCTGGGTCTGGAAGGTATAGATCAATGGGGAAGTAGACTCTATATGTCCTTGCTGTGGACATATCCTCCTACCACGTATTTGAACTTGTTTATGTAGAGAAATGTTTTAAGGCACCAAACTCTGAAACCCGTGATACTAAAATTGGAAGCAAATATGGAGGGCTGGAAGATGTAATTTCTTCAAAAGGCGGAAAAGTCGCTCTCATCAAGTTTACTCTGTGAAAATATCTCACATATTTTTTCTCCCAGTTATTCACTGTAGTAAAGAGTAGTGATAATTAATGAGGGAATTCTTGGGGAAGGTGAGTATGAGTGAGAGAGAGACAATTCCATTTGGTAGGATGAGACACAATAGCAACCTCGATGGAGGGTAGAGGGTTAAGTATACATAGTTTAAGCACCTTTGATCAATCTTTATCAAATAAATGTCTGTTAATATTTGTTTTCCAGGAGGGATTAGGAAGGTGAAGGTGATACTGGTAAAATGTGGATACTTATGGATGCCTCCGAAGGAACTCATAACCTTGTACAAGACTAAATTATTTATTGTAATTTTTGAGGGATGCAATGAGTTCCTCAAGATGCATTAGCATTACACTTGAGACTTCAGCTTGAGAATGAAAATGTATTCAATTGTATTAAGACATTGGGCATAGGATTGCAACTAGTAATGTTGAGTTCACTCTTTACATTTACTAGTCTCTGCACATGTGCTGTATCCCATGCTAACTAGTATAAATATCAGAAAATGGTAGTGGTCAATCTAAGTTTCGACTATGAGGTTTCCCATTTTTAGCATCAAAATGATCAATAAAATAAAATAAAAAACCTGTTACATTTTGAAATATATACTTTGTTAATTCTTAGGTATAGTACAGTTACAAGCACCTTTTTTTTTTTTTTGATAAAGCAAGCACCTCACTTTCCTATGCTCGACTATGATAATCCATCTTTGTTCTAAATGTTGTTTACAATACTTATCAAATGGAGTGGCCAAAAACAAGGAAAACAACCAACTTAAGCATGGTGAATGAAGGTTATTAGATGAAGGAAACAGGGAGTAGAGAAGAATAAAGGAAGAGCACTTGTTGATACCTTCAAATAGATCACTAATTAATACTATTGAAATGGAGATAAAACAGTAACTGCAATACAATGATACATATGGTCTTAAACAGAGTTCCATAAGGGATATATGAGATGCAAGCGTTCAATATTCTTCATTAGATCTACCAACTTTTTGGATTTCTAGGATGTAAAATTGGAAAGAAATAAGCTTGAACATTACTTGATCAACTTATTCTTCAAGCCAAAAAAAAAATGAAAACTTTGTAAATGATCTTCTCAACCGATTCAAGATTCCGATTGGAAATACAAGAAGACTTCAGCATAAAAATGGCTGTCTCTGCAACTATTTTCAAGTTGTGAAGTTATATGTACTCTCGCAAACAAATTGATCTATTTATATGCCAAAAACAACATATCAAATCAATCATTCAGCAGAAAAATATTAATTGCACACTTTACTAACCCAAAAGAATTCGTCTCTTCAATTGCCCTAATGTTCACATCACTTAATCAAATTATTAATTGTTCATTTGTATTTTGGTGAGTATATATATATTTAAGTGGTTTAAATATACAATAATGATAGATAATGGGGAAATCTTAAAAGGGATTACAAAACTCTTCATTACCCTCTTATACTACAACTCTTCAACAATGTCCTCTTTTGAAGTTATTTGTTGAAATCAGTATGAGTGGTTAAAAAATTTATATATTTCAAGAAGAGAAAATGTTGTCATTAATTAGTAGAAATAAATTATAAATTATCAATAGAAGGTAATTTTATTTTACTTCTAGATAAGGGTAAATTGGTTGTTAAACTTTTGAAGGGTAGGATAAAATGGTCACTTAGATTTTGAAGGGTATTTTTGTATTTTAACTTTCAATTATGAGGCTTCCCACTTTTAGTATGATATGATGATGTGATATAGTATGATATGATGATGTGATATGATGATCACAACAAATAAGGATGCTACGATAGTTAATGTTTTGTTGTTGCAACCTTTTTCCTTGGGTCAAAGTAAATATGGTTACTATGTTGCTCAGACTCTTCAAAAATGTCAATGGGTGTGTGCCGGATTCGCCAAATGTAGTGTATTTTTGGAGAATTCGACACGGGGGCGACATCAAAAGTGAAGAGTCCGCGCAACTAAGGGCTTAGGTGTGGGTGTTCGGTCGGTTCAGTTCGATTTTCACAATTTTGGTTCGGTTTTCAGTTTGATGAAATGTTAATCCAAACCAAACTAAAATTAATTTGATTTGATTCGATTTCCACAATTCGGTTTGGTTTGTTTTGGTTTGATTTTTGATTTAGGTGATTAGTTGAAAAAATGCACAATGCAGCTTGCATGCCATGACAAGGGAAGCAGGCAAGCATCATAAGCACAACTGACTTCCGTCCTAACAACTAACAAGGACCACAATTCCACCACATGCTCACTAAACAAAGAATTAACAGTGAAGACCACAATTTCACTGTATGTGTACTAAACAAAGAATTAACTCTAAAGACCACAATTCCACCATATGTTGTTCAACTATAAGACAATAAATTCTGCACCTACACGGGCTAGAGAATCACAATTCACATTTGTAGCTTCAAATAGGTAGAATCACATAGAAACTAATCAACCAACAATTATATAGTAAAAACAAAGAAACAAAAAAAAAACACATTTAACTTTTGTAGCTTCCAGCAGGGCTTAGAAATGTCTGTCGAGAACATCGATGTCTCTGACTCTCAGTCCCAGTTCTGCTTCTGAGTTCTGAGATAAGAGAGTGAGAAGAGTCGAAGATTGCTGAGGGTTGACTATTGAGTGTGACTCCAGAGGTGAGCTGCGATTATGAGACGTCCACGGCGCGGTGAGCTGACGACTATGAAAAGTGAGTTGCAACCTGCGACAACGAGACAAATAGACGATGAAAGTCGACGAGAGATGAGCTGCGGTCTATTAGTACTTGGTCGACTGTCGAATTTAGGGATTTTACCTTTGGGAATCGACCAATTGGGTTAGGCTTAGACAAAGGGAAATTTAATATTTGGGCCAGGCAAATTTGGCCTCTACTTGAGAGTAATTGAGTAACTGAATAAGATATCCTATAATAAGTATATAAATAATTTTGGTTTTTCAGTGAATCGATTTAAAATAGCTAAAAATTGAAACCGAACCAAATAACTGAACTTTAAGGATTTAAAATCGAAACCGACCGAACAAACCAGAAAATGGAAATTGAAATTTAATTTTTTTTGGCTCGGTTGGTTTTTTTTTCCGGTTTGAACCATATTATGCCCAGCACTAGTTAGGTTTATTTCACCTTTTATTCCTAACGTTTATTTGCTCAAAGTGGGATGAGTTAGTCTTAGAAATCTTAAGTGTTTCTTTTCCCTAAAGTACGATAAAATTGTGAGACTGCTAGAAAATACTAGTTGTTTCAAGATTTTGCGGAGTTTCACTTTTTCGATTTGGTTGTGTAGTATACTTTATTCTATACAAGTGATAAGTAGTACTAAATTGTTCTAGTGCCCATATTGTCTATAGAGGGGGTTTTGACAAATTAATATTCCCTCTGTTTCATTTTGCTTCTTATTTTCTTTTTAGTTCGTTTAAACAAGCATGTCTCTTTACTTTTTTGGCAACTCTTTGCTTTTCACTTTCCACACAACATGGTTAAGAACACAAGATTAATGGGAATTTTGGTACATTCCATATATCTTTATATTATTACCACGAGATTCAAACGACTTATTTACTTTCTTAAACTCCCTCCAAGTCAAAACTAGTCAAACAAATTGAAATGGATTGGGTAATTGATTAGTTTGATAGGAAAACCACCACGTAGAAGATGTTATAACAAAGTAAATAATCTTGTTTATCAAAAGGATAATAGGTAAAGAATCTTCACAGAGACAAAAACCTCCCTCAAACAACAGAAATTTATAAAAGAAATATCCTTCATATAACAGAAAGAAGCTATCAAACAACTACTTCTCAATATGCTGCTGGTTGCTTGTTTTAATGTTTTCCACCTCGGTAGTACATTCCCTTGAACTTTACACAAGCCTGCATTTCACTTCGGGGTTGTTTGATAGGGTCTATAGAAATAATGCTAAACAGAGTGTATTAGTAATGCTTGTATTAGTTACGCTTGCATTAATTATACATATATTATTTCTCATGCATTGTTTGGTTTGGTGTATTAAAAATAGCATGCATTGAATAAAAATATTTATTTACAAAGATATCCTCTAAAATTATGGTGGAAAAGATGTAAAAAAGGTTTTGAGGGGTAATTGAGTCTTTAACTAGGTAACACATGCATTTGATCCCTTAGATTACTAATAC
The DNA here is from genome assembly GCA_027789145.1 of Solanum arcanum. Taxonomy (NCBI): domain Eukaryota; kingdom Viridiplantae; phylum Streptophyta; class Magnoliopsida; order Solanales; family Solanaceae; genus Solanum; species Solanum arcanum. The sequence goes on from CM050937.1 coordinate 29,687,231, forward strand.
CTAGAAATCCATGGTATTAGTAATACACAACAAAGTGTATAACTAGTTCACATAGCATAAAAAAGTATACTAAACAAGGTATTACTAATACACAAAGTTAATGCATGCGTTTTTTTTGTTAATACACTCTACCAAAAGGCCCATTATTGAATCAAAGGCGAAAAGCACAAGACAGCTCTTAGCTTCTTTGGGCTTTAAGGGCAAAGCATAAATAAAGCTTCGCCTTTAATGATAAAAGGTGCAAATGGAGGACAAAAATACAAATTTCCATCTGCAATCCAAGACTAATGATACTAAGCATGAGTTACATATCTATGGACAAAGAATTTTTTAAAAAGATTAAGATAAAGTGAAATATCAGGTGTTGTTTCTTCCAGATTATGCTCATTGGCAAGGAAAAGTATGTCTTAAAGCCTCAACAAAAATACTAAAGCGCTCAGCATGATTTGTATGTTGCTCTCAGGGCTTAAGCGCCTTTGACAACACTGGATAGTGTAGACCATGTGGCATCCAGTTGAGCTGTCACTTAGTCAAGTCATTCTTATCTCTTTAATCTAGTGTTGTTTGATGAGGTATTATCTCTTTAAGTTTTAGTTTACACAATTTGAGTTGAACTTGAAAAAACAAAATTATTTGAAGTTGCTGTTGATGAAATAGTTTGTGGAAGTTGAGTTGCGTTTGGATAGGTGTAGTTTTTTAGGGAAAAAAGTGGATTTGTGAGTGGCAGTTGAAAATATATATTCGAAGTTGAAATACACTTCACACCACTATTTGAACTTAAAATAATATCTTTCCCAAAACTTGTGGAACCAACTTCGACTTGCGACTAATATGTAAAAACATTTGGATGTGAAGTTATTAAAAAGGGGGTCCTGAATTTATTTGATGGACTTCAAATTTGTCATTCTATATTTTGTAGTTAAAATTATGTGTTGGAAGTTCTTGAAATTTCCTGATTTGCCAATTGACTACTCTTTTGGCTTTTTGACCAGCTGAGGAAGTGGAACGAGAGATGGGTGATATTGGATCCAACAACTGGAAAAATGGAATATAAGTGTGTTTTTTTGGCTCGACATTTTCTTAAAGTTTCTAAATCTCTATCATGTGGTAGTTGCCCTTGTTCATGTTTTCTTGCATTTGGTTTCTAGGGCTAGGAGGAATGAGCCAACAATCAAGGGTACCATAATATTTGATGCCAATAGCACGATATCCGTATCTCCTGTAAACTTCCAGTAAGTTTTTGACATAATTTTTTTGATGAGTAAAAGAAATGATTATTTGAAACACTGGGGTACTTCCTGATGACTAATGCCATTTATTTCATGTTCCGTGTATCCGGGTTTCAGTGGACTGCCAAAATATAATAGCTGCTGTTTTTGTATCCAACTTTGATTTGAGATTCTTGTCCTATATTCCCTCCTTTCCCCTCTCTCTGAGGTCTGAGTGGGGAATCCCAAGTAAGTTCTTGTGTTGTTTCTTTTATTCTTAACTGTACTCAGATATTGGCACTCCACAAAAGAAGGAGTACTTCCTATGTGCAGAAACTCCTGGCGCAGCTAAGGCTTGGGTATCTACATTGCAGTAAGTTATCAATGCTTTCTTTTTCTTTAGTGCTGTGGATATTACAATCCTGTCATTGTTCTAGATTACCTCAACTGACAATGACACAATGCTCTTCAGTTGGATATTGTTCGTACAAATACCATCAGCTAGTTGTGCAGATATTGTTCAGATTACATATGATGTTTATCGTAGCTTCATCTATGATTGTCATTGAAAGAAACTCCTAGTGATTTCATCTGCGCTGCATGAATGAAATCATCCTTGTACCTCTCTGTCTTCTCTGAATCTGCTTTCTCAAGTTTCAATTTCTTCCCTTTACTGACCATACAAATGTTTAAATCTAAAGGAACATTGCTTGTTCTGAGGTTTATTCTATAAGTTATGATGGTGGAAGGAGTACTTTGTTGTCATTTAGGAGGTTATAAACGAGCATTTGGTTGTTTTCCAGCGCAAAATACAATAAATAGAATACAAGGTAAAAAAACATGATCTGATTGAGCAATATCAGAAGTTAATAGTGTACAATGGTTGACATTTTCCTAACACTCATTAACTTATGCCAAAGTGGACCCATACAAATGACTTGAAAAGGGACCAAAGCTTTTCAAGAACATCCCAGCTGTGTAGCTGCCACCAGATCACATGTTGATAGGTGGAAACTTTTTATCTAGGTTTCCATGTCCTTTAAATGTTTGATTTGCCATCCTAATAGAATTAAGATGCTACAATGATGTGGGTGAGCCATCAATGATGAAATGACGACATTGACTTTGTTCTCTAGTGAGTAAGAGATGAGGGAAGGGAAAGAAGACGGGGTATATGTCCGTGGCTTCGTGTATATGTTCAGTGGCTTTGTTGACCCAGGGTTTTTTATTTTTCTTTATCTCGTACTGTTGGCCTAGCAACAATCTTTAGCTTTATAAAATCACTGACAGTTCATTTTATAATAGACCGTGTTGACTTAAACTCTCTTATTTTATTCCCACCACCATATTTAAAGTGGATTGACCTTTTTGTATAGGATTATATAATCCAACAAGCACCATTGTAGCCTTTTTTCTGGACATCTATAAAATCCTTTACATGTTTCAGAAAAAGAATAAAAAGGGGGATTGGCCTTGGATAACTATTGGTAAAACAAAAGTTTTGCTAAAGCTGCTTGTTTCGTTTGGGAAGCAGCACATGAAGCTTGCTTAACTCATGATAATCTGCAAAGAATAGGCATTGTCATCTGCAGTACATGTTACATATGTGAAGAAGCAAATGAATCAGTTAATCTTCCTGCATTGCAAATATACGTGAAAAATTTGGACCATGTTCATAAATTTGGAATTAATAGGCCGTGCCTGGTAATCTACAGCAAGTAATTAGTTGTTGGAATGGACAGAAGATCTGGAAGAGTCAAAGACAGTGCTACTTGAATGCTATTCCCACTTGTATAAGGTGGACAAATCTGGGTCAAGAGGAATATAGGAAAGTCTTGAAGGGAAAAAATAACTCCGTTTTCATGTGAAATTTAGATGTTCAACGCATCTTTTCTTTGGTGTAAGAAGTATGTTGTAAATGACTTATACGCTCATGAAACCTTCTATATTCCTTATACATAAGAAATCATCCTTCCTTTTTTAGTTTTTAGCACCATCTTGATACCCTATCAGTAAAATTTATCTTTCATTAAAAAAAAAAAGGTTGCAATCAACGTTTAGGATAATAGAGGTTAACAATAAACAGAACATACACCATGGGATTTCTTACTTTTATTCCCTAAATATGCTCATTTAGGTGTTGGCCTGCGTACATCCTACCCTCCTCAGACCCCACTTGTGGGGACTACACTTGGTATGTTGTTGTAGATAATTAGATTGTGTGGACACCATACTCAAGTTATGTGCATTTTATCCCTATCTTGTCCCATGAATGATATTCGTTTACATTCATGTACCCCGAAATACAGAACCAGACAAGTTTGGTACCTTTGGCCAAGCCTCCTAAAAGAGTTTGTGTAACAGGCTACCTCACATATTATATCTAAATAGATTTAGTTAAGCTCCTGTAACAGTTCGTTTCTCTTATGTTTTGTTCATTCTTTGAGGAGGGAGAAAATCCTCTTTGAAGATGGTGGGTTGGGCGGTTTGCTCTCCCTTGTTTGGATAGAATGACTTAATGATGTGTTCCCGCAGGCACTCTATTTTACATATGCCAGCCTCATTTTGTCTGCTATTATTAATTCTTATCTGCTTTTCTGTATATTAAATCAGTTGAACAGTTCAATAGAAGAGCTTTTGATGATATTACGTTTCACAAGGCAGATTTTCTCTTCTTTTTTTTCTCTTTTTCTAAATTTGTACAGGTTATAGCAGATTGTTTATCTTAATTATGATAGCATCTTCACTCGCTTATTCCTTATTTTCCTCTTTCAATGTATACAATCAGTGCGACACAGCTTGTCTTAAAGGCTCACAAAGAGGCTGTGAACTCATTAAGTGGAAATGGGTCAGCAAAATTGGGAACAGTGGCCACTGTTGTCGCGGCAGCTAATTCAACTGCTCTTGAAGCTTCGAAGGAAATCGAGGCAGCAATGCAGATTGCAATGAGAAATGCTTTAGAAGCAATGTTGAACCGTACACCTGATAGCCCTATGGATGACCTGTCAATAATGAAGGTAAAGAAAGCGTGCAATTTCCTTTTTCTTTTAATCAGCAAGATTTGTTTAGAAGTACAACTGAATCTAGTCAAACACATGCTAAAATGATGTAGAAATGACAGTCTCCTTCAAATGTTTAAATTTCTGCTATGTTGTCTTAGATGATTTTCTCTGTAGGGCCTTGGTGTTCGTGAAAAGTAGACACTAGCTGTTTGTACTTTTCGGTTCAGAACATGTTTTTCTTTTGATGTGACTGAGTGACTCTGCGTCTTTCTTATGTTATATCTCCTATAAGAGGGATTAGATTTTAGGGGTCAGCTTTGAAACCTTCAGGTTGTAATTTGTATGTAGAAGCTTTATTGCAGTTGTCTGCCACCTACATTTTTGTTAGGCCTACTGGAAATAGGCATGTTTTTCTGGCGCTTTCACTGATTTATCTCAACATCATTAGTGAAGGATTTCTAGAACTCTAGTCAACACTTACACCCCACTTCTTTTGTACACCTTAGTGTGTTGAGCAATTGGGATAATAAGGGTCTGATCCCACAGAAAATGAAGTTTGAACCAAATACAGCCCATCTTTTTTCCTATTTTCTTGTCAGATAATATAGGACAGCTTACTTGCTTTTCAAATTACTTCTAATCAAAACCCTCAGTTGGCATTTTTATACCACATCATTCATCCTACTTTTGTTGCCAACAATCTGAATAATTGCATTCATAACTGAAGGTCTCACTGGATTAGGGCTGAATACAGCAGACACCACTAATGAGCTAAATTAGTTTGACGGACTCACTCTGTGATTGTGGCATCTTATTGAATAGTCTAGCGACTTGGTCTGCCACTGGATTTGTTAAGATTGTATTTATCACCTATTTTTTTTACTCACATCATCAAGAATTCTTGATGCGCTAGAAACTCTACAAGGACCTTGCAATCTCAAAACAGGGGACTTGAGAATAAAGTGAAAAGGTAGAGACTCTTGGTAGAATGCTAAGCAAACAATCCTGTTTCAATTCCCGAAGTGGGCTCTCTTTGTTAAGGATTCGGATTATACATATTCACAGTTAGTCAACAACAAACTGAGTACAAATTTACAAAGGCATTGCTTTGTTGACTGTCTACTGCAGGAGACACTGAGAGTTAAGGATGAAGAATTGCAAAATCTGGCCAGGGAAATACGTGCAAGGGATTCGACAATTAAAGAGTTAGCAGATCAACTATCTGAAACCGCTGAAGCTGCAGAAGCTGCTGCATCTGCAGCTCAAACTATGAATGAACAAAGGAAAATTGCTTGTGCTGAGGTTGAGCGCTTAAAGGCAGATTCAGAAAAGCAACTGGAATCATCAAAGTCAAAGGTACTAATACTATAACACTACCTGCAGTTATAACATGTATATCATTGATGATCAGCTATTACATTGATTTGACTCATGTTCTTGTATGTTATATTTGTAGCTGAGGGAGTTTGAAGAGAAGTTTATGACCCTGAGTAAGGAAATGGATCAACTGATAAAGCATAGAGATTCGGCAATTCAAGAAGCACATTTATGGCGTTCTGAGCTCGCAAAAGCTAGAGAACAGGCAGTAATACTGGAAGGGGCTGTTGTTCGGGCAGAAGAAAAGGTCAGAGTAGCAGAGGCTGATGCGGAAGCTAGAATAAGAGAAGCTGTACAAAGAGAGTCTGCTACTGCAAAGGAAAAGCAAGAACTGCTGGCATATGTGAATATGTTACAAGCACAATTAACAAGGTTTATTTTATTCTGTGTTAAAGATTTCACTGAATACATTGTTGCATAATCCTTTTGCCTTGTTCTGATTTCCTTGAAACATATACATGAAATTTCATCCATTCTACATTTTAGTAGGCTTTGAGCTGGAAGAAGGTTTGGGGGAGGGCATGTCAATCAAAAGCTAATCTTTGTAGGAAGACAACAACATACCCATGTGAACCAATCAGTGTTCTTCGTAGGAAGTGTTACCTTTTTTTTTTTTACAAGGATTGTTTTATGGAAAATTACCTTACATCTCTTTAACTTGGTATTAGGAGCTTAAAGAGTTTATGTATAGATACATCATAGACATAACAGTTAAATCTGCTGAAATAGTAACTATGATTTGCATTAACCAATGGAGGATAAAGCTTGTAGCACACACGTTCCTTCAAGTGCTGCTTTACAAGCTTAAACAGAATTTTATTTTATTTGATATTTTAGTAGCTTCTCACATTCACATGATGAAAATCATAAGTTGAGTCCCAAGCCATTGTATCGACCTCACTTTAAGACAGTGAGAGTGGTGTTTAAGCGTTTGGGTAGGTGAGTGTTTCAAATGTAGGGTTCCAAAGTTGCCTTCTCAGCTGTATTTTCTATATCATTGATGTTGTTTTCTTCTTACTTGAATTAGAGGTTAGAATTACTTGAACAATGGTTTTCCTCTTGCAGGCAGCATGTAGATATGAATCAAGTGTTTGAGAAGACAGAGTCTTGCTCAAGTAGTATTGATAACTTACCACAAACCAAGCATGTGGATTTATCAGAAGAGAATGTGGACAAAGCATGTTTAAGCGTTTCGAGGGCCATCGATCATGTGCCTCCAGAGAATGTAGTTGATCTAACAGTAGATCAAACGAACCATCAGTCAATTGAAAATGGTGAGTGGAGTGATATTCAACCAACAGAGTCCAGAATAGCTGATGTAAGAGAGGTAGCATCTGAAACAGAAAGGACCAGCTTAGACATACCAGTAGTTACATCACCTTCAAACGTGCATCAAGATCAAGGGCATAACTCTCATCAGCCTTAGTTTTTCAATGCTGTCAAAGGCGCGTCGTACATCACATAGAACCCCATATAACTCTATGTCAAATGTGCTCCAAGCAGTAGCAACTTTTGCTGGTCTTTAGGACCTCATAAGTATTACACTTACAATTATTGCCTGTCAGTGCGTTTAACTTTGTGCATAGTATCTCCTCTTTCCTTTTAAACTTTTTTTATTCTTAAAGGATGACGTAGCTGAGTCGTTTGTGATGTTTGAAGAATCTAAATAAAATATCAGCTGATTGTGGATATCATATTAGAAGTTTGTATCAGTCCTGGACTTGTGTGGAGTCCAGTGCATCACTATGTTCCCAAATATTTGCATCTGATACTGTGTTACAAGGTTTTGACCCAAAACATACAAGTCTTGTCTTAAAGCCTAGTGTTGTATGACTGTTGTTTTGCTTTTTTTTTCTTTTTTTCTCATCCGGTGTATGATACCCACATTGGAGTTTTGACTAAATTCGAATTCGTGCCGAAAGGTCCCGTATAGGGTTAAAGTGCTCGTTCCTTAACTCGGTGTAAGGTTCCAAACGAGTTTTAAGAGTAATTCTTGGATAATCCATGCTCCACCTCCCATTGCATCACTTTTTGATTTGACCAAATAGACTAGAAGGCTTTAGCCAAATTATAAAGTAATAAACTATGCAGTTATATGTATAACTCCATTGACAAAGGTCACTCCAACAAAATTTACGTTTAGATAAGTGTGACCTTAATTAATGCCAGATTAGTTGTAGCGGCTTCAATAATATCTTTGCACCCTTGATTTAAGTACTCTTCTCATCCTCAACCTCCAACGACTAATAGGTGGCGGAGTTAGGAATTTAAGGAAGACAATACAATTTTTTCTTCTTCAGTTGTGTTAATTACGTATATTCAAAATTAAATACAAACACATAATAGCTAATGTTTTATCTTTATACACTATAATTTTTCAACGAACTATAGTTTTTCAACGAAAGATATGCAGAAGATCACCATTTACCTAGGCGTACCTATTCATTGGTCAACCTAATGAAACACTGCTAATATCTCAAAATTAGCGAAGACACAACCCTTTTACAAGGTGTGTCATCTAACTTTAAAATTTCCGTAATATATATAACTAGTACGTATTATATTTAAATATAATAATATGTACATATGAAATAGATCAATACGACTTGAAAAAGATGCATACATGCACGAATAAAAATATTAGAACAACCACACATTACCAAGTATTCTAAGCCCAGGTACTAATATACTACTTAAGAAATATTCTGAATTCTGCGCGCGCATCGTCACCTTTTTTTCCACATCTACATCATTGTTGCTAAGTCAACTATTGATTTGAGGTCATCCCATTTATTCCCATGATCACCAAACAAGTAATCCTCTTGAGTACTATTTGTGTTCCAAAAGCTAATTGAGCTTGATGATGGGAATGTAGACTCATGAGGTATTGGATTTTGTTGGTTCCTGGTTTCATCCATTTGAGCTACATAATTATTATAATTTTGGTGTTGAAATGACATATCTCTAAAGCTGTTGGAATGATCATGATCAGTACTGTTCTCATTAGATTCCAAGCTACATGCTTTAGAACTTGCACCCCAATTGGATGCTTCATTTCTTGTGTATTGTATGATGACCTCTTGTAAGTGGAACTACTCCTCTTGAATATTCTACATAGGGTCCAAACTTCCTGCGATTAATAAAACGACAATTTTACTATATCACCCTTAGAATATATCTATATGCAAAATTAAAAGTTTGGAAAAATACATTGAAATGACTATAGTCTATAATAATAATTAATAATAAAGGTAACTATAGGAGTCAAGTAACAAATCATCTCTTGACTTGCTAAATTAAATCAGTAAAAGTGTGTTTATTTTGAGTATATGATAGATAAATATAAATAAACGAATGAAGTATCAAAGTGATATGATTATACTGATTCTAAAATGTTATGTTTACTTGTTTATATTTGAGGTGGTATACCTCTTTGAATATTCAAAACATAAGCTAAAAATGCTTCTATTTTAAAAAATGTTTACTTTAGAAAACTGAGATATCTAATCAAGCATTAAATATTTTTGAGTGTCAACAAATATTATCCCCCAGAAACTACAAGAGTAAGTTTTCTCCTTAAAAACACTATTAAATTAGAAGTGAAAAAAGTCTGAAATGTATTGAAACTTTGATCAAAATTGCTATTACGATATGGAATTTTATGAAGGACTTTTTACCCCTGCACTATTATAGTGTATTTTAAACGTATAGAGATGTCCACGTGGACATTATAAATATTTCATCATTTTAAATAGTAATGTGTCCACGTGGACACATATATACCTTTAAAATAAACTTTTAAATAATGTAGGGGTAAAAATCCTCCATAAAGTTTGGTATAGTAACAGCTATTTCGGTCAAAGTTAAAGTATTTTTCAAACCTTTTTCCAAATAGAACATTGGTTAATGGCCAAACACAAGCTGTTATAAACAAAAAAAATGTTTATAAACTAGCCAAGTCAAATACAAACAGTTATTCTCCAAAAGTATTATTTGTGTAAATATACTTTTGACAAAAAGTATTTTTAAGATAAATATATTTTAAAATCTCGATCATCAAACAGACTATTGTTAGATCGATGAAAAATGATAATATCAATTGAGTTTAATGACTAATTGGTGGATCAGGCATTATATCTAAAGATAAGTATGTCTAAAATTGATCATTAGTAAGGACGCATAAAAAAAGTATGACGAAGAATAAATATAATTTTTTTTAAAAATATAAAGATAAAATATGATGGAAAATAAATTTAAAAAAAAAGGCAATTAATTAAACTTACAGCTTGTTGATTAGTATTGGAAGTTGGTGGGAGACGAAACTCATGCATCATCCAATCAGTTTTAGTGCCTTTGCCAGCACTTCCTCTATAATAAACTAAACATTTTTTAAGTCCAATAATAATGCATTTTGTAGTAGAAGAATAAACAGGCTTGTCAATACCAATTGCTTTCCAAAATCCACTTTTTGTTACTCTATTTGGTCTTACACTGTTCTTGTATTTTCTTCCCCTCATGCAGAAATAATACATTTCTTTATCATCCACTTCTGTACACAATATATATAAATTTGTATTTGTTGTATATATATTATAAAATTAAGTAAATAAAAAAAATATAATCTATAAATGTGGTTTTAGGTTTGGCTTTTAACTAATATATAGATGTCCTCTTATTAACTATGGGTATACACAAGTAGACACTTAAACTTATATAGAATTGAACAAGTAGAAAAACACATTATATATTGTCTTATACACGTGGGATCAGTGATATAATTAGAAATTTTATGAAGGTTGTCCAAAAATTTTATAGGTGAAAAAATATTAATGAATGAATGCACTTAGATTTTGTAATTTAAACTATGCAACATTAATGATTAATTTTTTAAATCAAAAATATATCAAAAAATTTAAAATCAAACTACATAATATTTTTAGCTTTATTGTTCACGTTTATTTGATAGAAAGTAAACCGACAAAGAAAAAAGATTTCACAAACTTCTAATGACTAACAACAAGAAATGAAAAATAAAGAGTAGAATCAAATGAGATATATTAAAAGAGATTCTATATGGAGTCTTTTCACTTTTAATAGTTTTATGGTATAAACAAATAAATAGGATTTGCTAATTTACTTTGAATTAAATAATTACATTTAAATTTTATTTAAATTTTTAAAAGAAAAAAAAACAAAAATAAAAAACATAGGAGTTGAACCCGCGCACATCAGGTTGCAAAGGACTTATCTTGAGCTAAACGACTAAAACCACTAAGCTAAGAAACCTTTTTGTTTTTCAAAGGTGTCCAAAATGTGTTATTTAACCATTTAAAGTATCATTTTACTTAAAAATACAATGTAATTTTCACGTCCATCCGTGGGATACCATATAGGACGTAAACTGTCACGTAAGAACGTCATATAGGATGTGTGTCTTGTGCACACTTATAATTGGATTGTATAAATGTCACTTAAGTCAAGTTAAATGACATATTTAAGTATTATGCCAAAAACAATACATATTTTACTTAATAGATTAAATTTTTAGACGAGATGATCACATGTACTCACATATATCATCAATTCACTTGCCAAGTTCATCTACATTTTTGCCTTGTGAATTTGTATCAAATATATAAGATAAACATAGGGAGATGATAGATTTTTCATTAATCAACCCTTTTAAATTTTATCTTGCATCTCCAAAGAAATTGAACTACCCAAGGCAGTCCTTTGGGGCAAAAAAATCGTCATTAATCGTTGCAATTAATTATGAAACGCCTCACAAATTTATTTAAGAGAATTATTCACTTTTTTCGGAATAAAATTCAAATATAATATGGCTAAATATACTAGGGTGTAGTTTACCATATTAATCGATGTATTTTTCATTAATGGGATGAATTACGTTATATATGTATATAATTGATATTTATAATAAAAAATTAATTACATGTTATAAGTTAATGTAACTAATATATTGTGAGTGCATATATACTCTCAAATTAAGTGGTAGTGCTTGATTAGCTAACTAGGTATATGGTCAACAAAGATAATTGAGAAATGTGTGTATGCTAATTATTGGTCTAAATAATTGCAGGACAAAGTCAACCAAAATCAGGTCCCCAGTAACTCCAAAATGTATCAATCTATATTCTATCACTTTCTATAACAACAGGTTAATTTAAAAATTCTTAGTAAAGACTTCTATAAGACGTTTTAATTATTTATAAAAATAGTTTCGTTCGAAAAAAGCTTAAAAGATGTTAATTGGAAATGAACAAATTGATTTTGTAGAAAGACAAAAGTGAATTCACATTCTTATACATGAGAACTATGAAAGAAAATCTGCTATAAATTTCAATGTTCACCAATATGCCACTTTCTAACGTCTTATGATCTCAGCATGAACATGGAAGTTGTCCATATTCTCAAACCTTGACATTTTTGTTTCATTCGATGTCTGATATATATATTAAAATCTGATTGTTAATATTTTATTGGAATGAAGCTTTCTTTATCACATAAGGCTAAAAAACGAGACTCCTGATTAAGAGAGAAGCAACATCATCCACTGCACTATATCCGTCAAAATACATTTACTTTTTGTTCTATTATATGATATTATTCTTTATTTATCTGTTAAAAAGTATATATATTTTTTTGTCTCAATTATATAATATATTTTTGTTTGGAAAAGAAGGTCAATTTTTTTGTGATTAAAAATAATTTTTTTTAATCTTAAAGAAATGATTTATAATAGCATATATAATTTAAACCACAAATTTAAAAATCTTTCTTTTTTTAATTTTTTTTTATGGCAAGTCAAATAATACTACATAAATTGAAATGGAAAAAGTATGTTCTTATAGGAGAAATAATTTGTTTTCTACTTTTAGTTTTGTCTTTAATTATATGATTTTATAATTATATTCATGACTAAGGTCATAAATTTTAATTCTTTTTTTTTTTCAATTCCATACCCAATTAAATCAACCATACAAATTAAAATGGATGGAATAATATATGAATTGTTTTTCCTTCTACGTTTATCCTATAATTATTTAATATTTAATTTATAAAATTAATTTTACTTAAAAGGTGGTTATGAGCTCCTAGTATTTATTATTGGCTACTTTTTGTATACAAGCTCTCTCTATAAGTCCGGAATTCAAAGGGCAATAAAATTTTTGAAATTTTCAAAAGACCAACTCAATAGATTTTGATATTAAAAGGGTAATATTTTGTTATTTTTTTAACTGTGTTATTATAGGGCTTTAAAAGTAAGGCTAAAAAATTCAAAAGTCTTATAAGGCTCAAAAATTCATGAGTCTTGTAAGGTGCAAATTCACGTCATTAATTTTTTTTTTACGTTTTTTACCTTACGTATTACTTTTGTGTTTTATTTTTGTTATTTCTTACATATGTATTTTTGTTGTTTCTTAATATGATAAATTTAACATGTAAAGTTATCTTTTTTGCTTCAAAATCGTTTATTATTTTTAGTACTATCACACCAACTTTGTAATTTAATTTTTCTTAGATTGTTGATAAAATATGATTACAAATTTTATCATTGTACTTGCATAATAAACAATTCTGAAGCAAAAAAGACAATTTTACATGTTAATTTTATCATATTAAAAAACAACAAAAATATATATGTAAAAAACAACAAAAATACAATACACGTATTTTTTTTTTGTGTGTGTCCTTCATTCAATTTTTAATTTTTAGTTTATAAGGAATGTGTATAAGTCCAAATCTAATAAGTAAAAGCCAACGGATGAGTATTAATTCGTCCATATAACATCCAACAAAAAGGACTTCAAATGAATCTCAACCTAAATTCTTAATTAAGGTAAGTAGCCCAGGATCCATTAACCAACTCCTAACGCAAATTATGAGGAAAAATAATAGTATTTCCTATAATAAAATATACTTATGACTAATGAGATCCAAATTAACAACACACACCAAAAATTACTAAAATGGAGGAGGTAATTTAAATGGGATTTGGAGTATCCACAATTTTCTTTTTGTTTACTTGGAGACTTCTATATTACCTAGATCATAACGTAAATAACGAATTAATGAGATTATGATAGTAGTGTTTTGGGTCAGCTTGAGCATATCTCGACTAATTGTTAGGATCGAATCCACGCACACACACTTGATGAATTAAGAACACAAGAACTTTCAACAGAAAAAGATGAGAGATCTAGAGAGAGAAAGAAAGAAACCAATATTTCGTGGTAACACCCCGTGAGTAAACTTCTACGGCGGTAGGGTATATATATTGATAAATCAGAGTATTTTTTATTACAGATAATAAATTGTACAGCCTAAAATTTAGGTCGGGGCGCTGCACCGAACCCCTTCTTCGGATGGGGGGCTCCCGACCCCATAATCCCCTGGCAACCTCACCGCGGAGGTTAAACCGCGTAAACAACTTCACAACCTAACACTAACTTCATGTGATATCTTACACCTCCCACCAGCAAACAATGATGTAGCCACAACTATTGGACACCCTTGGTTGGAAAATTATGTTTTATATATATATATAAAAAGTTTGACGCCCTTGACAAAATCTATGTCTTTGACGCGGTGGTAATGTGTGTCTAGCTATTTGAATGAAGGAGTTTCTAGTTTAAACCGTAAATATCACTTTTATTTTGACAATCAAACACCATTATTTTTGAACACCTTTAATAAAATTTCATCACTAATTTATCAACCAAAAAAAAAAGAATTGTTAGCTAGCTACCAACGAAAATTTAGCACGATAAAACTAATATGGAGTGATATAAGCATTTGTAGTGAAATGCTTATACACTTACTTGGAAGATCCCAAGGATCATATTTGTAAATATCAATGTGTCTGATGAGTTCCATGTTGATTCTTTTGTTTTCAACTTTGCGTCGTAGATAAAACCCAACAAGCTCTTCATCAGTTGGATGAAATCGAAATCCTGGAAGAATTACATCTTCTTCCTCTTTGGACATAGTTTTAATTTCATCTACCATAATTTCACTCCTTTCTTGCCCTTTTTTCACTCTATTCATAGCATGGAGCAAGAAATTAATATATATATATATATATATATATATATATATATATATATATATTGTATGTAAATAACTATTGATTGCCCAAAGAAAATCAGTAGATCGAGGGAAAATAAAATGGTATATATTGTTGCTTGGTCAACCTCATGACCCTAGCTAGCATACTATATTATATATAATTGTATTTTCTTAATTTGTAACTTAGCAGATAAGTCAAGAATGACTAATAAGTGACTTTATGTTTGTTTTTCACACATATTGGAATTCTTAGCTAGCGTTTGGCCATAGATTTCTAAATATTCTTGGCAAATATTATTTGAGTGAAATTTGGGTGAAATTTCACCATCTGTTTGGCCATAAAATTTGGGAAATATATTTCACCTTTTTAGAAAAATATGATTTATACGCACAAGTTTTAAAAACTATCAAAACTAACTAAAAGTTTGTATTACAAGTCAATTGAATGTTCGTTACAACAATAACAAATAATGTCCATGACACTAAAACAATGTGGTAATTTAGAGTGAGTGCAACAAGAATTATTCCATGTATCGTGAAGCAGACAAAGTACATGACTTTGTTACCTAAAGCCAATTTTTAATAATTTTCATCAACAATCATATCATTATTTAATATTCACTAAATATTTCATCACTATTTTGGTGTTCACGTAAAAAATGATATAATACAACGCAAGCAACAACTAAAGAGGGTGTTTTTGTAAAAGATAAAAGATTGGGGTAAAATTTTAATTTTCAAAATATCTCAAATAATGAGATTTGGCCCAAATACTAGAAAAAACTAGTATTTGGAAATTTGGGATATTTGCCAAAAATATTTGCCAAATAATGACAAATTGTATGGACAAACATTATTTGCCAAATTTTTCCCAAATATATTTATGGCCAAACGGGCCCTTAGTGTGTAATTGGGTTATGTTTGATTTACAGTAAGTAGTTGTTCCATTTATTATCCATTATTGTTTTGAGTAAACATGAAGTTAAAATATTAATAGTAAAAAATATAGAGAAAGAAAACATTCACTACTACCAAATAAGGAATTAGCTGACACATAAAATAACAAAAAAAATTCATGTTTATCCCATTTAGCTACTGCTTGACGATGGATTGTAAGAAATGTAATTAGCGAATTGCGTTTAACGACAAATTTGTTGAAGGATACTCACAAATTTTGTTTGAGTGATTTTTTATTAATACAAATAGATTTTATTGATATAAAATAAAGTTTAATGACTTTACTTTATAAATTCTTAAAGTTGAGTAACTTTTTGAGATATTGACTCGAGTAACTAGTAAGTTGGATAAAAAATATTTATTTTAATATTATAATTTAACCTGTTGTATGAGGTAAAAAATTTTACATTTTATTTGGGGTATAAACAAATTAAATTCTTTAATGTAATTAAAACGAAAAACTCTTCAAAATGACTAAAATAGAAAGTGTCACTACTCAAATATTACTACTATTTATCCTTGAAAAATGTTATACGTTTCCTCAATAAATTTAAAACTAACATATTCCTGTTATAAAAATGACTACCCACATATATCCTACCATTACATGGCCCAAATATCATCACAAGCAACTGAGGGAGTCCACTAGTGTGGGTATGACATTGACTTAGAAAATACAAAGTTTGAAGAAAACATGCAATTTAAAGAAAAAACATTTCAAAGACTTTAGAAAGTGCCCAAGCAAATAAAATAAATTATAATAATATCATAACAATGATAAAAGCCAATTAAACAACTAAGGACCGAGTCTGGAAGATAGTGAGATCATTGACCAAAGATGCATTTATGTCAGACTCACCAGTTAACCAAGAAGAAGTAATGCGTCTGCCCCCATTGTGGACCTCAATATTGTCTCGCTTGGAATATTGAGTCGAACTAAATTTTTTTTTTCTCCTATTCAACTTTTTCATTTTAGTTAATTAGATAGATAATTATTATAGAGTAAAAGAATAAATATACATTTGAATTTGTTGGGAAAACACGGACAAGCACAAAAGTATATATGGTAAAAGTAATGAAAATAAAATGGGAAAATAATGACACCAAGAATTTTACGTGGAAACCCTTCTGAATAAGGGAAAAAACTACGGGCCAAGAGGAGCAACTGATATTACTATAGTAAGGAATTTTACACTGTGTAGTCACAAATACAACACTCAATGTGACTACTACACACTCAAAAGGAACAACACTCTTTTGGTTTCCGTCTTACTAAAATATCACTCACACTCTATTTTTCTTCACAGACTATTTTCTTATATAGTCTATGGAATACCTCACTTTGCTCTCAAAATGGGTTTTCTCTCTAACTTGGTGTGTTCTACAAATGAGCAAGAATGCTCTATTTATAGAAGGATAAAACCATACCTATGTCACTAATGACATATGTAAACATAGCAAAGTCAAAAATGGTTGCAAATCTTACCAATTTGCCAACTACCAAATCTTTTCTTTTCAACTCCAATTACTATTCATTTTTAACAATTGCGTGTACCAATTGAATAGCTAAAGTTGACTAAAACAATGGGATGGATTCAACAGAATTATTATAAATGGTATGAATATATCTTTATATTTTTGGAACGTTAATATTCACGTCGTCCAAAAATTAAATCATATATACCCTTCACTCTAGCCTACTAAAATATTTGCTTTGATTCCACGTATTTGTCATGCACTACTGCCTTTTTCAACCTACTAATATAAAAATAACAAAAAAGTTAAATCACCAAATAATGACTAATAGTTAAATAAAATAATGAACCTAATAATTCAAAATACGCATTCTCCGGAAATAACATAATAATTTGATACGTTCAAATTACACTTCCCAAAAAAAAGTATAAGACAATAGTTATTCAAATATAAAACCTAACAAAGGTTAGGATCAATTCAATTAGAAATGTGATTAGGACTTGGTTCAATTTCTCTCATTCCTTCTCTTATCGTATTATTTTGGAGGGTAGGGTGGGGGTTTGTATAATGAACACATGATCTTGTGTCGTCACAAGATCATGTGTTTTAAATTAATAAAATATGTGAATTCACAATTCAACACCCGATATAATTAACCCTTTCTATTATGTAACATGCAAGATCGGTAGGTTAAGTTCACCTAATTGGTTGGTCCCCTCAATAAGTGACTATCAGTTTAATCTATTTACAGGTGTATGCTTTACTAACTCGTGGATGTTTTTATGATTCCTATTGCATAGTCGTAAAACTTAAGCTTCCATTATAGATCTTTGAATATCCATCTATGAAGACATCTATGGCTCGTCGTCCAATTACTATTCATTTTTAACAATTGCTTGTACCAATTGAATGGCTAAAGTTGACTAAAACAATGGGATGGATTCAACAAATCTCCCCCTCCAGTCCCATTTACTGGAAGAAGGTATCTTTAACTTCTTTAGAGAGAGCTCATACCCACAAGTTCTTTGCACAACTCGAACTTGTCTTTTGGTATCATCTTGGTCAGCATATCTGCAGGATTTTCACTTGTGTGCATCTTTTTGACGTGAAATGATTCATTCTCCACTTTCTCACGAATCCAATAATATCTGACATCAATGTGTTTTGTTCTTGCATGGTACATGGAGTTCTTGCTCAAGTCTATTGTACTCTGACTGTCACAATAGACAATATACTCCATCTGATTCAAACCAAGCTCTTGAAGAAATCGCTTTAGCCATATCATCTCCTTGCCGGCTTCAGTAGCCGCAATATACTCAGCTTCAGTTGTAGATAGTGTAACACACTTCTGCAACTTTGACTGCCATGATATAGCTCCTCGAAAAAGTAAACAAATATCGAGTGGATTTTACATTAACAAGGTCACCTGCCATATCAGAATCTGTATAGACTTTCAAGATTGGATTTGATGCTCCAAAACACAAGCATTCATCTGAGCTTCCTCTAAGATTCCTGAGTATCCATTTCACAGCTTCCCAATGCTCTTTTCCCGGATTTTTGAGAAATCTACTGACAACACCAACTGCGTGAGCAATATCAGGTCTAGTGCACACCATTGCATACATTAGACTTCCGACAACGGAGGAATATGGAACATTGGCCATGTTCTCTTTTTCCTCCCTAGCTGTAGGACACATCTTCTTGCTCAACTTCATATGACCAGCAAGAGGTATACTCACAGGCTTCGCATTCTTCATATTGAAGCGCTCCAATACGCGTTCAATGTACTTCTTCTGGGACAAATAAATCTTCCTTCTATATCTAAGACGAGTAATTCTCATGCCCAAAATTTGCTTGGCATGACCCAAGTCTTTCATTGAAAAAAGACTTACACAACTCTTTCTTTAGCTCGTCAATCTTGGATGTATTTTTGCCCACAATCAACATATCATCCACATACAACAAAAGGATGATAAAATCATTGTCAGAAAATTTTTGTACAAATACGCAATGATCTGAAGAAGTCTTCTTATAGCCTTGCTCCCCCATAACATATTCAAACTTTATGTACCACTGTCTAGGAGCTTGTTTTAGGCCATAGAGACTCTTTTTGAGTTTGCATACAAAATTTTCTTTACCATCTACTTTGAAGCCCTCAGGTTGTTCCATATAAATCTTTTCTTCTAGGTCACCGTGAAGGAAAGCCATCTTCACATCCATCTGCTCAATATCTAAATTAAGACTAGCAGTCAAACCTAGAACTGTGCGAATCGAGGATATTTTCACAACAGGAGAAAATATTTCGTCAAAGTCAATACCTTTCCTTTGACCGAATCCCTTAACAACCAATTTAGCTTTGTACCTGGGCTTCAAGTTGTGTTCTTCAACTTTAACTTTGAACACCCACTTTTTCTTCAAAGCTCTCATGCCCTTGGGCAATTTTACCAACTCATAAGTGTGGTTCTCATGCAAAGACTTCATCTCGTCTTGCATGACTTCAATCCATTGATTCTTGTGCTCATCTTCCATGGCCTCCTCATAACATTCGGGTTCTCCCCCGTCAGTGAGTAACACATACTCATTGGGTGAATAACGGGAGGAAGGAAATCGCTGTCTTGTGGACCTCCGAAGCGGAATATTTGATTCGTCCACAACTTCATGAACAACAGGATCATCAATAACAATATCATTGTTATTATCAACATCAACATGTTGATTTGATACATGATTCTGGGCGTCACCATGATTATCAAACCCAATAACATCATGCACACTTGTGTGAGGAACTTCATCATGATGGACTATACCATCAAAATTTGAAGATTCTACCTTCTCCGATTTGTCAATATCTTCAATTGTTTGATTCTCCATGAAAATAATATCACGGCTTCTCACAAGTTTCTTTTCAATTGGATCATATACCCTGTAACCAAATTCATCTAGGCCATATACAATGAAGATGCATTGCCTTGTCTTGGCATCTAATTTTGACCTCTCATCTTTCGGCAGATGTACAAAAGCTTTGCAACCAAATACTCTCAAATGGTCATAGGAAACATCCTTTCCATACCAAACACTATTTGGTACATCACTTTGCAAAGCAACAACAGAAGATAGATTAATAACATGTGCAGCGGTCAATAAAGCCTCACCCCAAAATGAGTTTGGCAACTTTGCTTCAGAAAGCAAACATCTAACTCTTTCCATCAAGGTCCTGTTCATCCTCTCAGCCAAACCATTAAGCTGAGGAGTCTTGGGAGGAGTCTTCTGATGTCTAATACCTTGATGCTTGCAGTATTCGTCAAATGGTCCACAATATTCACCACCATTATCGACTGAATACATTTCAATTTCTTTCCAGCTTTCTCTTTCAATCAAGCACGAAAGCGCTTAAAGACACCTAACACTTGGTCTTTAGTCTTCAAGACATAGACCCAAAGTTTTCTCGAGCAATCATCATTGAAAGTGACAAAGTAAAGTGCACCACCCAATGTCTTTGTCTTCATTGGACCACATAAATCAGAGTGCACTAACTCAAGCAACTCTGTCTTTCTCGAAGGAGGGTAGGACTTAAAGGAAACTCTATTTTGTTTACCAGCCAAGCAGTGCTCACATTTTCCTCATTTAGCACTTTGGAAATTTGACAATAATTTCTTCTTGGCTAGAACATTAAGTCCTTTCTCGCTAATGTGGCTAAGCCTCTTATGCCATAATGTTGAAGAGCTATCGCTCTCAACCGCATTCACCATATCAACACAAGCAGAGGCCGTAGTCCAGTATAGACCACGACGTTTGTTACCACGAGCCACAACCAAGGAACCCTTAATGAGCTTCCATTTTCCATCACCGTTGGTACTAACATATCCTTCATCATCTAAAACACCAATAGAGATTAGGTGCAGACGAACATCAGGAGCATGTTTCACATTGTTCAAAACTAGTTTAGTTCCAACACTAGTTTCCAAACAAATTGTACCAATACCAACCACCCTAGAAACAGTCTCATTACCCATACTCAAGGTTCCAAAATCACCAGGAGTGTAGGAAGAGTAAAAATCCTTCCTTGATGTCACATGAGATGCGGCACCAGTGTCCACAATCCAGTTTGACTCATCACAAGCAATATTTATCATGTTTGTATCAAGAACGGTAACAAGATCTTCGGTGGTGACGGTGGCTAGGTAATTTTCATTGCCATCTTGTTTAGTTTCCTCTTTGTTATTGTTCTCCCTCTTCAACTTCCTGCAAAACTTCTTTGTGTGCCCTTTCATGCCACAATGATAACACTCAATATCCTTAAGTCTGCCTTTGGATTTGCTCCTATTTTGTTCTCTATGCTGAGAACTACGAGTTTTATTTCTCCCCCTGGGGAAAGTTATCAGGACATCCGACGAAGAGGAACCTTGAGTTTTTCTTCTCATCTCTTCGTTCAAGACACTACTCTTGGCGGAATCCATAGAGATTACACCATCCAGAGCAGAATTTGACAATGACGTTCTAAATGTTTCCCAAGAATCTGGTAGGGAACCAAGAAGAAGCAAACCTTGAATTTCTTCATCAAATTTGATGCCCATAGCAGATAATTGGTTCATAATCCCCTGAAAATTATTCAGATGGTCTGTCATCGGAGAACCATCATGATACTTTAAACTCAACATCTGCTTTATTAAGAACATTTTGTTGTTGCCAGTCTTTCGAGCATACAAACTTTCAAGATGCTCCCAAAGGGTTCGAGCATGTGTTTCTCCAGAGATATGGTTCAACACATTATCGTCGACCCATTGCCTAATGAATCCACAAACCTGTCTATGCAACAGATTCCACTCTTCATCTGTCATATTATCAGGCTTTACAGTGGTAAATACTGATTTATAAAAATTCTTAACATAAAGTAGATCTTCCATTTTCCCCTTCCAAATGACATAATTAACACCATTCAAAGTAACCATTCTACTTGTGTTGGCTTCCATTGTTTTTTCCAAAAAATATAGTTATCGCAAATCAAAGTAAATCTTTTCTGATGTGGAAGTTCAGACTGTGCTGCAACCACAGAGCATACTCAGATAAAACCTTGGCTCTGATACCAGTTTGTTGGGAAAACACGGACAAGCACAAAAGTATATATGGTAAAAGTAATGAAAATAAAATGGGAAAATAATGACACCAAGAATTTTACCTGGAAACCCTTCTGAATAAGGGAAAAAACCACGGGCCAAGAGGAGCAACTGATATTACTATAGTAAGGAATTTTACACTGTGTAGTCACAAATACAACACTCAATGTGACTACTACACACTCAAAAGGAACAACACTCTTTTGGTTTCCGTCTTACTAAAATATCGCTCACACTCTATTTTTCTTCACAGACTATTTTCTTATATAGTCTATGGAATATCTCACTTTGCTCTCAAAATGGTTTTTCTCTCTAACTTGGTGTGTTCTACAAATGAGCAAGAATGCTCTATTTATAGAAGGATAAAACCATACCTATGTCACTAATGACATATGTAAACATAACAAAGTCAAAAATGGTTGCAAATCTTACCAATTTGCCAACTACCAAATCTTTTCTTTTCAACTCCAATTACTATTCATTTTTAACAATTGCTTGTACCAATTGAATAGCTAAAGTTGACTAAAACAATGGGATGGATTCAACAGAATTATTATAAATGGTATGAATATATCTTTATATTTTTGGAACGTTAATATTCACGTCGTCCAAAAATTAAATCATATATACCCTTCACTCTAGCCTACTAAAATATTTGCTTTGATTCCACGTATTTGTCATGCACTACTGCCTTTTTCAACCTACTAATATAAAAATAACAAAAAAGTTAAATCACCAAATAATGACTAATAGTTAAATAAAATAATGAACCTAATAATTCAAAATACGCATTCTCCGGAAATAACATAATAATTTTATACGTTCAAATTACACTTCCCAAAAAAAAAGTATAAGACAATAGTTATTCAAATATAAAACCTAACAAAGGTTAGGATCAATTCAATTAGAAATGTGATTAGGACTTGGTTCAATTTCTCTCATTCCTTCTCTTATCGTATTATTTTCGGAGGGTAGGGTGGGGGTTTGTATAATGAACACATGATCTTGTGTCGTCACAAGATCATGTGTTTTAAATTAATAAAATATGTGAATTCACAATTCAACACCCGATATAATTAACCCTTTCTATTATGTAACATGCAAGATCGGTAGGTTAAGTTCACCTAATTGGTTGGTCCCCTCAATAAGTGACTATCAGTTTAATCTATTTACAGGTGTATGCTTTACTAACTCGTGGATGTTTTTATGATTCCTATTGCATAGTCGTAAAACTTAAGCTTCCATTATAGATCTTTGAATATCCATCTATGAAGACATCTATGGCTCGTCGTCCAAACCACATGCTCGTAGAATGTACTCGTGAATTCCAAAATAACAATGAACAACTCCTAATTTTGTACTTAGTAACTGAATCTTGTTTTTTTCTATAAAAATATTACAAAACACATCAAATACTAAAACGCTCTAGAAAGCTTACCAACATTACAAGTTTTAAACATCAAAAGTGTCGTAAATCCGCGACACATCACTAGCCTAAAATTTTCAACTTACTTTCCAAAAGTTTTCTTATCCAAATTCTTTCACCATTGGTTTACCCATAACAATCTAAAAAGTCGTTAAACCCCCCACCCCCACCCCTTACTTCCTCTCTCTTCTTCTTCTTTTTATTTTTGGATATTGTTCACCATTTTAAATTTTAACTTTTTTCAACTTATGATAAAACAAGGGGAAAAAGAGAGGAAAATAACGATGATATTATACAAAAATAATTACTTCAATAGAATATGATTTCATTAGTCCACTATGTACGCATTTTGTATTTTTCTTTTGTGTGTACTATAAATTCAAAATAAATGAATGAATATACTTTTCTCCTAATTAAGAATAAGAGATATAAAAACAATAATGCTTTTTTTAGATGAACAATCAGATGGGACAAAATATGTATTTTAGTTGGATTCACATTTTTGAGTTAGGTTATAATAAATAGGCAAAAAGGAAGATATCACGAAATTTATAATTTTTTGAATATTATTTTAAAGTGTTTAGGATCAAAATATGAATCAATTTTTGTTATTTATATAAGAAGGATTAAATTAGGACTAATTAGATAAGCCAACATAATATATAAATTTTAATAATTTTACTTTGGTGGAATTGAAAAATGAGGTCAAATATGAGCCAAAGATTTACTATCGAGAGTATTTTTGAATAAAAAAGTTGACATCAGGAATACTTGGGTACTAGTAATTCAAATAGTTAAGGGGCATCTTATCCCTTCACCAATATAAAAATAAAACTTTCATGTCAGTTAGAACATTTAGGGGTCGTCTAACAGTATTAGAGAATCTACTATGGGGTCGTTTGATACAAAAATTGATAATGTAAGGATTAGTAATACATGGATTAACAGTGTATGGATTATTTTTGCCAAGTGTTTAGTTCATTATTTCCCAGCTCATCTTGTATTTGGATTAAAACTTTATAAAAATTTTCTTTCCAGTTACACTCTTCAATTACTATCCAATTGAGTCAAAGTAAATAATTGTCGGACAATATATTTTTTTATGACCTTCTAACTAATTATGAAAAGAACAATTTTGTTGTCATGTTCACCTTTTTTCGTCATAAGTTATTTGATGATAAATAATTGTCATCTTAGTAAATTGATCACTTACAAAATGTAAAAAGATAAAATATCAACTTTTAAAATTTAAAAGACGGTTAATAATAGTAAAATTGAATAAACCATCTACAGCTACACATACAAATTGCAAGTGGTAATTTT
This sequence comes from Solanum arcanum, assembly GCA_027789145.1. Taxonomy (NCBI): domain Eukaryota; kingdom Viridiplantae; phylum Streptophyta; class Magnoliopsida; order Solanales; family Solanaceae; genus Solanum; species Solanum arcanum. The sequence continues at coordinate 29,712,204 of CM050937.1, forward strand.
AATATGCATTCAATTTTATAAATTATTCAAAACACAAATAATTAGAAAACCCCATGTCGCGCCCCATTTTTGCAGAAAACGGGTTTTATGCATGACCTAACAACTCTTTTGGGATTTTGAATTTGGAGTCGCCACCTAACGAATTAAGGCGCGTTAGGGCACCTATCTAGCCTAACTAAGTCTAGCTAAAGTCAACAAGCCAGAGATTAGGGTAAGGGTTCAAATTACCTTGAGGGGAAGGTGTTAGGCATCCCTCGAGGTCCACAAATGTGGGTCCTGGCCGTGTCTCATGCAATCTATGTGGGGGTTACAAGTAGCAATCAAGGTCACTTCATTATTATTTAATAATATACTTACTAAGTAATAACAAATGCAAAACAATTAAGAATATTTTGTTATTTTTTTATTAATTTAGATATGCAAGGCTAGGTGATAGCAATAAATAAACAATAAAATTTAATTTTTATTTAAGCATATGAGACTATGTTATAAACAAAATTGGCAAATATTAAGCAATTAATATGTGCGAAAGTAAAGTTTGAAAATTGATAAGTTTTGAATAGGAATTTTTATTTTAATTTTTTTTTTTGTTTTTGTTAGTTTTAATAATTAAGTTTAGTAAATTCGAGTTCTGTTAGAAAATAAATTCTTATTTGTTTTGTTTGTCCTAGTCTTTAGGAAGTAGTTTAAACGTGGATCGTTACCTAGTTTTTAGGAGAAAATCTTGTTGGATAGTTACTATATTTTAGCTTAACGTTTACTATGTTTTTGCTTATTAGAATGACTGCATTGCAGTTTTATTTCAGTCAATAAAAAACTTCTTTTCCATCAGTCCTCTCTTCTTCTCCATTGTGTTTTACTCACAAAACAATATATCTCTGGAATTTGTTTCTTTCCTATCAGTGGCATCAGAGCTGCAGGTTAGTTTCAAAATGAAAACAAAGAGAGAGATTGTGAGTTTAAGGCTTCAGAGAGCAACTTCGTGCAAGCAGCCATTCCTCGTTTTGATGGTCATTATGACCATTGGAGTATACTGATGGAAAAATTTTTACGGTCAAAACAGTATTGACAAATTATCGAGGATTGCATCGGCGCTCCAACGGAAGTCGAGGCTTTAACGAATGCTCAAAAGATGGAGTTCGAAGCAAGAAAGTTGAAAGATTTGAAGGAAAAAAATTACCTCTTTCAGGCTATTGAGCGTCCTATCTTGGAAACTATTCTTTGTAAAGAAACTTCCAAGGATATATGGGACTCTATGAGAAAGAAATATCAAGGTACTACTAGAGTGAAGCGCGCACAGCTTCAAGCCTTGAGAAGGGATTTTGAGACTTTGCAGATGAAGGAAGGAGAGTCTGTAATGAGTTACTGTGCTAGAACGATGGAGACTAGCAACAAAATGCGATTCCATGGAGAGAAGATGAACGATGTCACAATTGTTGAAAAGATATTGCGCTCTTTAACGCTGAAGTATTATTATGTTGTTTGCTCCATTGAGGAGTCAAAATATATAGATGAGTTATCGCTTGATGAATTGCAAAGCTCCTTATTGGTACATGAACAGAAGATGAATCGAAATTCAACATCTGAGGAGCAGGCCTTGAAGGCTTCTACTTTTATTTATTCCAATTCTAGAGGAAGAGGTAGAGGTAGAGGAAGAGGAAGAGGAAGAGGAAGAGCGGATCGTGGAAATAGAGACGGAGGCAACAAAGAAGGCTGTGGAAATTTTAGAGGTAATGACTACGATAAAAGCAGAGGAAGGGATTTCGATAAATCCAAGGTAGAATGTTATCGTTGTCATAAATTTTGTCATTATCGTTTAACAAGAGAAGTCAAATTTCGTTTAGAACAAAGAAGGAGAAACTTTGTTAATGGCAGTTCATGTTGAAAAAGAGCCTGACCAACAAGCTCTTTGGTATGTGGATACCGGTTGTAGTAACCACATGACTGGAAGTAAGTCTTCTTTTACTTATTTAAATGAAAGCTTCCGATCGACAGTTAGTTTTGGTGATCTATCTACTGTGAATGTGATAGGAAAGGGTAATATAAATTTTAGAACCAAAAATGGGTGTGTGGAGATCATATCTAATGTGTTCTATGTTCCAGCTTTGAAAAGCAATTTGCTGAGTGTCGGTCAATTGTTAGAAAAAGGATATGTCATCATCTTAAGGAATGATGCATGTGAAATTTCTGATTCTTCCAAATGAATTATTGCTATTGTGAAAATGAGTCAAAATAGGTTGTTTCCTTTGAAGATTGAAAATGTTCATTCTTGCTCTATGGCAGAAGTAAAAAACCCATCATGGTTGTGGCATTTTCGATATGGTCACTTGAACTTTGGTGGCTTGAAGATCCTTCAAAGGAAGAGTATGGTGACAGGGCTTCCTGAAATTGTTGTTCCCTCCCAAGTGTGTGAAGAATGTGTTGTTGGCAAACAACATCGTTCTCAGTTTCCGAAAAGTAAGTCATGGAGGGCCAAAGAGGTATTGGGGTTGGTACACTCAGATATTTGCGGGCCAATAACACCGATCTCGAATGGAGGTAAAAAGTATTTTATTACTTTTATTGATGATTATTCCAGGAAGACTTGGGTGTATATTCTGCAAGAAAAGTCGGAGGCCTTTAATGTATTTAAAATCTTCAAAGCTCGCGTGGAGAATGAGACTGGAAGGACTGTTAAGAACCTTCAGACAGATCGCGGATGAGAATATTGCTCTAAGGTATTTGTTGATTTTTGTGAGACTAGTGGCATTCGGAAAGAGCTCACAACAGCATATAATCCGCAACAAAACGGTGTGGCAGAGAGGAAGAATAGAACCATTCTCAATATGGTTCGTAGCTTGCTGGCTCGGGGAAGAGTTCCAAAGGAATTTTGGCCGGAAGCAATAAATTGGAGCATTCACATCTTGAATAGATGTCCCACTTATGCTCTTCGAGATGTTACACCTGAGGAAGCTTGGAGCGGAAGGAAACCGGCAGTAGACCACTTTAAAATTTTTGGGTCCATTGCTTATGCACATGTCCTAGAAGCAAAAAGAAAGAAGCTTGACGATAGAGGTGAGAGATGTGTTTTTATTGGTGTTAGCGACACATCCAAGGCGTACAAGTTGTTCAATCCTTTGACAAAGAAAGTTGTGACCAGTAGAGATGTCATTTTTTATGAAGAAAACACTTGGGAATGGATTATGGAGAAGTCTACTCCAATTGTGTTTGATACTGGAGCCGAAGAAGTAGCTGCGATGCCTGGAAGTGCAGAGAATTCAGCATCTACAGCTGCTGGAATTCTACCAGCTGTTGCTGAAATTTCGCCAACTGCTGAAACTGTACCAGCAACTTTAGAAGAAACTGATGCAGCTGAACAGCCTCTTCGTCGTGCTCGCAGAAGGACAGCGTGGATGACGGATTATAAGGTAACAAGAATTAATGTTAATAAAGATGTTTCCCATTTTGCATTGTTTGCAGATTGCGATCCTACAACTTTTGAGAATGCTGTCAAAGAGGAGAATTGGAGGAAAGCTATGGATGATGGATGAGATTGATGCTATTGAAAGAAATGGAACCTGGGAGTTATCAAATCTTCCGAAGGGGCAGAAAACCATTGGTGTCAAGTGGGTCTATAAGACAAAATTGAAAGAAGATGGTGAAATCGACAAGTATAAGGCGCGATTGGTGGCTAAGGGATACAAGCAGGAGCATGGTGTGGACTACACTGAAGTGTTTGCTCCAGTCGCAAGGCATGATACCATTAGAATGGTAATTGCCTTGGCGGCACAAAATTCGTGGCCTATCTTTCAATTGGATGTCAAATCAGCTTTCCTACATGGATACTTAGAGGAAGAGGTATTTATTGAACAACCTTCTGGTTATATTAAAATTGGACATGAGCATAAGGTATACAAGTTGAAAAAGGCTCTCTATGGACTAAAACAAGCTCCACGAGCTTGGTATAGTCGCATTGAGGCTTACTTTCAAAAAGTTGGTTTCCTGAAATGTCTATATGAGCACTCTCTTTTTGTTAAAATTGGAGAATTTGGGAAACTCATTGTGTGTTTATATGTTGATGATCTTATATTTACCGGGAATGATAGTGCCATGTTTTCAGATAATAAGAAATCTATGATGGATGAATTCGAGATGTCTGATCTTGGTAACGCATTATTTTCTTGGTTTTGAAGTAGTGCAATCTGATGATGGTATATTTGTTTCCCAAAAGAAATATGTGCGGGAAATTTTAAATCGATTCAAGATGAAGAATTGCAATTCACGATACTCGCTTGAGTTTGGCTGAAGCTAAACAAAGCTGGAAGAGGAGCTAAGGTAGACAACACACTCTACAGGCAAATTGTAGGTAATTTGATGTATCTTACTGCCACAAGGCCCGACATCATGTATGGTGTAAGTCTTATAAGCAGGTATATGCAGAGCCCGACGGAAATTCACCTGCTAGCTGCCAAGAGAATCCTTCGCTACTTACAAGGAACTAAGGATTTCGGTTTGTTCTACAAGAAGGGTGAAAAATCTGATTTGATTGGTTTTGTTGACAGCGATTATGCAGGTGATCAAGACGACATAAAGAGCACTTCAGGCTATGTTTTTGTGCTAGGCACAGGGGCTATTTCATGGTCTTTCAGGAAGCAAAAAATTGTCACTTTATCGTCCACTGAAGCAGAATTTGTTGCTGCTACAGCCTGTGCTTTTCAAGCTATTTGGTTGAGGAAAATTCTTGAAGAACTACAATTCAAACAAAAAGGAGCAACTATAATTTTCTGCGACAACAACTCTGCCATTAAGCTATCGAAAAATCCTGTTCTACATGGAAGAAGCAAGCACATCGATGTGAAGTATTATTTCCTGCGAGATCTCAATAATGAAATAACAGTAGAGCTGTAGTACTGCCGAAGTGAAGATCAGTTGGCAGACATTTTTACTAAACCTCTCAGGTCTCTCCCTTTCCAAAAGCTGAGGAGGTTGATGGGCATTAACACAATGAAAGAGTTCAAGAAGCTGAAGTTAAACTGAAGCTTGAGAGCTTTCAGTTTAAGGGAGGGTGTTAGTTTTAATAATTCAGTTTAGTAAATTAGAAATCTGTTAGAAAATAAATTCTTATCTGTTTTGTTTTTCCTAGTCATTAGGAAGTAGTTTAAACGTGGGTTGTTACCTAGTTTTTAGGAGAAAATCTTGTTGGATAGTTACTATATTTTAGCTTAATGTTTACTATGTTTTTGCTTATTAGAATGACTGCATTGCAGTGTTTTTTCAGTCAATAAAAAAATTTCTTTTCCATCAGTCCTCTCTTCTTCTCCATTGTGTTTTACTCACAATACAATATATCTCTGGAATTTGTTTCTTTCCTATCAGTTTCTTTATAGGGATGATGCCATGATATTGTCGATCGCGCTCCTCATCATAGAAACAGTTTTTTTTTAAGGTCGGTCTTAGAAAAAATAATTAAAAGTTTATATTTTTGAAAATGATTTAAAAGATTCAGTTTGCATATAGGCACATAAATATTTACATTTAAATATACATAATTCCTTTTGAAATTCATGGGTAGGTGGTACTTCCGGGGACGCGTCGATTTAATTTAAAAATTTGAACTAGACCTCGTAGTTCCTTTGACTTTCCCACTAACGATAGGTTAGGATATAGTGCTTATAATTTATTTTCAAAAAAATAAACAATGTCATAATCAATCCAAAGTTTTAAAGGATGATTGAATAATGACTTTTTTTTTTTAAAAAAATATTGCAAAAAAACTTTGTAAGAAGAAAAAAAAAATGGAACATTAATGTAGTAAATTTATTAAATACAAAGATTTTGCTATGCAATATTCAAAAGCCAAGTAGTTTGTCAAATGGATGAAATGATTTATTATCACTATTATTTTAAGAAAACAACATATTGCATTATAAATGCGGAAATCTTCAAGAGGACAAATAAGATTACTAATTAAATAATATTAACTAATTTTAGGGGGAGGGCACAAATATGCACAACAAATTTTATTTTTATTATGGATATGCTAAAAGTTATTTACAAGCCTATAGACATGATTTCTAGGTGTTCAAAAAAAAAAACGGAGTAACACATTTATGCATGATTTTGTAAATCTAAATGATATGAACAACTTAATCCTTAGGCATGGTTTCTACATGACAATACAATGCTAAAAAGTTATAACATTTTTAAAACATCTAATCAGCCTACTAAATTATTATGATTTGATTTTAACATTCAAAAATTAATGGAGTCTAGTTATTTTTAAAGACTTATTAACAAAAGCGTCAAGCAAATTGAAAATTAGTTAGATTACAACACCTACAAACAATAATTCTAGGTAATTAAAGATAAACCTATAGGCATGATTTCTAACTTAATAAAAAAAATTACAATGAACAAGTATGTAAATTTCCTTCCCCTAGACGATCCCCCAAATAAATTTATATATGAGAGCTTTAGAGTTATACAAATGTTACAACATTCAAATAAATAAAATAAGAAAAAAATATATATTCAAATAAACAAATAAATCTTTCTTCATGGCCAATCTTCAACTTGAACTTCAAGTTTGAAACCTATCAAAGCAATCAAATAACTACACAAGTAATCACATTTATTAGTCAAGGTGAGACAATAATACAATTGTTTAACAACTTATACATAACAAAAGAATAGAACAATGAGCTCACACAAATGTACGAATACAAAAAAAATAATGTAAATGCTAATTTCGAATACTAACCGGTTAAATAGATTAGGAATGGTAGCAATGAAAAAACAAGTTGATCCAACCTTTACTCGAACAAAAGCAAAATAGCAAAATAGCGAAGAAGAACACTTAAATGTTTACCAAAATCTTAATGTATTTTTAGAGTAGCAAGAGAGCAATGAGAGAGAGAAGAGTGATGAGAGAACTTGTGATTGAGAGTGAATGAGTGTATGAGTTGATGAAATAATGAAGGGAGGGGGTCTTATTTCTATAGCAAGGAGGGGGAAACAAATAAAGAAAAGAAATATTTAAAGGAATCAATTAAATATGTTGTTTTCCTTATTATAAAAGAGGGCCAAATCAAAATATTTTAAATATAATTTATTACCAAAATACAAACAAGTAAGAAATCAGTAAGTTTATACATAAGGAAAAATAGATCAATTAAACTTATTTTCCTTAACTAGTAGAGAGTAAAATCAGAACAATCCTTTTTACCTTAATTAAATATCACTTTTCTAAAAATATAACAACTAAGAGTATATTTGAAGTCAATCAAGGTAAAAAAAATAGTCAATTAAAATGACAATAATATTTTAAAAGATATAAGAAATCTGCAACTACTATTGAAAATTAAAAGACTTACCATAACAAATAATAATCACAGTGAAACCAATATATACTTAGCATGTCAATACCCAAATCACATTTAGCAGACTTACTGGGAGGCAGAAACTGATTATCATACAATATTGTTTTCAACACGGCTAAAACACATGTGCTTTGCGAATTTTCAAAAAAAAATCAACAAGAATAAGATCAAGCAAATCACAATATATTTTCATACTCATAGCAAAATATTTCTAAAACATGCATAACATTAGACAAATTAAACATTTATAATGAAAAACTAAAACAGAAACTAACCCAGACGGATCTGTTGAAATTAATCTTAAAATCAGCCAAAATATTGAGATATGAATAGAATCTATGACGTTCATTTGCTGAACTTGCTGGCTGGAAACAAGAAAGAAGCAAGGCTCGCAGGAGTTGCCTATTTTTTGTTGTTGTTTCGCGCTGAGTTGCTGCTTCTAGTCTGCTGCTGCTGCTGTCTCGTCGAGATGCTTCTGCTGCTGTCTCGTCGAGATGCTGCTGCCGGTTGTCCCTGCAAAAGGAGGAGAGAAAGGGGAAGAGGAAAGGGAAAAGAAGAGACGGGAGGGGAGAGAGGAGAATAGGAGAGAAAGAGGGAGAAGGGGGACGACGGGAGAGAAGGAGAAAGGGAGAAGAGGTGGCCAGCGGCTGACTTCGCCGGAGCTGCCACTGGTCGCCTGTCTTCGTCGGAGAGGAGAAGAGGAGAGAAGGAAAGAGGAAAGAGAGGAGAGAAAGAAAAGATGGAGGCGGGGAAAGGGAGAAGGACGGGAAGGGAGGCGGCTGGAGAGGGGTGGCGACAGAGGGGCGTTGCCACCTCTGACTGATGGCCTCGCCGGCCGGAAAAAAGAAGAAGAAGAAGAAGGAGGAGCGGCGCTGGAGAGAGAGAGAGAGAGTGGCGGCTGCCAAGGAGAGGGAGGGAGAAGGATGAATGATTTTTAGGGATTAGGCTCTACTTTAGGTTAGAATAGGTGGATTAAATATGGACCATTGATTTAATACGAGATGAAGGGTTAGGATTCGATCTAGTTATTATTTTAAAGATGGATGGATAAGATTAAAATATGAAAAATTAAAATCAAATTGGTTGAAGGATTGGAATGACTAAAATTGCAATTAAATTGGCTAGAATTGAAATGAAAGTGGCTATGACTGTCATAAAAATTCAATTGGAGTGGCTAGAATTGGAAGAAATTAGAATAGAATAGGCTAGAATTTAAATAATTTTATTAAAATACTACATACATTAAAATATTTTTGTATAATTGAAAATCATCTAAATTTTAAAACATTTGAAATTCATTAAAAATTTTAATATATAATAATATTTATGATAATTTTATAAAGTAAACGATACTAAAATATATAATTTTTGAGAAAAATCGACTAAAACTTCAAAACTTTAAGTAAATTTTAAAATACGTATTTAGTCGAATATAATCCTAAAAATGGTTAAAGGTTGGTCAAAATTGGGTGTCAACACCGCATATACATACATACATACATACATGCATACATACATAACATACATACATACATACATACATACATACATATATATATATATATTAACAAACAATTCTTTCTAAATAATTTGTAAGCTAATTTATTTAAATAAATTTACTAGCACAAACATAAAACATAAAATGGCAAAGGGTTAAATATACCCCTATACTATATGAAATAGTTTAAATATACCTCTAGTTATACTTTCGGGCTAAATATACTCTTATGACTAACAGAGGATACATGGACGACTAAGATTAAATGAACTATTCAATTTAAAATAAAATAAATTCGGATATACCCCACCCCGCCCCAATAAGTTAACCCGACCTAATATGAAATACTACCCACCAAATTTGTCTTCCTAGCAAGAAAACCTAATGGACGACTGAGTTCCTGCAATATAACACTTCTTATTTGACAAATATAACATTCCTTTGGCTTGACAAATAGAAGTGTTATATTGCAGGAACTCAGTCGTCAATTAGGTTTTCTTGTTAGGAATACAAATTGAGTGGTTAATAATTCATATTAGGTCGGGTTAACTTATTGAGACAGGGCGGGGCGTAGTTGAATTTATTTTCTTTTAAATTGAATAGTTCATTTAATTTCAGCCGTTCACGTGTTCTATGTTAGTCATAAGTGTATATTTAGCCCGAAAGTATAACGGGAGGGGTATATTTAGCCCGAAAATATATCTAGGGGTATATTTAAATTATTTCATATTGTACAGGGTTATATTTGACCCTTTCCCGAACGTAAAGATCAAGAATATAAAATAAATTAATTAAAATGGTTTGAGGGATACTTTTGTCCTTAATAGACTTATCCCATGGTATTATATCCCATGTATTACTAATACCTCCAAATACAAGGTATCAGTAACACATCATATAATATCATGTCGGAGGTATAACTAATCCATGGATTAGTTATACATAGACCCAATTCACTACCAAACATAGTATTAAATAATATCATACATAATACATGGACTATTTCTTTTAATATGGCTTGCCAAACGATCGCTATATGTATTATTCTTGATACTATTTGATTCTTTTATGGTACAATTATTAATTTTAATAATTATTATAGATCAATGAAGTTAATGTATAGTAAAACATGATATTTATAATTAATAATTTATTAATATATATAAATAAAGATAGAATCGTCCTTAATACACTAAGGGGTCGTTTGATACAAAAAAATAAATAATCAGGAAATATTAATGCTGGGACTAGTAATGCAGAGATTAATAGTGTAGGGATTAGTAATTCAGGAATTATTCTTTCCAAGTGTTCGTTTCATTGTTTCTTAACTCATCTTATGCTTGGATTGAAACTTTATAAAAAACTCTTTTTCAATTATACCCTTGAATTATTATGTAACTGAGTTAAGGTAAATATTGCTGGACAATATTATTTTTTATGGCCTTGTAACTAGCTATGAGAAGAATAATTTTGTTGTCATGTTTACTTTTTTTTCCACTTAAATTATTTAAGGATATATTGTTGTTACTTAGTATTGATTACTTACAAAATTTGTTATTTTTTAAATTAAAAAAAAAGACGAAGATAAATTATCAACTTTTAAAATTGAAAAGATGACAAAGAATAGTAAAATTGAATAAATATACATTTACACATAAAAATTACAAGTTGTAGTTTTTATATGTATGTAATTTTATAAATTGTTAAAAATAAAAATAATTAGAAAACCACACAAATATTTATATACATTCAATTAAAATCACAAACTTCATGTGGTGATATATTTGTGCTTTTAATTAGTTAATGTTAAACAACTCACATTTTGAATATCGTATCAATTTGTATTGAATTTATTTAGTGACAAACAACTTTTCTTTAAATAATTTATAAGTTAATCTATTTAAATAAATTTACTAGTACAAATATAAACCATAAATCAAGAAAATAATTAAAATGATTTGAGGGATATTTTTGTCTTTACATATACTTATCCCATGGTATTATATCCTTTGTATTGCTAATCCCTCCAAATGAAAGGTATTACTAATACATCCTATAATACCATGTAGAAGGTATAACTAATTCATGGATTAGTTATACATAATTACAAATCACTATCAAACATAGTACTAAATAATACCATCATAATACATGGACTATTTATTTTAATGCCGCCTAACAAACGATCCCTAAATCAAAGAGTTTATAGAAAATAGTTTCAACATAACAAATTTGAACATAACTAATTCATGATACTACTTTCCAACATTTTACAGTATATTGTACTGTTTTTATAAACTCAACTAAATGAACTATAAAATTTTTGTGTTATAAATATATTATGTTGTGGATGTTCATTACAAAACTTATTGGATAAACTTTTAATTGTGTTAGCTTAAATCGGATAATCATACAATTTTATAAGCTTGCACAATAACTTTTATTTTTCTATAAATAAAAAGTCAATTCAGTTCATTAGTACATGAACATGAAGTTGAATAATATATTAGATTTTTTATATAATTCTTTTTTAGTGTATTTATTTTTTACTTTTATAACACGTTATCAATACATAATATTACCGTTCGAGGTGATCTTTAAAAATATTTCAAAACTGCTAGTTTTGAAATTGCCAACAAACTTCAAGATATTAGTTAGTATATATTATGATGCTTTACAGATTGAGACAGTATGTGTTTAGCTAGTTTTAGTTTAATTCCTACACATAATAATGTTACATTTTATTTGGAAATTAAGAAAAAATGAAATCAAATAATGTATTAGCAATGTCAATCTTATGTGGAAGTTATTTTCTTGAAAACTGCAAACTAAACTACATCTTATTTTAGTTGACATTGTTGAATTCATCCCGTTTTTTAGTCAACTTTAGCTATTCAATTGGTACAAGCAATTGTTAAAAAGGAACAGTAATTGGAGTTGAAAATAAAAGATTTGGTATTTGGCAAATTGGTAAGATTTGCAACCATTCTTGACTATATTCACATATGTCATTAGAGACATAGGCATGGTTTTATCCTTCTATAAATAGAGCATTCTTGCTCATTTGTAGAACACACCAAGTTAGAGAGAAAAACCATTTTGATAGCAAAGTGAGGTATTCCATAGACTACACAAGAAAATAGTTTGTGAAGAAAAATAGAATGTGAGCGATATTTTAGTAAGACGGAAATCAAAAGAGTGTTGTTCCTTTTGAGTGTGTAGTAGTCACTTTGAGTATTGTGTTCGTGACTACACATTGTAAAATTCCTTACTATAGTAATATCAGTTGCTCCTCTTGGCTCGTGGTTTTTCCCCTTATTCAGAAGGGTTTCCACGTAAAATTCTTGGTTTCGTTATTTTCCTATTTTTTTTCCATTACTTTTATGATATATATTTTTGTGCTTGTCCGCGTTTTCCCAACAAACTGTTATCAGAGCCAAGGTTTTATCTGAGTATGCTCTGTGGTTGCAGCACAGTCTGAACTTCCACATTAGAAAAGATTTACTTTGATTTGCGATAACTATATTTTTTGTGAAAAACAATGGAAGCCAACACAAGTAAAATGATTACTTTGAATGGTGTTAATTATACCATTTGGAAGGGGGAAATGGAAGATCTGCTTTGTGTTAAGAATTTTTACAAACCTGTATTTACCACTGTAAAGCCTGATAATAAAACAGATGAAGAGTGAAATCTGTTGCATAGACAGATTTGTGGATTCATTAAGCAATGGATCGACGATAATGTGTTGAACCATATTTCTGGGGAAACACATGCTCAAACCCTATGGGAGCATCTTGAAAGTTTGTATGCTAGAAAGACTGGCAACAACAAAATGTTTTTAATAAAGAAGATGTTGAGTTTGAAGTATCATGATGGTTCTCCGATGACAGACCATCTGAATAATTTTCAGGGGATTATGAACCAATTATCTGCTATCGGCATCAAATTTGATGAAGAAATTCAAGGCCTGCTTCTACTTGGTTCCCTACTAGATTCTTGGAAAACATTTAGAACGTCATTGTCAAATTCTACTCAAGATGCTGTGATCTCTATGGATTCCGCCAAGAGTAGTGTCTTGAACTGTCACGACCCAAATCGGATCGCGACTGGCACCCACACTTACCCTCCTATGTGAGCGAACCAACCAATCTAACCCTTAACATTTCAATATAATATCAACAGAAAGTAATGCGGAAGACTTAACTCATTAATAAAAACCAATTCAATAACTTCTAAAATCCAGCATCTATTATTTCCCAAAATCTGGAAGTCATCACCACAAGAACATCTATGATCAAATTACTAAACTAAGAGTATTCTAAAAAGCTAAAACAAGTAAAAGCTAGTCCATGCCGGAAGTTCAAGGCATCAAGACAGGAGGAAGAAAGTCCGGTCCAAGCTAGAAGCGTTAGCTCACCCTGAAGATCCGATGTGACGAAGACTGGCTAGAATTGCGGTTGAGTTTAAGACGACGACACGTTTGCTGCACTCCACAAATAACAAGAAGAAAACATAAAAGTAGGGGTCAGTACAAAACACGGGTACTGAGTAGATATCATCGGCCAACTCAAAATAGAAAACAGTATGTACCAAGTAATATCATAAATTCAACTATAATACTCAACATGTAGCAACAACAAGTACTATATCATTAACAATCACCGTTAAGTTCACACATGAGGAATCAAGCCTCAATACCATGCTCATTTGGGAATTAGATTCATTAGATTGAGTATATTAACATCTTTCAAGATTCATTATCTTTATTCCTCTTGTGTCGGTACGTGACACTCCAATCCCCTACTACTATGTGTCGGAACATGACACTCCGATCCCTTACTACTACGTGTCAGTTCGTGACACCCGATCCCCTAAATATATGTGTCGGTTCGTGACACCCGATCCCCTAAATCTACGTGTCGGTTCGTGACACCCGATCCCCTAAATCTACGTGTCGGTTCGTGACACCCGATCCCCTAATCTCATTCTATCAATTCATCAAGCCTTCTCTTATACCAAGGCATCATCAATCTCATTACTTTAGTTCATCAAGCCTTCTTTTATACCAAGGCATCATCAATCTCATTACTTTAGTTCATCAAGCCTTCTTTTATACCAAGGCATTATCATTAACAAGAGATTGGATTTTTATCAAGATTTGGGATTCAATAGCTTCATCATGCTTATTTCATCACAATCATATAATCACATTCATGCATGCATACAATTAAGCACATATAAGGGTTTACAATACTTCCCAATACATATCATTCGCTATTAAGAGTTTACTATGAAATCATAAAAACCATAACCTACCTCCACCGAAGATTCGTGATCAAGCAAGCGATTTCCCAAGCTTTGTGTTTTTCCTCTCGTTCGATCCTCTCTCTATCGTTTCTCTTTCCTTCTTGTTGTTCTTTCTATTTTCTTTATTCAAACCCTCTTTCTTTTACCCTAATTAGTATATACTTAAGAATAAAAGATGGAAATAATAACCCACTAATTAACTTAAGGTTACCTCTTTTAACCCCCAAGTAATTAGACTTATTAAAATTAACCCACTAACTTTATAATTAAAGCAGGAATAGTCAAAAATGTCCCTTAAAACGTATAAAGAAATCCGACCTGCATCGGGATTACGCAGTCTGTGACGGCCCGTCGCGCCTGCGACGGTCCGTCCTGCTGCTCCGTCACAGACTTCAAAGACTCAATTTCTCTGAAGGGTCTGTGACGGTCCGACCGTCACACCTGTGATGGTCCGTCCTGCCATTCCGTTTCGAAGTTCAGAGAGTCGATTTTCAGTACCCAATTTCAGATTTTCTAAGTGTTTTGAAACGAGACCCTGCGACGGTCCGTCGTGCCCATGACGGTCCGTCGTGGGTTCCGTCGTCTCAACCTGTTTTTCCAGAAATAAAATCTGCTGCTCAAAACGACTAAACAGGTCGTTACAATAGATACCAATTTACCCATCGTTCGTCCCCGAACGATCACAAGGAGAAAAACAAGGGCGAAAAGGAGTACCTGAATCTGTAAACAGGTGTGGGTATCTTTCTCGCATATCTGCCTCCTTCTCCCAAGTGGCTTCTTCTACGGGTCGATTCTTCTATTGAACTTTGATGGACGCAATCTCCCTTGACCTCAACTTGCGCACTTCTCTATCTAAAATGGAAACAGGCTCCTCCTCATAAGATAAATTTTCATCAAGCAGAACTGAATCCCAACGAATGATGTAGCCTCCATCCCCATGGTATTTTTTCAACATAGACACGTGAAATACCGGATGCACTCCGGACAGCCCTGGAGGCAAGGCTAACTCATAAGCCACCTCCCCTACTCGCTTAAGTACTTCAAAGGGACCAATATACCTTGGGCTTAATTTACCCCTTTTTCCAAAACGCATCACCCCTTTCATGGGCGAAACCTTCAGCAAGACTTGTTCACCCTCCATGAATTCCAAGTCTCTAACCTTTCGATCTGCATATTCCTTTTGCCTACTTTGCGCCGCCAACAGCTTTTCTTGAATAGATTTCACTTTCTCCAATGAATCCCTCAAAAGGTCAGTACCCCAGGGTCTAACCTCAAATGCATCAAACCACCCAATGGGAGACCTACATCTTCTCCCATATAGTGCCTCAAATGGGGCCATATCAATACTGGAGTGATAGCTATTGTTGTAGGAGAACTTTGCTAAGGGTAAGAAGCTATCCCAATGACCACCAAATTCTATCACACATGCACGAAGCATATCCTCCAACACTTGAATCGTTCGCTCAGACTGACCATCGGTCTGAGGATAGAACGCAGTACTAAGGTCCAACCTAGTACCCAATTCCGCATGCAATGTTTTCCAAAACTTAGAAGTAAACTGCGTACCTCTATCTGATATGATGGAGAGTGGAACCCCATGCAACCGAACAATTTCTGAGATGTAAATTTTGGCTAACTTCTCTGCATTATAAGTCACCTTAACCGGAATGAAATGAGCAGACTTAGTTAACCTATCAAAAATCACCCAAATAGAATCAAACATTCCCAATGTCTTTGGAAGACCAACCACGAAATCCATTGCAATTCTCTCCCACTTCCATTCAGGAATGGGCATTCTCTGAAGTGTTCCTCCGGGCCTCTGGTGTTCATACTTTACTTGTTGACAGTTTGGACATTTAGCAATAAAATCAACAATATCACGCTTCATTCTACTCCACCAAAAGTGTTGCTTTAGGTCACGGTACATCTTGGTTGCACCAGGATGTATAGAATACCTTGAACTATGAGCCTCTGTCAGAATAGTGTTGATCAAATCGTCAACTCGGGGTACACATACCCTTCCCTTGATTCTCAAAACACCTTCCTCATCGATTTGTGCTTCCTTAGCCTTTCCTCGCAATACTTTATCTTGGATTCTGCTTAGTTTCTCATCATCAAACTATTTTCCCTTAATTTTGTCAAGAAAAGAAGATCTTGCTTCCACACAAGCCAACAATCCTCCCTTCTCATTTACTTCTAACCTCATCATGTCGTTAGCCAGAGTCTGAACCTCTCTAGCCAATGGACGTCTAGAAACTTGCAAGTGAGCTAGACTTCCCATGCTCCCTGCCTTTCTACTTAAGGCGTCTGCCACAACATTAGCCTTTCCCGGATGATACAAGATGGTGATATCGTAGTCCTTCAGTAGTTCCATCCATCTCCTCTGTCTCAAATTCAAATCCTTTTGAGTAAAGACATACGGTAGGCTACGATGATCCGTGTATACTTCGCACTTAACCCCATATAGATAGTGTCTCCATTGCTTTAATGCAAACACTACCGCAGCCAGTTCCAAATCATTGGTCGGATAGTTACGTTCATGCACCTTTAATTGCCTTGAAGCGTAAGCAATTACATTCTTCTCTTGCATTAGCACTGCACCCAAACCCGAATAGGATGCATCACAATAGACAATGAAATTCTTACCTTCCACGGGCAAGGTGAGAATTGATGCAGTAGTCAACAAAGTCTTGAGTTTCTGAAAGCTTTCCTCACATTCGTCCGACCATACAAATGGAACATTCTGCTTAGTCAAGTTCTTCAATTGGGAAGCAATGGAAGAGAATCCCTTGACAAATCGACGGTAATAGCTAGCTAAACCAACAAAGCTCCTTATTTCTGACACATTAGTAGGTCTTACCCAATTCTTCACTGTCTCATTCTTAGAAGGATCCACCATTACTCCATCCTTAGAAACTACATGCCCCAAGAAGGACACTGCATCTAGCCAAAACTCACACTTAGAGAACTTGGCATAAAGCTTTTTCTCCCTCAACATTTCCAATACAATCTTCAAATGCTCCTCATGTTCCTTCTTACTTTTAGAGTATATCAGTATATCATCAATAAATACGATCATGAAGAGGTCCAAATATGGCTTAAAAATCCCGTTCATCAAGCTCATGAACGCAGCAGGGGCATTCGTAAGACCAAAAGACATCACTACAAATTCGTAATACCCATACCTTGTTCGAAAAGCAGTCTTTTGCACATCCGTTGCCCGTATTTTCAATTGATGATAACCGGATCTCAAGTCAATGTTAGAGAAGACACAAGCACCTTGTAACTGATCGAACAAGTCATCAATGCGAGGAAGAGGATACTTGTTCTTTATGGTTACCTTGTTCAACTGCCGGTAGTCTATGCACATCCGAAAACTCCCATCCTTCTTCTTCACAAACAAAACCGGAGAACCCCAAGGAGATGCACTTGGTATAATGAAGCCTTTGCTCAACAACTCTTGAAGTTGGGCTTTTAACTCTCTTAACTCCGCGGGAGCCATTCTATAAAGGGGTATAGAAATGGGGCGAGTACCCGGTTCAAGATCAGTGCAGAAGTCAATATCCCTATCTGGTGGCATACCAGGAAGATCTGCAGGGAACACATCCAGAAACTCATAGACCACCGAAACCGACTCAATCGAAGGTACTTGGGTAGTGTCATCCTTTAGATGTGCCAAGAAAGGTAAGCACCCTTTACTAACCATTTTCTTAGCACAAAGAAAGGAGATGATACGCACCGGATTGGAAGTGTAGTCACCCTCCCACACTAACGGATCTGTCCCAGGCTTGGCTAGCATCACCGTTTTAGCATTACAATCCAAGATTGCAAAATCCGGAGAGAGCCAAGTCATACCCTGAATTACATCAAAATCAACCATTTCTAAGATAACCAAATCTACATAAGTGTTGCTCCCCACAAAGTTCACCAAACAAGACCTATATACCTTTTCAACTACCACGGACTCACCCACCGGAGTAGAAACACGAATAGGCATATCAAGTAATTCACAATGTAAATTTAGACCATTAGCAAATGAGGAAGATACATAAGAAAATATGGATCCAGGATCAAACAATACAAAAGCCATGCAATCACAAACCAGAAGATTACCTATGATGACAGCATCAGATGTCTCCGCCTCCGATCTCCCAGGGAAAGCATAACAATGGGCCCTTTCGTTTGTTTGTCCGTTGCCCCTACCATGTTGTGATGTAGTGGCTCCAGTTTGCCCATCACCCCGGCCGTTTTGGTGACCACCATTACCTCGACCACCACGTCCTCCAGAATAACGGCCTCTACCATGACCACCTCTACCTCTAGCTATTGGGGGTCTATAACTCTGTTTTGGACAATTCCTCCTAATATGTCTAGTCTCCCCACATCCATAACACTCTCTGGAGTCAAGCATAGGTCTTTCAGAGAAGTGTTGACTGGTCTGAGGTGGACCCCCAACTACAGTCTGTAGTAAAGACTGAATTGGTCGAACTGAGTAACCTCCTGAACCCTGTCCTCTAGAGGAAGAACCATTAAACTCACCTCCCTTTCGAAACCTTTTTGATGTTGATGCCATGGTGAAGTCATCTGGCTTCACTCCCTCTACCTCTATCACGAAGTCTACCACTTCTTGAAAAGATTTCACCAGAGCCGCTACTGTAAAGGTGAAATCCGCACTCGACCTCAACCCCTTCACAAAACGGTGAATCCGCTCTTGTGGACTGAAACAAAGCTGAGTGGCATATCTGGAAAGTGCACGAAACTTAGCCTCATATGCAGTAACCGACATCCTACCTTGCTCTAGGCTCAAGAATTCATCTCTTTTCCTATCCCTCAAAGTACGGGGAATATACTTCTCCATAAACAAGCTAGAGAATGATGCCCAAGTCATAGGTGGTGCCTCTGTTGGTTGACACTCAACATGTGACCTTCACCACATTTTGGCATTCCCTTGAAACTGATAAGTCACAAACTCAACACCAAACCGTTCTACTATACCCATCTTGTGTAGTAGCTCATGACAGTCAACCAGAAAATCATAGGCATCCTCAGATTCAGCACCCTTGAAGACTGGAGGTTTCAATTTCAAGAACTTACTGAAAAGTTCATGTTGATCATTTGTCATTATAGGCCCTGTAGTCAGACGAGGAAACGTGCCTATTTCCAATGGAGCATCCATGCGGGGAGCCGCAGTAGCCACATGTTGTACCTCCGGACCCTGAGGTGCTGGTGCAGAAAACACTGGAGGTGTTTGACCTTGATCAGATAACCCTCTAAGATAAGCAAGAACCTGATTGATCATGTCTGGGGTAGGTTGGGGAGGCAATCCCTCATTCTGTACTTGTTGAGTTTCCCCTTCCTCACCCTCTCTTACTACTTCTTCCGTCGGTGGAGGAGTCACTGCCCTAGTATCAGATGGGCTAGGTGCTCGTCCTCCTCCTCTAGAGGATGTCCTCCCACGACCTCTACCACGGCCTCTTGCCGTTACTCTTCCTCGAGCTACAGCCCCAGTGGCTGGCTCAGATGCTTCTTGTCTTGCCGATGTTGATGTTGGCGCAGTCGTTGCTCTAGTTCTAACCATCTGCGAAATAGTGTGGAGATGGTCAGATACCAATTTGTATCACCTAGATACCAATTGGATCCAAGTAATAACACGAAAGAAAGAATGAAAGAATGGAATTTTCCTAAAGTCTTATAGCTTCTCAAAGAAAAGTAAGGGCGTCCCCCTACCGTTCCTTAAGACTCTACTAAACTCGTTCTTGTGTGATGAGACCAACGAACCTAATGCTCTGATACCAAGTTTGTCACGACCCAAATCAGATCGCGACTGGCACCCACACTTACCCTCCTATGTGAGCGAACCAACCAATCTAACCCTTAACATTTTAATATAATATCAACAGAAAGTAATGCGGAAGACTTAACTCATTAATAAAAATCAATTCAATAACTTCTAAAATCCAACATCTATTATTTCCCAAAATCATGAAGTCATCATCACAAGAACATCTATGATCAAATTACTAAACTAAGAGTATTCTAAAAAGCTAAAACAAGTAAAAGCTAGTCCATGCCGGAAGTTCAAGGCATCAAGACAGGAGGAAGAAAGTCCGGTCCAAGCTAGAAGCGTTAGCTCACCCTGAAGATCCGATATGACGAAGACTGGCTAGAATTGCGGTTGAGTTGAAGACGACGGCACGTTTGCTGCACTCCACAAATAACAAGAAGAAAACATAAAAGTAGGGGTCAGTACAAAACACGGGTACTGAGTAGATATCATCGGCCAACTCAAAATAGAAAACAGTATATACCAAGTAATATCATAAATTCAACTATAATACTCAACATGTAGCAACAACAAGTACTATATCATTAACAATCACCGTTAAGTTCACACATGAGGACTCAAGCCTCAATACCATACTCATTTGGGAATTAGATTCATTAGATTGAGTATATTAACATCTTTCAAGATTCATTATCTTTATTCCTCTTGTGTCGGTACGTGACACTCCGATCCCCTACTACTATGTGTCGGAACGTGACACTCCGATCCCTTACTACTACGTGTCGGTTCGTGACACCCGATCCCCTAAATCTACGTGTCGGTTCGTGACACCCGATCCCCTAAATCTACGTGTCGGTTCGTGACACCCGATCCCCTAAATCTACGTGTCGGTTCGTGACACCCGATCCCCTAATCTCATTCTATCAATTCATCAAGCCTTCTCTTATACCAAGGCATCATCAATCTCATTACTTTAGTTCATCAAGCCTTCTTTTATACCAAGGCATCATCAATCTCATTATTTTAGTTCATCAAGCCTTCTTTTATACCATGGCATCATCATTAACAAGAGATTGGGTTTTTATCAAGATTTGGGATTCAATAGCTTCATCATGCTTATTTCATCACAATCATATAATCACATTCATGCATGCATACAATTAAGCACATAGAAGGGTTTACAATACTTCCCAATACATATCATTCGCTATTAAGAGTTTACTATGAAAGCATAAAAACCATAACCTACCTCCACCGAAGATTCGTGATCAAGCAAGCGATTTCCCAAGCTTTGTGTTTTTCCTCTCGTTCGATCCTCTCTCTATCGTTTCTCTTTCCTTCTCGTTGTTCTTTCTATTTTCTTTATTCAAACCCTTTTTCTTTTACCCTAATTAGTATATACTTAAGAATAAAAGATGGAAATAATAACCCACTAATTAACTTAAGGTTACCTCTTTTAACCCCCAAGTAATTAGACTTATTAAAATTAACCCACTAACTTTATAATTAAAGCAGGAATAGTCAAAAACGTCCCTTAAAACGTATAAAGAAAACCGACCAGATCGGGATTACGCGATCTGTGGCGACCGTCGCGCTGCGACGGTCCGATCTCCGCTCCGTCACGACTTGAGAGACTCAATTTCTCTGGCGTGCAGCGATGGTCCGTCACACTGCGGACGGTCCGTCCTGCCATTCCGTTTCGAAGTTTAGAGAGTCAATTTTCATTACCCAATTTCAGATTTTCTAAGTGTTTTGAAACGAGACCCTGGGACGGTCCGTCGTGCCCATGACGGTCCGTCGTGGGTTCCGTCGTCTCAGCCTGTTTTCCAGAAATAAAATCTGCTGCTCAAATCGACTAAACAGGTCGTTACATGAACGAAAAGATGAGAAGAAAAACTCAAGGTTCCTCTTCGTCGGATGTCCTGATTACTGGCCCCAGGGGGAGAAATAAAACTCATGGTTCTCAGCATAGAGAACAAAATAGGAGCAAATCCAAAGGCAGACTTAAGGATATTGAGTTCTATCATTGTGGCATGAAAGGGCACACAAAGAAGTTCTGCAGGAAGTTGAAGAGGGACAACAAAAACAAAGAGGAAACTAAAGAAGATGGCAATGAAAATTGCCTAGCCACCGTCACCACCGAAGATCTTGTTACCGTTCTTGATGCAAACATGATAAATATTGCTTGTGATGAGTCAAGCTGGGTTGTGGACACTGGTGCCGCATCTCATGTGACATCAAGGAAGGATTTTTTCTCTTTCTACACTTCTGGTGATCTTGGAAACTTGAGTATGGGTAATGAGATTGTTTCTAGGGTGGTTGGTATTGGTACAATGTGTTTGGGAACTAGTGTTGGAACTAAACTAGTTTTGAACAATGTGAAACATGCTCCTGATGTTCGTCTGCACCTAATTTCTGTTGGTGTTTTAGATGATGAAGGATATGTTAGTACCAACGGTGATGGAAAATGGAAGGTTATTAAGGGTTCCTTGGTTGTGGCTTGTGGTAACAAACGTCGTGGTCTATACTGAACTACGGCCTCTACTTGTGTTGATATAGTGAATGCGGTTGAGAGTGATAACTCTTCAACATTATGGCACAAAAGTCTTAGCTACATTAGAGAGAAAGGGCTTAATGTTCTAGCCAAGAAGAAATTATTGTCAAATTTCCAAAGTGCTAAATTAGAAAAATGTGAGCAGTGCTTGGCTGGTAAACAAAATAGAGTTTCCTTTAAGTCCTACCCTCCTTCGAGAAAGACAAAGTTGCTTGAGTTAGTGCAATCTGATTTATGTGGTCCAATGAAGACAAAGACATTGGGTGGTGCACTTTACTTTGTCACTTTCATTGATGATTGCTGGAGAAAACTTTGGGTATTTATGTCTTGATGACTAAAGACCAAATGTTAGGTGTCTTTAAGCAGTTTCAGGCTTCAGTTGAAAGAGAAACTGGAAAGAAAGTGAAATGTATTCGTACTGATAATGGCGGTGAATATTGTGAACCATTTGACGAATACTGCAAGCATCAAGGTATTAGACACCAGAAGACTCCTCCCAAGACTCCTCAGCTTAATGGTTTGGCTGAGAGGATGAACAGGACCTTGATGGAAAGAGTTAGATGTTTTCTTTCTGAAGCAAAGTTGCCAAACTCATTTTAGGGTGAGGGTTTATTGACCGCTGCACATGTTATTAATCTATCTCCTGCTGTTGCTTTGCAAAGTGATGTACCAAATAGTGTTTGGTATGGAAAGGATGTTTCCTCTGACCATTTGAGAGTATTTGGTTGCAAAGCTTTTGTACATCTGCCGAAAGATGAGAGGTCAAAGTTAGATGCCAAGACAAGGCAATGCATCTTCATTGGATATGGACTAGATAAATTTGGTTACAGGCTATGTGATCCAATTGAAAAGAAACTTGTGAGAAGCCGTGATATTATTTTCATGGAGAATCAAACAATTGAAGATATTGAGAAAGCGGAGAAGGTAGAATCTTCATGTTTGATGGTATAGTTCATCATGATGAAGTTCCTCACATAATTGTGCATGATGTTGTTGGGTTTGATAATCATGGTGACGCCCAGAATCATCTATCGAATCAACATGTTGATGTTGATAATAACAATGATATTGTTATTGAAAATCCTGTTGCTCATGAAGTTGTGGACGAATCAAATATTCCACTCCGCAGGTTCACAAGATAGCAGTTTCCTTCCTCCCATTATTCACCCAATGAGTATGTGTTACTCACTGACGGGGGAGAACCTGAATGTTATGAGGAGGCCATGAAAGATGAGCACAAGAATCAATGGATTGAACCCATGCAAGACGAGATGAAGTCTTTGCATGAGAACCACACTTATGAGTTGGTAAAATTGCCCAAGAGCATGAGAGCTTTGATGAAATATTTTCTCCTATTGTGAAAATGTCCTCGATTCGCATAATTCTAGGTTTGGCTGCTAGTCTTAATTTAGAAATTGAGCAGATGGATGTGAAGACGGCTTTCCTTCACGGTGACCTAGAAGAAGAGATTTATATGGAACAACCTGAGGGCTTCAAAGTAGATGGTAAATAAAATTTTGTATGCAAACTAAAAAAGAGTCTCTATGGCCTAAACAAGCTCCCAGAGAGTGGTATAAAAACTTTGAATATTTTATGGGGGGATCAAGGCTATAAGAAGACTTCTTCAGATCATTGCGTATTTGTACAAAAATTTTCTGACAATGATTTTAGCATCTTTTTGTTGTATGTGGATGATATGTTGATTGTGGGCAAGAATACTTTCAAGATTGACGAGTTGAAGAGAGAGTTGTGTAAGTCTTTTTCTATGAAAGACTTGGGTCATGCCAAGCAAATTTTGGGCATGAGAATTGCTCATCTTAGAGATAAAAGGAAGATTTATTTGTCCCAGAAGAAGTACATTGAACGTGTACCGGAGCGTTTCAATATGAAGAATGCTAAGCCTTTTAGTATACCTCTTGCTGGTCATATGAAGTTGAGTAAGAAGATGTGCCCTACAACTAGGGAGGAAAAAGAGAACATGGCCAAAGTTCCATATTCCTCTGTCGTCGGAAGTCTAATGTATGCAATGGTGTGCACTAAACCTGATATTTCTCATGCAGTTGGTGTTGTCAGTAGATTTCTCGAAAATCTGAGAAAAGAGCATTAAGAAGATGTGAAGTGGATACTTATATATCTTAGAGGAAGCTCAGATGAATGCTTGTGTTTTGGAGCATCAAATCCAATCTTGAAAAGCTATACAGATTCTGATATAGAAGGTGACCTTGATAACAGAAAATTCACTACTGGATATTTGTTTACTTTTTCAGGAGGAGCTATACCATGACAATCAAAGTTGCAGAAGTGTGTTGCATTATCTATAACTGAAGCTGAGTATATTGCGGCTAATGAAGCTGGCAAGGAGATGATATGGCTAAAGCGATTTCTTCAAGATCTTGGTTTGAATCAGATGGAGTATATTGTCTATTGTGACAGTCAGAGTGCAATAGACTTGAGCAAGAACTCCATGTACCATGCAAGAACAAAACACATTGACGTCAGATATCATTGGATTCGTGAGAAAGTGGAGAATGAATCATTTCACGTCAAAAAGATTCACACAAGTGAAAATCCTGCAGATATGCTGACTAAGATGATACCCAAAGACAAGTTCGAGTTATGCAAAGAACTTGTGGGTATGAGCTCTCTCTAAAGAAGTTGAAGATACCTTCTTCCAGTAAATGGGACTGGAGGGGGAGATTTATTGAATTAATCCTATCTTTTAGTCAACTTTAGCTATTCAATTGGTACAAGCAATTGTTAAAATGGAATAATAATTGGAGTTGAAAATAAAAGATTTGGTAGTTGGCAAATTGGTAAGATTTACAACCATTCTTGACTTTGCTATATTTACATATGTCATTAGTGACATAGACATGAATTTATCCTTATATAAATAGAGCATTCTTGCTCATTTGTAGAACACACCAAGTTAGAGAGAAAAACCATTTTGAGAGCAAAGTTGTAACGACCTGTTTAGTCGTTTTGAGCAGTAGATTTTATTTCTGGAAAAAAAGGCTGAGACGACGGAACCCACGACGGACCGTCGAGGGGTCTCGTTTCAAAACACTTAGAAATTTTGAAAAATGGGTACGGAAATCGACTCTTTGAACTTCGTAACGGAGCGGCAGGACGGACCATCACAGACTCTTAAGAGAAATTGAGTCTCTGAAGTCTGTGACAAGGCAGCACGACGGACCGTCGCAGGCGCGACGGGCCGTCACAGGTTCGTCCCAGGTTGCGTAATCCCAGTCTGGGTCGAATTTCTTTATACGTTTTAAGGGACGTTTTTGACTATTCCTGCTTTAATTATAAAGTTAGTGGGTTAATGTTAATAAGTCTAATTACTTGGGGGTTAAAAGAGGTAACCTTAAGTTAATTAGTGGGTTATTATTGCCATCTTTTATTCTTAATTATATGCTAATTAGGGTAAAAGAAAGAGGGTTTGAATAAGAAAAGTAGAAAGAACAAAGAGAGAGAGAGGGTCGAACGAGGAAGAAAGAAAACGAAGAACAAAGCTTGGGGAAATTGCTTGCTTGATCACTAATCTTCGGTGGAGGTAGTTATGGTTTTATGCTTTCATAGTAAACTCTTAATAGAGAATGAGATGTATTGGGTAGTATTGTAAACCCTTCTATCTGCTTAATTGTATGCATGCATGAATGTGATTATATGATTGTGATGAAATAAGAATGATGAAGCTATTGAATCCCAAATCTTGATAAAAAAACCCAATCTCTTGTTAATGATGATGCCTTGGTATGAAAGGAGGCTTGATGAACTAAAGTAATGAGATTGATGATGCCTTGGTATAAGAGAAGGCTTGATGAATTGATAGAATGAGATTAGGGGATTGGGTGTCACGAATCGACACGTAGATTTAGGGGATCGGGTGTCACGAACCGACACATAAAATTAGGGGATCGGGTGTCACGAACCGACACGTAGACTTAGGGGATCGGGTGTCACAAACCGACACGTAGATTTAGGGGATCGGGTGTCACGAACCGACACGTAAAATTAGGGGATCAGGTGTCACGAACTGACACGTAGATTTAGGGGATCGGGTGTCACGAACCGACACGTAGAATTAGGGGATCGGAGTGTCACGTTCCGACACATAGTAGTAAGGGAGCGGAGTGTCATGTACCGACACAAGAGGAATAAAGATAATGAATCTTAAAGATGTTAATATACTCAATTTAATGAAACTAATTCCCAAATGAGTATGGTATTGAGGCTTGAGTCCTCATGTGTGAACTTGACGGAAATTGTTAATGATATAGTACTTGTTGTTGCTACATGTTGAGTATCATAGTTGATTTTATGATATTACTTGGTATATACTGTTTCCTATTTTGCGTTGACCGATGATATCTACTCAGTACCCGTGTTTTGTACTGACCCCTACTTTTATGTTTTCTTCTTGTTATTTGTGGAGTGCAGCAAACGTGCCGTCGCCTTCAACTCAACCGCAATTCTAGCCAGTCTTCGTCACATCGGATCTTCAGGGTGAGCTAACGCTTCAAGCTTGGACTGGACTTTCTTCCTCCTGTCTTGATGCCTTGAACTTCCGGCATGGACTAGCTTTTACTTATTTTAGCTTCTTAGAATACTCTTAGTTTAGTAATTTGATCATAGATGTTCTTGTGGTGATGACTTCCAGATTTTGGGTAATAATAGATGTTGGATTTTAGAAGTTGTTGAATTGGTTTTTATTAATGAGTTATGTCTTCCGCATTACTTTCTGTTGATATTATATTGAAATGTTAAGGTTTAGATTGGTTGGTTCGCTCACATTGGAGGGTAAGTGTGGGTGCCAGTCGCGATCTGATTTGGGTCGTGACAAACTTGGTATCAGAGCATTAGGTTCGTTGGTCTCATCCCACAAGAACGAGTCTAGTAGAGTCTTAAGGAACGGTAGGGGGACGCCTTTACTTTTCTTTGAGAAGCTATAAGACTTTAGGAAAATTCCATTCTTTCATTCTTTCTTTCGTGCTATTACTTGGATCCAATTGGTATCTAGGTGATACAAATTGGTATATGACCATCTTCACTCTATTTCGCAGATGGTTAGAACTAGAGCAACGACTGCGCCAACATCAACATCGGCAAGACAAGAAGCGTCTGAGCCAGCCACTGGGGCTGTAGCTCGAGGAAGAGTAACGACAAGAGGCCGTGGTACAAATCATGGGAGGACGTCCTCTAGAGGAAGAGGACGAGCACCTAGCCCATCTGATACTAGGGCAGTGACTCCTCCACCGACTGAAGAAGTAGTAAGAGAGGGTGAGGAAGGGGAAACTGAACAAGTACAGAATGAGGGATTGCCTCCCCAACCTACCCCAGACATGATCAATCAGGTTCTTGCTTATCTTAGTGGGTTATCTGATCAAGGTCAAACACCTCCAGTGTTTTCTGCACCAGCACCTCAGGGTCCGGAGGTACAACATGCGGCTACTGCGGCTCCCCGCATGGATGCTCCATTGGAAATAGGCACGTTTCCTCGTCTGACTACAGGGCCTATAATGACAAATGATCAACATGAACTTTTCAGTAAGTTCTTGAAATTGAAACCTCCAGTCTTCAAGGGTGTCAACTGAGGATGCCTATGATTTTACGGTTGATCGTCATGAGCTACTACACAAGATGGGTATAGTAGAACGGTTTGGTGTTGAGTTTGTCACTTATCGCTTCTGGCGGAACGCCAAAATGTGGTGGCGGTCACATGTTGAGTGTCAACCAACAGAGGCACCACCTATGACTTGGGCATCATTCTCTAGCTTGTTTATGGAGAAGTATATTCCCCGGACTTTGAGGGATAGGAAAAGAGATGAATTCTTGAGCCTAGAGAAAGGTAGGATGTCGGTTACTGCATATGAGGCTAAGTTTCGTGCACTTTCCAGATATGCCACTCAGCTTTGTTTCAGTCCACAAGAGCGGATTCGCTGTTTTGTGAAGGGGTTGAGGTCAGAATTACGGATTTCAGCCTTACAGGTCGCGGCTACAACGAAATCTTTTCAAGAAGTGGTAGACTTCGTGATAGAGGTAGAGGGAGTGAAGCCAGATGACTTCACCATGGCATCAACATTAAAAAGGTTTTGAAAGGGAGGTGAGTTTAATGGTTCTTACTCTAGAGGACAGGGTTCCGGAGGTTACTCAGTTCGACCAATTCAATCTTCACTACAAACTGTAGTTGGGGGTCTACCTAAGACCGGTCAACACTTCTCTGAGAGACCTATGCTTGACTCCAGAGAGTGTTATGGATGTGGGGAGACTGGACATATTAGGAGGAATTGTCCAAAACAGAGTTATAGACCCCCAATAGCTAGAGGTAGAGGTGGTCATGGTAGAGGCCGTTATTCTGGAGGACGTGGTGGTCGAGGTAATGGTGGTCACCAAAACGGCCGGGGTGATGGGCAAACTAGAGCCACTACAACACAACATGGTAGGGGCAACGGACAGACAAGTAATGGGGCCCATTGTTACACTTTCCCTGGGCGATCTGAGGCGGAGACATCTGATGCTGTCATCACAGGTAATCTTTTGGTTGGTGATTGCATGGCTTCTGTATTGTTTGATCCTGGATCCACATTTTTTTATGTATCTTCCTCATTTTCTAATGGTCATAATTTACATTGTGAATTACTTGACATGCCTATTCGTGTTTCTACTCCGGTGGGTGAGTCTGTGATAGTTGAAAAAGTGTATAGGTCTTGTTTGGTGACTTTTGTGGGGAGTAACACTTATGTAGATTTGTTTATCTTAGAAATGGTTGACTTTGATGTAATTCTGGGTATGACTTGGCTTTCTCCGAATTTTGCGATCTTGGATTGTAATGCTAAAACTGTGACGTTAGCCAAGCCTGGGACAAATCCGTTAGTGTGGGAGGGTGACTACACTTCCAATCCGGTGCGTATCGTCTCCTTTCTTCGTGCTAAGAGAATGGTTAGTAAGGGTTTTTTAGCTTTCTTGGCACACCTCCGGGATGATACTACCCAAGTACCTTCGATTGAGTCGATTTCGATTATCCGCAAGTTTTTGGATGTGTTCCCTGCAGATCTTCCTGGTATGCCACCAGATAGGGATATTGACTTCTGCATTGATCTTGAACCGGGCACTCGCCCCATTTCTATACCCCCTTATAGAATGGCTCCCGTGGAGTTAAGAGAGTTAAAGGCCCAACTTCAAGAGTTGTTGAGCAAAGGCTTCATTAGACCAAGTGCATCTCCTTGGGGTGCTCCGGTGTTATTTGTGAAGAAGAAGGATGGGAGTTTTCGGATGTGCATAGACTACCGGCAGTTGAACAAGGTAACTATTAAGAACAAGTATCCTCTTCCTTGCATTGATGACTTGTTCGATCAGTTACAAGGTGTTTGTGTCTTCTCTAAGATTGACTTGAGATCCGGTTATCATCAATTGAAAATACGGGCAACGGATGTGCCAAAGACTGCTTTTCGAACGAGGTATGGGCATTACTAATTTGTAGTGATGTCTTTTGGTCTTACGAATGCCCCTGCTGCGTTCATGAGCTTGATGAACGGGATTTTTAAGCCATAATTGGACCTCTTCGTGATCGTATTTATTGATGATATACTGATATACTCTAAAAGTAAGAAGGAACATGAGGAGCATTTGAAGATTGTATTGGAAATGTTGAGGGAGAAAAAGCTTTATGCCAAGTTCTCTAAGTATGAGTTTTGGCTAGATGCAGTGTCCTTCTTGGGGCATGTAGTTTCTAAGGATGGAGTAATGGCGGATCCTTCTAAGATTGAGACAGTGAAGAATTGGGTAAGACCTACTAATGTGTCAGAAATAAGGAGCTTTGTTGGTTTAGCTAGCTATTACCGTTGATTTGTCAAGGGATTTTCTTCCATTGATTCCCAATTGACGAACTTGACTAAGCAGAATGTTCCATTTGTATGGTCGGACGAATGTGAGGAAAGCTTTTAGAAACTCAAGACTTTGTTAACCACTGCACCAATTCTCACTTTGCCCGTGGAAGGTAGGAATTTCATTGTCTATTGTGATGCATCGTATTCTTGTTTGGGTGCAGTGCTAATGCAAGAGAAGAATTTAATTGCTTATGCTTCAAGGCAATTAAAGGTGCACGAACGTAATTATCCGACCCATGATTTGGAATTGGCTGCGGTAGTGTTTGCCTTAAAGCAATGGAGACACTATCTATATGGGGTTAAGTGCGAAGTATACACGGATCATCGTAGCCTACAATATGTTTTTACTCAGAAGGATTTGAACTTGAGACAGAGGAGATGGATGGAACTACTGAAGGACTACGATATCACTATCTTGTATCATCCGGGAAAGGCTAATGTTGTGGCAGACGCCTTAAGTAGAAAGGCAGGGAGCATGGGAAGTCTAGCTCACTTGCAAGTTTCTAGACGTCCATTGGCTAGAGAGGTTCAGACTCTGGCTAACGACTTGATGAGGTTAGAAGTAAATGAGAAGGGAGGATTGTTGGCTTGTATGGAAGCAAGATCTTCTTTTCTTGACATGATTAAGGGAAAACAGTTTGATGATGAGAAACCAAGAAGAATCCAAGATAAAGTATTGCGAGGAGAGGCTAAGGAAGCACAAATCGATGAGGAAGGTGTTTTGAGAATCAAGGGAAGGGTATGTGTACCCCGAGTTGATGACTTGATCAACACTATTCTGACAGAGGCTCATAGTTCAAGGTATTCTATACATCCTGGTGCAACCAAGATGTATCGTGACCTAAAACAACACTTTTGGTGGAGTAGAATGAAGCGTGACATTGTTGATTTTATTGCCAAATGTCCAAACTGTCAACAAGTAAAGTATGAACACCAGAGGCCCGGAGGAACACTTCAGAGAATGCCCATTCCTGAATGGAAGTGGGAAAGGATTGCAATGGACTTCGTGGTTGGTCTTCCCAAGACAATGGGTAAGTATGACTCTATTTGGGTGATTGTTGATAGGTTAACTAAGTCTGCTCATTTCATTCCGGTCAAGGTGACTTACAATGCAGAGAAGTTAGCCAAAATCTATATCTCATAAATTGTTCGGTTGCATGGGGTTCCACTCTCCATCATATCAGATAGAGGTACGCAGTTTACTTCTAAGTTTTGGAAAATATTGCATGCGGAATTGGGTACTAGGTTGGACCTTAGTACTGCGTTCCATCCTCAGACCGATGGTAAGTCTGAGCGAACGATTCAAGTGTTGGAGGATATGCTTCGCGCATGTGTGATAGAATTTGGTGGTCATTGGAATAGCTTCTTACCCTTAGCAGAGTTCTCCTACAACAATAGCTATCACTCCAGTATTGATATGGCTCCATTCGAAGCATTGTATGGGAGGAGATGTAGGTCTCCCATATGTTGGTTTGATGCATTTGAGGTTAGACCTTGGGGTACTGACCTTTTGAGGGATTCATTAGAGAAAGTGAAATCTATTCAAGAAAAGCTGTTAGCGGCGCAAAGTAGGCAAAAGGAATATGCAGATAGAAAAGTTAGAGACTTGGAGTTCATGGAGGGTGAACAAGTCTTGCTGAAGGTTTCACCCATGAAAGGGGTGATGCGTTTTGGAAAAAGGGGTAAATTGAGCCCAAGGTATATTGGTCCTTTTGAAGTACTTAAGCGAGTAGGGGAGGTGGCTTATGAGTTAGCCTTGCCTCCAGGGCTGTCCGGAGTGCATCCGGTATTTCACGTGTCTATGTTGAAAAGATACCATGGGGATGGAGACTACATCATTCGTTGGGATTCAGTTCTGCTTGATGAAAAATTGTCTTATGAGGAGGAGCCTGTTGGCATTTTAGATAGAGAAGTTCGCAAGTTGAGGTCAAGGGAGATTGCGTCCATCAAAGTTCAATGGAAGAATCGACCAGTCGAAGAAGCCACTTGGGAGAAAGAGGCTGATATGCAAGAAAGATATCCACACCTGTTTACAGATTCAGGTACTTCTTTTCGCCCTTGTTTTTCTTCTTATGATCGTTCGAGGACGAACGATGGGTAAATTGGTATCTATTGTAACGACCTGTTTAGTCGTTTTGAGCAGCAGATTTTATTTCTGGAAAAACAGGTTGAGACGATGGAACCCACGATGGACCGTCATGGGCACGACGGACCGTCGAGGGGTCTCGTTTCAAAACACTTAGAAATTCTGAAAAATGGGTACAGAAATTGACTCTCTGAACTTCGTAACGGAGCGGCAGGATGGACCGTCACAGGTGTGACGGACCATCACAGACTCTTCAGAGAAATTGAGTCTCTGAAGTCTTTGACGGAGGGGCCAGACGATCGCGGCAGCGCCGACGGCCGTCATAGGTTGCGTAATCCCAGTCTGGGTCGGATTTCTTTATACGTTTTAAGGGACGTTTTGACTATTCCTGCTTTAATTATAAAGTTAGTGGGTTAATGTTAATAAGTCTAATTACTTGGGGGTTAAAAGAGGTAACCTTAAGTTAATTAGTGGGTTATTATTGCCATATTTTATTCTTAATTATATGCTAATTAGGGTAAAAGAAAGAGGGTTTGAATAAGAAAAGTAGAAAGAACAAAGAGAGAGAGAGAGAGGGTCGAACGAGGAAGAAAGAAAACGAAGAACAAAGCTTGGGGAAATTGCTTGCTTGATCACTAATCTTCTGTGGAGGTAGGTTATGGTTTTATGCTTTCATAGTAAACTCTTAATAGAGAATGATATGTATTGGGTAGTATTGTAAACCCTTCTATGTGCTTAATTGTATGCATGCATGAATGTGATTATATGATTGTGATGAAATAAGCATGATGAAGCTATTGAATCCCAAATCTTGATAAAAAACCCAATCTCTTGTTAATGATGATGCCTTGGTATGAAAGGAGGCTTGATGAACTAAAGTAATGAGATTGATGATGCCTTGGTATAAGAGAAGGCTTGATGAATTGATAGAATGAGATTAGGGGATCGGGTGTCACGAACCGACACGTAGATTTAGGGGATCGGGTGTCATGAACCGACACGTAGAATTAGGGGATCGGGTGTCACGAACCGACACGTAGATTTAGGGGATCGGGTGTCACGAATCGACACGTAGATTTAGGGGATCGGGTGTCACGAACCGACACGTAGAATTAGGGGATCGGGTGTCACGAACCGACACGTAGATTTAGGGGATCGGGTGTCACGAACCAACACGTAGAATTAGGGGATCGGAGTGTCACGTTCCGACACATAGTAGTAAGGGAGCGGAGTGTCACGTACCGACACAAGAGGAATAAAGATAATGAATCTTGAAAGATGTTAATATACTCAATTTAATGAAACTAATTCCCAAATGAGTATGGTATTGAGGCTTGAGTCCTCATGTGTGAACTTGACGGAAATTGATAATGATATAGTACTTGTTGTTGCTACATGTTGAGTATCATAGTTGATTTTATGATATTACTTGGTATATACTCTTTCCTATTTTGAGTTGGCCGATGATATCTACTCAGTACCCGTGTTTTGTACTGACCCCTACTTTTATGTTTTCTTCTTGTTCTTTGTGGAGTGTAGCAAACGTGCCGTCGCCATCAACTCAACCGCAATTATAGCCAGTCTTCGTCACATCGGATCTTCAGGGTGAGCTAACGCTTCAAGCTTGGACTGGACTTTCTTCCTCCTGTCTTGATGCCTTGAACTTCCGGCATGGACTAGCTTTTACTTATTTTAGCTTCTTAGAATACTCTTAGTTTAGTAATTTGATCATAGATGTTCTTGTGGTGATGACTTCCAGATTTTGGGGAATAATAGATGTTGGATTTTAGAAGTTATTGAATTGGTTTTTATTAATGAGTTAAGTCTTCCGCATTACTTTCTGTTGATATTATATTGAAATGTTAAGGTTTAGATTAGTTGGTTCGCTCACATAGGAGGGTAAGTGTGGGTTCCAGTCGCGATCCGATTTGGGTCGTGACAAAAGTGAGGTATTCCATAGACTATACAAGAAAATAGTGTATGAAGAAAAATACAATGTGAGCGATATTTTAGTAAGACGGAAATCAAAAGAGCGTTGTTCCTTTTGAGTGTGTAGTATTCTTTTGAGTATTGTATTCGTGACTACACAGTGTAAAATTCCTTACTATAGCAATATCAGTTTCTCCTCTTGGCTCGTGGTTTTTTTCCCTTATGAAGGGTTTTCACGTAAAATTCTTGGTGTCGTTATTTTCCTATTTTATTTCCATTACTTTTATCATATATATTTTTATGCTCGTCCGCGTTTTCCCAACATACTCCTCATTCATTTATCTATTTGCTTTTCTTTTCTTATTTCCTTTTTCTAGTTCATGAAACTAATTTTTATTTTATATATACAGAGAAACGATGAGTATTGTCAATATGTCAGATTCGTGTGTAGAGACTTTTTTTAAAGAAGCTTATTATTTAACCTTTTCAATAATTCACAATGTATTTTCTAGATATAGCTCTTTACTTTCACTAAATGTTCCTTTTTAGAAATTTAGCTTTTATGAAGATATAACTTTTAAAATATTTTAATCTATTGCTCCCGGATTTTAATATTTTCAAGAAGCAATATAAAATATATACTCCACAATCTGGAAGAGGATAAATTGTTTTCCTTTCATTTGTATGGGGGACAACTTTAAACAAAACTTTAGGAGTTAGGATTAAGGTATTGCGAGTGGGGTGGGAGTTACTTATTCTAGTTTTTCCATTATATTATTAAATATTTCCTTGTTACTGTATGTGACTATTGATATATTATGATACTTTTTAAAAAAGACTTTTAAAATTTATAATCTAAATTTTTTTTTGATATTTATATAATTGTAAATTATTTTATTAGGGTAAAGGGGAGGGATTTTAATGTTATATTATTTCTAATAATAATGTACATTTTTGTGAAACTGACAGAAAAAACTATCGCTAAAATGGGATGAAAGGAATTACATTATTTAAAACAAAAGAATATGTTTGATCTCTTGGGATGTTTTTATCGTGCATCCCCCCACCCACCCCACCTTTTTTTAAAATAATTTGTTGTAATCTTAATAGACAGAGTATGTGATAAATATTGGTAAAATTAATTAAAATACGTGTAAATTAGCCTTGACATTCCAAAGAAAAAAAAAGAGAGAGAAAAATATCCATTTCTGCACCTAATAGAAAGTGGAGCCATATTAAATTCCTTTGTATGTAGAACCAATCAAAATGTGATAAATGTTGAACTATTTTTCTGTCAAAGCATCTTTATTTTCCTGACCCATTTCATACATATTAGAGAGGTGTTGTGCTTGACTTGGAAAAATGTTTCAGCTTTTTTTTGATTCTAAGGAATGACCAACACTACATATTTGGATGTTTCTGTGTGCTCATATTTAATGGGAAAAATGATCCAAAGTGGAAAATTTGAAGATTTGACTTTTTGGCAATGAGGTAGTGGTCCTTCAACCACACATTTAAAATTATGAAATGCATATAGATTTATTTTGCACTAAAAAGTATTGAATTCAATTGAATTTATCAAATTCTTGCTCTATCTACTTGTTTATGAAGAGGGATTAAAGTACTAAAAAAAATTGTATGAGAGTGATAATACTCTTTCATCTACAATATAAAATTTTTCAATGTAAATTAATATTTAATCGAATTCAAATAAAAATAATGATGATAATAAAGAAGAGCACTAAGGTGCAAAATTTCCAAATTGGCAACATATGTGTGAAATAACGTGTGTACTCTAGAAGATTGCTGACATATGTACTGTGTGTCAAGAAAAATAATTTGGAGGTCTGAATTTTAATCATTCAGATTTATCCCATTAAGTATGTTTGATTTTTAGGTCTGAATCTGAATCATTCAAATTCAACCCATTAAGTTCATTTGTTTAATTTAAAAAAAAACTCTTAATGGGCCTGAAGAGTTCTGAATGAATCAGATCTGTAGGAGACTCTTAACAACATTCAAGCTTATTTGATAAGTTATCGAATAATAAAGGAAAAAAAGATAAATATACCCCCGAAATATTGTAAATGGTACGTAGATACTCTTCGTCATACTTTAGGGACATTGGTGCCCCTGCCGTCAAAAAACTAGAGCGTATATGCCCTTTAGTCTAATGGAAGACTAAATAGGGACACGTGACACAAATCATATTCATCGATCCGATGTCGGGTTGATGGATAAGATTATGACACGTGTATGTCCATTAGTATATAGGATATATATGTTCTAGTTTTTTGACGGCAGAGAGACCTATGTCCCTGAAGTATGATGGAGGATATCCGCATACCATTTATGATATTTCCGGAGTATATTACTCCTTTTTCCCAATAATAAACATATCTTCTCTGCTTTGGATGTGTCTTTTTATCTCATAACTAAAAATTCTCTTTCTCACTTTTCTCAGTCGAACACCATTTTTCTCAACTGATAAGTTTTCATAAATACTTTCAAGTATTTTTTCTATATTTACAATTTTCTTGTATTGATGTGTGTCAAGAACACTAGTTGCAATAATATTTTTGGTGTATTGTTGTTTATCAAGGTTTTTGAATGAAAAAATAATACTCCAAGATCATGATTATTAAAACTTTTAGAACTTTTTTTGAATAATAGTTATATATTTTGTTGAAATGAAAAATTTATAATATTTTACTAATATAATGTTTAATTTCACTTCTGCATTCATATATTGAAAACAAACAATATTAATTATTTAGTGTTCAGATTTAAAGATCATATCTTGATATTCAGATGTGTATTCAAATCAAAACACCCAAATCTTAATGAAAATCTTAATATTCAGATGTGTATCTTAATGGAAACAAATGAGGCCTTTAGTTATCCCAAGATAACTTATCCTACCACGTATATGAGATAACTTATCCCATCATTATACTATAAATGGTGGGATAAATTATCTCAAACATGTAAATCAAAGAAGATATCTAAATTTCATTCTAGGACTAATTTTTTTATCCCAAAACTAATTGTACTTATCCCTCACACCAAACTAGCCCTTAGTGTAATTATGTATTGTGGAAAATGATTTTCGTTGTTGTTGCGTATAGTTTTCAAAAACTTTTGGGAATTCTCATCAATTTGATTTTTATCCGGGCAAGATGTAAACTTCTGAACTAATTTTTTTAACGTATAGTAATTTGCTTTTGCCTTGCTTCTCAATTCTTCTATACTTCTCATTAGGTTTTAGGCTAAAAAAATTAAACACCAATACAATTACATTGATTTTAAGCTAACTAAGAATATACAATAATATTTTTAGAGCAAAGTCAAAAGTATCGAGCCTAACTAAGAAAGCGCGGGGCAGACAAGGATTTGGGCATTAGTTTTTGCATGTACGTGGGTGAAACAGTGCATTTTTGCACCTAAGTGTTAGTATGCATCAAAGTGTTTAAGGTGCTTGAGTGTTGGCAAGATATCTTGGACGCGCAAGGCAAAGGCGTATGGAACCTTTGGGACATACATATGGGCAGTGTCGTCGGCAAGGAAAGACTATGTTTTAGCTTGACAATGCAAGGCTGCGGGACTTGATGATGGCAAGACAAAAACAATTCCAAGTGTTGACACGAGTAGACAAATTTGATGAAGTAAAGTAAGTGTTGGGCATGATGAAACATGTGCAAGGCACATGTCTTAATATATTTGAAATCGAATTTGTAATATGACTGTTAGGATAAACCTGTTAGACTTAGTTTAAATTTGGCCATGACATGTGTCAGACACATGTCAGATGTAACCGTTCTTTGTAACTGCCTTGTGTAGATATTTTAAGGGGGCTGAAATTCACTAAGGCTAAGAGAAATGTTCCGTGCCTTCGAATTATTTGTAAAACCTTTCCTTTGTTGACTTTGATGATAAAGGTTGGAAAGTGTTCCCTTATGTCATTGAGTGTTTGTTTATCTTATCTTCTCCCAAAAAAAATGAGACAAGTCTTCAAGACATAGTCAAATTCGTGGGATTTGTAGGCTGAAGTTTACAAGCGTTATAGGCTGTCTAGCAATGTTGTTTGAAGAAAAAATCACCCATGTTTCAATTTGTATCAGAGCATGGTAGAACGATGGTGACAAATATTAAATTTTGTGAACAATTGCAAAGAATTGAGCCTTCATTGGGATCACTGATTAGAGATGGGATGATCTTTCATTGGTGGATCTTTTGACTTAGATTTATAGTTGGAAACAAGAATTTGAGACATTTCGGGGAGATATTGATTTATATATAGACGAACACGTGGTTTAAAATCTAAGAATTGAAGAGAGGTAGCAACACTACAAATGGAAGGACTGTCGGAGGAAATGAAAATCTTCAGGAAAAACTTGTAGTGTTGCGCGCATAAGGACCTCTGTTAGGGGAGTCTTCTAAGGTAAAATTTCAAGAACCAAAGGCCTCTGGAGACGCAAGCAGTGCTAAGTTTATTTTAGAATTTCATATGAATTAATGAAGTACTTCACGACTACCCAGGTTGCTGAAATAGACAACTTTTATATTGCAACTATGTATTTAACAGGTGATTCAAAACTTTACAGGATGACTCAAAATGCGGACAACGAAGGTTTTGGCCGACCCAAAATTGATAATTGGGCCAAGTTAAAAAAGGAGATACATAATAAATTTCTCCCTAGAAATGCATCATAGCTGGCAAAGGATAGATCGAAAAGACTAAGGAAAAATAGTTCTGTGGGGTATTATATAAAGGAATTTACTTCTCTGATGTTATACATATAAAATATGTCTGCTAAGGAAAAAATTACATATCTTTATTTTGGGCATGCAAAGATGGTTCAAAATGAATTAAGGAGGCAGAACGGGGTGGGGGGGGGGGGGAATCGATGCCTCTGATTTCATTTTGGATTTTTGAACTACTGCTGATGTTCCTTCTAGTTCAAAACCTAAGAAAATAGGTAACGAGACGAGATACTAGAAAAGGGAGAATCGAAGGGACAATGCTTCTGAAGAAGGGAAGACACGAATGAAGCAAGGAAACAAAGACATGATTAAGGGAAAACATAGTAATTTACAAGGCTATTTAACTTGTGGTGGTACTCACTTATCTAAGGCTCGTCCAAATTAGAAAATACTGAAGGCTTTTCTTGATGGAAAGTTGAATCAATGTGAGGAGGAATATAAAGTCATGGCTGTCATAGAAAAACCTTTGGGTTTGTCTTTTAATTAGATTACTTTGATTAATAATGTTAAAGGTGTTTCCAAGGCTTCGAATCCACATGCTTCATGATTCATATCAAAATAGAAGTTCAAGAACAAAGTGTGATGTCTACGACTGATACATGGGCTACTCATACGTTTTTGGATGTCAAGATCGCTACAACTTTAGTTGACTAAAAGTACCTCTTAGGTCAAGACTGTCAACACAAAGGCAGAAGTCATTGAACACATAACTACTAGTGTGCCTATTTCTACTGAAAATTGGGTAGGAAAATATAATATAATGGTAATGCCATTAGGTGACTTTGAGATCGTACTTGAGATTGACTTCTTAAGGAACTTTATGCTTGTTTCTTTTCCTCACTCCTAGTTTTGTGAAAGGTATTTATCCATTTGGTTGGGTTGGTAAAGTTGAAAATAAAAAGGCATTGTTGTTGTCTGCTATGCTTGTTGACAATGGGTTGTGGAAGGGAGATGAAACTTTTCTTGTTTCGTTTGTTGAACTGAAGCCTAATGTGATGGTAGAAGTGCCGGATTGTATGGCTGAAGTGTCAATGCAGTTTGATTATGTGATGTCGTCTAAATTGACAAAGAAGTTGTATCTAGGAGAGATATAGATCATAAAATTGAGTTGCTTCCATGTTCAATTGCTCCTGTGTAGGCTCTTTATCACATGGCTCCAAAGTAGTTGGATGAGTTGCATAAACAATTCAATGAATTGCATGATGCTTGACTGATTAATCCATCAAGGCTCCATATGGTGCATTTTTTTAATTTTAAAAGAAGTAGGATGGGAAGCTAAGGATGTGTGTCGGCTATAGGGAATTGAATAACACAACTATGAAGAACAAATATCCAGTTCCATTGGTGCAGAATTTGATGGACAAGTTGAGCAAGGCATGATGGTTCACAAAGTTAGATCTTAAGGTAGGTGATAATACTAAGACAATATGTGTAACTAGATATGGGGATAACCTTCGGACCTGACAATCAAGGATTTAAACTAGTACCTCTTTATAAGTGAGAGTATACTTCACAACCACACTTTCTAAAGGTATAATAGATGTTGGATCGCCTACACACTTCTTCAACAACAAAATGTGAAACACCGGATGAACTGCTGCTAGTTTTTTTAGCAACTCTAACTCATCTGACACTTTACCAAGACTCAAAAAAATCTCGTTAGGGCCTACATGTATAGGACTTAGATTCCATTTCTTTCCAAATCTCATTATCCTCTTCATAGGTGACCTTTTAGAAAAACCTAATCATTAACTTGGAACTCTTATTCCCTTCTCCTTACATCAATATAGGACTTTTTTCAACTTTAGCTGTCTTAAGTCTATCTCTAATTAGTTATACTTTCTCAATATCATCATGAACTGAATATGACCCTATTCAAGGATGCTTCACCTACTTCAAACCAACCAACTGGAGATCTACATCTACAACCATACAATGCCTCAGAAGGGGCCATCTAAATGCTGGAATGATCGCTATTATTGTAGGCAAACTCTATAGGAGGAAAAATATCATCCCAACTACCCTTCTAATCGATCATGAAAGCTCTAAACATGTCCTCTAAGGTCTGAATGGTATGGTCTGCTTGACTATCCATGTGTGGACGAAATGTTGTCCTAAGGTTAACCTGAATACCAAGACCTTTTTGAAATGACTTCTAGAAATGAGAGGAAAATGGAGGACCTCAATATGAAGTGATAGACAAAGGAACCCCATTAAACCTAACTATTTCATTAATTTATAGATTTGGCATAGTCCTTTTTAGAATTTGTAGTCTTAACAGCCAAAAATTGCACAAACTTAGTGACTCTATCAACTATTATCCAAATAGCGTAATGTTGTATGTGAGTACAAAGTAACCTGTAATGAAGTCTATGTAGATCACTTCTCACTTTCAAGTAGAAATTTTGATCTCTTGAGTCATATATCCTAGCGTTTGATGTTCTACCTTCGCTTCCTGAATATTAGGGCACTTATCCACAAAATCCTCTATATCCTTTTTCATACCCTTCCACCGAAAGACTTCCCGCAAATCACACTACATTTTTGTGGAGCCTGGATGAATCAAATATCAAAAGTTATGGGCTTCTGCATGAATCTGTTGTCTCAAGTCATCCACCTAATGAACACATAATTGAACTTGGTAGCAAAGCACACCATATTCCACGTGTGAGAAAACCTCAACTCTCTGTTGAAGAACTTCACCCTTTAGTTGAAGCAATATCGGATGATGATCTTTGTTTCCTTAACCTTCGCTACCAATGAATAGTCTAACCCATTCTAAACTGTTACATCACCATTTGATATGTTTATAAGGTAAACTCCCAAGCGAGCAAACCTGTGAACATCTTTTGCTAGTTCTTTTCTTTCTTTCTCAACATGTGCTACACTGTCCATAAATAGTCTATTAAGAGAATATTCTACTACGTTGTCCTTACAAAGATGATAATGCACACTCATATCATAATACTTGAGTACTCGTGAAGATTCAACTTTTTCTGGGTGAGCACATACTGAAGGTTCTTATGGTTTGTTAACACATCTATGTGAACACAATAAAAGTAATGTCTCCAAATCTTAAGTACAAACACCATTGCTGCAAGCTCGAGGTCATGAGTTGGATAATTCTTCTTATGCACCTTAAGTTGTCTAAAAGTATAAGCAATAAACTTACCTCTCTGCATTAAAAACAACCTAGGTCGACCCTAGATGAATCACAATAAATAATATAACTGTCTAAACCCTTTTGTGGGAGGCCATCTTTGTGGGTGATTAGAGAAGGACAAAATGGAGATAAGATGGAGGAAAAGTTCAGTTACAAAGACGAACATGAAAATCAAGGAAAGATAGTGAATTGGTGCTCAAGTGGAAGTTCTTAAACACCCTTTTGTTTGTTGTTTTATGACTCACTATGGATGGAATTAACCTTTGGAGAGTGTAGCATCTGAGGTACCTATCGTGGCATGTACACACTGGAACGATCAAGAATGGTGTTAGAGTTAATTCCAGTGGAGGTGGTGTTGTGGAAAGATATGAGTGTATCACATTCACGATGGAAAGAGGCGAAGAAGGGGAAGAATTGAGAAGAAATGCCAAGAAATAGAGTAATTTAGCTGAGGAAGCTATGAATAAAAATGGTACATCAAGTGTGAATCTCAAGACTTTTGCTAATGAATTTTTACTTAGTCATAGTGAGTCACTCGTGAATAGTTGATTTTAGTAAAATTGCTAGTAATCAATTAGTTTTTAAGAGCTTGTTCTCCGTTTCAGAAAAATAATGAATTTGTTTGAAACTATTCATAATGAAATAATTTTCTTTGTTTCTGAAATAATTATTTTAAATTCTTCCTAACATAAAACATTAATTTTGTCTTTCACTAATTTCCTATCTTTTCACTTTTAATTATTTTTAGAAATCTATTTTTGGTTTTAAAAAATACAAATGAAAAGTATGCTTAAATTTTAACGGGTTTTTACATGTTTTATTTGATTTTATTTACTCATTTCAATATATAAGAAATAAACTTAATTTATAAATAAGAATTTTGAAATTAAATTTCAAATAAAATCAAAAGGAAATACATAGAAAATAAAAAGAGTAAATAAAATAAATATAAAAATAAAATAAAACAGACAATGAAGGTAAAAAAAACTAAAAAGTATAAAACAAAGCATACATGTATTAACTTAATTTAAATACAAGATAAAGAAAAAAAGATATGTACAAACATAATAAACTTATTTGATGGAAGGTGTTACATCAGTACAAAAGGTGCTAGAATATGAAAAATTGAATTCGAGGGATAATAGGACCCAAATTAAATTAAGCATGTCACTTTATTTCGTTCATATATGATTCGTGAGGGATACTTGTGCATTATTCCTTCTTTTATTCAAAATAAACATTTATTATCGATATATACTTATGTCATGCTTTTGTAGATCTTATTTATTGCACACATTATCTTTTATAATGAAACATACTATTTGCCATCATTATATTTTTAGTTACGTATTACTCTAAAGTAATCACATTTACTCTGTTATTTTTTGCTAAATAATAAAGTTGATTCTTGGTATACCAATGAATATCAAATACTTTTTAGAACTTCAAGAAAATTTGAGTAAAATGTCTATTGATATATTTTTATTTTACTTTTTTATATAATCTGAAAATATAAATGTTTAAGGTAGAAGTTTAGAGAATATGATAAATTCTTTTGTTTTTTTAATAGTACTAGCATTCATGAGCACGTGCGTTACATGTGTGAACCATTCTAAGTTGTCTTGTTGTCTATCGAGAGACATTTGTAAAGTTGTGTTTTCATGAGTGCGTGCAATATTGTATATGTAGTAGAAGTGTACATTGTGTTAAATAGTCTTCTCATGAGTGCATAAGTTATTAGAGATCTTTTAAAGTGATAAAGATTTAATTGATGCATTTCATAATATGTAGGATATTTATATGCTATAATATGAATGACATCAACAACTTAATGTGAAGCATCACATTTAAAGCATGAAAGTATTGTAAATTATGAATAATAATAATAATATTAAATTATTTGAATGCAATACAATAACAATAAACAATAAATATGAACATGAAACCACACAATGTTTGGTTAAATATCACGATTTATGAGTGGATTGAGGGACTTAACCAATTATCATAAATTATGTTAACGCATTGAGCAGTGTGGGTTGATGAAGAATAGAATATGTCTGCATAGGTGTGTTAATGTCTTCTAAACTTGAGTTATGAAGTAATGTAATATTGTTAAATCCACCATTTGTACATGAAACTTCTTTATAAATGATGTTCTTTGTGTATATCTCATTATGGCATTTGAGTTTCTTTGTTAGGACAATTACTTTTGTTCTGGACATAGATATCCCTCTTGAGAGTGCAACATACAACTGACCATGTGATAAAACATGTTGAGGCAAATACAACTCAACATTCAAAATTGTTTGACCTTGCACTTTATTTATAGTCCTTGCAAAGTAAAGACGTAC
Source organism: Solanum arcanum (assembly GCA_027789145.1). Classification (NCBI taxonomy): domain Eukaryota; kingdom Viridiplantae; phylum Streptophyta; class Magnoliopsida; order Solanales; family Solanaceae; genus Solanum; species Solanum arcanum. The sequence goes on from CM050937.1 coordinate 29,756,894, forward strand.
TGGAAATTGATTTTAAGTAAATTTAAATGGATAGCCTTCATTTTTTGGTGGTTACAGTTTAAATCTAAAAGTAAAGAAAAGCTTCGTTGCACAATGACCACTTGATATTTTAACATGCAAGACATTTAGGGAAAAACCTCGACATATCATTCGGGTGCCATTACATAAGCCATTTGTAGTGTCTAAATTCCTTAGTAGCATGACATGCACATTATCCTTTAATTATAACATTCATTATCAAGATATGTAAAAATATATCCATATTGATTTTTTTTACCTACTTTTCCTGATTGTAATTCGTGATGTATTTTCTGCAATACCTATGTGGCGGCAGTCCGTTTGTTGTTGTAGTATTTAGATATACTTCTTGGTAATAGTTGATGGTGTCATATTCAGCTGAGTCAAAGCTACTGAATGTCTTGCTTTCACCTGGGAACATGTATATTAACTTCTCATTAAGATTATCCACATTGTCAATTTTTCTTGCTATGATAGCTCATTCCATGACAAATTTTGCCCTAGAAGCATTTTATTGTAGGTTTGAAAATGTCTCTTTTATCATAGATTCTTCTAGAATTCCACCCCTATAATGCTTGAGAGTTAATTTTTCAGGAAGAAGGATTCAATTGTCTTTTATTATTGGTTCAGCTCCATTACCCACACGACGTAAGAACCCACTGAATGTTGGATCTGTTCTTACTCTCAAATTCTTCATAAATTGAATCTTCTCCATCAAAGGACAGAGATATGATTTTAGCAAGCTTGTATTATAATTTCTACTCAAGTTTATTGTGGAACTACTGGTAAAACCTGATAAAAATCTCCTCCAAAATCCATGAATTTTCCATAAAATGATTTATCGATGTCCATTATGTCTCTAAAGCTCATGTCGTCTATTTCTATTTTTTACCGGTTGGCCATTGGGGCTTCATCCCATATAACCACTTTTGATTTTCTAATCAATTTGACAACACCGCTTTTCTTTTACATGTTCGTCATAGCTGACTCATCTGTTTGTAGGGGGATCTCTAACCTTGAGTGTGTTATACGTCCTCCTGATAAAATTGAAGTTTCTATGCCACTAGTTGTTGTCGCCAAAATCTATCATACCTTTTGACCTAACTTTAATAAGCAATGCAAGGGATATGTATAGGTATGTTTTCCTAGTTCCCTAGGTCCATCCACAAAGAATGATTGTTTGCACTACTTTTGTAAATGCCCACTCTTGTTCTGAATTTAATTGTGATTGTGTATCAAACTCTTCTAAAGGTATTAACATGGATGTTCTTAATTTATTTCTCTATATTACGATGGACAATCTTTGAGCAATTTGTGATCTAGTTGAGGAATGTCATATATGTCTATGCTTTTGCCTATACATTCCAAACAATGACTAATACTATCTAGGGTACACTGTAGTATAGTATTGTGTAAGTTTCCATATAGCTTGCTAAAGTCCTCAGATATATCCTCATAACAAATATCCAAACTTTTGTAATATGCGTTGGGTTACAATGAACCAAATTGTAGCAAACAAAGTTCGGAGAGCTGATGATATTTTAAAGATAACAACCTCTTATAAACATTTTGATATACTATTATTGTACTCTAGTATCCTCTTTCTTTGACCGCTTCTCTGAAGGTATAACATTATCTTTCGTTGACAGTGACTAAGTCATTGAATGATAATGGTTCTCTTATATGGTATAACAATAACCTCTCATAATACCTTTTCTTTTCTCGAGTATTAGTTGTAAAATTTAATGAAGGTTTAGTAATAAGTTTAACAATTATTGATGTGTATGAAGTTATAGTTTACTATATCTACCTTACCAATTGCAATGGGATCAATTATAGATCTTGTTTTCCTTTTGTTCAAGTTTTTACCTTGGGATTCCAAAAACAATACTTAGGAAATTCTCTATAAAGGTATGCTCGTGCTTGAGTGTCAATTGAGAAAATCCTGAAATACTCGGTCAACATTGTTTACTTGACACAATCCCAGGCGATGATATTTAGTGAATTTGCATTTTCCAGTAAAAATACCAATAAAATAGTTTGAGCTTGTTTATAATTAGTATTTGTACTATGACTAATATATTTATTATTTTAAATAAATTGTGTTTTGTTATGCATTAATATGTGTACCTAAATGTTTTTCTAGATGTAGTTGAAGGTTGATCACTGGAGATTGCATTTCACTCAAGTTGAATTCATCTAAGTATTTCAGATGGTTTAACCCACCATGCATCTTGTTAAGTTTGAATCTCGTCAGTAAGTTTTTTAGCATCATTAGACTGAACATAAACAACATACAAATCATGACCTTTATGTATATACTTTCATAGATATTTTATTGCCTTGACTCTTGAGACATCAACATTCATGTGAAAATTGTATCTTGGGAGCAGATAAGGGCTATAAGGTACCACCAATTGATTAGTCATATTTATTCCATGATCACTCTCTATCCTTCCATCCCTTCTTTTATAAATTGGATACCCCTCCTTCGCTTGAATTTATTTCTTTTTGTATGGCCAAGGATAATGATATTTACATTTTCCATTTTTCATGCACGTGTTTGTTGGTAGTTTTTTCCACATAGACCATGCATCCTATGCATGATCAAAATTTCATCAAAAAAGGGATACTTCCATTTATCTGGAATCTCTGCTGAGATAAATCTATCATACTGATCTCCTGATTTTATCTTGTGCCATTCTTTTTCTATGACAAAGAGTTGTATGTGTGGTAGTCCTCGTTTATTGGAATTTTACCATGAATACATGAGAAGATACAATTCCAAATATTTCTTTCTTAAAAGTTTTGTATTTTAGATCCTACAACTTAGCTCATAATACTCTTGTTAATTTTCACAAAGTCAGATCTATCTTAAGGAGTTTGTTCTGGGCGCAATTCTCTTTGGATGCCAATATAGTCAGTATTACACGTCATTGTTATGAATAAATCTGTCCTTCCAAAATGTTGTACCAAATCCATTGCATTCATATATATCATTTTATCATATATTTTGGCCCCAAATAAAAGATGACGGAAGTAGTATTCTTTGCCTAATTCTATTTGCCCTGTATTCTCCCGTGCTAATATTATAAACGGTACCTTAATAAACCTCTCTTATAAAATTTGTTTGTTCCTTTATAAAATATTGTAGCATTGTTGTTTCCAATTTATATACATGTCAACCACAAATTATTGTAGTAATCGTCCACATATAAGTAATACGAACATTGTTGTTTCTCGTAGTTGAGGATTATAACAATAGTACTCTCTCCAAGAAACATCTCCTTTTGTATCGTGCGTACATCTACAAGAGTTACTAATTACATAGATATAAGTTATATTTTAAGTTACTTACAATATTGGTATAAATGAAAAGTGCATTGGATAATAATTTTAAAGGTATGTCCTATTCTTTGCCGTTCTTTTTTGGTGTGTTATGGATACTATATCTTTGGATTTATTTGATTGTAGAATAATGTTAAATAGGAGTAATTGACCAAAGTTTTTTGTATTTTGTACCTTATTGGCAGTACTATTTGGATATTGAAAAATTGTGTACATAATATTTAACACGAGGGAACCTATTGTAATTGTGTTTTTGAAATGCATTTAAAAAAGAAATATTTTTGTCTGTTTCATTTAAATCTGATAACTAAGTGTAATACACATTATATCTAGAAAAAAAACTAATGCGAAGCTGATTGTTTTTACATAAGTTAGGGCAAACTTAAACTATAAGGATCACGTGGGGAGGTAATCAATATTTGGTGGTATTTAAGTAAATTTCAGTTAATCCTATTTTAATCCCAATACGTTGTTTGTACTAATCTTCATTGGTAAAATATTTCTATGACTTTTCATCTTTATCTTATATTATGTATTTTTTTCTTGAGTATTTAACTTGTAAAGTGTAACACTTCGAAAGTCTAAGACATGTTCTAGAGCCTAACATGAGTGTCAGAGGTTTAGACACTATTTTAAGGTGTATTTTATTGAATACAAGTCATTTAGGAAGTCTGGAAACCAAAATATCAAAGAACGTCCATGATGTCTGGAAACTAGTTCAATGTGGTACTAGCGTGCCTTAACCTATTTGACTAACTTTTAGGAGTCGGAAAGTGATTAAAATTGCTGGAAGGGTGTCTAAAACGCATTAGGGTTAATTCATAGTCGAAACTTTCGGGCACGACTCCTCAAGTACCAACCAAGGGCTCTTGAAGAGGACCCTTGCGATTTGGCCAGAGGCTGCCAATAGGCAGTGTGCACAAACGAGTGCAATCGACGATTCCTGTGTCAATCAAATGGGCGTCGATTGCCTCCGTTGATGTTCACTTAAAATATTTAGCCAAGGTTGATATTTCATAGTTTCTGAACTTAACGGCGAACCAATAGGACGGTTGGTCCTTGGCCCGTCGACTAACAAACCAGGCATGGACGTGGTCCCGTCCGTGAGACCACTGTTTTTGCTGAACGTTTTAGCTTAATTAAATTAATTAGTTGTCTTAGTTAGGATGTTAATTAGAGTTAGGGGAGGTCAAATTAAGTTAGTTAACCACCTATATAATGCCTCTAACCTAATTAGACTAACCTAAGCACTCATAATTCACAAACCCAAATCCTCTTCCTTCTCCCTTCTTTCTCTCTCCCAAAGAAACCCCCATTGAACATCAAGCTAGAGGTGGGTTCAAGGGATTCAAAGGTTCAAGTTTCTCCATCAATCTTCATTAATTAATAAGGTATGTGATTCCTTTCACCTTTGAGACCGCTTTTCTCAAAGGGTTCCATCAAAGTGATTTCAAAAGTTAGGTTTTCAAATGGGTTTTCATCCAATACGAAATAGATGTTATGAATTACCTTGTTTATGATTTATTTTGGATGTTATGAATATATTAACCTGTATTATAACTCAATTATGTTATATATTGATGGATTGGTCTAGTTTTTTAGAAGATGACCTATTCCCCTTAACCCTAGATTGTGATCTTGATATGAATTGGGTAATACTGGATCAATTGAATGTGTTATTGGTTGAATTACTACTGAATGATGTTATTGTATCAACTATGGTTAGATTAAGATGAATTATTGCCTTGTTATGCTAGTTCTTGAGTAATTGATCTACGTTATTTGAGTATATTATGGAATTGACCTAAGTCTTTTATCTTAAGCTATGAATTGGTGATGGATTGTGATGTAGTGATTCAATTGACTTTGTTATTATGTTGGTTATTGATATGTGATGATGCTATACCCTTATGGGGTTGAGTTACGGGTTGATGGTAAGACCTTGATGATAAATTATGAAGGAGACTTAGTAAGTCTTGTGATCTTAACTCTTTACTTTAATTATGGTTACTTGTGGGTAAATGATGATTTTGTGTTGAAGTATTCCTTGTATTAGGATTGATAGGATTGGTATAATGTTGAATTTCAATATCTTGACTATGACTTGTGAGGTGTTCTCTAAGGTGAAAATCTTATAAGAATGGTGATGATTTACTAATGTCCCTTATCATGATATGAATATGCTTATGTGCTAACCTCACCTGTATAAATTGTAATGAAAGGACAATACTCATGTAATTCTTATTAAGATATGATGATGATGTTTAAACAATGGATAGACCCTATGACCTACATTAAGATATGATGATTAATAAAAGGTACTAAAGAGATTTCAAAAGGGATTCTAGCTTAGCACCGAGTGAACTAGAGTGAGGAGTGTCCCGTCCTGCGTAGAGAAGGTAGGATCACTAATGTGCTCTTGAGATTGGAGACTCCAATGCATGTAGCATACGGATGGTCCCAACTATATCCCCTAGTTCTTGAACTATGTTGCCCGTATAGGAATACTAGCTAGTGGATCCACGTAGTTGCTATGTTCGTGTTTTTGTACTACCTTGAGAAGTAGTCCTCCTTCTTTCGGTGTAGGATTTCATACTCCGGATTCCAAATTAGCTCATGTTGTCTATGTCGGTTAAGACAAGATGTTCCCAAAAGGTAAAACTAACTAAAGGAATGAACTCTAACTAAGATGACCTAAGGGGTTTAGATTAGTCTAGGTAGGGGTATGTAACTCTACCTATACATTGCACTAATTAACCTTATAAAAAGTGCTAGAAGGATGTTCTTATGTATGTATATGCTTATAAATGTAAATGATATGTATATGATGATCTTATATGTTAATGAAACTATGTGATGTTGATTACTCTTATGAACATGCATATGGTCTATATTGCTAAAGTATGATATTATGTACCCTTAATGTTATGTTATGTGAACTTGGACATTGATTATGATTCTTGCTAGGTTTACTTGATTAAGTAAGGTTATAGGGCTTTGCTTAGTTATTGCACAAGTTGATTTAAAGAGGCTTATGAGTAATGGTCTTGCTTTGGTTGTGTTGAAATGAACTCTTATTCATGCTTGTGGTGATAGAGTTGCTTTTACTATGTGACAAATTATATGATATGCATGTTGACTTGGCCATGCCTTGTATTGTTGGTCTTGTGATGTACATGCCTATAACTTAAGGAATATTTCTTATTAATTGGTATACTCTTGTTGAATGTGCATAAAAGTTTTTAAAGTAAATTTTATAGTTTAATAAAATGTCACTTTTTAGCATGATTTGATATTATATGTGCATATGGTCTCATACTTAGTACACGTGGTGTACTAACCCCATGTCTTCCTTTTCCCTGACATTTTAGGTTCCGATCGTTGAAGGGATTTTGGAGGCAACTTTAAGAAGACTTTGAATTCTTAATAATCCAAGTTTGGTAGGTCCTCACTTTTCGAGGGTAATGCCCATATCAAGCTTATAATGTTGCTTTAGTTTTGAAGACTCTTATGTTTTTTCCTTTTCATTAAAATACTAAACATTGTATGACTTATATGTGGTCTTATTTCATTATGTCTGGGCTAGGCCCAAAATGTTATACTCTTATTAGATGGTATGAGATGAGACGACTATTTGAGACTGTTATATTTTATATATATCTATGTGCAATAAAAGTAGAAGACTATGTAATCTTTATATAAGAAGGGTCTATGTATACTCGATATAAATATTATGTGTATGTAGAGGTCTATGTATACCTCAATGTAGAAGTAATGAAAAGTTTTAAATTTCCGCTAATTTTTACCTATGAATGTAATGATATAAGATAAGGGGCTAGTCTTAGTCCTCAAAGAGGACGAGGAAGCTAGTTACGTCTAGGGGGTGCTCCCCGGATGTGACAAACTTTGTATCAGATCATGAGGTTGAATGTCTTTGAGTCGATGTCTCTCTCAACCACGTCTATGTAGGTTCGTGTTCATTATTGTGAAGTGTGCCACACTTATGAAAAGGAATCTATGTGATGCTTAGGAAACTCTCACTTTCTTGGAAGTCCAATATCGTGCCTCTATAGTTTAGCTCTATATGCTTTTGCATCTAATCCTCTTATTGTGATTATAGGCAATGAATAATCGAAGGAATGCGGCACAAAGACTTGTATAAGAGATGTCCAATGCGGGAGTTCCTCCGTGTGGTGATCAAGTTCCTCCTCTTGAGAAAGATGTGATTGATGACAAAGCTCCGGTTGATCCTCCTTTAACGGATGATGCCATTCGCACTGCTCTTTACCAAATGTCCTAAGACATTATATCCATGCACAAGCCGCCACTTCCCTAGATCAAGCCATGATGACTCAAGTTAATAAGGAGGTTATACCCCGAGCTAACAAACAAGTTGCTACCATGGCCTCCCATCTAAGGCATTTCACTAGAATGAATCCCCCTACTTTCTATGGGTCCAAGATATAAGAAGAACCCTAATGGTTCATTGATGAAATCTATGATATCCTCTTTGCTATGGGGTTGTCTACTAGTGAGAAGGCCGAGCTAGCCACTCACTAACTCAAAGATGTGGCCCAAGCTTGGTACGTCCAATGGAGAGACAATAGGTCTTTAAGGGGTGGACAACTGACTTGGGATGTTTTCAAAAAGGCTTTTCTTGATAGATTCTTTCCTGTTTCATCAACCTTCGTCAAGGAGGTATGAGTGTGCTTGAATACTCTTTGAAGTTCACTAAATTTTCAAAGTATGCTCCTTCTTTGGTTTCCGATCCTAGGGATGAATGAACCGCTTTGTGACGGTAGTGTCAGATTATTTGCAAGAGGAATGTTATTCAGCTATGGTACATGACAATATGAACATTTCTCTTCATATGGTTCATGCTCAAAAAGTGGAAGAAGAAAGGGCTAAGAGAAAGAGTCGAGATGCAAAGAGGGTAATATCTTTTGATGGTGGTTCTTCTAAGGGTAAACTTTATATCCAAGACAAGCCTACGTTCAAGAAAAGGGTTTTTAACCAAGTTCCTTCCAAATTCCCTAAGGCTAGGGATGATAGTGTGTCTAACCCTAAGCCTAGGAAGGGAAGGGATACTAGCTCACTAACTAAGAAGCCAACTTGTGAAAAGTGTGTCAAGAAGCATTATGGTGATTGTCTTAGGGAATGGATATTTATTTTGGTTGTGGTAAAAGAGGGCAAAAGGTTCGAGATCGCTCAAATGTGTAGGGTCAAGACACGGGTAGTGGTCAAACTCAAGCAAGTAGTTTTAATGATTCTCCAAAGAAGAATCACTTCTATGTTTCATAGAAGGGGTGAGCAAGAGACTTCTCCCGATGTGGTGACTGGTATATTGAAAGTTTTCTCTATATATATGCATTACTTTATTCGAGCGCTACATTATATTTTGTTACTCCTTTGATATCTAAGAAGTTTGAGATTTTACCTGATATTCTAAATGAACCTTTCATAGTGACTAACTCGGTGCGAAAGTCAGTTGTTGCAAAGATGGTATATAGAAATTTTCCTATCATGTTGCCCAATAAAGTTACTTATGTTGAACTAGTAGAACTTGATAAGTTTGATTTTGATGTCATATTGGGTATGAATTGGTTGCATGCTTGCTTTGCCTCAATTGATTATAAAACAAGGGTGGTGAAGTTTAACTTTCCAAATGAGCCCGTTTTAGAGTGGAAGGGGGAAATTGTATTCTTAGAGGTCGTATCATTTCTTGTTTGAAAGCTTATAAGATGATCTCTAAAGGATGTTTATACCATATACTAACACTCCAAGACTTAGACTCCAAAATTCCTGCCATTGAGTCGGTCCCCGTAGTGAGGGAATTTCTAGAGGTTTTTCCTAATGATCTTCTCGGTATTCCACCCGAATGGGAAATTCATTTTGGTATGAACTTGTTATCGGATACAAATCCCATTTCAATTCCTCCTTATCGGATGGCTCCAGCCAAATTGAAATATTTGAAGGATCAACTTAAATATTTACTAGACAAAAGCTTGATAAGACCTAGTATTTCTTCATGGGGTGCTCCGGTTTTATTTGTGAAGAAGAAGAATGGTTCACTAAGAATGTGCATTGATTATTGCGAACTGAATAAAATAACTATTAATAATAAGTATCCTCTCCCTCGGATTGATGACTTGTTTGATCAACTTCATGGGCCAAGCTATTTTTCTAAGATTGACTTGAGATCGGGATATCAACAACTTAGGGTGAGAGGTGAGGATATATCAAAAAACGGCATTTCAGACTAGATATGGTCACTATGAGTTCCTAGTAATGTTCGTTGGTCTCACTAATGCCCCGACAACATTTATGGATCTCATGAATAGGGTGTTTTGAAGTTACATAGATTTATTTGTCATTGTCTTCATTGAAGACATCTTAGTATATTCGAAAAATGAGGGTGATCATATGGACCACTTGAGGGTGGTGTTACAAGTGCTTAAGGAGAACCAATTATTTGCCGAGTATAGAAATGTGAGGTTTGGTTGAGGTTGGTGACATTTCTTGATCATATCATCTCTAGTGAGGGAGTTGAGGTTGATCCAAGGAAAACTGAGGCGGCCTAGAATTGGCCTAGACTATTGACTCCAACTGACATCAGGAGTTTCTTGGGTCTAGCGGGTTATTATTGGAGGTTTTTTGATGATTTTGCGTCCATTGCATCTCCCTTGACTACTTTGACCCAGAAGAGTAAGATTTGAATGTTCGAGGGCATGTGAGAGAAGCTTCCAAATCATGAAGGATAGGCTCACTTCCTCTCCAGTGTTGACTAAACTGGAGGGTACCAAGTATGTCGTTGTATATTGTGATGCATCCCTAGTGGGTTTGGGGTGTGTTCTTATGCAACATGGGAAAGTAGTAGCCTATGACTCTAGACAACTTAAGGTGAATGAGATAAACTATCCAACTCATGATCTTGAGTTAGAGGCTGTAGTATTTTCCTTGAAAATATGGAGAGATTACTTGTTTGGTGTTCATGATGATGTGTATATCGACCACAAGAGTCTACAATATGTGTTTACTCAAAAGGAGTTGAATCTTCGACAAATAAGGTGGTTGAAATTGTTGAATGATTACGACATAAGTGTTCTCTATCACCCCGGCAAGACCAATGTGGTTGCGGATGCTCTAAGTCGTATGACCATGGGTAGTTTATCTCATGTACAGTAACCTAAGAAAGACCTAGTGAAAGGTGTTCATAGGTTGGCAAGATTGGGTGTTAGGTTGGGAGATTTTTCGAATGGTGGTTTTATGGTCCATCATAACTCCGAGTCATCATGGTGGTTGAGGTGAAGTCCAAACAACACCTTGATCAAACATTGATGGAGTTGAAGGAATCAATTCTTAGAAAGCTTAATGAGTCATTGTCCTTAGTGGGGATGATGTCTTGAGGTATCAAAGAAAGTTGTGCGTTCCTAATGTGGATGGTTTGAGGAACTGGATTTTTGAGGAAGTTCATGGGTCCCGTTACTCCATTCATCTGGGTTTTACAAAGATGTATCATGACCTTAGGAAAGTGTTTTGGTGGGAAGGTTTGAAAAAGGACATAGCAGAATTTGTTGCTAAGTGTCCAAATTGCTAACAAGTGAAAGTCGAACACCAAAAGTCGGGTGGTTTACTTCAAGAAATCCAAACTCCTACATGGAGGTGGGAAGACATCAATATGGATTTTGTGGTAGGTTTGCCTCGGGCAAAAAAGCAATATGACTCTATATGGGTGATTGTAGATAGGTTGACCAAATCCGCTCATTTTATTCCCGTCAAGTCTACTTATTCGACGGAGGATTATGCAAGGATCTTCATAGATGAGATTGTGTATCGCCATGGTATTCCATTATCCATCATATCAGATAGGGTTGCACAATTCACATGTAGGTTTTTGAGGTCATTCCAATAAGTTTTGGGTACCAAGGTGAAGTTAAGCACTGCTTTTCATCCCCAAACGGATGGTCAAGCGGAGCGTACTATTCAAACCCTTGAGGTTATGCTTAGATCTTGTATCATTGATTTCAAGGGAAATTGGTATAAGCATTTTCCTTTGGTGGAGTCTTCTTACAACAATAGCTACCATTCATCTCTATATATGGCTCCTTAGGAAGCCTTGTATGGTAGGAGATGTAGATCTCCAATTGGATGGTTTGAAGTGGGTGAGTCTTCACTTTTGGGTTTTAATTTGATTTATAAGACTTTGGAGAAGGTTCATATCATAAGGAACCAGTTGCAAACAGCCTATACTCAGGAAAAGTCTTTTACCGATCATAGGAGAAGGTAATTAGAGTTTTAAAGAAGGTGATAAGGTGAACTTAAAAATTTCGCCTATGAAAGGGGTGGTTAGATTTTTCAAGAGAGGGAAGTTGAGTCCTCATTATGTGGGTCCCTATGAAATTTTACTAAGGGCTGGTAAGGTTACCTATGAATTGAAACTCTCTAGTGAATTTGCCTTTGGTTCATCCGGTTTTCCATGTTTCTATGCTTAAGAAGTGTATTAGCGATTCCGAGTCCATTATTCCTATTGAGGGTCTTAGTCTGAAGGATAATATCTCTTATGAGGAGGTTCCAGTTGAAATCCTTGATAGGCAAGTGAAGAAGTTAAGGAACAAAGAGGTAGGTTTTGTAAAGGTGTTATGGTAGAATCACCTAGTTGAGGGTGCGAAATGGGAGATCGATGCCGACATGAAGTCCCATTACCCTCATCTATTTGATAACTATGGTTAGTTATTCCTGTTAATAATGCGAATAATGACTAAAAATTTAAGTTGCTTGATTTTTGCTGAAGTTTTGCAAAATGAGCATTTTTGGTGTCATTACAGTGAAGTTATAGTGAAATGTTCCTATTCAACTTGAAAATTGTCAATTTGGCTCTTTGGCTTGTTTTGAGTTTTGTTGTAAATTTTGATATTGTGAGTATTTATGAAATGATATGTAACATGTTGATAAGTTAATATTTGGCATAATTGACTCATATTTAATATGTTGAGCTCTTGTTGTTGTGAGAAGGAAGTTCCTCATAATGTGATTTTGAGCCTTATGTGTGGTAATTAAAGTTTTGAATTTCCTTGTGTAAATGATATTAATGATGTTGTTATGCATGTTTGTTGGTTGGGCTGCTAGTATTGAGTCTATTCCTTCCTTCAAAAGACTATAGTGTCATTCTGGGACGAATGATTGTAAGGGAGGGGGGATAATGTAACATTTCGATAGCCTACGATGTGTTATAGAGCCTAACATGAGTGTAAAGAGGTTTTTAAACTGTTTGAAGGTCTATTTTAATGAATATAAGTCATTTAGGAAGTCTAAAAACCAAAAAGTCAAAGAACGTCCATGACGTCAGAAAATAAGTTCAATGTGGTAATAGTGTGCCTTAGCCTATTTGACTAGCTTTTCGGAGTTGGAAAATGATAAAAATTTGTGGAAAGGTGTCTAAAACACATTAGGGTTATATTATAGTAAAACATTCTGGGCACGGCTCCTCAAGGATCAACCAAGGTCCCTTGAAGAGGTACCTTGCGATTTCGAAAGAAGCTGCCAAAAGGCAATGTCCTCCAACGAGTCCAATCTACGATTCATGTGTCAATCAAATGGGTGTCGATTGCCTCAGTCGATGGACACTTGGAATATTTGTCCAAGTTCACGATTTTCATAGTCTCTAAACTTAATGACGGACAACCAGGACGGTTGGTCCTTTGCCTGTCGACTGACAAACGGGGCGTCAACGTGGTTTCGTGTGTGAGACCAATTTTTTTGCTGCAGGTTTTAACTTAATTCATTTAATTACTTGGCTTATTTTGGAGGTTATTAGAGGTTAGGGGAGTTCTAATTATGTTACTTAACCACCTATATAAATCCTCGAACCTAATGAGACTAACCTAAGCTATCAAAATTCACAAACCCAAATCCTCTTCATTGTCCCTTCTTTTTCTCTCCCAAAGAAACCCCATTGATGATGTCACTCCTGATAATCAATTTCTAAGGATTACAATGTTTTATGTGACACAGTACTATTTTGGTTGTGATGTAAAAGACTATGTTCGCTATATATATAAAAAGGTAAATCACTTAAACTATTATAAATAAACACAAATAAATAATATTATCTTTTTTTACTAAATACTAATATATAAGGGTTTCCTATTCCATAAAAAGAAGAATTTGAATACTATCACAAGTTGGTATTGAGTAAGGGTAAATAACTCAGTACCTTGTGAAAATTGACCGTAACTTTTCAAATGTGGAGATAAACATAAATGTGATAGCTATGGGGATACATGAGGTTCCAAAGAGATTTGCAAAAGTTGAAACGAAGGTCGAAACTACAAATAAAAAACAAAGAAGTCGAAGAATAAATAAACTTAGAGAAAATGAAAAGATAAAAGGGATAGCTACAGAGACACCTCATGTTGAAAAGATATTGCAGGTGTGACACAATACTATTTTGGTTGTGATGTAAAAGACATGTATGAACTTAGATAATCATGTCAAATTCTACATACATGAATAGTTTGTATGGGGTGCACAGATTTGCACATGGACATACATAATCATTACATGCTTTGGATAAATTTATAAAGTATTCTTCCTCTTATAGAGAAAAGGGAATTGTAAAGCGCATTGCGGAAGGTGGAAATTTTTTTGTTAACAAGGCAAACAATAGCACATTTACAAGATGAACATCCACATTTGAAGAAGCAACCTATAATAAATTGGCTATTTAGAGCATTATCTGAAGAGTGTGAAGGTGGAGGTACATCGGAAAAAAAAACATATTATACATAACTTGAACATTCAATGCTTTTATGTATATGAACTTTTAACATATTTCTCCCACCATATTTATATATGTAGGATTTGTTGTTTAGAACTTATATTTTATCATATATTCATGTGCTAAAAAATGTCATACACTATATTTATTGTGATGCAAAAGATTTGAACTTGAACCTCCACCATGTTGTTGTGCAAGAAGATATATGAAATTAGCAATCACAGAAGATTCAATACAACTATATGAAATGTTTGCGGCTTCTACTGCAGACGCTATAGACTTTCGCATAAATATTCATGCATATAATAGTATTTTTGTTTTTACATCATTTGGTGTCAACTTGGAAAAGGAAATAATATTTTGCAAGAAAAGGAGTGTACACTTTTTCTTGACAAGGTACGATTTAATACAATTTACCATCATTGATATTAAGTTATAACATTCCATGTTATTTATAACTATACTTCTTTAATATAGAAAATGAGTTGACCAACAAGATGTCAAAGGTGAAAGAAGGAACATTGTTAGACAAAATTGCAGAAAAAAACAAACAACTAATGGAGAGAAATGCATATGCGCAAATTCTTAACCAACTAAAAAACCAATCAAGTTTCCAAAATTTCCAATATCACATTGCTGAAATGCCTCTTTGGATCAACTAGTGTACAACAAACCATCAGTAAATAAAGTTACAAAAAATTGGATAGATCGAAACAATCCAAATATACATTTTAAGCAAGAAATAATTGTTCACAAGCATTCAGGGTACAAACAGTCAAACACTATTTCTGTTGTTATGACCCTCTTCAATATCATTTTCTGTTCTCACGAGACCGTGAAGGCAGATGCCATCAAGAAATAAGAAAACAACACAAAAGACAACCTCACACAAGAAGGGGTCACTCCCCAACTCTAACCTTTGATATGAATGTCAAAGGTTAGAGTTGGGGAGTGACTCCTTCTTGTGTGAGGTTGTCTTTTGTGTTGTTTTATTATTTTTTGATGGCATCTGCCTTGACGGTCTCGTGACAAGAGCAAATGATATTGAAGAGGGTCATAACAACAGAAATAATGTTTGACTGTTTGTACCCTGAATGCTTGTGAACAATATTTCTTGTTTAAAAGGTATATTTGAATTGTTTCCATCTATCAAATTTTTTGTAGCTTTATTTACTGATGGTTTGTTGTACACTAGTTGATCCAAAGAGGCATTTCAACAATGTGATATTGGAAATTTAGGAAACTTGATTGGTTTTTTAGTTAGATAAGCATTTGCGCATATGGATTTCTCTCCATTAGTTGTTTGTTTTTTTCTGCAATTTTGTCTAACAATATTCCTTCTTTCACCTTTGACATCCTGTTGGTCAACTCGTTTTCTATATTAAAGAAGTATAGTTATAAATAACATGGAATGTTATAACATGATATCAATGATGGTTAATCGTATTAAATTTGTCCTTGTCAAGAAAAAGTGTACACTCCTTTTCTTGGAAATATTATTTCCTTTTCCAAGTTGACACCAAAAGATGTAAAAACAAAAATACTATTATATGCATGAATATTTATGCGAAAGTCTATAACGTCTGCAGTAGAAGCCGCAAACATTTCATATAGTTGTATTGAATCTTCTGTGATTGCTAATTTCATATATCTTCTTGCACAACAAAATGGTGGAGGTTCATGTTCAAATCTTTTGCAGCACAATAAATATAGTGTAAGACGATTTATAGCACATGAATATATGATAAAATATAAGTTCTAAACAACAAATCTTACATATATAAATATGGTGGGATAAAGATGTTAAAAGTTCATATTCATAAAAGCATTGAATGTTCAAGTTATGTATAATATGCTTTTTTCCCGATGTACCTCCACCTTCACACTCTTCAGATAATGCTCTAAATAGCCAATTTATTATAGGTTGCTTCTTCAAATGTGGATGTTCATCTTGTAAATGTGCTATTGTTTACCGTGTTAACAAAAAAATTTCCACCTTCCGCAATGCGCTTTACAATTCCCTTTTCTCTATAAGAGGAAGAATACTTTATACATTTAGCCAAAGCATGTAATGATTATGTATGTCCATGTGCAAATCTGTGTACCCCATACAAACTATTCATGCATGTAGAATTTGACATGATTATCTAAGTTCTTACATGTCTTTTACTTCACAACCAAAATAGTATTGTGTCACATCTACAATATCTTTTCAACATGAGGTGTCTCTGTAGCTATCCCTTTTATCTTTTCATTTTCTCTAAGTTTCTTTGTTCTTTGACTTCTTTGTTTTTTATTTGTGGTTTCGACCTTCGTTTCATCTTTTGCAGATCTCTTTGGAACCTCATGTATCCCCATAGCTATCATATTTATGTTTATCTCTACATTTGAAAAGTTACGGTCTATCTTCACAAGGATATTGAATTCTTTCCCCTTACTCAATACCAACTTGTGATAGTATTCAAATTCTTCTTTCTATGGAATAGGAAACCCTTATATATTATTATTTTAGTAAAAAAGGATAATATTATTTATGTGCGTTGATTTATTATAGAGTAAGTGATTTACCTTTTTATATATTCAGTGAACATAGTCTTTTACATCACAACCAAAAAATTATTGTGTCAAATCAAACATTGTAATCCTTAGAAATTGATCCTTAGCAGTGACATCATTCTTTAATTGATATCTAACACACATTTAAAAATTTAATCAATATGACTTAATTTATTTTGTAGGTATATGTTAAAGTCATTTCAATATTTAATTATTATATTCATTTATTTGGTGGAGTAAGTAATATTTTTGATAGTCATTTGTGTAGTTTACGATTTCTCATAATCAATATCTTCAGTCTTAGAATAGATACACATTTCCTTACTTTTTATAACAGTAACCTTCCTGTAGCAGATTTGTAAGCAAAATACGTGGATCCATGTTATTGTTAATGCCTGAAACCATGTCATTGAACTTATAGTACATTTCCTATACGTAAATTAGAAAATTAAATAGTTATATTTTAAACATATAATTTGAGTACACCATGAGTTTTGCAAAGGAAAGTAACTATACAATGACAAGTGAACTGTTTAATATATTAGTATTTTTCACTTGGTGAGCTGTTTGCATTAGTCTTCTTGGCATTAAATTTACGTTAGTTGTTTGTTCCTTCATGTTGCCATTCCTGTAATTTGAAAGTAATGAATTAAAAACATCAACGATGTATCATGTGGGAAGGCAATGAATAAGTGCGAAGAAACAAGTTACCTACCACTGTTTGGTTTTTCAAATTATGGATTGATTATCAAATTACTAATAGGAGTCGTGCAAAAGGACAAAATACCCTATGTTTTCCAGATTAATTAATTTAGTGATACTTCTATATTGATTGATACTTGATTCAAATATATCAATTGAGCAGATTTATACCTTGGTAAATGAAGTATTTCAAATCACAAAAGGTAAGCACTGGTCTGTCACTTTCAAGGATGTGTGTGTCACACCCCGAGCGTACATCCTAGGCGAGATTGACACTAGATAACCATTGATGGCTCCAATCGAACCTTTGACCTGAGTTACTTACTTAGCAAAAACTTAAATAAATAAATATAAATCTATGAAATAAACTGGAATGATATTAAGGAACATTCAACTTTTTCATTAAGGCAAACTCAAGTCTTAACATAAGATAATGACAATGAAAAGACTAAATAACTAACATGTGATTCTCTATGATGCCTCTAAAACAACTGATATGGATGTCAGGAAAACCCCCAAGACTAATGAACTAATAAAATAACTGAAAGCAATATAAGGGAGTTTTCTAGAATACAAAGAGGCTCACCAACAGACTTTGGAGTGCTCAACTGGATCAACAAGGTTCTGCATTCTAATCCTAGGTACCTGTGTCTATATCATAGGATGATGCAGGAATACTGATATCAGTACATTAAATGTATGAGTATGCGATTTGGAATGCTAAATAAAACATAGGCTTGAAAAGAATCATAAAAGTTACCGGCTCAACTGAACTCATTTCAATATAAAGCAATTTAAAACAAGTACAATATAAATAAAAACTATTTAAAATATGATGTCAAATCTGTGTGTATACAAAGATACACTATAACTCTAAAATGTATAAAAATACTATAAACTGTGTGTAAAAAAAATACAATTACTTTTTTTGGGTATTTCTTCAACCGAAACTATCACTTAAGAGTTATCACGATGATACAATGTTTTGCCTCACGCTGCCAGGGACGTCCTAAACCTTGTCGGGGTTCAGAACCTGAACTTCTAAGTAGATCCACTAGACTATTCTAAAAATCACTAAAGGAATCATCTAAAAGTTATGCCCCTTTTATACCCATGATGTCTACATGGTTTATGGGGGCTCTAAGTTGTCTGAACTCTTCCCTATATCGATGTTCTACACTACTCCCAAATGTTACTAGCTCTTATATTTAAAAACATACTTCTTTCTGTGATTTGAGATTATTTATCAAAAACTTATTTCAAAGGATATTTTGGAAATCATAGTTTCCTCTCTTGCTTCATTTAAAAAGCAATTACTCTTTTCTTAAAAACTAGCTCAAAGGCTTTCCGGAAATCAAGGTTTCCTTTCTTGTGTAAATGTGAAAATATTTTAAACTCGTTGGAAATAAATGTCTCCATATAATTCTTTGAAGAAATCAATTAAAACTTTACTCTTTACTCTTTACTCAACTTCAAATTTAAGACTTCAAACAAAGTTAAAACATTTGAGAATGACTTTTGAAAACTTTATACACTTCTCTTTGACTTACTTCTTAACTTCTAGACTTTACTCTTACTTCTCTTGACTATGATATTATCTTTCCTTGAATTTGATTATGAATTCAAGGTTCATGATCTGATGTTTATGGATGATTTGATGATGCTTAGATGTACCTTAGAGTGTTGGAATAAACTGGAAAACTGAGGTACATCAATAAGGAATTAGTACAGAAAGGTGGCGGAAGAATGAGGTGAACTAGTGTCCCCTGCACTCTGAGAGGCGTAGAGCGGCAGAGGGTAAAGATCAGAGATAGGTTTGGAAACTCTAGCTGGAGCGGAGAACAGAACCCAAAGTTCAGACCCCATGTTGGGGCGCCCTGGGAGGTGCGGCGCCCTAGCCTCCTCCCCAGGAAACCCCAAATTTTCTTCTTCGTTTTTTAACTCAAAACCCTCTAATTTAACTTATATGTTTTACTAAACACTTAGAATCATTTACAACCTCAATATATATATATATATATATATATATATATATATATATATATATATGTATGTATATATATATATATATATATATATATATATATATATATATATATATATATATATATATATATATATATATATATATATATATATATATATATATATATATATATATATATGTATGTATATATGTATATATATTAGATTGAACTCAAATATACACCCAAAAACTGAATCATATCTCAATAAAATGTCAACAACACAACCCACAAGGATTAAGACGAACTTCATAAAAAATTCAATGGATTTACTTTTGGATCTAATGAACTCTGCTGAAATTTAATCATGATTGGAACGTGGGCGAACTTACCTTATGCTACTTTATCTCACATATATCGTAGAGATCACCCCGTGATGAAATCCATAAACTAAACTCGACGATCTTGATGAATCTTTCTTCTGTTCTCTTTTCTCATCTTCTTTTCTCTTTTCTCTTAACCCTAGCGTATTTGGTAAAAATATAAATAGTCTAAATCGCATTAGACCCTAAGTTAATTACCAAAAAATAAAACAATTTGTCAAGGAAAAGACCTACCCTTTCAAAATCTACATTATACTTTCTTTATTCCAATACCTTTTCAACTCACTCATAAGAACTCGAAGTCGTGCATAATCAGCGGAATTGGAACGATCATTGAAGAGATTTCCTACCATATCTAGAAGTACACCAAAATAATACTTACCTAGGATTTATTTCCATTTGAAGTCGACCAAACCTAGATTTTTGCTAACATAACAAAATTTCCAAATCTTCATTCTTTACATAATTGGTTACTTTCAAGTCTTAGTTTCTTTCTAGTTAATTCAAATCGTGAGATGTTACAATATATCCCCCTTGGGAACATTCTTCCTCAAATGAAATTACTCTTACTTGGCTAAGGGTTTAGCATCAAACACTTAGTTCAAACCCCCAACAAGCAAATGCAATAACAACAAGCTAACCTATAAATAAAATGCCAAGAAAAGGATTAGGACCTTAGTTGGGAACTTCTCCGGATTTGAAGAGATATGGTTATCTCTTATTCATATCCTCCTCAACTTCTTAAGTAGATTCTTAAAAAATTAATTCCGCCAAAGGACTTTAATTGTTGCTACCTTTTTTTCCCTCAACTGGTGGACTTGGCTATATAAAATTTGAACTGGAATCTCTCCATACGATAAGCTATCCTAGTTCCCAATATCTTTAGTTAGTATGATCAATGAAAAATAACCTATGCACTACTTAAACATGGAGATGTGAAATACCGGATCAAACAATGCTAACTCTTGTGGTAACTCTAACTCATAAGCTACCTTACCAACCCTCTTAGATATTAAATAAGGGAGAGTACACCAAGGACTAAGCTTCCCCTTTTTGCCAAATCTTGTAACACCCTTCATGAATCAAACCTTTAGATACACTCATTCATCTACTTCAAACTCAAACTCCTTTCTCCTAAGGTCTGAATAGTGTGCTCTGCTGTCCTATCTGTTTGAGGATGAAAAGCAACACTTAAATTCACCTTTGAACCCAAGACTTTCTGGAAAGATTCCAGAACTGTGTAGTAGATTGTGCACATGTATTTAAAACAATGGAGACTAGAACCCAATGAAGATTTACCATCTCTTGAAGATACAACTTAGCATAATCTTCTACCAAATGGGTAGTCTTTACCAATAAAAAGAGGGTTGATTTTGTCATACTATCCACAATCACCTAAATAGAATCATGCTGACTGCTAGACGTTGGTAAATTTGGGATGAAATACATATTAATAATCTCCAACTTCTATTCTGGGAGTTCTATATTCTGGGCGATCCCACCAGGCCTTTTTTGCTCTACTTTAACTTGTTGGCAATTTGGATGCTTAGTAACAAATTCTGCAATGTCCTTCTTTATACTATCAAACTAATACACCTCTCTCTACTTATGATACATCCTTGTGGAATGCGGATGAATGGAATATCTGGAATATGAGCTTCCTCCATTATCCTCTCTTGGTGTACATCCACCATTTGTACACACAACCTACCTTGATATCTCAATACACCATCTTCCCTTCTTCAAAAATTGATATTTTTTGCTCATGAACATTTGCCTTCAAAATCAAGAAAAATTAGGTCTAGGTCTTGCTTTTCTTTCACTTCTGACACTAACAAAGGTTCAGTCCCATTCATAACCACTACTCATCCTTCTAAGGATCCATTAGTTGGGCTCCTAATTGTGAAAGTCTATGAACATCTTTCGCTAAATCTTTGTTTTGTTCATCAACAGGGCAGTACTATGAAAAGACAACCTGTTTAAAGCATCAGAAACATATTGGCCTTACCTAGATGGTAAAGATTACTCATATCATAATCCTTAAGTATTTTTAACCACCTTATTTTTCTGAAATTAAGCTCTTTTTGAGTAAACACATATTGAAGGCTCATGTGATAAGGGAATACATCAACATGAACACGATGCAAATAATGACGCCATATCTTCAAAGAAAATCCTAAAACAACAAGTCATGGCTTGGGTAGTTCTTTTCATGAACTTTTAAATCTTTGGAGGCATAAGTTATAACCTTGCCATTCTGCATCAGCTCACAACTCAAAACAACTCTAGACGCATGACAATACACCACAAAACCTTGAGTACCTTATAGTAAGGTAAAAATTGGGGTAGTAGTCAACCTATTTTTCAATTCATGAAAGTGTTTCTCAAAAGCCTCAAACCATTGAAATTTCACTATCTTTTGAGTTAACTTCGTCAAAGGGGATAAAATAGATGAAGAACCCCTCTATAAACGTTTTATAAGTCAAATCTAAGAATCTCCTAATATAAGTTGGAGATGTGGGTCTAGACCAATTCTGCACTACCTCTATTTTTTTAGTATTGATTTTAATTCCACTCTAGACACAATGTGGCCTAAGAATGCCACAAACTCAAGACAAAACTCACACTTAGAGAACTTGACATACAACTCTCTATATTTTAAAGTCGGTAGAACTGTTCCGAGATTACTAGCATGATCATCTTCATTCCTTGAATAGATTAGTATGTTATCTACGAAGACGATAACAAACATATCTAAATAAGGTTTGAAAACTCTATTCATAAGTTTGATGAATGCTGCAAGCGCGTTGGTCAATCCAAAGAACATGACCAGTAACTCAAAATGACCATGACGAGCTCTAAAATATGTCTTTGGAATATCACATTCCCTTACTCTTAACTGATGGTAGCCTGATCTAAGGTCTTTCTTAGAGAAACAAGTAGCATCCTGAAGCTGATCATAAATATTATCAATCTTTGGGAGAGGATATTTGTTCTTGATGATAACCCCTTTCAATTGGTGGTAATCTATAAACATCCTAAGGGAACCATCATTCTTTCTCATAAATAAGACTAGTGCGCTCTAGCTGAGACATTTGGTCCAATAATACCCTTATCGAGGAGATCTTTCAGCGGATCCTTCAAATCTTTCAACTCTGCTAGTGCCATTCTATATCGAGGAATAAATATAGGACGAGTATTTGGATAATCATCTATGCCGAAGTCTATCTATATCAAGAGGGACTTTGGTAGATCACATGGAAAGACATATCGAAACTCTTTAACTACTTGAACTGACTGAACATGACTAAGTGTTAAACATACCCCTTAGAAACTAAATTCTTTGCCTTAAAGGGACGAAATAAAATGACCCTTAGGTACTATTGAACTACTTTTCCACTCTAAGACTGGCTTATTAGAAAACAAGAACTTTACAACCCGAGTTCTACAATCACCTGAGGCATAACAGGAGTGAAGCCAATCCATACCAAAAATGACATCAAAATCTGCCATGTCTAACTCAATTAAATCAACCATGGTACTCTTGTGATTTATGGAAACTGGACAATCATGATAGACTTTCTCTGCTAGAATAGACTCACCAAAAGGTGTAGAACCACTGAATGGTTCATTAAGTTGCTTAGATATAATATAAAAATTCATAGCAACATAAGGAGTCACAATAGGTTAACTCACTCATGTGTGTAGAAAAGCATAAAAAATAAAGTCAATGACTTTGATCATACCAGTGACAATGTTTGGAAAATTCTCTTGCTCTTGGCAACTCTTGATGGCATATAAGAAGCTTGTTCCTCCGCCAGTATCGGAAGTAGCTCCTCTAAAAGCAGCTTTGTCTTGTGGAGCAACTGAAGAAGATTGGGATGTATTGCCCCCATTACCATCACCCTGCTTATTCTTATGACACTCTGGGTTAAAGTGCGCATTATGACCACACTTAAAGCAACCAATGGATCCATAACAAAACATTCCTGAGTGGATAGATTCCTACCCACTTATCACATTTAGGAGTC
Organism: Solanum arcanum; assembly: GCA_027789145.1. Taxonomy (NCBI): domain Eukaryota; kingdom Viridiplantae; phylum Streptophyta; class Magnoliopsida; order Solanales; family Solanaceae; genus Solanum; species Solanum arcanum. Next base: position 29,780,673 of record CM050937.1, read on the forward strand.
TTAGTACCCTCTCGTGACTTACTACCATGCAAATGCGCAGGGTTAGCTTTGAAGTTTTGAAAATTCTGACTATTGTACTCACCTTTTTTTTCCTGTGGTCACGTGCAGTAGAAGATAATGGAAAAGGTCCATTCTGCTTATGTTTGAAAGAAGACCGGTTTCCACTACTCTTTTCTGCCCGGATTCATACCCTTATGTCTTAGCCCCCTTATTCTTAAACTTTTCCTTATATGTTTACTTGTCCTCCCCAATTTGTTGTAGATGGATCATCAACCTTGCTATGCCAATATCACCTATTACCATGTTTGCCTTACTTTCTTTATTTAATAGAGGAAGAAATCAAACAAATAATAAAATCATCTTGCTCCTCATGTTACCAACCACATCTTTGCTTCTCTTACCTCACGAGGAAAGAAATGCCTATGAAGGCTCTCTCGACTATATGCCAGCTCATAGTCGGTTACACGTAAGCACGAGTTAGAATGAAACTATATAGTAATGAACTCTATTGCACAAAATGAGTATGAAAGAAGTGAAGATATTTCCTTAATGTTGCCGCCTTTAATTATAAATATGACACGCTTCACATCGATAACTAGGAGTCTACAAACATGGCTTCATAGACTCCGAGGACTCTTGAAGTTTATGCTATGATACCAAGTTTTTCATGCCGGATCCTACACCTGTATGCTCTGAGCCAAAAGCTGCATTGCATTCCAAAACCACGTGTTCGAAACATCATGGTCTAGGACTAGAGAAACTATGTTAGCACTGCATGCATTAGCATTCCTTGTGTAAGATCTATGAGGAGGCATGATCTTAAGCGCATAACGATGAGTTAGATATGTGTAGTTGGATCATACCTCACGCACGATAAAAGTAGTAAGAAAGTGAAGTTTTTCCAAAAACACTTTGTAATCTCCCTCTCAACGGTTGTGGTACACTTCTCACCCATGAAAAGGACTCCAATAAGTGCGGATTTTTAGATATCCCAGGACACTTACACCTAAAGCTCAGATACCAAATTTGTCACATGTCCAAGCCACCTTAGGACACGAAATAGGAGTTAGGATCATGAGTGACCCTAAGCTAACCCTGCCGGCATATCATAAGCATACTAATTAAACTAAAGTAAGATATATTCTGCGGAAGCTAAATCATCATCAAAAATGAAATAATGGGGAATAGCCATAAACTATCTGAATATGTAAAAACTGAGAGTTTTAAAACAACTGAAAAGTCAAATTCAATTACTAAAGTTGAATCTAACTATGTCTGAAAATAGCCTATAAATAAGTAGAAGTATAGGTACATGCCCCCAACTAAATCTACTAAAAACTAAAACTAAGAATAAAATCAAAGGAAATTGATTAGATAAGATTCTCTTACACATATTTAAATGCATATCAGATCGTCTTTGGAGAATGAGGACTCACTACTACTACTGAGATAAGATCAGGAACTGATCTATACTTGATTTGGAAGTTGAGAACCTAAACCTACATCAAGAGAATATGTAGCACAAAGTATACGTTAGTACTTGAAATGTACTGAGTATGCAGGAAAGAGTAAAACTGAATTATAACATAACTGAACAAAACATATAAATGGAAAATGACATACGGTAAGCATGATGCTATATTGAAAATACTGAACATGAGCTAACTGAATGCAATGACCAAGTTTATAACATGCTGAGACTGAAATTTGACTGTAACTGATAATATGGTCAATCCAATAGATTCTGACTGAAAATGAGCAAGTAATAACCGACATAAAACCACATAAGTTTAATATGGAGTCTGATGTTACACCTAATATGGAGGACCCAATATACCCTGCAAGAGGTATTAAGGCATCACTTGCATGTTCACAAAAATGATGCCCACAAAGGAAACTTACAACCTATGGGGCACATAGTTCTGGGACTTGAGGGTGACTGAACATAGTCCACTCGGTATTAAGCTTCTCTTAATTGATTATGTAATTAACAATTAATGACTGAATTTTTGTAATACTAGATAACTCAAAATATTGACATGCTTACTTAAAGTGCGACATTAATGTACTAATAATGGAACATTTAAATATGAGGCAAGTATATATGAAATATTTGACCTTTCATGTGTACTTCATGAACTAAATAACTATATAGCTAGGGTTCTGCATTCTTGATAGAATCTATATTAAACCATACTAAATCATGAGAATCTAATTAAGAACATTAAATTAACTTATTCGTCATGATCTGCTGAAATTCTATAAATCCTAGGCACATATAATATTAAGAAAATAAAAAATATGATTGAATTCTAGGTTCTGTATGGATAAAATGAACCCACTAGTGAAATCCCACATATCTAGTGACGAAATTCACGGAAAAATCTATAACGACCCAAAGATACTCCATAGACATCACACAACGTATTCAACATCTCAGAGGTCTTATACAAGCCCTTAGCGTACCTTCATCACATAAAGATAAAGTAGTGGAAAATTTAAAACTTTTAATAGAATAACATAATGCTAAAATCATTTCATTTATAAAGTCACAAGTACATAGTTAAGATAGTAAGTATCTTCTGCCATCTTAGACTTGACATCAATAAAGTAGGGACACGACCCTTAAAAACATAAAGTAACAATCTAGACTATTACATAAACTTAAATAGCATCTTGACATGAATATCCTTGAAATCATAAGGACCCTCTTGAACATGGGAATATCTATCCAAGATCTTCACTTTAGGAAAGATCCTCTAGACATCACCACCTACACTTTGTGAAAAAAGATGAAGAAGAATGATATTAGTACAAGAATGAACTAAGTATGATAACCATGCAAATAATGCTTTAAAAGAGACATTTGGTAAGAAACCATGCATCATGTCTTTTTAGAAAAACTTCATGAACATCTATACAATAGGCACAACATAGACTACACACCTCATCATACACATGGAAACCATTCATAACAACACATAAATCCATTTTTCACATTTTGAGATATTCAATACACACCATACATTACCTTCCTTTTTTTCTTAACTCCTTTCCTTGAGCAACCCTTAAGTGATACTTAGTACAATGTGTCACCTTAAAGTCACCAAAGATTAACTTTCATACATCCTTCATCAATGCAACCACAAATATTCATAAAGTCATAAAAACATCATAAGACATAACCTTCACATAAGTACCATCACCTAAGACAACCCCAAAGCCACACTAGTGCAATCTGCAAGTATCATTCGATAATTCTACTTACACCAAGTGTTCCTAAGAAGCCACCCTAGACTAGGCATATCATATTCATCAAGTCATAACATCTTCATTTAACCTTAGACATAAGACCAACATATTTCATAACATAATCTAAGAACTCATTCATTTATTATAACTTTAGTCATAACCCATTTACTTCATATCATAGGTAAATGACCCTCACAAACCCTTCATAAGTTCACTTGTACAATGTTCACATGGAGTCCAATTCCCCCACATATACTACTGATACGCTTAAACTTACTTCTCAAATAAGAAGTAAAGCGGTCGTGTCAAGTAAATAACCCAACTAGTGAGGTTTGGGATCGTTCCCACGAGGAAAATAGTCTAGACTTAACTTCAACCTATTATTACTATTGTTTGGTCAATGACTTCCTTGGAAAGTAAAAACATAAAAAGGGGGGTTTCTATCTCTAAATAAGTGAAAATAAATAACAAACTTGAAAGAGACACTTGACAGCTTTTAATGTTGGGTTTTAATCAATTAATCAAAATAACTAGGGTTTACGTGTTCCCCACAGGTTCATAACTTGATAACTCTAACTATAACAATTCTTTCCTAGTATCTTGCATGCTAAGTGATAAGTTATGTATTTCTAAATCCTTGGTCCGGCATCTAGAAAATCTCACTCCGCACCTTGGTCCGGCTACGTGTGTTGCTATCCTAACCCTTATCCTTACCTCATATTAAGCATCGTATTCGATATTTGACTAAGTTATTACCTTGACCAATCAATACTAGCCTATTAGATAGTATACACTAAATCAATGTTAATAATTCTTTTCCTATTATCTACCTCTTTGGTCCGGCAAGTAGCATTAAGGCGAGTTCTAACATTGGCCATCCGTTAAAAAGACTTCTAAATGAAAGAATTATTAATACATTCAAGACACTAATCTAGAATTGTTATTTTAGTTAGGGTTTATCTCATTATTTGCCTATGGTTCCCCCAACCCTAGTTATGGAGTTTAGTTACTCATAGCCATAAACACAATATTCAAATATATTAAATACGAATTCATGTACTTACTTCAATGAGAAAAAATAAAATCCAAAGGTTGCTTGATTAATATCCAAAAAATCACTTGCAAGAATCTCAAAATCAAACACTAATACACAAAGTCTAAAAATCTGATGTTTAATCTCATAGAGTCTAACTTCATAGAGTCTAACCTCAAAAATGAGGTTTTTCGAACTATTTATAAAAAATAAAAATCTAATTAAACAAGGATTCTAATTGCTGGAAATCTGCCAAAACGCGGCTGGGTCGATGAACCTCGCGACGGACCGTCGTGGTCACGATGGACCGTCATGGACTCCGTCGTCCCATACTTAGCAATTTCTTCTGCTGCTATCTTCATTCCCCTCGACGGCAAGTATGACGGACCGTCATAGGCACAACGGTCCGTCGAGGGTCTTCGTTTCAAAACACTTCAACTCTTGGAATCTGGTTACTGGGATCACTTCTCTGATCTTCACGACGAACCTATAGGACGGACCGTCAGAGCCACGACGGACCGTCACAAGCTTCGTAATCCCACACTTGGTTAGACTTCCCCATCTTCATTCAGTAGCTGCACTACGCTGCCACCTACGGACCGTCACAAGCACGACGGACGGTCATAGGCTCCGTAGGTGGTCTCTTCTGCAATTCTTCGCTCAAAATCTCCGCATTTAGCTTTGGACAGATTTCCGTCAAAACAAAGAGAAACTTATATAAAAATTAGCACAAAAAGGCTTTTGGACACACTAAGCTTAAGGAAAAAGTATTAATAATACCGTGAAACCACGGTATATCAACACCCTCAACTTAAATTCGTTGTTTGTCCTCAAGCGACGCACTATGACTCACTACACAATCTTTGTACAATAGTATCCATGTTTTCTCCTTTGCAATCATTTGATTATCAATCTCGATTAATCTCATCAAATCTATGCATGCTATCACTATTAGGCTTGAATTGTGTGGGATCAGAACATGACACAGACTCACCACGCACTAACACCTATCCTCTTCATTTTCTCACCGGGGTGCTAACAATTGTGGTATTGCAACTAGTGTCCTCACTTTAAAACAAAATCCTCCTTTTTTCACACAATGATTTCAGCTTGAGTATAAGGATTACTTTTAAACACTCACTCTCAGAACAAAGTCACACTCATTCATACCTTTTTGCCATAAGCTTGCCCTTATTTTCACTGCCTTAAGTTCGCTATACAACCCTTAGGATCACGATAGGACTTTTTTAGCTAGTAACATAGGCTCGGGGTCAGGTAAGGTATATTTTTGTATACTTTAGTGACTTTTTGCCCTCCTTGACATATCGGCTAAACCTTCCACAGTCTCTCATTTTATCTCACCCAGTTTCTCATATTCTTTTCACCTTGCTATTTCATTTTATCTCGCCCAATTTTTCATATTCTTTTCACCTTGCTATTTTCTCTTCTTTCTTCATTTGTGTAAGTGACTCTTTTCTTTTCTTGCTTGTATTTCTTGTGTATTTTTCTTTTTCTTTACTTTTCTTTCCACGAGTTCTTGAGTCACTTTACTTTTGTTCTTTCTCTCTCTTTGTTCTTTCAACCCCACTTTCCAGAGCATTCCTCATAGTAGCCACCCTTAACTCATGGCTTTGCCATGAGTCAAGGTACACAATACCCAAAGTTGGGTCAGGGCCATAACGAAGGTTGTTTATGCATTAGCCACCCTCAACTTATGCTTTTGGCATAAGTTGAGGTGCACATGTCCAAGGAGGGACCAAGGCCAACATATTGTTCACAGAAAAGATCGGTTGAAGTGAAAAAAAAAGGTCTAATTTTAAGCTCAGATTATTTGGATCAAAGAAGGATAACTTTCATTTTGTTTCTTTTATTTAGGCTATAAATGGGCTATCTTGAATAAGGGCCTATGATCCTTTCCTAATTATGCATTCTGACTTACTTTTAGCAGGACTAACCTGGCAAGTTCTAGCTCAGTACCAATAGTGGACTATTCAGATTTCCTCACACTCACTTGAAATCTCATTACTATACCAGATTATCAGACACCTAGTTCGAATTGAAGACACAGGTTAATGCAATAGTGTAACTCTATTTCATGCTTAGAGCCACACAATTATCAGTTACTCTGCCTAGTCATGCAACATTTTCCAGTTTTATAAGGATATCATTTTAGCCATCAAGCTTCAGTGTTAAACTATGTACAACAGATATAAACATGCCGGTTCAACAGAAAAAGTAATTAGTCTTTTGGGGAAAAAGAACACAGGCAAGAAAACCCCAAAAGAGGATAGTGAGTTGGGCTACTCAGACTTCACCCTAACACTCACTTTCCATTTACCCCACCCCCAACAAAAAAGCAAGCAATTGTCCCCAATGCATAAAAAATCTAGATATTAGAGTGGTAGGTGAAGCAAACCTGTGGCGCAAAGCGCCGTCGATCAGCAAGCTGGTGGGTCCGGTTCCCCAGAACCCACGTCCTCTGCAATCTGTACACCCTCAGTGGTGTCCTCAGCAACAACTGCACCATCAGTAGTGCCTCCTGCTATCTCTACAGTGCGGGAGCTAGACGCCCCAGCCGCTAACTGTGATGCTCTGATTTGGTGTGCCTCTTCCTCAGCAAGTGAGGCTCTTCTCGCAGCCTCCATCTCTCGGCGCTCCTTCTTCCTTGCTCGCGCCTCATCCTCTGCTCGACCCCTATGCCTCTTGGCACTCTCTCAAGGGGGAGGTGGTGGAATTTCTGAAGTAGCAAAAAGAGCCGCCAATACAGTGTCCTCAGCAGGCTCGACAGACTCCGGCACCCTCGCCTCTAGGATTGTATCGATGTTAGCACGAAGACTGTCCACTGCAGTCTGAAGAGTCGACACATCCACCGGAGGGGCTGGTCGGGCTAACACTCTCAACTCAAAGGCGTCCAGGCGCTGGTTAACCTCATCAATCTTCCGCTCTACAAACTGCTGCATTTTTCTCTCTAGATGCTCTTCAGACTCAGTGATCGACTTCTGCATCCACGGTTGGATATGATGCAGAAGAGTGGCAATTTGTGCCTCTAGTTTTTGGACCCTAGCAAGTGGGACCAGTGCCGGTAGAGGGGCTGTGCGAGAGGAGCTCGGGGCTGTGCTACTACCCGGGATAGACTCGACTGGGGTAGTGTCAGTGGACGCCTGTGTAGCTGTGCGGGCCTGGGCTACCGTATCTGCAAGATCATCAGCAAGTGAGGGCAGCTCTAGACGGGGCACTCTCCGTGGATCCAACTCATTGGCCTCGTCTCTGATGAGGCCGACGTCTACTGTGCCCTGTGGGGTCTTAAGCTGAGGTCCGCAGGTGTGCCCATATGGCACGTTGATCAACGTGCCATATGGGCACTACTACCTACACCGGACGCCACCGTCTTGGGTGTGGCTCTGGGACCACGTGCAGCACGGGAAGATGTGGAAGTGCCTGGGGGAACATACTCAGGGTCCCGCTCATCATCATAGCCGATGATCAAGCGTGCAGATGGGGCAACAGACTTTGATCGCCCACGTCCGTAGGTTTGGTCTTGCTTGGGTGCCATAGTAGATAGTACCTACAAAAGATCACAATTAGTACGAGTAGTGGCAAACAAGACAAGCAAAACCATACGAAATAAAACAGTGAAAATAATATGTAATTGCTGTAGACACAGTGACACACGACGGGCCTGGTGACGGCTCGTCGTGACTATGACGGATCATCATGAGGTCCGTCGTGTTGTACTTGGACTCTGTATAAATAGAGAACCCTGAAGGAGAGTCTGTGACTGGCATGACGGTGTGTGCAGGACGGACCATCACAGTTACGACGGTCCGTTGTAGATGTTCGTCGTAGGACACTTGGGAAAAAATATGGAGACCCTTAGGAGAGGGGTCTCTGACCGTTATGACGGTCATGCAGGACGGACCGTCTTGGGTACGATGGTCCGTCACATGTGTCCGTTGAAGAACACTTGGAAAAAAAATGAGAGACCCTTAGAAACAGGGTCTCTGACAACCAGAACGGTTGTGCAGGACGGACCGTCGTGAAGACAACGGTCCGTCACATGTGTCCATTGGGAAACACTTGGGATAAAAATGAGAGACCCTAAGAAACAGGGTCTCTGACAACCGGAACGGTTGTGCAGGACGGACCGTCGTGAATACGACCGTCCGTCACATGTGTCCGTTGGGACAGGGTGCTAGGGCTTTTAGAACGGACCCTACGACGGTCCATCGTGGGTTCGACGATCCGTTATCGGGGTCTCGTTCTGAATGACAGTGACAGAACTAAAGGTACCCTAAGCAACCCCGATGAACCCACATCAACCTTGTAGTGTTTTGGACCTACATGTGTATAACCAAACTACCTAGGAAACTAGGAATGCAAAAGCACCTATGTCTAGGGTGGTAAACATGGTAATTTTTAACATTTGTAATCTAGGTCAGGCAGAATCGTATAAAGTAAACAAAATACTATGAGGAACTAAGCTTAATACTAACTAGTAACAAAAATGCAAGATAAATGAGTATAAATTAGAGACACATACCGTAGAAATGGAGAAAAACAGATGCAAAAGTACTCGGTGTCAAGGTAGACACCCACAACAACAGTTTTTCACTAGTAGATTAACACTTTTGGGCCTGGGAGACTTGTGAGAGGGCAGTGATCGGTTGTAGGGAATGGGGAATTTGAAAAGAGAGAGTAATGGGAGAAATAAGAAAGTAATGGGGTGAAATATGGAGGGGTGGGGAGTTTAAACGGTCTGATTTTGGAAAAGGGTCCAGCCGGGTCGGGTATACCTCATTAATCACGCGATGGTTCCCCGATGACGGTCCGTCGAAGTTGTGACGACCCATCGTTGGTTCCGTCGTGTGTGCCCTAGTTTCAAAACCACAGAAAAACGTACCTGGTACGACGGATGAATACGACGGTCCGTCGCAGGCGCGACGGTCCGTCGCAGGCGCGACGGTCCGTCGCAGGCGCGACGGTCCGTCGCAGGCGCAACGGTCCGTCGATGTATCCGTCAGTGACTGCTGCAGAGTAATTTTCTGCAGAATTTCCTGGTGATGTACCTGCAAATTTAAAAACTCATCAGTAGAAAAATGCTACCATTACTCAAAAGACTATAAGTATTGGGTTGCCTCCCAACAAGCGCCTGATCTAATGTCGCGGCACGACTGGGGATTCTTGATTACGTAGACTTCATCAAGATGGTATGCCTCTATCATTTTATTCCCCAATGCTTTATGCCCAAAATAGAGTTTTATTCTATCTCTATTCCTCTTAAACCTCACTCCCTCCTTGGCTTTTAACTCAACTGCTCCATGAGGGAATACTTGGGTAATCAAGTAGGGGCCAGTCCATTTAGACATGAGCTTGCCCGGAAGACAAGGCACCCCAGAACTGTCTACAAGCACCAAATCCCCAACCATAAACTCTTGTTTTGCATTTTTCTGTTCAGTCTCCTTCTTCATCTTTTCTTTGTGGGATACGGCAGATACCGATTGGAGCTCACCACTCTGCCTCATGGTCCTACAAATATTGAAAGTCGCTTCTTCATTATTCAGCCGAAAAGTCATCTGTCCCTTCTCCATATCAACTAGTGGTCTACCTGTAGCAAGGAATGGCCTCCCAAGAATAATAGGCACTTCAAAATCGACCTCACAATCAAGAATAACAAAATCAGCCGGAAAGATGAATGACTCCACTCTTACTAGCACATCATGGAGTATCCCTATGGGCCGTTTCACTGTCCGATCAGCCATCAGTAGCCGCATCGCAGTGGGTTTTGGATCCCCCTAACCCAATTTCTTGTAAATCGAGAGGGGCATTAGATTTATGCTTGCCCCCAGATCAAATAATGCTTTCGCAAAATGTAATGACCCAACTGTACAAGGAATAGTGAACGCACCCGGATCTTCTTTCTTTTGTACTAGGGATCTTGTAGCAATAGCACTAAAATGTTGAAGTCTATCATAATCCTCAAAAGTGGCCGATCTTTTCTTGGTGACCAGATCTTTCATAAATTTGGCATAACCGGGCATTTGTTCTAGAGCTTCTACCAAAGGGACATTGATAGAGAGCTGCTTCAACATTGTTATGAAGCGCCGATATTTACCATCCTCGGTCTTTTTCACTAATCTTTGAGGGAAGGGTGGTGGTGGCCTAGGCATGGGAATTACCTTGATAGGTACTTCTGCATCATTTCCATTACTTCCCTCTGCTTCACCACTACCCTTTACCACATTCTCGTTATCCTTTCTCACATTTTTCTCAGTAGATGGCATAGGTGGGTTAATGGTTTGCCTACCACTCCGAGTAGTGATTGCCATACAGTGTGCATCATTCTTTGGATTTTGGATAGTGTTGCTAGAAAGAGTGCCCGGTTGCCGTGTGTTCACTGTCGCAGATAATTGGGCCATTTGCAACTCGATCTGCTTAATCGAAATTGCATGTGCATCAACTTTTTGCCCAATACTAGCTAAATCACACCTCAACTCTTTAATGTGTTCATCACTAGTGTCGAACCTCCTCATCATTTTGTGCAACATATCCTTAACTCGTGCCATACTATCTCCACCATCCCTAGGAGTAACTTCACGATTTTGAGGAGGGACATAGGGCCCATTTCTGTCGTTTCTATTAGCATAGTTACCCCTATTAATGTTGTTGTCGCGTTTGTAGTTTCCATCTCGGACATAATGACCCTCACGGTAGTAGTTACCATAGTTCCGACCTTGGTTCCCTTGACCTTGGCGCAAATTATCCTGATTTGAGCGTTGGGCGCTTGGTCAGAAACCCCTCGTCTGCTCATTTACTGCATAAGTGTCGTCCGCATAATAGCACTCATCATTAGGAGGTGGTGGTTTATCCAAGTAGTTGACTGCATTTACCTTTTCTGCACCCCATGTGACATGTTTTAGTACCAACTCAAGCTCAGTTCTCATCTGAGCCATTTCTTCCCGAATCTCTTATATGGCTGGGTTGTGAGTGGACTGCACTGCGAAGGTGTTTCTCCCTGTATCAGACTTCCTAGTACTCCAAGCTTTGTTATTTCAGGATATTTTCTCTAAATTTTTAGGAATCTCAGCTTAAGGGCATTCTCCATAAGATCCACCTGCTATAGTGTCCAACACCGCTTTGTTGTTATCATCCTGTCCCCGATAGAAGTATTCCTTTAGTGACTCATCATCTATAAGGTGATTTGAAACACTTCTCAAGAATGAGGTGAATCTATCCCAAGAACTACTAACTGACTCTCTTGGTAGTGCCACAAAGTTGTTCACTCTGTCTTTGTGGTTTAGTTTCTTGGAGACCGGATAGTAGCGTGCTAAGAAGACATCTCTTAATTTGTTCCAAGTAAAGATTGAGTTGTATGGGAGCTCAGTGAACCATATAGCAGCCTCTCCTGTCAGTGAGAGAGGAAACACTCTGAGACCTATTACATCTAGATCCAAATCAGGCCTCCCCATACAACTTTTACACACTGCCCTTACCTTAGCTATATGGGCATGTGGATCCTCAGAAGGTAGCCCTGAGAACAAATCTCTGGCAGTGAGCATTTGCATCAGGCTACTAGTTACCACAAAAGTGTGGCCTGTGGGTAGAGGGGGCAAGACAAGTGGCCCATCCGAGTCTTCTATGTCATCATACCTTCTGTAGTATGCTTGGGGCCGTGGAAAAGGATTTTGTCCCCTCTGTTGATGTTCACCCGGAGCATCGGGTAACATCTGACCATTAACATCAACCGGAGCTGGGATGTTCTGGTTCGGATCCTTATCATTTATTCCTAAGTTTCGATTCATATTGCGCAGTGTACGCTCTAAGTCACGATCGTAGGGAAACAATGGTTCTCTTCCTCTCTGTGTATTTGGCATACAAGGAGGATAGTTCTGAAAAGAAATCAAAAACAATAAAACAAAGTAAAATCAAGAAAATATCAACTAAACTATAATAATAAGTTCAAGTTAATCTAAAAGATAAATTCCCTGGCAACGGCGCCAAAATTTGATACGCTCAAACTTACTTCTCAAATAAGAAGGAAAGCGGTCGAGTCAAGTAAATAACCCAACTAGTGAGGTTTGGGATCGTTCCCACGAGGAAAATAGTCTAGACTTAACTTCAACCTATTATTACTATTGTTTGGTCAATGACTTCCTTGGAAAGTAAAAACATAAAAAGGGGGGTTTCTATCTCTAAATAAGTGAAAATAAATAACAAACTTGAAAGAGACACTTGACAGCTTTTAATGTTGGGTTTTAATCAATTAATCAAAGTAACTAGGGTTTACGTGTTCCCCACAGGTTCATAACTTGATAACTCTAACTATAACAATTCTTTCCTAGTATCTTGCATGCTAAGTGATAAGTTATGTATTTCTAAATCCTTGGTCCAGCATCTAGAAAATCTCACTCCGCACCTTGGTCCGGCTACGTGTGTTGCTATCCTAACCCTTATCCTTACCTCATATTAAGCATCGTATTCGATATTTGACTAAGTTATTACCTCGTACCAATCAATACTAGCCTATTAGGTAGTATACACTAAATCTATGTTAATAATTCTTTTCCTATTATCTATCTCCTTGGTCCGGCAAGTAGCATTAAGGCGAGCTCTAACGTTGGCCATCCGTTAAAAAGACTTCTAAACGAAAGAATTATTAATACATGCAAGACACTAATCTAGAATTGTTATTTTAGTTAGGGTTTATCTCATTATTTGCCTATGGTTCCCACAACCCTAGTTATGGAGTTTAGTTACTCATAGCCATAAACACAATATTCAAATATATTAAATACGAATTCATGTACTTACTTCAATGAGAAAGAATAAAATCCATAGGTTGCTTGATTAATATCCAAAAAATCACTTGCAAGAATCTCAAAATCAAATACTAATACACAAAGTTTAAAAATCTGATGTCTAATCTCATAGAGTCTAACCTCAAAAACGAGGTTTTTCAAACTATTTATAAAAAATAAAAACCTAATTAAACAAGAGTTTCAATTGCTGGAAATCTGCCAAAACATGGCTGGGTTGACGGACCTCGCGACGGACCGTCGTGGTCACGACGGACCGTCATGGTCACGATGGACCGTCATGGACTCCGTCGTCCCATACTTAGCAATTTCTTCTGCTGCTATCTTCATTCCCCTCGACGGCAAGTATGATGGACCGTCATAGGCACAACGATCCATCGAGGGTTTTCGTTTCAAAACACTTCAACTCTTGGAATCTGGGTACTGGGATCACTTTTCTGATCTTCACGACGAACCTGCAGGACGGACCGTCAGAGCCACGACGGACCGTCACAAGCTTCGTAATCCCACACTTGGTTAGACTTCCTCATCTTCCTTCAGCAGCTGCACTACGCTGCCACCTACGGACCGTGACAAGCACGACGGACCGTCATAGGATCCGTAGGTGGTCTCTTCTGCAATTCTTCGCTCAAAATCTCCGCATTTAGCTTTGGACAGATTTCCTGCAAAACAAAGAGAAACTTATATAAAAATTAGCACAAAAAGGCTTTTGGACACACTAAACTTAAGGAAAAAGTATTAATAATACCGTGAAACCACGGTATATCAACTACGCAAACCCATTGGGAAGTCATAAGTGAAATTCACATACATAATCATAGTTCACGTTTTGATATAAACAAAGTCACTTCAACATACATTCATAGCAATCATATATATACATAAGTCTTTGTTTCATAAGAGGCTCCAATCCTATTCTTTTTTTAAAGTCCACTTGTGAAATGAATGGATAGGGTCCATAGTCCTACCTATACTAAGTAAACTTCTCAAGGAGTTATGATTAGAGTTCGTATTCTTATCTTAGTTCATTTCTTAACTTTTAACATAGCCATAACCAACATAGACCATGTGACCTACATGAAATCCGGTGTTTTACTCGCACACCGAAAAGAGAGGGCACTAATTGCCAAGGTAGGACCTTCATACATAACAGCTATTCTAGTGTATCCACTAAGCTAAGTCCTAGGAGAAGGTAGTTATAGAACAAGGAGATTGCTATTAGAAACCTTGACTTGTTAGACGTGGAGTTTTCCATCTCATGACACAACATCTATGTTGGGAACCCAGACTTGTTAAACATGAAGGTTCTCTTATGGGAAGTTGGACTTACAAGACGTGAAGACCCCACTCTCATTTTTCATGTTCACTCGGTGCTACTCTCAAACTCCCCTTTTAAACATCTTTAACCCTTAAGTTAGCATTAGTTCATAAAGTAGGCAATAGGGCCTTACTCCCTCATATATTATATAACTCAATGGTTATTAGGATGAGAATGTCCTTCCATCGTAGAACCTATTTTATGTGAGAATGTCCTTTCACATAATTATATCATATTAGTCTAGTTTAGAGGACAAATGAGTAACACCTTTCAAGAGACTCACTTTTACTAGATTATCATAAAACTTATTCATTCATACATTCATGTGTGTGTATACATATAAAAGAAAACTACTCACATAATCAGCTTTGGACAAAACATGTTCATACTTCACTAATCATATACTTTTCCTGCATAATATATAAAGGTGCATATGAGGATTATCCTTTCAAGTAAAACCATAAACATATCATACTCATAGTTATACATGTAGTGTGTGTACATATTGGTTAGCATGATCATATAAGGTCAACGACCTAGTTGTTGAGGAAACCATCCTCCAAGGATCACAACATAAACAATATCCTCAAGTCATGAACAACTCACATATAGAGAATTTAGGGACTATAGACCACACACGCACATTGCATAATATGAGACAACAACACATTTAACATTTGACTAGAATACTCATACCATTCATACAATCTCACATTCATATAGGGTTACATAGGTAGGGGGTCATTCTATAATAGCATTCATCATAACAAATCATGTAGATCATACTTTACCCTAACATGATCATTCACATTATCAATAACCCTAAATCATGATACTAGAATTGAAGTTTACACACATAACCTTCAAATTCATGATAATAATCATATCAAATCACTTTACATCTATTTCCCTATTGTCCATGATCACAACATGTATACATAGACTAGAATTTAAACACTGCTACCATCAGTGGACCATACCATACAACATCCATTCCATTACCAAAGACTAGGAATTAGGTAAACTCACCAATCCTCCAATACATTATCATCATATATCAATCATAAACAATTCATAATCAATTTATACAGATAGATATTGCATTAAAAATACATTACAATTTCTGACAATTCAATTAACATCTAACCAAGATCACAAGACCCACTTTATAGACTAATTTGAGAAGTAGGAGGATCATGGGTTATTTCATAAATTCCATAGGAAATCATCATAAAAAATTAATTAAATATTTATTCATCATGATAATGACCTAGAAAATCGTTGACAAGGAACTCATGCTTAGATTGAATATTTGATCATAGAAACCCTTTTGAAAATCTTTGATAGAACTTCTTGAATGAAAGGTTATTTAAGAATAAAGGTTAACCATACCTTATTTATTGAATACCCACCGAATTTGGAGTAGAAAATCTGTAACTATAGCCTCAATGAATTCCTTCTTCTTCCTTGGGTCAGAGAGAAAAACTTGAGATTTTGAAAATGAGGTTTAATGACTTGTTAAAAGACCTTAAACTATTTATATTTGATGTATAAGTTATTTCAAAATCAACCCCAACTAAAAAATTAAAATAAATTAGATTACATAAAACTCCTCACTTAGGGCAACCCCGTCAGGGACCACATGTGCTTCACGGTTTGTGAAGGTGTTTCACAACCTAGTTGACGGTTCGTGGTCCTCTACGTAGTGGACAAATTTTCCATATAAATCCCCATAATTCTAAGGAATTTCCATGACCACCTTAACAGTCCGTGGTCAAGACCACAGGCCATGAAAAGGTCCTTGAACCTTTAGGCAGTGAGCTGCCAATTTGGGATAACCTTGGCTCGTTGGATAAGGCTTGTACCTTTTTGGCTTAGCTCCTTATCAAGTACTTTCAACCAACATAAAAAAGGGTCCTATAGACTCAAGTCTAACACGTTCCTTGATGTTGACTCACAAAATTCATTCAAAAAAGGCTATGACCAACAACAAATCATTAAAACACACAAACTCCTAAGACTAGTCCCCGAATGTCATGGTCGTCCCTTGATGTTCAACCTCAAAGCTCTTTAGACCAATTTATTTAAAGTTGTTTGTAACATTATTAACAAGTTGTTAACTCATAAGGCTCATGTGAGTCTCTAGTTTACTCTTGTTCGTTTTGAGGGTCATTACAAAATCTTTCAATTTAAGGACTTGAACTAGTGAGTTTGCATTATTGAATTAGGGTTTGATCGACTTTCTCCTCTAATTTTCTCTAAGTTTGGTGAAATTTTTGGCGAACAATTGATTTGGGTAAGTTCTAATTACTTTACTAGGCTAAAAATGAGCAAAACCACATAGTTTAGGGGTCCAACCCATAAGGAAAAGAAAAAATGGACCCTAACTTATAATTTTCTCAACCTACAAATGAGATTGATCGACGGTCAGTAGATGGATCAATGATCCTTGTTAGTCCGGCATCAACTTCAGAGGATGGGTTCAGGGGTTCTCGACTTATGAACTGATCTATAATCCATCTTGTTAGTCTTTCAATCTGAGTTAGGTTCCAGGTTCTGAAGTTTTTGACCTCCATAACTATCGACAATTAGTGGAATGATCCACAATCAATCATGTCATTCCATTGATTGACTTCAGAGACCCTATTCTTAGGATCTTAACCTAAGAATGATCGAAAATCTCTGGACTGATCCATGATATGTCTAGTAATATGATGGTTTAATATGTTTATGGGTACTGGGTGTTACACACTACTAGTTGAAAGAACGAGAATTGGAAAGAAACCATTTTTTGAAATTATCAACTTCGGAAATTTTGGCAAGTTAAGCTAAGTATGAGTTGTGTCTCAACCTCAAACAACCATAACTCCTAGAACAGCTTGAGTTAGGTGTGATACAATATATCATATGAAAGATCTTTGAATTATCATTCTAAAGACACCGAGTTTGCTTATTTTTGAATTTTTATGAGTGAGATATTGTCATGATCAGAGAGTACCCCCTAGTCGTAATCGCCATCATCTTCCTCGAAGAGGCCTTAGACAATCCCATAGCATACATCATTGCATCATAGGTAAAATACAAAGCGGCAAATTTAAACTCTTTTTTAAAAGTTCAACTTCACTTTACCTATATCAAAAATAGACAACAAGTGTCTCACACGACCATCTAACATAAGAGTATCGAAAAGTTGGGACTTTGACCTTACATCAATACAATCATTTTATAAGAGAATACAACGTAGTCCTTAAAAGATAGAATATAGAATGTCTTTAAACGTAGTCAATAACAAAAGATAGATTTATAGACTTCGTCCTTAGGCTTGAGGACTTAGCAACTTGGGAACAATCCAAGCTTCTTTAAGAATGGCCTTGAAGCACCTCAATGGACCGAACTATATTTTTGTAGAAATAGAATAGATATGATTTAGGTCAAACCACATGTACTATGTATTGAAACACATGCAAGTAAAATATTTAGAAACATGCACAAAAGGACATTTTGGTTATATGCATGCTCAGTTCACTTAAAAAGCCTTTATGCACATTCCAAGAACATATACAAGTCCATATCGCCACAATAATAAGGCACATTCATATTTATGTTCAATAAAAGCATCCTACCAAAGCAATAGTCAATATTTCATGTTTAGAGTCCATTTCATCAATATATCTGAATACCTTACTCAGAATCCCAATCCAAGTAAACTAGTGCAATGTGTATGTGAATCCTTATAACCCTATATAAACCAAGTAAACTAGAAAAGAGACCATAAGTATTGTCTTTACCTCATATTACATCATAACAAGTGTAGTCAACATCATACATAACAAATTAAACCAACATCATGCATATCAAGAAAAACCATCATCATATAAGACAAATATCATATATATCATATATACATAAAGAACCCATCCGAACACTCCCCTCAAGGTCCACTTGTGTAATGTATAGGTAAAGTCCTATTCCCCTACCTAGACTAAGGAACACCACTTAAGTAGTGCTAGTTAGTGTTCATCTTATTACTTTTATTCAATCATTTTACTTTCAAAAAACATTACCATAAACGATAATAGACCATGTGATTTAAACATGGAATCTAGTGTCAGTCCCTCACACCGAAAGGATGGCATCCTACTTGCCAAGATAGGATATATACATGATAATAGCATCTAGGTGGATCTACTAGCTAGGTTTCTTATGGGGGCACATAGTTAAGGAACTAGGTGGTTGTTACTAGTAACCCTCTTTATGCTAATTCGTATTCTGCTTTCCACCTAATGACAACATTGGGTGAACCTACCTTCCTTTTTGGAACATACACCTCTCATTGTCAAGGTTACTCGTGCTAAACTAAATTCTCTTTTTGAAGTATCTTAAAGTCTTCCTTAACATTAATTCGTAACATAGGTCTTAGGAGTTTAGCCACTCATATAACATGTTCATAGCTCCTAGTTTCTAGGACGAGAAAGTCCTTTCATCACAACCCAACATCATGTGAGAATATTACCTCATAAACATAGTAATAAGATGCACATAGGAATCACCTCCAATCCCTTATAATAATACACCTATAATCATCTCACAATTCATCACATTCATATCATGATAGCATATTCATAACTTCATCACATTCATATCATGATAACATATTGATACTTCTATTGAACAACATTATAAAGAATAGACCTACATTATTACAATAAAGTGTTCATGACCTTGAAGGTCTTACCATTTCCTCCAAGAAAACCCATTCAAGACTCTACCCCCAAATCAATGATATTTACTCATAAATTCAATCATCATCATCATATAATTGTAAATTATACAAGAAAACACTTAGCGACATCATCTCTATTCATTAATTTAAATAATTCCAAAACTAGGGTTAGGAGAAAAAGGATATTCATGGGTCTTTTTAGGGAATTGGGCCAAAGCTTAAGGTAACACATGACTTCACTCATACACATTCATAATACATCACTATTAATCAATTAAATGCCAAATTAATCAAGTTAGAAGAAAGACCCATGACATTGAGTGAAAACTAGGTTTTTGAAGGACATCAAAATTCAAAATTTGAAGAACTTTTGGGTTTGAGATTTATAAGGTGTTAGAATAGTTCTTTGACTTATGATACTTTAATATACCTAAACCCACTAATTATTATCGATCCTAAGTATTAATTAATTAATTAACTAATTTCTTAACTACCCCCACTCAAGACGTGTTGAGGCAGTGAAGTTGGGGTCAATAGACGAGACTCCGTTAACACCTTATCAACCACTCCACGAACCGTCCTGGTCAAACATGGTTTGGGAATGAGGGTCCATTTTGGGGACCAAGGGGGAGCAGTCTAAGTATGGACTTACGACCACCATTGATGGGGCATCAGTACATTGACGGATCGTCGATCCCCCTTGTGGTTTCAAGCTATTTTTTGACAGCTTTTAGGGTCAAGGGTTGGGTCCTTCTCAAGGACTCTTAGGGTGGTCCTTAGGGAGTCGTACCCTAAAGTTTTGAACCTAAACACGTTGTAAATTATATTCGAAGACTCACTACAATAATTTACACTCATACGACTCTTCAAACCTTTTCCAAGACATAATTGCATACTAGATCATTTTTACTAGTCTTCGTACGTCATGGTCATTTCTTGAAGTTTAGACTATAATACCTACTAACTAAGTCAATTACATTAGTCTAGGTCGGTAACATCATTTTATACATTATTCAATAGATGAGACTCTAGTCTAGGTCATTGGATTTCAGAGGTATAACAATATCCCCCCTTTAGGGAACATTCGTCCTCGAATGACACTTTAAACATCTTTCTGGAACTTACGACTCAAGACTAGCAGCCAAACAAACACATGACATATAAGAAGGACTCAATAATCAAAGGAGGAAACATTCACTCCATTCTCAACACCAGAAAGCATCATTTATGAGATAGAAACTATGTCACTCCAATTATGCACACTTTTTATTATTTCACATTTTTGTAAGGGGGAATGTCCTTCTCCTCATATGGCTCAACAAATTCAACAAGGAGCAAGTACATCATTTCATCACTTCACACTTGAGAAATTTCATAACAAGGAGTACCACATAAGGCTAATTATGCCACATAGTCAAGTGCTTACAATTATGAAGAATATATTACTTGATGAAACGTGAATTGTCACAGGAACATGCACAATGAAGGGAAATCATGGAAGTTCAAATACACTTAAGACCCTTCATAAACCATAACTAGGATAAATTACTAACCTCAACCTTTAATAGAAGAGGATTGAAAAATATGATGATATCGGGACTTCATATCGGCCTAGACCTCTCAAGTAGCATTTCCAAAATATGATTCTTCTAAAGAACCTTTACGGATGCTACTTCTTTATTCCTCAACATCTTCACTTGTTGTTCTAAAATCTCAAGAGGGACCTCTTTATTGGAAAGGTTAGCATCAACCTCTCGACATTCTAGTGAAAGAATAGACACCGGATCACTTATGAACTTTTTAAACATTAACACATGGAATACTGAATATACCTGAGCCAAATCAATAGTTAATTTAAACTCATAGGCAACACTTCCAATGTGTTTCAAAACCTCATACGGCCCCATGCCGGGGGCTAGGTTTTCCCTACTTCAAAAGCCTCATCACCCCTTTCATGGGTGATATCTTCAAATAAATTTGTTCACCTGTGATAAACTCAAGGTCCTTCTTTCTATTTACGCCAAAAGATTTTTGTCAACCTATCAACAATAACCTATATCGAATCATTTTGCCTTCGTGTACGAGGTAAACCCACAATGAAATTCATATTAACATCTTCTCATTTCCTAGTAGGGATAGCTATATCTTGAGTTAACCCTCCAAGTCTTTGATGTTCGGCCTTGAATTGTTGACAATTAGAACATAGGGACATAAACTCCACTATATCCTTCTTCAAGTCATTCCACAAAGAAACCTCTTGTAGCTCACAATATATTTTTGTGGAACCCGGATGAATAAAATATCGGGAACCATAAGCCTCATCCAAAATTTATCTTCTTAAGTAATCCGCATCCGACACACAACCTACCTTGGTACCTAAGTACACCATCCCCCTTTAGGAGAATGACTCATTGAACTTACTAGAAACCGATTCCTTGAACTCAATAAATAGAGGATCAAGATGTTTCTTAAACTTCACCTCAACCACTAAAGATGACTCAGAGTCATGATGAACCATGAAACCACCTTTTGTAGAATCTTTAAGTTGAACACCCAACCCGACCAATCTATGCACATATTTCACTACCTCTTTCTTACCAACATTATCATGGGCTACACTACTCATAGACAATCGACTAAAAGCACCCACAACCACATTGGATTTTATGATTTGGGAAAGGACACTCATATTTTAATCCTTTAAATGATCTTACCACTTTCTTTGACGGAGATTTATCTCCTTTTGAATGAACACATATTGGAGACTCTTATGATCGGTGAACACTTCTACATGCACTCCAGATAAATAGTGTCTCCAAATTTACAAAGCAAACACTACGGCCGCTAGCTCAAGATCATGAGTTGGATAGTTCTTCTGATGCACCTTGAGTTGTTTAGAGGCATATGCTATCACCTAACCATGTTGCATGATGATGCAATCCAAACCTACTCGAGAAGCGTCACAATACAAAGCAAACCCTTTGGTACCCTCCGATATGGTCAATACCAGAGCGAAGGTAAGCCTATCTTTAAACTCTTGAAAACCTCTTTCAGAAGCTTTCAACCATTCTAATTTAACTTTCTTTTGAGTTAAGGTTGTCAAAGGAGAAAACATAGATGTGAACCCATCAACATATATCCTATAATACCTAGCTAAACCTAAGAAACTTTGAAGTAGACGGGAATTAAAGGTCTAGGACAATTCTTAACCGCCTCTATTTTCGTCGGATCGTCCTCTATACCCTCACTTGAAACAATGTGACCAAGAGAAGCAAACGATTCTCAACCAAAATTCACAGTTACTATAGTTAGAAAAGAGTTGATGTTCCTTGAGGACTTGGAATATACCCTCAAATGACCTATCTGTTCATCCTCACCCTTGGAATATACCAAGATATCATTAATAAAGACAATTACAAATGAATCAAGATAATGCTGGAACACCCTATTCATAAGGTCCATGAAAGACGCCAGGGCATTAGTTAGGCCATATATATGTATAGGAACTCATAATGACCATACCTTGTTCGGAAAGAAGATTTAGGAATGTCAGCTTCTCTAACTCTAAGTTGATGATAACCCGAGCTTAAGTTAATTTTTGAAAGTAACTCGCACCTTCCAGTTGATCAAACAAATTATCAATTCTAGGAAGATGATACTTATTATTTATAGTGACCTTGTTCAATTGTATGTAATCAATATACATTCTAAGAGACCCATCTTTCTTTTTCACAAATAATACCAGAGCGCCCCATAGAGATATGCTTGGTTGTAAAAAACCTTCGTCTACTAAATTCTTTAGTTGAGATTTCAATTATTTCAAATTGGATGGATAAATTTGGTATGGAGGAATTGATACGGGTTGAGTATCCAACAACAAATCTATGCCAAAACTATTTCCTGTTCAGTAGGTATTCCGGGTAAGTTATCGGGGAAGACTTCTAGAAAGTCTCACTACGGGGAAAAACACTAAAGGAGGTGCCTCAGATTTAAGGTCCTTGACACTCACAACATGATATATACATCCCTTAGAAATCATCTTACAAACCTTTATACATGAAATATTTTGACCTCTAGGGATTAAGTTTGCCCTCTTCCATTCTAAAACGGGTTTATTAGGAAATCGGAATTTAACTACTCTTGTTCTACAATCAATTGAAGAAAAAAAATCATGCAACCATTTCATTCCCAAAATGACATCAAATTTCAATGTATCAAGTTCTACCAAATCAACCAATGCAACTCTACTGGACAATAATACGGGGCAACTTCTATAGACTCTTTTAGGAACAACGGAGTCATCCACTGGGGCAAAAACAGAAAAAGTTTCAACTAAGACATTGGGGAGCACAATAAACTTCATCGACACTAAAGGATTTACAAAAGATAAAGTGGCACCGGTATATAGCAATGCATAAACATTAATTAAAAATACTTACAATATACCGATAACAACATTGGGAGAATTCTCTTGATCATCCCTAGATTTGAGAGCATAGAAGCAATTCTTTTTAGGAGCATCAAATTTGGACCGCTAGCTTTTGCTTGATTACTCTCCCTATCTTGAGTCTTTTCCATGGGACAATACCTCACCACGTGGCCACTCTTTCCACGACCAAAACAAGTATCCGTACTCATTAAAAGTTTACCCGTATGCTTCTTGACACATTTTGCACAACTAGGTTTCCCACTTTATGAACCACCTCTTTTTCCCTCTTGAGGATTAGGTTTAGGAACCCTATACTTGTTATCCTTGGAGAAATTATAAGGAACTTGGTTGGGGAATATTTTCTTACATTTTGGTTTGTCTTGGATTTCAAACTTACCCTTAGAAGTATCTCCATCATAGGGCCTTTCCCTCTTGATCTCCCTATTCTTCCTCTTAAGCCTACTCTCCTCAACTTGTTGAGCATGAACCATAAAACAAGAAATTTCCATGTTGTCATGAAGCATTGCTGCACAACACTCTTCCAAAAGATCATCGAACACACTCATTACAAAATGGCACACTTAATCTCTAGGATAGACACCAAAGAAGAGGCATATTTAGACAACTTAGTGAATTTCAAAGAGTATTCTTTAAAACTTATACCTCCTTGACGAACTTTGATTAACTCTTCCAATTTTACATCTCTTTTCTCCCTTGGGAAGAACCTATAAAAAATGTCATCCTAATGATTTCCAAACTTATAAGACCCTCTCTCAAAGCCCTATTGTCCTTTCATTGAGTGTACCGTGTTTGAACCAAATCCTTGAGTTAATAAGAGTCTAGGTGGGCCTTCTCATTTGAACTCACCCCCATAACATACAAGATCTTATAAACCTCATCAAGAAAGTCTGGAGGATCTTCATTCACCTTATATCAAAAGAACATAGGAGGGTTCATCCTTGTGAAGTCCCTTAAGTGACAATCCATGGTACTAGAATTTAGATTACTAGGGGGTGCAACATACTGGTTTGCTTGAGCCATCATAGCTTGATCTTGAGTAGTTATAGCTTGAGCTTGAGTAGTCATGACATGAGTCAAGTTTAGAAAAGTCGTCCACAAGAAAAAGATTAGAAGAAAAGGACTCATAGAGTTAAGACTCTTGAGGCGCGACTTAAGAATACCAAAGGAAATGAGAATTTTCCTAAGAATCACGTGTCCTCTCATTCATAAGTGTGGCGCGCTTCACAAATATAAACAAAACTCTACATAGACGTGGTTTTGTGAGACATCATTCCTAAGATTTATTAAACCTCATGCTCTAATATTAAGTTTGTCACGATTGGAGAGTACCCCCTAGTCGTAACCGGCATCATCGTCCTCAAAGAGTCCATAGAAAAGCCCTTAGCATACATTATTGCGTCATAGCTAAAATACAAAGCGGAAAATTAAAAAATTTCCTTTGATGTTCAACTTCACTTCACATATCGAAAATAGACTACAATTGTCTCACACGGCCATCTAACATAATAGTATAGAAAAGTTGGGACGTAGACCTTACATCAATAAAATCAACTTATAAGAGAATAAAACATAGTCATTAAAAGATATGAAATAGAACAATGTATTTAAATATAGTCAAATAATGAAAGTTAGATTTAAAGTCTTCGTCCTCAGACTTGCGGATTCACCAACTTGGGAACAATCGGAGCTTCTATGAGAATGACCTTCAAGCACCTCAATCGCCCGAATCTACATTTTTGAAGAAATAAAATAGATATGGATTAGTACAAACCACATATACTATGTATGGAAACATATGCAAGTAAAACATTTAGAAACATGCACAAAAAGACATTCTGTTTATAAGAATTCTCAGTTCACTCAAAAAGCATTTATGCACATTCCAAGAACATATAAAAGTCCATATCACCACAACACTAAGACATATTTATATTCATGTTCAATAGTAGCATCCTACCAAAGCAATAATCAACATTTCATGTGTAGAGTCCATTTATCAATATATTACAATATCATACTCACAATCCCAATCCAAGCCAACTAGTGCAATGTGTATGTGAATCCCTATAACCCCACATAAACAAATTAGTCAAGCAAAGAGACCATAAGCATCGTATTTACTTCATATAACATCATAACAAGTGTAGTCAACATCATACAAAACAATTTAAACTAACATTATGTTTACAAGTAAAACAATCATCATATAAGACCAACATCATATATATCATATATACATAAAGAACCCACCCTAGACCTCCCCTCAAGGTCTACTTGTGCAATGTATAGCTAAAGTCCCATTCCCCTACCTACACTAGGAAACAACTCTTAAGTTGTCCTTGTTAGTGTTCATCTTATTACTTTAATTCATTCATTTTACTTTCAGAAAACTTTGTCATAACCGACAGTAGACCATGTGAGCTAAACATGGAATCTGGTGTCAGACCTTCACACCGAAAGGATGGCATCCTACTTTCCAAGGTAGAACCTACGCATGATAATAGCATCTAGGTGGATCCACTAGCTAGCTTTTCTATAGGGGCACATAGTTAATAAACTAGGAGTTTGTTACTAGAAACCCTCTTTATGACAATTCAAATTGTAGTATCCACCTCATAAGAACATTGGGTAACCTACCTTCCTTTTGGGAAAGGATACCTCTCATTGTCAAGTTCACTCGGTGCTAAGCTAAATTTCCTTTTTGAGGTATCTTAAAGTCTTCTTTAACATTACTTCATAACATAGGTCTTACGAGTTTATACCCTCATATATCATGTTCATAGCTCGTAGGTTTTAGGATGAAAAATTCCTTTCATCACAACCCAACATCATGTGTAGATATTATCTCATAAACATAGTAATAAGATGCATATATGGATCACCTCCAATCCCTCATAATAATACACCTATAATCATCTCACAATTCATCACGTTCATATCATGATAATATATTCATAACTTCATCACATTAATATCATGCTTACATATTCATACTTCAATTGAACAACATAATCAAGGATAGACCAACATTATTACAATAAAGTGTTCAGGACATTAAAAGTCTTACCATTGCCTCCAAGAAAACCCATTCAAGAAGTTACCCCCAAAATAAATAATATTTACCCAAAAATTTAATAATAATCATCAGAATAATCATAATACAATAGTAAATTATACAAGAACATACTTAGCTACATCATATCTATTCATAAATTTGCATAATTCAAAAACTAGGGTACGAGAAAAGCGATATTCATAGGTCTTTTTAGGGAATTAGGTCACAACCTAAGGTAACACATCAATTCACTCATACACATTCATAATACATCACTATTAATCTATTAAAGACCAAATTAATCAATTAGAAGGAAGACCCACAACATTTAGTGAAAACTAGGTTTTTGAAGAACATTGAAGAACCTCTTGGGAAAGGAGTCCAAGAGTGAATAGCCTCCATACCTTATCGATACTTAGAGATTTGTGAAGGAAATTATTGTTATTGAAGACCTAGAGAAACCTTGATCTTCTTCTTCAATGAGGTTCATTGGGGTAGTGAAAGAATTTTGAGTGAGATGAAATCTTTTGGCTTTTGAGAGTATGGGTGTTGTACTAGTTTAATGACTAAGGATACTTTAATGTCCCTAAACTAAATAATTATCCTTTTGGCTTTTGAGAGTATGGGTGTTATACTAGTTTAATGACTAAGGATACTTTAATGTCCCTAAACTAAATAATTATCACCTTTCCTAAGTATTAAATAATTTATTAACAAAATACTCATCTACCCTCACTTAAGCCTTATGGAGGAAGTGAAGTTCGGGTCAATCGATGAGACCCCATTGATGCCTCGTCAACCAGTCCACGGACCATTCTTGTCAAACGTGTATTGGGACTGAGGGTCTATTTGGGGGACAAAAGTGGAAGAGTCTAAGTATGTACTCATGACCACCATTTAAAGGGAGTGATTCCATTAACGGCTCATCAATCCCCTTCGTGGTTCAAAGCTATTTTTTGACAGCTTTTAGGGTCAAGGGTTGGGTATTCCTAAAGGATTCTTAGGGTGGTCCTTGGGGAGTCGTACCTAGACGTTTTGACCCTAAACACATACTAAAATATATTCGAAGTCTTGCTTCAAGATTTTACCCTCATACGAATGTTCGAACAACTTTCAAGACCTAAAGGCACGCTAGATCATTTTCACTAGTTCTACGGACGTCATAGTCGCTTCTTGACGTTTAGATTCTAATACCTCCTAACTAAGTTAATTATATTTGTCTATATGGAAACATAATTTTAGACATTATTCAATAGGTGAGGCTCTAGTCTAGGTCATTTAATTTTGGAGGTACAAAAGATATGCCCGTTTGAAGTCGGGCTATCTTGAAAAAGAGAGTCAAAACAAAATTTTAGAAGGATATTTTGGTCTTTTCATTATCCAATTAGTTTAATTCGTTTTTAGTCATTACTTAGGGGTCTAAACTGAATTTGTTATGTTTATTCACTCAAATTATATGCTAGGGTGTAACGACCTGTTTAGTCGTTTTGAGTAGCAGACTTCGATTCTGGAAAAACTGGCAAGGACAACGGGCCCCACGACGGACCGTCGTAGGCACGACAGACCGTCGCAGGGTCTCGTTTCAAAACACTTAGAAAATCTGAAATTGGGTACTGAAAATCGACTCTCTGAACTTCGTAACGGAATGGCAGGACGGACCGTCACAGGTGTGACGGACGTCCTGAACCAGGTGGAAATTTGGGTCTCGAACTATCGCGACGGACAGAGACGGACCGTCGCGGTAGCGCTGACGCCCGTCCACGGGCTACACAATCCCAGTTCGGGTCGGATTTCTTTATACGTTTTAAGGGACGTTTTTGACTATTCCTGCTTTAATTATAAAGTTAGTGGGTTAATGTTAATAAGTCTAATTACTTGGGGGTTAAAAGAGGTAACCTTAAGTTAATTAGTGGGTTATTATTGCCATCATTTATTCTTAATTATATACTAATTAGGGTAAAAGAAAGAGGGTTTGAATAAGAAAAATAAAAAAGAACAAAGAGAGACAGAAAAAGAAAGAGAACGAGTAGAGAGAGAGAGAAACGAAGAGGATAGCAAGGATTCTGAAAAGATAGCTTGTTTATCGCAATTCTTCGGTGGAGGTAGGTTATGGTTTTCATGCTCTTCGTAGTAAACTCTTAATAGTGAATGATATGTGTTAGTAGTATTGTAAACCCTTCTATATGCTTAATTGTATGCTTGCATGAATGATGTGATTATGTAATTATGATATAATAAGCATGATGAAGCTATTGAATCCTGAATCTTGAAAAGAAACCCTAATCTACTTTGTTAATGATGATGCCTTGGTATAAAAGAAGGCTTGATGAACGAAAGTAGAGAGATTAGGGGATCGGATGCCACGTTCCGGTACCAGGATAGAATATGAGGATCGGAGTGTCACGTTCCGACACCAGGATAGTATATGGATCGGGTGCCACGTTCCGGTACCAGGATAGAATATGAGGATCGGATTGTCACGTTCCGACACCAGGATAGTATATGGATCGGGTGCTACGTTCCGGTACCAAGATAGAATATGGATCGGGTGTCACGTTCCGACACCAGGATAGAATGAGGATCGGAGTGTCACGTTCCGACACCAGGATAGTATATGAGGAGCGGAGTGTCACGTACCGACACGAGGGGAATAAAGATAATGAATCTTGAAAGATGATAATATATTCAAATCTAATGAACCTAATTCCCAAATGAGTATGATGAGGAGGCGTGAGTCCTCATTGATGTGCTTGGTGTTGTAACCAAGGGTTATGGTAACTGTAAATGCTGCATGCTAAGAATATTAGTTGATTTTATAATATTTCTTAATATATACTGTTTTCTATTTTGAGTTGGCCGATGATATCTACTCAAGACTTCGCTTTTGTAATCGACCCTACTTTTATGTTTTCTTCTTGTTTATTTGTGGAGTACAAGAACGTGCCGTCGTCTTCAACTCAGCGGTAATTCTAGGCGATCTTCGTCACAGGATCTTGAGGGTGAGCTAATGCTTCTAGCTTGGACTGGATCTTCTTCTTCAAGTCTTGATGCCTTGAACTTCCGGCATGGACTAGCTTCTTATGTATTTTTAGCTTTTAGAATACTCTTAGTTTAGTCAT
Organism: Solanum arcanum; assembly: GCA_027789145.1. Taxonomy (NCBI): domain Eukaryota; kingdom Viridiplantae; phylum Streptophyta; class Magnoliopsida; order Solanales; family Solanaceae; genus Solanum; species Solanum arcanum. The sequence continues at coordinate 29,810,436 of CM050937.1, forward strand.
TTGATCGTAGATGTTCTTGTGGTAATGACTTCCAGATTTTGGGGAATAATAGATGTTGGATTTTAGAAGTTATTGAATTGGTTTTCATTTATGAGTTAAGTCTTCCGCATTACTTTCTGTTGATATTATATTGAAATGTTAAGGTTTAGATGGATTGGTTCGCTCACATAGGAGGGTAAGTGTGGGTGCCAGTCGCGATCCGATTTGGGTCGTGACAAACTTGGTATCAGAGCATTAGGTTTGTTGGTCTCATCACACAAGAACGAGTCTAGTAGAGTCTTAAGGAACGGTAGGGGGACGCCTTTACTTTTCTTTGAGAGGCTATAAGACTGTAGGAAAATTCCATTTTTTCATTCTTTCTTTCGTGCTACTACTTGAATCCAATTGGTATCTAGGTGATACAAATTGGTATCTGACCATCTTCACTCTCTTTCGCAGATGGTTAGAACTAGAGCAACGACTACGCCAACACCAATACCAGCACCGGCGGGACATGGTGCGTCTGAGCCAGCCACCGGGACTGTAGCTCGAGGAAGAGTAACGGCAAGAGGCCGTGGTAGAGGTCGTGGGAGGACGTCCTCTAGAGGAAGAGGACGAGCACCTAGCCCGTCTGATACTAGGGCAGTGACTCCTCCACCGACTGAAGAGGTAGTGAGAGAGGGTGAGGAAGGGAAGCGAACAAATGCGAGAATGAGGGATTGCCTCCCTAACCTACCCCAGACATGATCAATCAGGTTCTTGCTTATCTTAGCGGGTTATCTGATCAGGGTCAGGCACCTCCAATGTTTTCTGCACCAGCACCTCAGGCTCCGAAGGTACAACATGCGGCTACTATGGCTCCCCGCATGGATGTTCCATTGGAAATAGGCACATTTCCTCGTCTGACTACTGGGCCTATAATGACAAATGATCAGCATGAACTTTTCAGTAAGTTCTTGAAATTGAAACCTCCAGTCTTCAAGGGTGCTGAATCGGAGGATGCTTACGATTTTCTGGTTGACTGTCATGAGCTACTACACAAGATGGGTATAGTGGAACGGTTTGGTGTTGAGTTCGTGAGTTATCAGTTTCAAGGGAATGCCAAAATGTGGTGGCGGTCACATGTTGAGTGTCAACCAACAGAGGCACCACCTATGACTTGGGCTTCATTCTCTAGTTTATTTATGGAGAAGTATATCCCGCGGACTTTGAGGGATAGGAAAAGAGATGAATTCTTAAGTCTAGAGCAAGGTAGGATGTCGGTTACTGCATACGAGGCTAAGTTTCATGCATTATCCCGGTATGCCACCCAACTATGTTTCAGTCCACAAGAGCGGATTTGCCGTTTTGTGAAGGGGTTGAGATCGAGTTGCGGATTTGACTACTGGTAGCGGCTACAGCGAAATCTTTTCAAGAAGTGGTGGACTTCGTGGTAGAGGTGGAAGGAGTGAAGCCAGATGAATTCACCATGGCATCGACATCAAAGAGGTTTCGAAAGGGAGGTGAGTTTAATGGTTCTTACTCTAGAGGACAGGGTTCCGCAGGTTACTCAGTTCGACCCATTCAGTCTTCACTACAGACTGTAGTTGGGGGTCCACCTTCGACCGGTCAACACTTCTCTGAGAGACCTATGCATGAACCCAGAGAATGCTATGGATGTGGGGAGATTGGAAATATTAAGAGATATTGTCCAAAACAGAGTTACAGACCTCAAAATTTTAGAGGTAGAGGTGGTCATGGTAGAGGCCGTCATTCTGGGGGACGTGGTGGTCGAGGTAATGGTGGTCACCAAAACGGCAGAGGTGATGGGCAAACTGGAGCCACTACACCACAACATGGTAGGGGCAACGGACAAACAAATGAAAGGGCCCATTGTTATGCTTTCCCTGGGAGATCGGAGGCGGAGACATCTGATGCTGTCATCACAGGTAATCTTCTGGTTTTTGATTGCATGGCTTCTGTATTGTTTGATCCTGGATCCACATTTTCTTATGTATCTTCCTCATTTGCTAATGGTCTAAATTTACATTGTGAATTACTTGATATGACTATTCGTGTTTCTACTCCGGTGGGTGAGTCTGTGGTAGTTGAAAAGGTATATAGGTTTTGTTTGGTGAACTTTGTGGGGAGCAACACTTATGTAGATTTGGTTATTTTAGAAATGGTTGACTTTGATGTAATACTGGGTATGACTTGGCTTTCTCCACAATTTGCGATCTTGGATTGTAATGCTAAAATAGTGACGTTAGCCAAGCCTGGAACAGACCCGTTAGTGTGGGAGGGTGACTACACTTCCAATCCGGTGCGTATCATCTCCTTTCTTCATGTTAAGAAAATGGTTAGTAAAGGGTGTTTAGCTTTCTTGGCACATCTCAAGGATGACACTACCCAAGTGCCTTCGATTGAGTCGGTTTCGGTGGTCCGTGAGTTTCTGGATGTGTTCCCTACAGATCTTCCTGGTATGCCACCAGATAGGGACATTGACTTCTCTATTGACCTTGAACCGGGTACTCGCCCCATTTCTATACCACCTTATAGAATGGCTCCCGCGGAGTTAAGAGAGTTAAAAGCCCAACTTCAAGAGTTGTTGAGCAAAGGCTTCATTATACCAAGTGCATCTCCTTGGGGTGCTCCGGTTTTGTTTGTAAAGAAGAAGGATGGGAGTTTTCGGATGTGCATAGACTACCGGCAGTTGAACAAGGTAACTATTAAGAACAAGTATCCTCTTCCTCGCATTGATGACTTGTTCGATCAGTTACAAGGTGCTTGTGCCTTCTCTAAGATTGACTTGAGATCCGGTTATCATCAATTGAAAATACGGGCAACGGATGTGTCAAAGACTGCTTTTCGAACGAGGTATGGGCATTATGAATTTGTAGTGATGTCTTTTGGTCTGACGAATGCCCCTGCTGCATTCATGAGCTTGATGAACGGGATTTTTAAGCCATATCTGGATCTATTTGTGATCGTATTTATTGATGATATAATGGTATACTCAAAGAGCAAGAAGGAACATGAAGAGCATTAGAGAATGGTATTGGAAATGTTGAGGGAGAAAAAGCTTTATGCCAAGTTCTCTAAGTGTGAGTTTTGGCTAGATGCAGTGTCCTTCTTGGGGCACGTGGTTTCTAAGGATGGAGTGATGGTGGATCCTTCTAAGATTGAGACAGTGAAGAATTGGGTAAGACCTACTAATGTGTCAGAAATAAGGAGCTTTGTTGGGTTAGCTAGCTACTACCGCCGATTTGTCAAGGGATTCTCTTCTATTGCTTCCCAATTGACGAACTTGACTAAGCAGAATGTTCCATTTGTATGGTCAGATGAGTGTGAGGAAAGCTTTCAGAAGCTCAAGACTCTGTTGACTACTGCACCAATTCTCACCTTGCCAGTGGAAGGTAAGAATTTCATTGTCTATTGTGATGCATCCTATTCGGGTTTGGGTGCAGTGCTAATGCAAGAGAGGAATGTGATTGCTTATGCTTCGAGGCAATTAAAAGTGCATGAACGTAACTATCCAACTCATGATTTGGAATTGGCTGCGGTAGTGTTTGCATTAAAGCAATGGAGACACTATTTATATGGGGTTAAGTGTGAGGTCTATACGGATCATCGTAGACTTCAGTATGTCTTTACTCAGAAAGATTTGAACTTGAGACAGAGGAGATGGATGGAACTACTGAAGGACTACGACATCACTATTTTGTATCATCCGGGGAAGGCGAATATTGTGGCAGATGCTTTAAGTAGAAAAGCGGGAAGAATGGGAAGTCTAGCTCACTTTCAAGTTTCTAGACGTCCATTGGCTAGAGAGGTTCAGACTCTGGCTAACGACTTGATGAGGTTAGAAGTAAATGAGAAGGTAGGATTGTTGTCTAGTGTGGAGTCAAGATCTTCTTTTCTTGACAAGATCAAGGGAAAACAGTTTAATGATGAAAAATTGATCCGGATCCGAGATAAAGTGTTGAAAGGAGAGGCTAAAGAAGCACAAATCAATGAGGAAGGTGTTTTGAGAATCAAGGGAAGGGTATGCGAACCCCGCGTCGATGATTTGATCAACACTATTCTGACAGAGGCTCATAGTTCAAGGTATTCGATACATCCGGGTGCAACCAAGATGTACCGTGACCTAAAGCAACACTTTTGGTGGTGTAGAATGAAGCGTGATATTGTGGATTTTATTGCCAAATGTCCAAACTGTCAACAAGTAAAGTATGAACACCAAAGGCCTGGAGGAACACTTCAGAGAATGCCCATTACGGAATGGAAATGGGAGAGAATCGCAATGGACTTCGTGGTTGGTCTTCCAAAAACAATGGGTAAGTATGACTCTATTTGGGTGATTGTTGTTAGGTTAACTAAGTCTGCTCATTTCATTCCGGTCAAGGTGACTTACAATGCAGAGAAGTTAGCCAAAATCTATGTCTCAGAAATTGTTCGGTTGCATGGGGTTCCACTATCCATCATATCAGATAGAGGTACGCAGTTTACTTCCAAGTTTTGGAGAACATTGCATGCTGAATTGGGTACTAGGTTGGACCTTAGTACCGCGTTCCATCCTCAGACCGATGGTCAGTCTGAGCGAACGATTCAAGTGTTGGAGGATATGCTTCGCGCATGTGTGATAGAGTTTGGAGGCCATTGGGATAGCTTCTTACCCTTAGCGGAGTTTTCATACAATAATAGCTATCACTCAAGCATTGATATGGCTCCATTTGAAGCATTGTATGGTAGGAGATGTAGGTCCCCCATTGGTTGGTTTGATGCATTCGAGGTTAGACCTTGGGGTACTGATCTTTTGAGGGATTCGATAGAGAAAGTGAAATCTATTCAAGAAAAGCTTCTAGCGGCGCAAAGTAGACAAAAAGAATATGCAGATCGAAAGGTTAGAGACTTAGAGTTCATGGAGGGAGAACAAGTCTTGCTGAAGGTTTTGCCCATGAAAGGTGTGATGCGGTTTGGTAAAAGGGGTAAGCTAAGCCCAAGGTACATTGGTCCCTTTGAAGTACTTAAGCGAGTAGGGGAGGTGGCTTACGAGTTAGCCTTGCCTCCAGGGCTGTCCGGAGTACATCCGGTATTCCATGTGTCGATGTTGAAAAGATACCATGGGGATGGAAACTATATTATTCGTTGGGATTCAGTCTTGCTTGATGAGAATTTGTCTTATGAGGAGGAACCTGTTGCCATTCTAGATAGAGAAATTCGCAAGTTGAGATCAAGGGAGATTGCATCCATCAAAGTTCAATGGAAGAATCGACCCGTTGAAGAAGCAACTTGGGAGAAGGAGGTCGATATGCGAGAAAGATACCCACACCTGTTTACAGATTTAGGTACTCCTTTTCGCCCTTGTTTTCCTTCTTGTGATCGTTCGGGGACGAACGATGGGTAAATTGGTATCTATTGTAACGACCTGTTTAGTCGTTTTGAGTAGCAGACTTCGATTCTGGAAAAACTTGCAAGGACAACAGGACCCACGACGGACCGTCATAGGCACGTCGGACCGTCGCAGGGTCTCGTTTCAAAACACTTAGAAAATCTGAGATTGGGTACTGAAAATCGACTCTCTGAACTTCGTAACGGAATGGCAGGATGGACCGTCACAGGTGTGACGGACCGTCACAGACCCTTGGTGGAAATTTGGGTCTCTGAACTATGTGAGGACAAGAGGGCCGGACCGTCGCAGCGCGATGGCATCACGCCACGCAATCCCGATCGGTCAGATTTCTTTATACGTTTTAAGGGACGTTTTTGACTATTCCTGCTTTAATTATAAAGTTAGTGGGTTAATGTTAATAAGTCTAATTACTTGGGGTTTAAAAGAGGTAACCTTAAGTTAATTAGTGGGTTATTAATGCCATCTTTTATTCTTAATTATATACTAATTAGGGTAAAAGAAAGAGGGTTTGAATAAGAAAAATAAGAAAGAACAAAGAGAGACAGAAAAAGAAAGAGAACGAGTAGAGAGAGAGAGAAACGAAGAGGATAGCAAGGATTCTGAGAAGATAGCTTGTTGACCGCAATTCTTCGGTGGAGGTAGGTTATGGTTTTCATGCTCTTCATGGTAAACTCTTAATAGTGAATGATATGTGTTAGTAGTGTTGTAAACCCTTCTATATGCTTAATTGTATGCTTGCATGAATGATGTGATTATGTAATTATGATATAATAAGCATGATGAAGCTATTGAATCCTGAATCTTGAAAAGAAACCCTAATCTACTTTGTTAATGATGATGCCTTGGTATAAAAGAAGGCTTGACGAACGAAAGTAGTGAGATTAGGGGATCGGGTGCCACGTTCCGGTACCAGGATAGAATATGAGGATCGGAGTGTCACGTTCCGACACCAGGATAGTATATGGATCTGGTGCAACGTTCCGGTACCAGGATAGAATATGAGGATCGGATTGTCACGTTCCGACACCAGGATAGTATATGGATCGGGTGCCACGTTCCGGTACCAGGATAGAATATGGATCGGGTCTCACGTTCCGACACCAGGATAGAATGAGGATCGGAGTGTCACGTTCCGACACCAGGATAGTATATGAGGAGCGGAGTGTCACGTACCGACACGAGGGGAATAAAGATAATGAATCTTGAAAGATGATAATATATTCGAATCTAATGAACCTAATTCCCAAATGAGTATGATGAGGAGGCGTGAGTCCTCATTGATGTGCTTGGTGTTGTAACCAAGGGTTATGGTAACTGTAAATGCTGCATGCTAAGGATATTAGTTGATTTTATAATATTGCTTAATATATACTGTTTTCTATTTTGAGTTGGCCGATGATATCTACTCTGTACCCGTGTTTTGTACTGACCCCTACTTTTATGTTTTCTTCTTGTTTATTTGTGGAGTACAGCAAACGTTCCGTCGTCTTCAACTCAACAGTAATTCTAGCCAGTCTTCGTCACACCGGATCTTCAGGGTGAGCTAATGCTTCTAGCTTGGACTGGATCTTCTTCTTCAAGTCTTGATGCCTTGAACTTCCGGCATGGACTAGCTTCTTATGTATTTTTAGCTTTTAGAATACTCTTAATTTAGTCATTTGATCGTAGATGTTCTTGTGGTGATGACTTCCAGATTTTGGGGAATAATAGATGTTGGATTTTAGAAGTTATTGAATTGGTTTTCATTTATGAGTTAAGTCTTCCGCATTACTTTCTGTTGATATTATATTGAAATGTTAAGGTTTAGATGGATTGGTTCGCTCACATAGGAGGGTAAGTGTGGGTGCCAGTCGCGATCCGATTTGGGTCGTGACATAGGGTTTTAGAGAAAAGAACTCAATAGGAGAAAAGAAGAGAAAGGTCAAGATTCATTGATTTCTTGAAGAAGTCATTGAGGATTTTGCCAAGAATTCAAACCTGCGAGGTATGTGATACTTTCATAGCATTGAATTCATTCACCCATACACCAAACATGTTTATTTCAACGTTAATTTGTCCTAAAAATATTGAAAGTTTGATGTTCTTTATGTGTGTTCTTCAATTTACTTTTGTTCTTTAATTGGGCTGAGGTTCTAGGAGTTCCTGAGATAATCGTAGTCAATTTTAGAGTTTCTTTGAGTTAGATTATTGTGTACATGTATTGGTTATATGAATCAAAAGAAAATTGAGAAAAATAATCGAACTAAATTGAATTAAGGTTAGAAAAAGAGTTGAAAATTTCACCATGAATACATGGGGGAAGCTAGCGAGGCGTGCCCTATCTGCGCTACTGAGAAGGCAAGTTGTGCACCATTTTGTAGTATTTTAAAATTAGGGGCTGGCGACCTGCACAGTAAGTGCACCCGGGATCTGTAACCCCACTTGCTCATCGTCGATTAGCATGTTTGAGTCCTTCTAAAGTGAACTAACACTTCCTATGAATTCTAACTACACTTAATGACTTAAAAGTATCTATATATCATCTATAGACACAAATCATAGCTTTGAATCCATTAGATTCTTTCCAAAAGTCTTTTGCAAATGTTTTAAGGTCTTGAGCATTGAGTTGAGTGACAGTAAGAATGAATTTCATTTCTTCAAAACATTATATGGGAACTAAGTATTCCCAAGAGTTAAAATATTTTCACATTTAGACAACAGAGGAAACACTTATTTCCAAATGTGTTTCATGAGTAGTTTTAAGTTCCACCTCTTTTAAGAGATGAATTTTTTAAGTAATATTCTTAAACCACAGAGAAAGATTTATATTATTAAACATATGAGTTGAGTATTATTTGGAAGTAGTATTGAGCACTGATATAGGGATGAGTTCATAATAACTCAAGTCTCCATAAACCATGTAGCCATTATGGGTAGAAATGGTCAAACTTTTAGATGATTCCTCAACGTTTGTAACATAGACTAGTGAATCCACTTAGTTGAGGCGTTCTATATTCCGTAAAGTTATAGAATAGTTCTGGTACATGGTTGAGACGTTGTACTATCTTAGAGCTCATAGTGATGATTTTCGGTTAGATAAACTCTCATATAAGTGTGTGTGTGTGTGTTTGTATATATATATATATATATATATATATATATATATATATATATATATATATATATATATATATATATATATGTACACACACACATACACACATTGAGTACCTACATTTTAAATGCTTTATATAAAGTGCATCTTTACTGTTGTTTATGTATGCATTTAGTTGAGTATCCATGAGTTGAGTATAGCCGAGATAAGTGTTTCTTTACGAATGTAGTTCAAGCTTATGTTAAGGTTAGTTCCTCGCATGCTCGTACATCCATTGTATTGATGCCATTTGTCCTTAATCATTTTATGATGCATAAACCCGTAATGACAATCAGGATCAAGCGCCTCGTTGATCGAGTCAAGCACTCGGACTCGAACTCGGAGTAAGTTGGTGAGCCTCCTTGCTTTTTGGGGGATCCCCTTTTTACATTATTTTAGCATTTTTAGTTGTTAGGATGGTTGGAGGTCTTTTTCTGACATCCCTCATAGTACAAAGACTTCATAGACACTTAGTTATTTATTCTTTAGACTTTCTATTTTTAGTTGTTTATGTTAAGACTTGAGCTGCAACTTTGGCCAAGTCAAATGTTTAATTCTAAAACATTCTAAGTTTAGTTTGAGATAGTTGATTTTAAATTGCATTTAAATTCCTTTTTTGATGCTTAAAGTATTACGCTAAGTGTCTAGCCAGGCCAAAGTTTCTCTTGGGGTTAGTAATGGTTCTCGAGTGCCTGTCTTGCCCTGGGTGTAGGCTCGAAGTGTGACAGATGTATAAGCTTTTTAAGTCATATAACTATCAACACCAAAGTTAGGATTATATTAAGACAAAAAAAATACGAACCAAATGAAAATATAACAATTTCAAAACCCTAATTAATGAAACTCAATGTAATTTACGCAAATAAAAAAACTTTTTTTTCAAGCCCTAACATTAACACATTGTAGAGTTCTATTCTTTTTCACATCATATCTGAATAAAAACCCAATATTCATAAATCATAACCATTAACTCATAATAATTAGTGTTCAATAATCAATAAAAGTTGATGGTATAGCTAACTTGCAATTCGAAACAACAAACTCATACAGTTAGAGAGTAGAAGAACATGAGAAAGTGTAAGTATGCATAATAGAATAGTAAAGAAGAAAAGAAAATAATAGGGCATGATGACAGGTTATAAGGTTAAGTTGTAAGATTTATGTGGAGATATGTCGTGGTTGGATGAATGGAGAACTTTTGTATTCCGCCTAATAACTTGTCAAAAACCATTACGAATGTACCTTTTAACTACACTACATTGCATTTCATAAGTATGCCTATGTTTAGGCATATGTTTGAAGGATGAAAAATATGTAATGAGCGTGAAGAGGTGAAATTTTAATTATTATGAACAATGGGAAATATATTTTAAACGATATAAGGAAAATAAGATTGATTATGCAAAGTTAATGGACTTTGAGGATTGTATTTTTGTTATTTATTAAGGTATTTCACCAAATGAAATTAATTCAATAGATATTTTTTGAATGTATTTATATCTTTTCTTTTCTCAAACTAAGCAGTATCAGAACTTATAATTATGTAAATTAACGTGTGTCTTCTCTAAAAGTTCATAAATTTAGATGAGACATACAAGCAAATTGTCAATGCTAGATCAATCAAAAACACTATGCTTGAGTACTCTCACCCTAAATTATAATTGCATGTACTTGAAACAAGAAAAAGAATCAAACATATGAGTCCAAGAAATTATATGAATTTTTAAAATTTTTGAATATAGATAAAAATTTAGTGAAACAACAATATAACTCATCGCTTGAAATTTTTTGTTCCCTTAGGTTACATAGGTAAAATAAATAGAACCGACATTCCTTGTTTGAGTATTTCAAATTGTTGAACTCTTAAAGTCAATACAAACATTACACTCTTTATAAAAAATTATAATGTAAATAGATAATATGCATGTATTATATACTGAATTTTTTTATATTTTTTTAATGTGCTTATTTTTTTGTATTCTAATTTTAAATCAAGTTATTATGTTTCTGGTTATCTTTTAAAAATAAAACTTATAATCGAATATGTACATATGTCATTCTTTTTATACTTAATTTGATAGCACATGTTATATATATATATATACATATATATATATATATATATATATATATATATATATATATATATATATATATATATATATATATATATATATATATATATATATATATATATATATATATATATATATATATATATATATATATATATATATATTAGAAAGGAGAGTTTCAACATGTTAGTTTTTAGTCATTAATAAAAAATTTGAGAATATTATAGTCTTTGACACGTTATTTTAAGATTCATTTGTATAAGATGGTTGTGCTCTATACTCAGTTATTTACACCTCATTATTAACTCCAATAAGTAAGACATCATTTTCATTTAAATTATGAATCATACCCTAAAAGTGAAAAGTCATGGAGTATGGTAGAACCCATACATAGAGCTTTCCAACTGACATATAATACTTATTTTGTAATTTTCTTCATATATTTTTCATTTGAATTTGAATTTGGTTAAATATAATTATTTATGTCTATAATAATGTATAAAGATTCAGATTAAAATGTTTAAATACTCTACCTTGCTCTAATTAACTTCACATATTTATCATTTAAATCTCGTGAAGGACAATTACTTATTCATATCCAAGTGTATTAATTGTATAAATTTATTATAATAATATGATTAATGAATTAATATCGTTTTTTTAAAAAATAAATCATTTTTTATCAATACATAAAAAGTATACTTTATATGCATGAGTATCATTTTTAGTATTTAATGACATAATGTTTTTATTGATATAATGATTTATCATTTAACAATTATCCATCATTCATGAATAAAAAATTTATTCAACTTTAAGTATGCAATACTATGTGTATATAATCAGCAAGTATTTAGGTGTGTTCGATACAACAAAAATTACTTTTTTAGAAAATAATTTCTAGAATAACAAGTATGTTTCTTACTTATTTTTTTTATATTTGATATTGCACAAGTAAAAAAATTATTCTAAGAACTTTTATTTATAATTTAGACAAATACTATGAGGGATGAATTAGATGGAGAATAATGTATTGGTGGTGGGGATGGGGATGGAAAGTTCAAAGGGATGAGGTAAAGTTGACGTGTGTTAACGTTAAATGGGAATGAACAAAAAATCTATTGTCCGAAAGAAAATTTTTTTTAAAGATTTACACCAATCAATTATGAAAATATTAACATTCACAATATCAGTTACACCCTTGGATGTATCAACTTTTTTTCTCTAATTTCACATTTTTACTTTTTTTTTATAAAAACGTTTAATAATATACATTTGTGTACTTATGTACTTTATTCCTCTACTTTAATTTGTATGTCTTATTTTTTTAATATATTTAAAAATTACGTAAAAACTACTATAAATTATGATAATTGACAACTTAAAATATTGTTAAAAAAATAGATAAAAGATACTATTGCTGATAAAATATTTGATTGATTCATAAGATTAATCCACGTGTATTACACAAAATAGGAAAAAAAACTAACATGAATTATTTAATTTGAAAACTACATAAAAAGTAACATATATTATTCAAAATTACATGCAAAATACTACATATATTGGGACAAGGAAAGTAACATATTATTTCAAATCACATAAAAAGTATTATAGATTGCAATAATTAACAATTTAAAATATTTAAAAATCATGTTAAAATTTAATTCTCTTTAAATTTTATTAATATCACATAAATATTGGGTCCGTGCTAGCACGGGTAATTGTATCTAGTATGATAATAAGACATACTAATTATTATCATGTTATTTGTATTTCTTTGTTTAAATTTTTGTTCATTCGTGCATTTATTGCGTCATTTTTTACTGAATGATAAAAACAATTCTTGAAACAACAAAATGTCATGCTTTTGTATCTCTAATGTCTTAGAACACAATATATTTGATAATATAGCATACTACTATTATGTATATTTTTCATTTCTTAGACTAAAATACTCATGCATTTTTTGTGTTTTTAATGAATAATAATGATAATTCACAAAATAACAAATATTTATAGATTGTATCTCAAATTTGTTGGCACACATTATATCTAATAGTAAACATATTACTTGCAATCTTTATGGTTTTTTTATATTAAAGTACATATGCATTTCTTGCGTTTTTTCGCTGAATAATAATGATGATTCTTGGAAAAATAAAAATATCATCCTTTTATATCTCTAAATTGTCAGCACACATTATATTTGATGATGAAACATACTACTTGCTATCATTATTTTTTTTGCAACTTACTCAAAAGGATTCATGTATTTTCTATTTTATTTTATTTTTACTAAATATTAAATTTATTTTTAGAATAACAATAAATTCAAATCCTTCTTGGAGCTTCTAGAAAGTTGAGTAAAATATCTTTTAATACTTTTTTATTAAATAAATATTTATATTATATCAAAACTTAATAGTTAATGTGAATATTTATAGAATATAATGAATTTTCTAGATTTGTTTTTGTATCTAGAACCATCTATTTAATAGTATAAATATGTGTCACTATAATAAGCTCTAACCAAGCGAGTTCAAAAAAATAAAGTTCTCCTACCCAAAACCCTCATTCTCTCCTCATCACCGAAAACATAAAAAAGCTTAAGAATGAAAAGTCTTATGTTCTTATAGCACTTTTCCTAAGCCAAGGCCAAATCAACCCATGTCTTCAATTTTCCAAAAAATAAATCAATCTAGCATTTATGTAACTTTAACCATGAGCCTATCAACTTTCAGTAAAATAAAAAAACTCCCAGCCATTGAAGGATTAAGATTTGCTCCTTTCTCTGATTACTATGATGACAAGTTCTAGTTAAGCTGAGTTGATGACTTTCATTTGTTCTATTCTTCTATAAAGTCTCGCGGGTCAAAATTCATTTTCAGTTTAATTTAATCAAATGCAAAAAAATGGTACCCTTTTCACATGTCATTTATACAATTACCATGGAATGGGTTGGTTTAGTGGCCAAAAAGATTAATGTCCCATTGACACTATTTTGAATCCAACCTGCCTCCGTTTTTTATGTTTACTATTGTAGATTCACAAGTTATTCTCATTATTTCAAAAACTGTAATTCTAAGTATAACATAATAGAGTAACCGGGGTTGCAACAACTTAGTCCAATTGATTTCCAGTCTTTAATGTTTGATGACGTGGAAAGACCAAATTGGCAGTAAAGTCTATTAAAAGGCAAATTGAAATGTTGAATAGTGAAGAAAATTCAAGAGCTTCTTGTGAACACTTTTGATGCTTTGAGAATTATAAAACATGTTATTATGGTGGGAATTGGGCCTTTAATGCCTTCAGTATTACTTAATGATGATACTTTTCGAGCTGATATGATTGAGATTAGTTCGAATAATTATATGTATTGGTTGAACGCAAAGGATAAGAGATCAATTATGTACATAGCATTTGGTAGTCATCCCGAAATATCAATTCAATTGATGGAGGAGATTGATCATGGGTTGTTAAAATATGGGAGGCAATTTTTGTGGGCGATTAGGGAAGGACAAGATAGAGATAAGATGGAGGACAAGTTGAGTTGCAAAGACGAACTTGAAAATCAGGGGAAGATAGTGAGTTGGTGCTCACATGTTACGACCCAAAAATGGACGTGATGACACTCATGTTATCTCACCAAGACAAGTCAGCTTTAAACTCAACAATTATAGTAAAATGCGGAAAATTTACTATCAACTTACGCTATACCCCAAAACCTGATGGTCACGTGTATAAGCCTCTAAAGTATTATAATAGATTCAAAAGAAAACTCAAGTCTCAAATGAACTTGTTTCTAGAATAGAACTAGATCATAATTAAGGAGAAAAAAAGTTTGTTGATACGACAAACAACTAACTCACAAATCTCCAAGAAGTCTCGAAAAAGAAGAAAATACATCACAAAGGTCCGGGCTAGTAACCTACACAAAGATTGTAAAAGCAATAGGTGAGTACCAAACCATACGGTACTCAAAAAGTAAACCTCTAAACACAATCTAAGGGGATGAAATATGGGTACTCCTACCACCCTAATCGAAACTACACAAATACAACTTGCATAAAAATTAGTCCCACCTACCAACTCACAGTTAACATAGCACGTAGCTCAACAACAATACTTAGATAAATAACATATCCTCCACAACAACACTTTGACAAATTACATATCCTCAACAACAACACTTCAACAAATTACATATCCTCAACAACAACACTTCAACAAAATACATATACTCAACAACAATACTTCAATAAATTACATATCCTCAACAACAATACTTCAACAAATTGCATATCCTTAATAAAAAGCTCAATATTCATCAATAACAAGTTCCGCGGAAATACAATCACAAGATCATCAAAACATGATATCAAGTTCACTAATGATAAGTATGTGCAATGCAATAGAATGCAATGTCAAGTATAATGATGTATGTCTGACCTAATGATATACATCCGCTGTCTCTCAGTCTGGGACCCATGGGGAACATATATGTCCATGCATCTGTCGGGGCGCATGACATGACCCTCGATAAGAGTAACCATCGCGGCGCGTGATACATCCCTTGAAATATACTATCCATCGCAGTGCAAGATACGTCCCTCGAAATGGTAGATCCTCTTCAAGATCTCATTCTTTCTCAATACACATAACACTTGTCACAACTATGTCTCAGAATAATACAAACGACATGTTCACAAATAATGAGGAGATGACCATTTTCATAACATTGCACAATTCATAGCAACACAAATATGATATCACATCAATAATGATTCAACAAGCCTTCAAACCTTTCTTAACACGTCACACATAAACAATTATTACATTGCCTTTTGTTACCTTTGTTTTTTCATCATTAGAATTAATCAATGTGGGCAAGTCAACCCATCACCAATCTTGTTACTCCCAAACATATACTGCAAGAAAATACACACATTCCATACACTTAACAAGAATTTAAAAATCCACTTGCCTCGAATAGTAAAATAATCACTCCAGGGTTTGAGTCCTCCCTATAATTGTACTTCCAACTCAGAGCAATCTATTCAAATTAATAATCACAATAAGATTTCAAAACTAACAACACGCATATTATTCTTTCTCTAGTCTAAACACTAAACCTACTATAATTAATAATCAAATTCCTAAGTTTAATGTCAATTAACATATAAACTTTCATACTTTTCAAGTTTTAAGCCTAGGATTAAGTTCAATATATCAATAACTTTAGTTTATAATGTAGTTAGTAACTCAAAAATTTAACTAGCCATCATTCAAATCTAAATATTACCTAATGATTACCCATAATCATTATCCAATGATTACATTAGCCATTAAAAATTTTCCACCAAGAAAACGTTAACATACGATATTAAATTCAATTTCTCTTGTTTCTCTATCAAAGGCAACATTGTTGTTATAATAAAAATAATAAATAGTAAAATGTGTCAAGTAGTTATTAAATCAACTTAAGCTTAACGATAATATACTACACATCTACAGACCTCGCTTCCATATGTATATTAACCACAAGTGATATTCCATTATAATTGATCAATGTTTGGACATAACTATTGCTGAATTTACCTACTTTTATCCATAACTATTATTCCCCCAAGTTCAATATAGTTACACTACCAGATTATCGATTTATTTCTTTAACCAATATTATAATGATAACATTAATATAGCTCATATCAATATAGGCAATACAACAAGATGTTCGCAATTTTATGACTTACTTGAAGAACGCACGCAATGCCATCGCTAGAGCCGCCACCAAAAAATTAAGCGTTCTCTTCTAACATTTTTCCCCTTAAATTATGATCTAAAATTGACAACCCTAATAACTTATGTTAATTTATATGGGAAATTATTATTAATAATAAACAAATTACCCCTAGATTAATTAACTATTGTTAAATGACTCAAAAATGACCTTTCGGATCCGGGTCATTACATTATTCACCACTAAAAATCATGTTCGTCCTTGAACATGAAGAAGAAGGAAGAATAATCAATGTTACCAACTATCTCAGTTATGACCTATTAGTCGGTGTTCATCTTTCAGTGACTTCTTTTAAGACCATTCCATCAAGATTGGAATTTTGAATTAAACATTGGAATATCTACAAATTAGGACTGATTTTCAAGCCACGGACTAACCCATGGACTCAATCTCAATAAAACCCCATTTGACCTTAACACAACTATTATAATGAATCTTTTGTTCCAAAACCAAGATAACATTTTTAATAAATAATGGATGCAACCAGAAGTGATCCTGAATCAGCGGCCACATACTCATAATGCACATACCGTCACATATTTTATCACGATTCCCTTTTCACAACACAATCTTTTCATGAGCCCAAGTTATTAAAATTTAACTATTCACGGAATCTCTTCTATAAGTTCTCATAATAAAGGTTGTGTCTGTATATATATTGAGATACTTTAACTATTTCAACAATGCCAAAATTATCATAAATAAAAAGACCAAGTCTGTCCGAGGTTCCTACTCTATCAAGAGAAAATAAGAGGACCGGTATATCTGATCCACCACTAGGAATTCATCCATAGATGACAAATGCAATGAATCATACTCTAAATAATGTCAAAGTAAGTAGGTGGTTAGCTTAAGAATGTACAGAATCAAGGTCGAATAACACTAGATACTCTCTTCATAATGCCTATATCAATATTTTCATTCATCTAACTACATCCCTCAATTTTAATTATTTTTGCCACCCAAAGAAAAAAACAGCCTGATCTCCATTAAAATTTTACACATGCTCTATTTACCAAACCCTGCATACTTCTCAAAGTACTCCACCAAAGCTAACACTCTTAATATTAACAAATATCATAACTACACAAACTATTTACCTTACTTTCACACTGTCACTAGTATCACATTTTTTTTAGCAAACACACTATTGTCTCCAAGATTTTGAACTATGGTTTCTTATCTTTCCATTTAAGAATCCTATGATAGATATGAATCACACTTAAAAATTATAGAACTAATTCCAAACTAATAGTACTTTCCAGTTGAGGTACAACATTGAATCACACCCAAAGACAACTTCACACAAACTTTCACTAGAATATTTCAACTACTAATTTTAAATCGTCAAATAAGTCATTCTAGAACTCGTAGAAATTCTTAGTCACTACAATAATCCTCTATATACTATAAGCTCATAGACTCTACTCACCATCAAATGCTTATGTAATGCATCATAATAATTTATAGTCTCATAAATAAAGTAGTTTCAATCCCCTCAAAATTTTCATTAATATTTTTGTACTTTCATAAGTCACCTACAAAAATTTGAAAAATCTAGCCCTAATAATATAGAATCTTCCACTTACCGTTGTTTGTGACCCAAACAAAGATCTAATCTTCATTAAGTCACTGATAATCTCTAAGTGAGTTAGTGCCGAACAATTTCACATCTCTCAGTCATATCTAAATTCATTAGCGAAAATACATAAATCTTTCAACTACAATCAGGGTTTATACAAGAGGTCTTAATCCTTCCTTTTTCTTAAATTATTCCCATGACACAAATTTCTAAATATCTTGAACCCTTCAATACACAAGACTTTTGTTCCTTTGGTTGACTCGGTTACCAATATTATCCTTTAAACTATAACATTTTATGAAACCCCCTTAGGTGTAATAATCAAAAGTAACCAAATTTACTACTTGTATTATTTTTAAGTCTTTCCAAATACTATTACCGAATGATTACCCATAATCATTATCCAATGATTACATTAGCCATTAAAAATTATCGGAAACGTTAACATAAGATATTAAATTCAATTTGTCTTGTTTCTCTATCAAAGCCAACATTGTTAGTATAATAAAAATAATAAATAGAAAAATGTGTCAAGTAGTTACTGAATCAACTTAAGTTTAACGACAATATACTACACATATATAGACCTCGTTTCCATATGTATATTAACCACAAGTGATATTCCATTATAATGAATCAATGTTTGGACATAATTATTGCTGAAATTACGCATTTTTATCCATAACTATTATTCCCCCGAGTTCAATATAATCACACTACCAGATTATTGATTTCTCTTTTATAACCAATATTATAATAATAACATTAATATAGCTCATATCAATATAGACAATACAACAAGATATTGACAATTTTATGACTTACTTGAAGTAAGCATGCAATACCATCGCTAGAGCAGCCACCAAAAAATTAAGCATTCTTTTCTAACGTTTTTCCCCCTTAAATAATTATCTAAAAATTTCAACCATAATAACTTATGTTCATATATATTGACAATTATTATTAATAATAAAGAAATTACCCCTAAATTAATTAAATATTGTTAAATGTCTATTAAAAATTATCAAAATTGACCTTTCGGATCCGGGTCATTACATCACAACTGGAAGTTCTTAAACACCCTTTTGTTGGTTGTTTTCTCACTCATTGTGGATGGAACTAAAATTTGGAGAGAAAAACATCTGAGGTACCTATCGTAGCATGTTTACTCTAAAACGATCAAGTTTGTAATGCAAAACTCATTCAAGATATCTGGAAGAATGGTATTAGTGTAAATGTCAGTGAAGGTGGTGTCGTGGAAAGAGATGTCTTCAATAGATGTATCACGATCGCGATGGGAAGCAACGAAGAAGGGGAAGAATTGAGAAGAAATGCCAAGAAATGGAGTGATTTAAGTAAGGAAGCTATGAAGGAAAATGATACATCAAGTATGAATCTCAGAGGTTTTGCTAATGAGATTGTACTTGGTCATAATGAGTACTAAATTACTTGTGAATAAATAATTTTAATAAAATAGATAGTCATCAATTAGTTTTTAAAATCTTCTTCTCCGTTTGGGGAAACTATAGTGAATCTGTTTGAATTTATTCATAACGAAACACTTTTCTTTGTTTCTAAAATAATTATTTAATTTATTCCTCACTTAAAACATTAATTACTTTTCATTAATTAATTTCTTATCTTTTCACTTTTAATTATTTTTAGAAAATTATTATTGTTTTAAACTAATACTTTTCATTTTATTTGCTCACTTTAAAATCTATTCGAAATTAACAAATTTTATATATATGATTTTTGTAATTAAATTTCAAATAAAATAATAATGAAAGACAAATAAAATAAAACAAGTAGATAAAATTAATAGAAAAATATAAGAGAAAAAACAATGAATGAAGGTAAAAAAATTAATAATTATAAAACAAAGCATATGTGTATTACTTTAATTTTTATAGAAGATAAAGAAAGAAAGATATCAATGAATTATTTGACAATAAATAAAAAGCTTTAGAAAACATTTAAGTCTTTTTTAAAAAAAAAAATTATTTACACACATTACAAACATATATAACAAACTTATTTGATTGTAGATGTCACATAAATACAAAAGGTGCATGAATATGAAATAATGAGTTTAGGGGATAATATGACCTAATTAACTTAAGGCATGTCACTAGATTTCATTCATAGTTCATGAGGAGTAGTTATTCATTATCCTTCTTTTTTTCTTAAAAATTAAAATTTATAATCAAATATAACTTATGATGAGATTTCGTAGCTCTTTTTTTTAACACACATTATCTTTTATAATAAAACTTCCTACTTGGTATCACTATTTTTTTTGGTCACTTATTACTCTAAAGTACTACATTTTCTCTGTTTCTTTTTGCTAAATAATAAAGTAGATTCTTGGTGTAACAAAGAATTTCAAATAATTTTTAAAATTTCAAGAAAATTTAAGCAAAATGTATTTTGATATATTTTTATTTAATTTTTTTGAATAATTTCAAAACATAAATATTTAAGGGTATTAGAGAATATGATAAACTCTTAAGATTTTTTCATAGAGTCATGGGCAGGTGTGTTGAGTGAGCCATGCTAAGTTGTCTCGTTATCTTTGAAAGACTTTTGTAAAGTTCGGTTGTTATGAGTGCATGTAAAATTATTGATGTCGTAGAAGCTTACTTTGTGTTAAATAGTCTTCTCATGAGTGCATAATTTATTATTGATCTTGTAAAGTGATAAAGATTTAATAAATGCATTTCATAATATGTAGGATAGTTATGTGCTAAATTATGAATAACATCATCAACTTAATATGAAACATCAAATTTGAAGCATGAAAGTACTGTAAATTATGAATAAAAATAATATTAAAACATTAGAATTCAATACAATAACAATAAAGAAGATACTTGAACATGAAACCATACAATGTTTGGTTAAATGTCACAATTTATGTGAGTGCATTGAGGGATTCAAAATATTATCATGTATCACGTAACACATTAAGGAGTGTGGGTTGAGAAGAATCTGCATAGGTGTGTTTGTGTCTTCTAAACCTAAGATCTGACGCAATGTAATATTGTTAGGATTCCACGATTTGTAAAGAATTAATTATCTATGTTACAATGGATATATATTTATATGAGGTTATACTACCTAAAACTTCTTTATAAACGACGTTCTTTGTGATTATTCCATAGATATCTCTCTTTATAATGCAACATATAAATGACCATGTGAGAAAACATGTAGGCGCAAATACAAATCAACGTTTGGAATTGTTTGACCTAGCGCTTTATTTATAGTACTTGTAAAGCAAAAACATATTGGAAATTGCTTTTGAATAAATCTAAACGGACAGCCTTCATTTTCTAGTGGTGATAGTTTAATTCTGAGAAGAAACATATGCTTCGTTGCATAATGACCACTTGATATTTCGCAATTTAAGACATTCTTGGCAAAGCCTCGACATATTATTCGAGTGCCATTGCATAATCCATTAGTAGGGTTTAAATTCTGTAGTAGCATGATGGGTGCATTTTACTTCAATTCTAACCTACATTCAATAAGATATTTCAATATATATCCATATTGATTTTTCTTACCTCCTCTTCATGATTGTAATTCATAATGTATATGCTGCAACATCTATGTGGCGACAGTCCATTTGATGTTAAAGTATTTAAATATACCTCTTAGTAATAGTTCTTGGTGTCATTTTCTGCTGAGTCAAAGCCACAGAATATCTTGTTTTTTACCTGGAAGCATGGATATTAAGTTGTCATTAAGGTTATCCACACGGACATTTCTGCTTTGTACGATAGCTCGTTATGAACCATATTTTGCCTTAGTGGCATTTTCTTGTAGGTTTGGAAATATCTCTTTTACTATCGATTTTTCTGGAATTCCATCCCTACAATGTTTGATAGTTAAGTGTTCTACAGGAAGGTTTAAATTATCTCTTATTATTTGTTCGTCCCCATTTCCCATGCAAAGTAAGAACTCACTGAATGTTGGATCCATTCTTGCTCTCATATTTCTCGTACATTGAATATTAACCATCAAATGCCCGAGATTTGATTTTAGCAAGCTTGAATTTATAATTTATGTTATAGTTGATTGTGGAACTATTAGTAACACCTGATGCAAATCTCCTCTAAAAACCATGACTTTTCCACAAAATGATTTATAAATGTCCATTATGTATCTAAATCTCATGTCGATTGTTTCTATTTTTTGCCGCTTGGCCATTGGGGCTTCATCCCATATAATCACTTTTACTTTCCTAATAAATTTGATAGCACCACTTTTCTTTGACATGTTCATCATAGTTGACTTATTTGTTAGGAGGGTATCTCAAACCTCGAGTTTGTTATTTGTTTGTACTACTTTTGTAAAAGCCTGCTCTTGTTGTAGATTTAATTGTGATTGTGCATCAAAATCTTCTAAAGGTTTATGTAAATTTATTAATTTATTTCTCTACATTCTGATGCACAACCTTCGAGTAATTTGTGATCTAGTTGATGAATGTCATATATATATATATATATGCATTTTCCTATACGTTTCAAACAATGACTAATACTATTTAGGGTACACTGTAGTATAAAATCGTGTGAGTTTTCATATAGCCTCCTAAATTCCTCATCCATATCCCCAAAATAAGTATCTAGATTTTTCTAATATCTGTTGGGTTACAATGAACCAAATTTCATCAAACAAAGTTTGCAAAGCTGATGACATTTTAAAGAAAACAGACTCTCCTAAATAGTTTGATATACTGTTGTCAGACTCCAGTAACCCTCTTTCCTCGTCTTCTTATTTGAAGGTATCACATTGCCTTCCGTTGGCAGAGAATAAGTCACTGAATGACAATGGTCCTCTTATATGGGATAATAATAACCTCTCATAATACATTTTCTCTTCTCGAGTATTAGCTTTACAATTTAATTAATGCTTTGTAATAAGTTTAACGATTATTAATGTTTATGAAGTTATAGTTTACTACATCTGCCTTACCAATTTCAATGAGGCCAATTACAGATCTTGTTTTCCTTTTTGTCCAAGTCTTTCCCTTGGGATTCCAAACATAATACTTCGAAAATTCTCTGTAAAGGTATGCTCGTTCTTCAATGTCAATTGAGCACATCATGAAATAATCAGTCAACATGTTTACTTGACACCATCCCAATTCCCAGGCGATGATATTTTGTGAATTTTACTTTTCTAGTAAAAATACCAATAAAATAGTGTGAGATTGTTTAGAGTTAGTATTTGCATTATAACTATTATGTTTATTATTTTGAAGAAATTGTGTTTTGTTATGCATTAATATGTTGAATGTTTTCCTGGAAGATGCAGTTGAAGGTTGATCAGTAGAAGTTGCATTTCACTCAAGTTGAATTCATATAATTGTTTCGGGAGGTAAAAACAACCGTGCATCTTGTAAAGTTTGAATCTCATCAATAATTTTTTCACCATCATTAGACTTAATCTCAACGGCACACCAATCATGACCTTTATATATATAGTTGTATAGATACTTTAATGCTCTGACTCTTGAGTAGACCTCAATATTTATGTGAAAATTGTATCTTGTGAGTAGATAAATGCTATAAGGTACTACTCATTGATTAGTTATATTTATTCAACGAACACTCTTTATCTTTCCATCGCTTCTTCTATAATAAATTAGATATCCTTATTTTGATTGAATTTATTTGTTTTTGTATAGGTTAGGATAATGATATTTACAACCACTATCAATGTACCAATCATTACTTTTTTCTAAAAGATCACATCGAGAAGCAAGGAAAAGATTTTCTTCCATTTCTTCCTCCTATTCTTTACAGAAATTTGTTTGCTCTTGTTGCTTGTGCCAACAAGCATTCTCACTGTGGCCAAATTTTTTGTAAAATTTACATTGGGGCTTACCTTGTGCCAACATTTTTGTGCATACTGATTAGTCCTTTTGCAAATTTTACAAAAAAAAAAAAAACTAGTACTTTTCTCACCTTTTTCTTCAACCTTCTTAGAAGAATCATCCCGATCGTTATTGTTTTTTGAATTGTAATTCTTCTTTTGTTTATTTTTTTGAGAATTTTAAGAATTCTCATTTATTCCGGAAAGTCGTCTCTTTGGGTTAATCTTCATGAAAAAACCTTCGCATCTCGTGTGCACGAAATGATCCGACTATCTCTTTGATAGATAGTTTAGAAAAATCATTCATCTCATCGGTAATAGCAACAATGTACTCATACTTTATGTTACACAAATTAGAATTTTTTCCATAACTAGTTGTTCGGAAATTGTATCACCTTTATTTCTCATTTCATAAACAATATTCACGACTCTTGTGCAATATTCATCTATTTTTTCAGATTCCATCATCTTCAAATTTTTAAACTCTCTTCTAAGAGTTTGAAGATCTATAATGTGTACCGTTTCGTCACCATACACCTCAGTGGTAAGAGACTCCC
Source organism: Solanum arcanum (assembly GCA_027789145.1). Classification (NCBI taxonomy): domain Eukaryota; kingdom Viridiplantae; phylum Streptophyta; class Magnoliopsida; order Solanales; family Solanaceae; genus Solanum; species Solanum arcanum. The sequence continues at coordinate 29,834,843 of CM050937.1, forward strand.
AAGCTTGCTTTGCAGTCTCACAAGTAGCAATTTTTGAAAAATATGCTCTTGAGACTCGCAGTTGGATTTTAGTAAAGCTTTTACATCTTGACGGTACTTAGCCTCTAGATTTTTCATCTCTGCTACTTAAAGTTCACCACCGTTTTCTGGCTCTTCATAGCCATTTACAACAATAGTCCACAAACCGTCAGCTATTAGATGTGTTCTCATTTTTATCTTCCAGTATTCAAAATCATTTAATCAAAAAATGGAGTAAGAACAAGTGAAGAATCATCACCTTTATTTGTTTTGGATGCCACATATTTCTTTTCACCTAACCCCAGATTAAGAACGAAAACCTGCTCTTGATACCAATTTATAGGAAATACGGAAGGAGAATATTAAGTTTTAGAGAATGTTCAAGTTTTATATAGGCTACTTAAGGCCACTTGAGATGATTATAATAATCAACTACATCACTATTTATACTACTCAAAATATAAAACAAAAGTCTTGCACAATTAGTTAAATACATGTATCACAAATTACTAGATACATGTATCACAAAATTCTAAAAGACTTCTTGAGAAACTAAGACACAATATTTTAAATACTAAACATCAAGGTGTGAAGTGAATGCATTAATTCCAACATTTATGTACCTATATGTATAGGCTTTTCTATGTTTTTGTTTTGCAGTTAGGGTTTTTATGTGATTCAGTCAGATCAAAGTGGCGTTGAATGAAAATTGAGAACAACTCTGACCCTGACAGGATGCTAGAAAATGAAAACATTTATGTTTTATCTGAAGAAATATACTATTCGATTTCCTGAACATTTCTACTCCTTAATTTTCCTTCCTTTCTATTCGGAACCCCTTGTCTGTTAAGTTGTGGAGCCTGATTAATATTTGATGTATTGTCATATATTAGGTTGTACTATTTTTTCTCCATTTATTCACTGTAACAAAAAATACTCTGAATTATTAATATATATACCCACCGCCGTGGAAGCTTACTTACGGGGTGTTACCACGAAATATTGGTTTCTCTCTTTCTCTCTCTAGCTCTCTCATCTCTTTCTCTTGAAAGTTCTTAATTCATCAAGTGTGTGTGTGCGGATTCGATCCTAACATTGTCTATACCTAGTTATGTTTTATTGTTGATAACTCGTTAAAAAGCTTTGTATTTGCTCTTTGGATGATCTGCTCACAACAAAAAGTTATTCTTTAAAAAAGTGTAAAAATCAAAGTTTTTTTATTATATTTTTTGAAGAATGTGAAGTGAACATGTGGAAAGATTTTTCATTAAATTTGTTGAAGAATATTCAGTGAACATGTGCATTTATTGTGTTTATGCACTTGTATAGAATGATTTATGTTTGCTTGATGATATACGAACTTGGTTCTGGTGATTTCAATGTTAGGTTAAATTTTAGATGCTTGTTCTCTACTCATCTATTTGATCAAAATAATTTTTTTGAGCAACACGTTTTTTATTTGATGGATGGAGATGTTCAATAAGTTAAGAGACTAGCAGTGAGTTTATATGTTTAAACTAATTAAAGGAATCATATTATGCTACTCTGTTAGGAGCTTTAATATGAAATGATCTAGTTTTTAAGTTGTATTATGTATTTATTGAATTTACATAACCTTATGTTAGGCTTGCGAATATAAATTCTTGAATAATAATGGATCTTGCTATCTACTGAGAAACTTTTCATAGTGACAAGTATCATTTTCATTGAAAATGTGGCTACACTGCACTCACCATTGCTAAATATAGCAGTGACTTTAGGATAAAAGTTTTCCATCCAAAGATAGACTACAAATAGAGAATATGCCTTGCTATTTAAGCAGCATTGAAGCCCTTCCTTAACAAATATTTAAAGTTGCTTTCTTCCGCATTTAAGTGGTTTGTAACTAAATTACTAAAGTTTAATTTCTGTCGTAGTGAATTTTTTTTTCACATTCTCAGTATCCGGATACTTCTGTAGTTGTTCTAAACTTATTTGGGGCAATCTTGTTTCATCATTTTCCTCTTATATGAAAGGTTGTACAGAATTTTTGTAGTATTTAAAATGTTTGTTAAAGATTTATTTGGTAAGCATTTAGTGTTTCTAATAAGGATGCAGTAAAGTGAACTCTTGTAAAAATATGATTTGCGAAATAAATGTTGTTGGCTTATGTTATGAATTTTGTGCATCTCAAAATTGAAAATCTTGTTGTCAATCTGTGTTATGAAAATCAGAAATTACTGGTTGTAATAAATCATTCAGAAACACGAAGTAACTGAGATTTTTAGAACCACTAAATAAGATGAATAGAAAGTTATTTGTAAAAAATAATTGAATCTGTAAAACTTACCATAATCTGGAATACTCTTATTGATAATTTAGGAAGAAAATCAAGTTCAGTGAATTCACAGTGTCCTCTTAAAGAAATTATTAAATCTGTGTTTCTAGTGGAGACAAAAATCTTTGTGATTTTATACTCCTTTAAGTCTGCAATTATAATTTATTGCTTACTTATATTGTATCAATTTTGTTTATCAGAAATGGAAAACACTGGTGTTACAGTGGTTTTTGCTGCACCAACCCGAACTCTTGTATCACAAGAAGAGAAACCGGGTAAATTCACAGGTGTGAATTTCAAACGATGGCAGCAACGAGTATTTTTCTGGCTTACCACTCTTGGTCTGCAGAAATTTACAAGTGAAGATACTCAAGTTCCTGCTAATGATATGCAAGACAGGGAAAAATTTATGATTGTTGAAGCATGGAAACAGTCAGACTTCCTATGTAAAGGTTACATTTCGCGTGCTCTAGAGGATGACTTATATAATGTCTATAGTGCAATAACAACTTCATAAGAGTTGTGGAATGCACTTGAGAAGAAATATAAGACAGAAGATGCATGCTTGAAAAAGTTTGTGGTTGCGAAGTTTTTAGACTATAAAATGGTAGATAGTAAAAATGTTGGATCACAAGTGCAGGAACATCAACTTATTCTCCATGATCTGATTGGTGAAGATATGGTAGTAAATGAAGCTTTTCAAGTGGCTGCAATGATCGAGAAGTTGCCTCCATCGTGGAACGATCTCAAGAATTATCTAAAGCACAAGCATAAAGAAATGAAGCTTGAAGATCTTGTGATTCGGCTCAAGATTGAGGAAGATAACAGAAATGTCGAAAAGAAATCGCGTAAGAGTTCAACAATCATTAGAGTTAATATTGTTGAAGAAGCTCCTACGAATGACAAAAAGAGAAAGAAGTCCAACCGGCAGAAGTCAGAACAGGCCAAGAAGAAAATCAAAAGCAACTGTTATAATTGTGGCAAGGCTGGTCATAGATCTTCTGATTGTCATGCTCCAAGAAAGGAAAAAAACAAAGGCAAAGGCAAAAGTCAAGCAAACATCGTGGAAAAGATGGAAGATGCAGATGACTTGTGTGCAATGATATCGGATTGTAACTTAGTTGGAAATCCAATGGAGTTGTTTCTCGAATCAGGTGCCACTAGATATATTTGCTCTGCGAAAGAATCCTTTGCAACGTACACTCCTGCTGAGTACAATGAAGATTTATTCATGGGAAACACAGCAACAACAAGAATTACAGGAACTGGGAAAGTAATGTTGAAAATGACATTCGGCAAAGTGTTGACTCTGAACAATGTTCTGCATGTCCCTACTATTAGGAATAATTTAGTTTCTGCTGCACTACTAGTTAAGAACAGGTTTAAGTGTGTCCTAGTAAGTGATAAAGCTGTAATAAGTAAGAATGAAATGTTCATAGTAAAGGGCTACCTCAATGAGGGTCTTTTCAAACTAAATGTAATGGTTGTTGACAATATTAATAAAAATTCTGCTTCTGTTTACTTATTGGAGTTAGGTGATTTATGGCATGCCCGTTTGGGAAATCTAAAAGTATTGCCTGATTTTAAATGCGATAAATCGAAATGTGAAATTTGTGTGGAAAGTAAGTTTGTTAAACATCCTTTCAAGTCTGTTGAAAGAAATTCTAAAACTTTAGACTTAATTCACAGAGATATATGCGATATGAAGTCAACACCATCTCGTGGTGGAAAAAAGTATTTTATAACATTTATTGATGACTGCACTCAATTTTGTTATGTATATTTGCTTAATAGTAAGGATGAAGCAATTGATGCATTTAAGCAATAAAAAAATGAAGTGGAAAACAATTGAATCTAAAGATAAAAATGATTCGGAGTGATAGGGGTGGAGAATATGAATCTCCTTTTGCAAAGATATGTTTGGAATATGGTATTATTCATCAAACTACTGCACCTTATACACCACAGTCAAATGGTTTGGCAGAACGGAAGAACAGAACATTATAGGAAATGATGAATGCCTTAATGATCAATTCTGGTTCACCTCAAAATCTTTGGGGGGAAGCCATCCTTACAGCTATTAAAATACTCAATAGAGTACCCCATCGAAAAACACAATCAATTCCATATGAGTTGTTGAAAGGAAGAAAACCCAACTTGAAATATTTCAAAGTGTGGGGGTGTTTAACCAAGGTAGAGGTTCCTTTACCGAAGAGGGTTAAAATTTGACCCAAACCAATAGATTGTGTCTTTATTGGGTATGCTGTGAATAATAAAGCATGTCGATTTTTGGTCCACAAATCTGATAATCCTAAGATTCATGTTAATACGATAATTGAATCAGATAATGTAGAGTTTTTTGAAAACATTTATCCTTATAAAACTGAAAGTGAGTCAATAAGTGAAAGACCTAAACGACCACGAGAAGAATCAATGGAAAATATTCTAACTAGTGAGGAACCGAGGAGAAGTACTCGACAACGAAAATATGTTTCTTTCGAACCAGATTTTTTTGCACTACTGCTTGAAAATAAGCTTCAAACGTTTAAAGCAACTATTTTTTCGTCAGAGTCAACTTATTTGAAAGAAGCAGTCAATAGTGAGATTGAATCAATTTTAAGCAATCACACTTGAGAATTGACTGATCTTCCTCCAAAAAATAAACCTTTAGGATCAAAGTGGATCTTTAAAAGGAAAATGAAACCTGATGGGACTATTGACAAATATAAGTCTAGACTGGTAGTCAAAGGGTACAGACAAAAGGAAGGTCTGGACTACTTTGACACATACTCTCCAGTAACAAGGATAACATCAATTAGGATGTTAATAGCACTAGCAGCAGTGCATGATCTTAAAATCCACCAAATAGATGTGTTGACAGCCTTCTTAAATGTAGAATTAGAGGAAGAAATTTACATGGAACAACCTGAAGGGTTTATAGTTCCTGGTAAAGAAAAGAAAGTGTGCAGACTTGTGAAGTCACTTTATGGACTCAAGCAAGCACCCAAACAATGGCATGCTCAAATAATGTTGGCAAATGGATTCAAGATTAACGAATGTGATATATGTGTTTACATTAAAAACGTTATGAATCATGAAGTCATTGTTTGTTTGTATGTTGATGACATGTTAATAATGAGTAAAGAAATTGACGATATAATTGCTACTAAGCGCATGTTGTCCAGCAAGTTCGATATGAAAGACTTGGGAGTTGCTGATTTGACCTTAGGGGTCAGGATTATCAAAACTCCCCAGGGACTAGCATTATCTCAATCTCATTTATTGAAAAAGTATTGGATAAGTTCAATTACTTGAATTTCAATGTAGTCAAAACTCCAATTGATTTAAGTTGTACATTTAAAAAGAATGAAGGTCAAAGTGACTCTCAATTGGAATATGCCAGAGTGTTGGAAAGTTTGATGTATATTATGAATTGCCCGCGACTAGATATAGCATGTGCTATTAGTAAACTGAGTCGGTACATTAGTAATCCGAATCAAACTCACTTGATGGCTATGAAACGTGTGTTGGGTTATCTAAAATGGACACAACATTATACTTTCCATTATAATAAATATCTTGTTGTGATTGAAGGATATAGTTATGCGAATTGGATCACTGGGTCAAATGATGTAAAATCCACGAGTGGTTATATATTCATACTTGGTGGAGGAGCTGTCTCTTTGAAATCTTCCAAATAGACATGTATTGCTCGCTCCACAATGGAATCTGAATTCATTGCTTTGGATAAGGCTGGTGAAGAAGCGGAATGGCTCCGGAATTTCCTAGAAGATATTCCATTCTGGCCCAAACCTGTTGGATCAATTTGCATACATTGCGATAGTCAAGCAGCAATAAGTAGGGCAGAGAGCGTTATGTACAATGGGAAGTCACATCATATGCGACGTAGACATAACACCGTAAGACAACTGCTCTCTAGTAGAATTATCACAATTGACTATGTAAAGTCAAGCGATAATGTGTCAAATCCACTAACGAAAGGCCTAGTGAGAGAGGAAGTTGAAAGATCATCTAAGGGAATGGGTTTACGGCTTAGGACAAGTCAGCATGACGGTAACTCTATCTAGCAGACTGGAGATCCCAAGAGATAGATTCAAGGAGAAAAATAAAGTTGTGGCTGACGGTTCGACATTGTCAATTAACTCAATCCATTCTCATGATGAGACAATGTTCAGGAAAAGGTTAAGACTTTAAGGCTTGTTAATGAGGTAATAAAGCTTAATGTTTTTAATGATTTGCTAAGTTTGGTAGATTTGACCAAATAGTGTATCTACGAGATGACACGGTTAGAAATCACTTATGTGAGTGTGAAGTGGAAGCCGCTTCAAAGAGAATTTTATGTCAAAAGCCTATTCTCTATACACTGATGAAACAAGGAGGTGTTCATGGCTGAAACGAACACAACCGTAAGAATCATAAACAGAAAAGGGTTAATTGTATGACATATGGTTGTCTAGGTATACACCAAAGTTCGACGGTTCGTAGATATCACATCTACCGATTGACCGAGTATATCCGACATATGTTCACTACGGAAAGTCCAAGGGGAAACCTACTTATCCAGATGCAATTAATCCTTGCTTGTAAAGTACAGAATTGTCCGTGCATTCCTATATTATAACTATTCCCCATCAATGTGTGGGATAGTTGGGTATGTAGCAAGAATTTATGGGAAATAGAGGGAAGGAGAGGAATTTGAAAAGTTTAGAACTTGGAAGGTTGGGAACTTGAAAAGTCCTCTAATGCTTTAATGAAAAAGGCAATAGTCCCTCATCGGTAATGGAAATGAAAATAGGAGGGTTTAAATAAATAAACACTCAATTGTTAAAAGGGTTGGAAAGAGGGATCCCCTCGCGCCGTCATCGTCGTCGCTCGCTCACTTCGGCTTCGGCTTCGACTTCGGCTACGGCTTTGGCTTTGGCAAATGATCGTTTGAGAGATAATTTTTTTGGACAAAAATATTTTAATTATTTATTTAATTAATTTAATGGCCAAAAATTATTTTCAATTAATTAGTTGATAACAGAAGTTAACCGAAATGTTTTCAACTTTAAGTTAACCCGAACCGACTCGGATCCGCGCGCGTGACCCAGTTTAAATTCCATTATATTTAAAAATTCCCGCCATGACTATTCTGAAAGGTTGCAACATTCAGGAACGATCAATACCATTTGGAAGTTTGCAACTTTTCATTAATGGTCGTTTCAATTCTGAAAGGGTTGCAACCTTTCAGAATATATTCTTCTTGCCTATAAATACCATTCAGTCTTCAGAGTATTAAAAAAAAGAATTTTCTGATCTTCCTTCTTCTTAAAAACACATATTTCTTCATGTACTTTCCTGCAGTGGATTGATTCGCTGACAGTAGAGTTTTTGGTATCTATTCTCTACTGATTAAGATCATTTTACCCTGGGAGGTTATATTCCAAATCAAACCTCAGATACTAGAGGGGAATAATTTCCTTAAGGGGACACTGTGAATTCAGTGGACTTGATTTTATTCCTAAATTATCAATAAGAGTATTCCAGATTCTGGTAAGTTTTACAGATTCAATTATTTTTTACAAATAACTTTCTGTTCATCGCATTTATTGGTTCTAAAAATCTCAGTTACTTCGTGTTTCTGAATGATTTATTACAATCAGTAATTTTAGATTTTCATAACACAGATTGGCAACAAATCTAGTATTTGAGGAAATATATACAAATGTATAAGTTGTAGGTAGTAGCATGTAAAGTATCACAAACCGTTATGTGATCACATTAACAGATGTTGTTAAAACTAAATTTGATATGTCAAAATGTCTTTTTATGGTGATTTGTTCCGCCTTAGAGAGAAGCCTCCGCGTAAATAATATTGGTCAAAACTTCTAATTCTTGAAGTTCAATCACAAAGGCTAATATTGCAAAGTAAATAATATCTTCTAAACTTTTTACAAGCATTATGTGGAGGACTTGGCACAAGTCCTCATTCAATATTACACTATCAATCTTAAGTTTCTTTCTTAGTGGGTAACTAATGATACTTTATATTTTTCGGGTAGAAACAATGCAAGCACATACAAAGACTTTACTGACATATAATGCGAGAACAACGTCTACTTCAACAAGCAGAAGCAACTCTGTGTACCACTCCAAAGGAGATCAGTAAAGAAATGGTAATTGCACAAATGAGTGAAACTCTTCATTTTGTTTTCCTTATGATTTTGAGTTTGTGATTGTATGTGTATTGTCATTTTTAACTTACCCTAATAAAATTTTGATTAAATTAATGTGTTCAAAATGAATTGCTAAATAGTAAATAATCTTTAGTTAATAATCTGTGTATGTATTTTTAGTTTACTAAGGACCTATTAAAAGTCAATAAGATAGGGATATGATTATTGTGGTAAAATTATTTCCTTAAAGTTGGATGTTTTGAATACTTGTTAGTTATTTCATTTTGCCCAGGACTCCTGAAACCTTTGATCCAATGAAAGTTCTTTCAAGGTTCAATTCTTAAACAATTTCTGAATTGATTCCAGTCTATTGTAATCCTACTGCCATTGTTGAATTAGTGAGACCATAACCTAACATTGATCGATTGTTTTTTACTTGGACAACATTTCTTTTCCGTTGCTATTTGCTTCTAAAATGGTATGATATCTCTTTAAGGATAATTAATAGGAGCTTGTGATGGTCATGTATATAGTTTCTCCTAGAAACTAGTGCATACAAAAATTGAGCCATGTCTTACTCGATTATTGTTAAACCATATTTTTTTTTATTTGATAAATTTTGTTATTTGATTAGTATCTAGTTACCTTTATTTTCTTGCAGAGTACATTTATTCACAAAGCATAAACGAAGTGGATGTGATTTGTATTTGTACCCCAAGGAATGAAGTTACATATGGAGTAGAAATAAAAATAGATGTAGACAATGGTTTTTTGTTTTTTTCTAGATCAACCTTAAGATAGTAAAGGGTTGATCTTATTGTATTTCTTGAGTTAAAGGTGACATTTCACATGATTGTAAAGATACATATATAACAATTATTAAAGATTTGATGGAACTTGAATGGCATCTATTATTTTCATCATCTTTCAAATTATATACAAAAATGCAGTGGTTCCTTATCTCTATTTAGCCATATATATAATAGGGATATTCCTAACAAATTGTAAATAAGAACTAACATCCAAGATTTAGCTACGAATTTAGCTTGGATAAGACACTAGAAAAGAACCTAGCTAAATTAGCTATGGATGAGAAATATTCCTAGCCAATGTTTAGCTAAGAGTGTACTAGCTACGGACTTTTTCTAGGGTCATTTTCTTTGCTAAACTGACATTAGGTAGGGATATTACAACTTAGCTAGGAATTTGGTCTCTAGCTAATCGCATGTTTTCTTGTAGTGGACTCTTGTTACCAAGTAAGGTCTATCTTGAAGAGTTTGACCGGGGTACAGTTCTGTTTTCATATCAATCAGTCAGGATTACACATCATTGTTATGAACAAATCGGGCCTTCCAAAATGTTGTACCAAAGTAAATGCATCCATATATACCATCTTCTCATATCTTGTGGCCCCCAATAAAAAATGATGGAAGTAGTATTCTTTGCCCAATTCTATCTCCTGTGCGGACACTATCATAAATTTGATTGTTGCTTTCTGAAATATTCTAGCCTTGATGTTTCCAATTTTATGTACATGTCAACTACAAATTGTTGTATTAAACTTCCATATAGCAGTAATACTGACATCTCTAATTCTCGTAGTTATAGTTTATAATAGTAGTAATATCTGCAAGAAACATCTCTTTTTTTTCTCTCGCGGACAGCTACAAGGGTTAGAAATCACATAAATATTAGTTATATTTTATGTTACTTCCAATATTTGGTATAAATGAAAAGTGTATTGTACGATAATTTTAGAGATCTGTACGATAATTTTACTACATCTTTGGATTGACTTGAAAGTACAATAATGTTTAATAGGAGTAATTAACCAAAAAAAATTTGTCTTTTGTACCTTATTGGTAGTAGCATTTGGATATAGGAAAATAGTGTACATAATATTTTACATGAGGAAAACTATTGTCATATATTGTGATACATCTAGAATGGGTTTGGACTTTGTTTTAATACCGAATGGAAAGTGTTCATAAGCATAAAGTATGAGCTTTTGAAAAATTTGTAGATGGTATGTTGAGACATACAGGTAGGTGGTGTGTACAAATGGCGGATTGAATCCATGAGAGGATCATGGAGAAAGCTCATAACTCCATATATTAAATTCATCCAGGTTCCACCAAGATGTACCGTGACTAGAGAAAAGTCTATTGGTGGAACAATATAGAGAAGAGATAACCACATCTCTTCAAATCCGAAGAATTCCTAATTTAGATAGTAATACTTTCTTAGCATTTATATAGAGTTGGCACCTTTGGTTGCTTTTTCTTCTGGGCTGTTTGAAATTGATGTTGCACCCTTAGCCTAGTAAGAGTAATCTTATTCGAGGATGAATGTTACCAAGGAGAAATATTATGACATCTCGCAATTTGAAATAACTAGGAAGAAGATAAGAATTAGAAATAGTAATTTTTTTGAAAGAATGGAAATCTAGAAATTTATCTCAGTCAAAAAAATTGAGTGTTTGGTCAACATCAAATGACCATAACTCCTAGTTCATGATGAGTTAGGTGTATTGCCAAATATGGTTGGAAAGATCATGGAATGATATTTCTGGCTGCGCTGAGTTTGTGCAATTATGAGTTCATATGAGTTAGTTATGCCCTGTCGAAGTTTGGATGTTGGAATAAGGGAAGTCTGGAATCCAGATTTTAGAAGGGTAGTTTGGTCTTTTTCTTACCCTACTTAATTAATTCGTTTTTAGGAGTTTTATTGGGATAAAATCAGATTTTAGTCATTTTACAAAAGTTTATTTCACGCTAGGGCTTTGAGAGAAGAGAAAAAAGGAGAAAAGGGAAGAAAGTTCAAGATTCGTCAAGAACGTTCAAGAATTGCTTGTGGACTCATCAAGAGGTGATTTCTATAAGGTATGTGAGCTTTAATAGTGTTGGTTTCATTCACCCACACGTCAATCATGTTATTTTCAGCATAATTTTTTTCTTGAAATTTACGGATTTAACTTCTTGATGAGTTCTTGAAAAGTATTCTTGAAGCGTCCTTATCAATTAATTTTTGATGATAAGATTCAATTTGGGCCAACATTAGACGATGATATCTCTTATAATATAAGGATTTATGTGATCCTTCACCCATTCAATTATAGGTAGTTAACTCTTCTTTCTAACACCACCAATTTCGTGTCAATTCAATTTCTGAGTAAAAACGCTATGACTATTTTAGAAACCTATACAACATTGTTATGAATTAGCCAATGGGAAAACATTATAAAGTTTTTTTTTAATTATTTCATTACCTCCAAGAAAATTCAAAAAAAAATTCTGGACTAATAAAATGTTCAAAAAAGTCAGATTTTCATCTTTACTAATGAAAATCATAATTCTTGGCCACAGAGATTTCAAGAAACTAATTCAAGAACCTCAAGGAAGGTTTTCTAGATCATTTACCTTTAAGCTATAATTTCAACGTTTAAATTCAAGTTCTTATCCATGATTCTTCAAGAACTTTGTTATTTCTCTCTAGAATCATTTCTAACAACCATGATATCTTTTCTATCACAAATCATGATCCTTGAATCCATAATTCAATTCATGGAAAGTCAAGAGTCAAGTTAAGAAGTTAAAAGTCAAGTAAAGAAGTCAATAGTTTAGTCATAATAAGTTCTTAATGTTTTTAAAAACATTTTTACAAACCTTTTAACTTTGTTTTTAAGAGTTGACTTTTGAGTTCACTAAAGAGTAAAGTTAAATTTCACTTGTTCAAAAGTATATGGAAACTATGTATTCCCATAGAATTTAAAATGTTTTCATATTCAAACAGTAAGGAAACTTTGATTTCCAAAAGATCCTTTGAGCTTGTTTTACATTAAAGCTAGTTTTTCAATATAGAGCCTTTGATCTAGTTTTCAGTTAAAGGGTAAATACATTCACAATTAAGAAGAGAGGTAACTGAGATTTCCAAAATATCCTTTGAGCTATATTTTTTAGCACTAATCTCAAATCACTTAAAGAATTATATTTGACAAACATAAAAGCCACTATATTTTTGGAGTAGAATTGAGCACTGAATTAGGGACGATCATGAGTTCAGATAACTCATGCCTCCATAAAGCCTTTTAGCTACGATGGGTTAAAAAAGGGTCATACTTTTTAGATGAATCCTTCTCACACCAGACTAGTAGATCCATTAGGTAGTTAAGATCCTATACCTTTTCCCGGGTATAGGATGCGCTGACACCGTGAGGTAGATCATTGTATTATCACTATAATTCTTATGTGATTGTTGTCGGTTAGAGAAACTCCAAAAACAGTAATATGTATTTTTACATATATAAAATATATTTGTATTTTCGTAAACAAACTGAGTTCATATTGTATCTATGCATTCACTCTGAGTTATTATTGTATTTATAAAATACAAAGCTAAAAACCATGTTTTTTAAGCTTCTCTTTATATTGAACTTGTTTTAAATTACTCTATATTGACATGATTTCAATTATATTGAGTTGAGTTGAGTTGAGCCTAGTAAAATCTTCAGTTTCTTTTTGATTCTTTTCAAGCCTATGTTGTATTTATCATTTCAACTTGCATACTCGTACATTCAATGTACTGATGTCAGTTGGATTGCATCGTATTATAATATAGACACAAGTTACTAGGATCAGCATTCTAACGCACCTTTGATCCAGACAGTTTCGAGTAAGTAAGTGAGTCTCTTTGCTTTCTGGAGGATGCATTTTCATTGCCTTAAGTATCATTTTAGTTCATTATGATGTTGTGGGGTCTGTTCCAACATCAATTTTCGTTATACTAGAGGCTTCATACACTATGACCAGATGTTAGTCCTTTGTGTCTTTTCTCTATCATTTCTATTGTGAAGACTTGAGTTTTCCATTTTTTCCCAAGTGTATGTGTAATACTTAAAATATTCTTAGTTTTGCTAGTTTCATTGATTTGATATATTTGAGTATTGTCTTCCACTTAGCAAGTAAGCTAGGCCAAGGGTTCGCTTAGGGTGAGCAATGGTCGTCAAGTTCTAGTCCCACCCAAGGTGTAGGCTCGGTGCATGACTAACTTTGTAGCAGAGCAAATAATTCAAGAGTCCTAGTGAATCTATGAAGTTGTGTCTGTAGAGTCCTAGTTATCAATGTTTAGGTGCACCACGTCTATAATTAGAAGGTTGCAACATATACGAAATTCCTCACTTCCTTCAAACTCATTTCGTGCATTTGAGTTTATCCCTAAAAAGTTTCTTTGTAACTAGTGCTTACGCGTAATCGATTGTGAGCTGACTTTGTTTTAGGAGGCCTTTTAAGTGAGTTTCTTTCCCCCGTGATCTAAGAGAAGCTAAGAGATTGTTGTTGACATGAGAAGTAGAATGAACTTGTGTGTAGGTGGGTTGTTTTGTCTATCGAGTAAGGGAAGTAAGATTGATGATCCCTGTGCAATAAGTTTAGGAGGAAAATCTAGAGATAGAGAAGAGTTCAAGAATTAGAGGGCTAAGACATAATTAAAGAGTCGGGGCAGCAAAGTAATTATGTGAATTGTTCTTCTCCTAACAGAAACAGAAATGACCTGCTTCATCATCTGCTAGTGCACATGCAACAAGGAACCAATGTGTTTACAATACTCAGAATTCTCAGAACTTCAGAGTTACACATGCGCATTCGCAAGTAAGGCACAAAGGGGTAATAAGAATCATATATGTGCCAAGTGTGGTTGAAGTCACTCATGGGTGTGTCATGATGGCTCCACTAGTTTTGTCAAGTGTGCCCAGAATCGTCATTTTATAAGCAAGTATCCTAAGGACATATAGAGAAAATGGTAACGAGAGAAATATAACACAATTTCCTTTAGTTGCTTCATGAGATAGAGTTGCATCCAAATAAGCTACTTTAAGGGCTGTCGTAGAAGGAAACCATGTTTATGCTATCACTAGTCGACAAAAGCAAGAGGATTTGCCGGATGTTGTCATTGCTATATCAAAGTCTTTAGTTTTGATGTTATTTTTGACACACTTCTTGAGCCCTTCACTATTTCTACACCTGTTGGTGAGTCTTTTTTAGCAGAGAAAGTCAATCGTGATTGTACCTTTTCCGTCTATCAGAAGAGTACCATAGTTGACTTAGTTTAGTTAGACATGGTAGTTTTGATGTCATTCTAGGTATGTACTTGCTTCATGCCTATTATGTATCAATCAGTTGTAAAACTCGAGTTACAGTTTCCAACGAATCAGTTATAGAGTTCAAGAGTAATTCAGCAGTGCCTAAGGGTAATTTTACTTCGTACCTTAAGCCAAGAAAGTTAGTTTTTCTAAGCGGTGTGTCCATCACTTGTTTTGAGTTAATGAGTAGTTTTGATATACCTCCTACTCAGTCTGTCCTAGTAGTAAACGAGTTTGCAAAAGTCTTTCCAGATGATCTTCCTGGAGTTCCTTCTTAGAGAGAGAGAATTTCAGGTATAGATGGTGTCCCACATATTCATCCTATATCTATTCCTCCATACAACATGGCACCAACAGAGTTTAAAGAGCATAATGAATAGTTGAAAGACCTCCTAGAGAAGGGTCTTATATCACCAAGTGTCTCACCTTGGGGTGCACCAGTCTTATTTGTGAGGAAGATGGATGGTTCCGTTAGGATGTATATAGATTACCATAAGTTTAGCAAAGTTACTATCAAAAACAAATATCCTCTTCCAAGGATTGATGATTTATTCTATAAACTTTAGGGTACTACCTATTTTTCAAAAATTGACCTCGGATGAGGGTATCCTCAGTTGAGTAAGGAAATGTGATATTCCAAAGACAACATTCAGAACCTGATATGATCATTACTTGTTCTTGGTTATCTCATTTGGGTTAACTATGCACCAACAACGTTCATGGACCTTATGGATAGGTTCTTCAAATCTTATTTAGATATTCCTGTTAGCGTCTTTATTGATGACATACTAATCTATTAGGGAATGAAGACGATCATGATAATTATCTCAGAATAGTTCTCGAGACATTGAAAGATAGACAACTGTATGCAAAGTTCTCTAAGTGTCAATTTTTGCTTGAGTCTGTGGCATTCTTAGTTTACATTATGTATGAAGAGGAAATTAAAGTTGATACTCATAAATTTTAGTGAGTGAAAAAATGGCCTAGACCCACGTCTTTGACTGATATTAGGAGTTCTAGGGCTTGGCTGGCTATTATAGAAGGTTCATAGAGGGATTTTCATCTATTTTGTCTCCTTTGACAATGTTGACGTAAAAGACAGTGAAGTTTCAAGGTTTGAAGCTTGTGAGAAAAGCATTCAGGAAATGAAGAAGAGGTTGACTACTGCTAGGTTTTGACCATATCATAAGGTACTAAAGGTTTTGTGGTGTATTGTGATGCATCTTGAATGAGTTTGGGGTTGTGTATTATTACAAAATGACAAGTTTTCATAAGCAAAAAGTATTAGCTTTTAAATAAGGTAGAGATAGTGTGTTGATACATAAAGGTAGGTGGTGTGAATCAATGGTGGATGAAACCCAAAAGACGATCATGGCTGAAGCTCGTAGCTGCGAATATTCAATTCATCTGGGTTCGACCAAGATGTACCGCGACTTGAGAGCAGTCTATTGGTGGAATATCATGAAGAATAAATATCTAAATCTCTTCGAATCCGGAGAAACTCCTGATTTAGGTACTAAATCTTTCTATGTATTGATTTAAAAGTTTGCATGTTTGGTTGCATTTTCTTATGGGGTGTTTGTAATTGATGTTACACCCTTAGCCTAATATGAAAAATCTCATTCAAGGACGAATGTTCCTGAGAGAGAGATATTGTAATATCTCACAATTTAAAATAACTAGGAAGAAGCTTAGAATTTGAAATAGTGAGTTTTTGTAAATAATCAAAATCTAGAAATTTACTTCAATTAGAAAAAGAGTGTTTTTGGTCAACTTCAAATGGCCATGACTCCTAGCTCAGGGTGATTTAGGTGTATTTGCAGATATGGGTTGAAAGTTCTTGGGATGATCTTTCTAACGTAGTTGAATTGCGCAATTCCGAGTTTGTATGAGTGAGTTATGACCTTTGGATGTTAGGGTGTATGAATAAGGAAAGTCTGAAAACCTAATTTTAGAAGAGTAGTTTGGTCTTTTCCTTACCCTACTTAATTGATTCTTTTTTACGAGTTTAATTGGGATAAAGTCAGATTTCAGTCAGTTGAGAAAAGTGTATTTCACACTAGGGCTTGGAGAGAAGAGAAAAGAGAATAAAAGGGAAGAAAGTTCAAGATTCATCAAGAACGTTCAAGAATTGCTTGTCGATTCGTCAAGGGGGTGATCCCTAAGAGGTATGTGAGATTTCATAGTGTTTAGGTTCATTCACCCACACACCAATCTTCTTATTTTCAGTGTAACTTCTTTCTTGAAATTTAAAGATTTAAGTTCTTGATGAGTTTTTGAAATGTGTTCTTGATGCTTCCATATCGATTAAGTGTTGATGTTAAGATTATTATTGGGTCAATTTTAGAGGACCATATCTGTTTGAATAGAAAATTTAAGTTATCTATAACCTATTCAATTAAAGTTAATTGAATCTACATTCCAACGCCACAAATTTCGCGTTAATCCAGTTTCTGAGTAAAATGATATAACTATTTTTGTAACCTATTCAGTGTTGTAACCAATTAGCTGACAGGAAAACATTATAAAGGGTTGTTTTTAACCTCCAAGAAAGTTCTAAGAGAATTTATTTCCTAGTAAAAGGTTCAAAACAATCAATTTTTTCATTTTTACTATTAAAAACAATAATTCTTTGCCATAGAGATTTCAAGAACTAATTCAAAAATCTCAAGGAAGGTTTTCTTGATCATTTACCTTTTAGCTAGGGTTTCAAGGTTTCTATTCAAGGTCATATACAAGATTCTTCAAAAACCTTGTTCTTTCTATATAAAATTATTTCTTAACATCATGAGGTCTTTTCTATAAAAAATCATGTTCCTTGAATCCATAATTCCATTCAAAGAAAGTCAAGAAGTTAAAAGACAAGTCAACAAATCAATAGTTTTATCAAGATAAGTTCTTAATGTTTTTCAAAAGTATTACAAACGTTTCAACTTTGTTTTTTAGACTTGAGTTTCGAGTTAAGTAAAGAGTAAAGTTAAAGTTCAGTTCTTCAAAAGTATATGGGGACTATGTATTCCCAAATTGTTTAAAATGTGTTCATATTTAAACAAGTAAGAAACTTTGATTTCCAAAAGAGACTTTTAGTTGATTTTTCAGTAAAGTGTCTTTGAGCTAGTTCTTCTGTAAAGAGCTTTTTGGACTAGTTTTTTTAGTAAATATCCATTGAACTAGTTTTCAGTTAAAGAGTAATTTCTTTTACAATTAAGTAGAGAAGAAATTTAGGTTTACAAGATAGCCTTTGAGCTATGTTTTTGAGCATTACTCTCAAATCACAAAATAAGTATATTTGAAAAACATAAGAGTGAGTATATTTTGGGAGTAGTATTGAGCATCGAATCAGGGACGAACATGAGTTAAAATAACTCACGTTTCCATAAACCATATAGCCACCATGGGTTTAAAAGGGTCGTACTTTTTAGATGAATATTTTTCACGGTAGAGTAGTGGATTAATTGTGTAGTTAAGGTCTTATACCTTTGGATTGGTGTAGGATGCACTGACAGCGTGAGGCAGATCGATGTATCATCACTATAGCTCTTATGTGATGGTTGTCGGTAACAGAAACTCGCATAACAATATTTTGTATTTTTATATACATCAGATATAATTGTATTTTCATATACAAACAGAGTTCATATGGTATCTTTGCATACATAAAAAGTTGTTATTGTTTTTTAAATACATAGAATTGAAAACCATGATTTTAAGATTTTCTTTATATTGCACTTGTTTTGAACAAGTTCATACTAACATGAGTTCGTTTATATTGAGTTTAGTTGAGCCAGGTAAGTTCTTCATTTTCTTTCAGATTCTTTTCAAGCTTATGTTGTATTTAGCATTTCAAAACTTGCATACTCGTACATTCAATATATTATGCCAACCTGCCTGCATTGTATTATGATGCAGACGTAGGTAACTAGGATTGACATTCAAGCGCACTATTGATCCAATAATCAATTTAGAATCAGTTGTTAAGCCTTCATTGCTTTACGGAGGATCCATTTTCATTGCTTTCAATATGAGTTTAGTTTATTATGATTATGGGTTTGTCTGTCATGCTCCGAGCCTACACTCTAGATGTGGCCGGCACCCAATGACCATTGCTAGCCTTGAGAGAACCTTGACCTGACTTACTTAACTCAGTTGAAGACTTAAACATAAGATATAACTCAAGAATAACATTAAAAAAAGTAATTATCCAAAATTGAAACTTCAAGTCTTTACAAATGAAATGAAAGAGCAAAAAAAAACTAACACCATCCAACTATGAAGCCTCTAAAGTAAATATGGATGTTGGACAGGACCCCAAATCATCCTAACATCTCACTTGTTCAACGGTACGCTAACTGCTTATCCTAGTTACATGTGTCTGCATCATAATACAATGCAGGGGAACTGGAATCAGTACATTGAATGCAAGTTGGAATGCTAACAGAACACTTAAGCTTGAAAAGGACTAAGGAAGAACACTTACCTTGGCTCTGCTCAACTCAAATATAATTCAATCTAAAAGTAATGTGCAATATAAAGAAAATTGTCTGATACGTGATGAAAACTCTGATTATATGCATGATACAATTAACTCTGTGATGTATATAATAATACAAGTAAACCGATGTATATAAGAATACAATAACTTTTGTGTATGAAAATACATTAACTATTGTGGAAGTTTCTCTAACTGTCAACCATCACTTAAGATCTCCAATAATGATACAACGATCTATTTCACGCTGCCAGCTCATTTTGAACCTCACCAAAGAAATAAAACTTGAACTTCCTAATGGATACACTAGTCTACTGTGAAAAGGGTTCATCTAAAATGTATGAACCTTTTCTACCCATGGTGGCTACATGATATATGGGGGTTGTGAGTTATCTAAAATCTTCCTCATATTGGTGCTCCAATACTCCCAAAATATTCTTATGTTTTATAAGCATACTGATTCTATGTTTTGTGATTAGTGCTCAAAATTACTTAACTCAAACGCTATCTTGGAATTTTTATTTTTCCTACTTGCTTCTTTTAGAATGATATAGCTCTTTTCGAAAAACATGCCCTAAGGATCCTTGGAAATCATAGTTCCATTACTAGTTAAATGTAAAAACATTTTAACTTTCCTTGGGAATACTTAGTCCCTTATCTCTCTGAAGGAAAGAACTTCCACTTACTCTTTACTTAGCCTAAAACTTGAGTCTTAAAAAAGTTAAAAATGTTAGATAAGACTCTCGAAAACCTGTAAGAACTTTTCTTTAACTTACTTCTTAAATTTAGACTTGACTTATTAACTTCCTTGACTTTGATCCTAACCTTACTTGAATTGAACTATTTAGACTTGACTTCTAAAGTTCCTTGATTTGATCCTAACCTTACTTGAATTGAATTATGGATTAAAGGTTATGATTTGAGTTCTTTTATGATTTCTAGATGTTTACAAATCATTTGAATTAATTAGAATCACTAGAAGGTGTTAATGTATCTTGGAAGGAGTAAAAAGGACCAAACTAGAAAACTAGACAAAAAAATTTCATGTTGGGCATATTGGTGGCACGCTGCTCCACCCTTTGTTGACTGAGGCCTTGTTCTGGCGCACTAGTGGCGCGGCGCGCCAGTTGATTGACTGAGGCTAATTTCTAGCGCACTGTAGGCGCGGCGCGCCTGCCCCTACCCTGCTACGTTTGATGAATTTTTCAACTCATTTTTCATCTCCAAACCATCATAGTTCTTTCACCAAACGACTGGGATACTATCAATAACTTCTAAATTCAACTCAAAGTAACTTGCAGAAACAAGAATCTAACCAACAATAGCAGCCAAGAATCCAATCAATAAGAAATCACAACTTTCCTTCAATAACTTACCTTCTAACATATGATCAATTCAACAATTTGCTGAATTGTAACAAATTGGTGTTTGGGTGAATTAGACAAACACAAAAGATCCTACATACCAAAATAGGTATCACCCCCGACGAATTCCACTAGAATATCTTGGCGTTCTTGGTGAAAGCTTGCTTTTTCTCCCTTCTCCTTCTTCTCTTCTTTTTTCTCCAAAACCCTAAGCGGAAAAAGTATTTTTCTAATTTGAACTGAAATTTGGTTTTACCCCAATTAAACCCTTAAAACAAATCAGGAAATAGTAGGGTGAAAAAACCACTTTACCCTTACTAACATCCTGATTGGACTTTCCTTAGTGCAACAACATAACATTGAAAGACATATCTCCCTCATACAACATCAAAAATGAGAAAACTCAGCACGAGAAGATCTTTCCATCCATATAAAGAACTCCCCCTAACTCCTCCTGAGTTGGATGTTATGGACGTTTGAAAACTCATTTTTTAAAACATAGGAAATTTCCAGATTTTCCCTTTATTTCCAAAAGTGGTTATATTTTTTTCTTGGCTTCCTAGCTATTTAGAGATACGGGATGTTACATTGTCCCAACATCCATCTTATTTATGTTTGAGGCTTCATAGACTTTCAGATATTAGTCGTTTATGTCTTTTCTCATATATTTCTATTGTTAAGACTTGGGTTTGCCATTTTTTGCCAAATCAAACAAGTAATACTTCTCCATTATAACATTTTAAGTTCAGTTAGTTTCATAGATTTAATAAATTCTAGTATTGTCTTATGTTGAGTAAGTAAGTCAGACCAAGGGTTCGCTAGGGGCCAGTAATGGTCATCGAGATCTAGTTCCCCGCAGGGTGTACACTCGAGGAGTGAGAATAACGTTTTTGAAATGAATTATAAAAAGTAAAACTGATACGTTGTTCGTACTAACCTTTCGTAATGTTTTGTTTAAAACTGATAAGTAAGTATAATGCATCTAATATCAAGAAACAAAACTAATGCCAAGTTGAGTGTTTTCACATAAGTTTGGGAAAACATAAACAATGAGGCTCAGGTAGGGAGGTAATTAATATTTGGTGGCATTTAAATAAATTTCAGTTAGTCCTATATTTCATGCCACAGTTTTAATCCTAATATGTTGTTCGTACTAACCTTCATTAGTAAAATATTTTTATGACTTTTAATCATTATCTTATATTGTGTATTTTTTTCCAGTATTTAACTTGTATAGAATGTTAGTAAATTTTTACTATAAGAGGGTGAAAGGTGGAACACGTTACCTTGGGTTGGCTAATATTGTATCAATTGATATAAATGTTGGAAGATCATTGGTTAGAGGTGGGGAGTTACCACTTCTTGTGTGAGGTTGTCTTTTGTGTTGTTTTTCTTATTCCTTGATTTCGTCCGCCTTAATCTCTGGAAAAGAGAAAAGGATTTTGAAGAGGGTTATAATAACCATAATAGTGTTTGACTCTATGTTTGTACCCGAATGCTTGTGAACAATTTTTTTTGCTCAAAAGGTATATTTGGATTGTAGGGAAATTACTAATGAATGATAGATCTAATTGTAAATTTTATAACATGGATAGATAGAAAAGACGGTAAGGAACCCATAAAACTTTACGAAATTGAATTTGAGCGAGTAGAACTCCCAAAAATAATCATTTCGTCAATGTATACATTTTGCCTCCATCGAGGCTGTTGGAGATGGATTCTGGCTGCTGTAGCAGGGTGGTTCCATTATAGTGGACCAGATGTGACTTAAAGTCCTTAATAAACTCCTAAACGACCATATTTGGTATTTTCAACTTTTATGCTGAGGAGGTGACCCCAGAGGAGTTCTTGATAGTTTTGACCATTCTTGAGGCCAAAGGAAGGTTTTTAACACTGCGATTCCATTTTTAGATTCGTAGAACCTATTTTCTTGAGTTATTATCAATGGAGAAGATGTTTGATATGAGAATTGTGGTGGGAAAATTCCTAATTTTGGTACTAGGATCTTGGATTTGTCTAGGTGTTATTGGGTTTGTTATAATTCGAATATTTACACCTTTGAATATTGGTCCTTGTGTATATTAATTGTTTATAGAGCTAGAATTAGTGGAAGGATTCAGGAAAGGGATGATTCAAGTGATTTAGGGGATTCAATCTTGGATTCGAGGTAGGTGATGGTTGTGATTTCATGTTAGTGTGGTATATATTTGTAATTGCTTCATTAGAATGAATGTATGTCTGAAAATGTTGCATTATTGATCACTGTAAGAGGTTTGATCTAAGAATATAAATAGTTGACTGATTTAACCCACTTTGGAAGCCAACAACCTTGTCGACTTCAACCTTTCAACACTTAGCCAAATTTAGGACTGTTTTGGTGTTAACTCGAAAAATAGGCAGAAAATTTTGTGATACTAAATCTTACACATTTTTAAAAACATAAAATAGAAGACAACAATATGATTAAGCCACGAAAATATAAAATTAGACAAAGTCAACCAGCTTTAAAGAAAACTTAATTTCCAACTTGCATTAATAAAGTGAATACATGAACACTCCCAAATCATACCAACCTTGGCACTATATGTTAACCCTAGACCTTAAAATAGATTGAAAACTATAGCTAGTATTCCCTAATACTTAGAACAATCAAAACTGGAATTACACCATAAGGTAGCTTGCACAATTATAATAATATGTGCAGCCAACTACCGACAAGTGGCGTAATAAGAATAAAACCCTTGTTGGTTTTAGCCTGATCTTATCCTATGTAGTTGAAACCTCACAACTACTAGGTATATTCAAAATAACTCAAACAAGGAGCCAAAAACTAGTTGCACATGAAATGAGATAATGCTGCACTTTTTGTACTGCCGGTTATGTGCTTGGCATGTGTTTTGTAACTGCCGGTTAGCTTTGACTTTACTTGCCTTTTGGATGATCTGTTCCCATTTTTAAAACTGCCATACATAGACTTTTTTTTGCCTTGCATTGCTCCCACTCAATTCTGCCATGCCACGGTCATAAATATGTCATTTCTTCATCCCACCTTGGCATCAATGTCCTTTCATTGTTTCCTTAGCCTTGCTGGCCGTTTCGCTTTTTCTTTCTTTGAATATTAATGCTATGCCGACACAACATTGTTAAGCTTTCATATGGTCAAGTCCGCTGTAACGACCTGATTAGTCATTTTGAGCAGTAGAGTTTGTTTCTGGTAATAACTGTCTGGGTCAACGGATCCCACGACGGACCTTCATGGGCACGACGGACCGTCGAGGGGGTCTCGTTCCAAAACACTTAGATTTGGGAAAATTGGGTACTGAGAACAACTCTCTGAACTTCGCGACGGAAGAGCAGGACGGACCGTCGTAGGCAAGACGGACCGTCACAGACTCTCTAATGAATTGAGTCTCTGAACTTTGTGACGGAAGCAGCAGGACGGACCGTCGCAGGCACGACGGGCCGTCACAGGCTGCGTAACCCTGACTGGGTTGGATTTCGGTTAAATGTTTTAAGGGGCGTTTTGGACTATTCCTGCTTATAAATATAAAGTTAGTGGTTTAATGTTAATAATTCAATTACTTTGGGGTTAAAGGAGACAACCTTGGAATAAATAGTGGGTTACTTTTACCATCTTTTATACTTAATTATATGGCAATTAGGGTAAAAGAAAAAGAGTTTGAATAAGGAAAAATCAGAAAGAAGAAGAGGGAACGAGTGAGAGAAAGAGAAGAACGCAGCTTTGGGAAAGTAGATTGCTTGATCACGAATTCTTCGGTGGAGGTAGGTTATGGTTTATGCTATTCCGTAGTGAACTCTAAATAGCGATTGATATGTATTGGGTAATTTTGTAAAGTCTTCTATATGCTTAGTTGTGTGCTTGCATGATGTGATTATGTAATTGTGATGAATTAGCATGATGAGGCTATTGAATCTTAAACCTTAAATACCTCCTTGTTAATGATGATGCCTTGGTATAAAAGAAGGCTTGATGAACTGAAAGAATGAGATTAGGGGATCGGGTGTCACAAATCGACACGTAGAATTAGGGGATCGGAGTGTCACGTTCCGACAGCAGGATAGTATGGATCGGGTGTCACGTTTCGACACCAGGATAGTAAAGGATCGGAGTGTCACGTTCCGACACCAGGATAGTATAGATCGGGTGTCACGTTCCGACACCAGGATAGTAAAGGATCGAAGTGTCACGTTCCGACACCAGGATAGTATGGATCGGGTGTCATGTTCCGACACCAGGATAGTAAAGGATCGGGTGTCACGTTCTGACACCAGGATAGTAAAGGATCGGAGTGTCACGTTCCGGCACCAGGATAGTATGGATCGGGAGTCACGTTCCGGCACCAGGATAGTATGGATCGGGTGTCATGTTCCGACACCAGGATAGTAAAGGATCGGAGTGTCATGATCTGACACCAGCATAGTATGGATCGGGTGTCACGTTCCGACACCAGGATAGTAAAGGATTGGAGTTTCACATTCCGACACAAGGATAGTATGGATCGGGTGTCACGTTCTGACACCAGGATAGTAAAGAGAATGAATCTTGAATTATGCTAATATACTCAGATTTAATGAACCTGTTTCCCAAATGAGTATGGTGTGGAGGCTTGAGTCCTCATAGATGTGCTTGGGTTGTGCCCAATGGTTATGGTACTTGTTGTTGTAACCTGTTAAGTGTTATGGTTGATTTTATGTTATTATTTGATATATTTTGCTCTCTATTCTGAGTTGGCCGATGATACCTACTCAGTACTTGTGTTTTGTACTGACCCCTACTTGTATGTTTTCCCTTTGTTATTTGTGGAGTGCAGCAAACGTGCCATCGTCTTCAACACAACCGCAACTCTAGCCAGTCTTCATCACGTCAGATTTCAGGGCGAGTTATTTTTCCTAGCTTGGACTGGATTCTCTCTCATTCATGTCTTGATGTCCTTGAAGTTCGGACATGGACCATCTATTTTCTTATTTTAGCGTCCTAGACACTCTTAGATTTAGTAATTTGAGGATAGAATGTTCTTGTGGTGATGACTTCCAGATTTTGGGGATAGTAATTGATAAGTTTTAGAAGTTATTAATTGATTTCGTTAATGAGTTTTAAGTCTTCCGCATTATTTTTCTGTTTATTATGATTGAAATGTTGGGGTTTAGATTGGTTGGTTCGCTCACATAGGAGGGTAAGTGTGGGTGCCACTCGCGGCTCGTTTTGGGTCGTGACAAACTTGGTATCAGATCATTAGGTTCGTTGGTCTCATCACACAAGAACGAGTCTAGTAGAGTCTTGAGGAACGATAGGGGGACGCCTTTACTTTTCTTTGAGAGGCTACAAGACTTTAGGAAAATTTCATTCTTTCTTTCTTTCGTGCTATTACTTGGATCCAATTGGTATCTAGGTGATACAAATTGGTATCTGACCATCTTCACTCTATTTCGCAGATGGTTAGAACTAGAGAAACAACTGCGCCAACACCAACACCGGCAAGACAAGATGCGCCTGAAAAATCCACTGAGGCTGTAGCTCGAATAGGAGCAGTGGCAAGAGGCCGTGGTAGGGGTCGCGGGTGGACGTCCTCTAGAGGAAGAGGACAAGCACCTGGCCCAGCTAGTACTAGGGCGGTGACTCCTCCACCGGCAGAGGAAGTATTAAGAGAGGGTGAGGAAGGGGAGGATGAACAAGTGCAGAATGAGGGATTACCACCCCAACCTACCCAAGAAATGATTAACCAGGTTCTTGCTTACCTTAGCGGGTTATCCGATCAAGGCCAAACGCCTCCAGTGTTTTCTGCACCATCACCTCAGGTTCCAGGAGTACAACATGCTGCTGCTGTGGCTCCCTGCATGGATGCCTCATTGGAAATAGGCACGTTTCCTCGGTTGACTACAGGGCCTATTATGACAAGTGATCAGCATGAACTTTTCAGTAAGTTCTTGAAATTGAAACCTCCAGTCTTCAAGGGTGCTGAATCTGAGGATGCCTATGATTTTTTGGTTGATTGTCATGAGCTACTACACAAGATGGGCATAGTGGAACGATTCGGTGTCAAGTTTGTAACCTATCAGTTTCAGGGAAATGCCAAAATATGGTGGCGATCGTATGTTGAGTGTCAAACAGCACAGGCACAAACCCTGACTTGGGCATCATTCTCTAGCTTGTTTATGGAAAAGTATATACCCCGGACTTTGAGGGATAGGAAGAGAGATGAGTTCCTGAGCCTAGAGCAAGGCAAGATGTCGGTTACTGCGTATGAGGCTAAGTTTTGTGCATTATCCAGGTATGCCACCCAGCTTTGCTTCAGTCCACAAGAGCGGATTCGCCGTTTTGTGAAGGGATTGAGGTCAGAGTTGAAGATTCCAGCCTTACCGGTAGCTACTGCAGCAAAATCCTTTCAAGAGGTGGTAGATTTTGTGATAGAAGTAGAGAAAGTGAAGCCAGACGACTTCACCATGACATCAATGCCTAAGAAATTTCGTAAGGGAGGCGAGTTAATGGTTCTTACTCCAGAGGGCAGGGTTCAGGAGGTTACCCAGCCCGACCTATTCAGTCTTCACTGCAGACTGTAGCTGGGGGTCCACCGCAGACCGGTCTACACTTCCCTGAGTTTGGGGGTTATCCCCAGACTCCGTCATTCTCATAGAGACCTATGCTTGAACCCAAAGAGTGTTATGGATTAGGGAAATTGGACATATTAAGAGATATTTTCCAAAACAGAGTTACAGACCCCCAATAGTCAGAATTAGAGGTGGTCATGGAAGAGGCCGCCATGCTGAAGGACGTGGTGGTCAAGGTAATGGTGGTCACCAAACCAACCGAGGTGGCAGGCAAGCCGGAGCGACTGCAGCACAAACATGGTAGGGGCAACGAACAGATAGGTGATAGGGCCCATTGTTATGCTTTCCCTGGGAGGTCTGAAGCGGAGACATCTGATGTTGTTATCACAGGTAATCTTTTGGTTTGTGATTGCATGGCTTATGTATTATTTGATCCTGGATCCACATTTTCATATGTATCTTCCTCATTTGCTACTGGTCTTAATTTACATTGTGAATTGCTTGACATACCTATTCGTGTCTCTACTCCGGTGGGTGAGTCTGTGATAGTTGAAAAGGTGTATAGGTCTTGTCTTGTAACTTTTGTGGGGAGCAATACTCATGTAGACTTGGTTATCTTAGAAATGGTTGATTTCGATGTAATTCTTGGTATGACTTGGCTTTCTTTAAACTTTGAAATCTTAGATTTTAATGCCAAAACTGTGACATTGGCCAAGCCTGGGACAGATCCGTTAGTGTGGGAGGGTGACTACACTTCCACTCCAGTTCGTATTATCTCCTTTCTCCGTGCTAAGAGAATGGTAAGTAAGGGTTGTTTAGCTTTCCTGGCACACCTCAGGGATGATACTACCCAAGTACCTTCAATTGAGTCAGTTTTGATAGTCTGTGAGTTTCTTGATGTGTTTCCTGCAGACCTTCCTGGTATGCCACCGGATAGAGATATTGATTTCTGTATTGATCTGGAGCCGGGTACTCGACCCATTTCCATACCCCATTATAGGATGGCGCCCACTGAGTTAAGAGAATTAAAGGTCCAACTTCAAGAGTTGTTAAGCAAAGGCTTTATTAGACCAAGTGCATCCCCTTGGGGTGCTCCTGTTTTATTTGTGAAGAAAAACGATGGAAGTTTTCGGATGTGCAAAGACTACAGGCAACTGAACAAGGTAACTGTTAAGAACAAGTATCCTCTTCCTCGCATCGATGATTTGTTCAATCAGTTACAAGGTGCTTGTACCTTCTCAATAATCGATTTGAGATCTGGTTATCATCAACTTAAAATACGGGCAACGGATGTGCCAAAGACTGCTTTTCGGACCAGGTATGGACATTATGAGTTTTTAGTAATGTCTTTTGGGCATACAAATGCCCCTGCTGCTTTCATGAGCTTGATGAACGGGATTTTTAAGCCATATCTGGATCTCTTTGTCATTGTATTCATTGATGATATACTGGTATACTCAAAGAGCAGGAAAGAACATGAGGAGCACTTGAGAATTGTATTGGAAATGTTGAGGGAGAAAAAGCTTTATGCCAAATTCTCCAAGTGTGAGTTTTGGCTAGATTCAGTGTCCTTCTTGGGGCATGTGGTTTCTAAGGATGGAGTGATGGTGGATCCTTCTAAGATTGAAGCAGTGAAGAGTTGGGTAAGACCTACTAATGTTACGGAGGTAAGGAGCTTTGTTGGTTTAGCTAGCTACTACCGCCGATTTGTCAAAGGATTTTCTTCTGTTGCTTCCCAATTGACAAACTTGACTAAGCAGAGTGTTCCATTTGTATGGTCGGACGAGTGTGAAGAAATCTTTCAGAAGCTCAAGACCTTGTTGACTACTGCACAAATTCTTACCCTGCCAGTGGAAGGTAAGAATTTCATTGTTTATTGTGATGCATCTTATTCTTGATTGGGTGCAGTGCTAATGCAAGAGAAGAATGTAATTGCTTATGCTTCGAGGCAACTAAAGGTACATGAATGCAACTATCCGACCCATTATTTGGAGTTGGCTGCAGTAGTGTTTGTATTAAAGCAATGGAGACATTATCTATATGGGGTTAAGTGTGAAGTCTATACAGATCATCGCAGTTTACAGTGTCTTTACTCAGAAAGATTTGAATTTGAGACAGAGGAGATGGATGGAACTACTGAAGGACTATGATATCACTATCTTGTATCATCCGGGAAAAGCTAATGTTGTGGCAGATGCTTTTAGTAGAAAGGCAGGAAGCATGGCAAGTCTAGCTCACTTGCAGGTTTCTAGACGCCCATTGGCTAGAGAGGTTCAGACTCTGGCTAATGACTTTATGAGGCTAGAAGTAAATGAGAAGGGAGGATTTTTGGCCTGTGTGGAGGCAAGATCTTCCTTTCTTGACAAGATTAAGGGAAAACAGTTTACTGATTAGAAACTGATACGGATTCGAGATAAGGTATTGCGAGGAGAGGCTAAAGAAGCAAAAATCGATGAGAAAGTTGTGTTGAGGATTAAGGGAAGGGTATGTGTACCCCGCGTTGATGATTTGATTCACACTATTCCTACAGAGGCTCATAGTTCAAGGTATTCTATACATCCTGGTGCAACCAAGATGTCTCATGACCTAAAGCAACATTTTTGGTGGAGTAGGATGAAGCATGACATTGTTGATTTCGTTGCTCAATGCCCGAATTGTCAGCAGGTAAATTATGAACACCAGAGGCCTGGAGGGACACTTCAGAGAATGCCCATTCGTGAATGGAAGTGGGAGAGAATAGCAATGGACTTCGTGGTTGTTATTCTAAAGACAATGGGTAAGTATGACTCCATTTGGGTGATTGTTGACAGATTAACTAAGTCTGCTCACTTCATTCCGGTTAAGGTAACTTACAATGCGGAGAAGTTAGCCAAGCTCTACATCTCAGAAATTGTTCGATTGCATGGGGTTCCACTTTCCATCATATCAGATAGAGGTACGCAGTTTACTTCTAAGTTTTGGAAAACATTGCATGCTGAATTGGGTACTAGGTTGGATCTTAGTACTGCATTTCACCCTCAGACCGATGGTCAGTCGGAGGGAACGATTCAGGTCTTGGAGGATATGCTTTGTGCATGTGTGATAGAGTTTGGTGGTCATCGGGATAACTTCTTGCCCTTAGCAGAGTTCTCATACAACAATAGCTATCACTCAAGTATTGATATGGCCCCATTTGAGGCACTGTATGGGAGAAGATGTAGGTCTCCCATTGGGTGGTTTGATGCATTTGAGGTTAGACCTTGGGGTACTGACCTTCTGAAGGAGTCGTTAGATAAAGTGAAATGCATTCAGGAAAAGCTTCTAGCAGCTCAAAGTAGGCAGAAAGAATATCCAGATCGAAAGGTTAGAGACTTGGATTTCATGGAGGGTGAGCAAGTCTTGCTGAAGATTTCGCCCATCAAAGGGGTGATGCGGTTTGGTAAGCTAGGTAAGCTTAGTCCGAGGTATATTGGTTCATTTGAAGTTCTGAAGCGCGTGGGGGAGGTAGCTTATAAATTAGCCTTGCCCCTAGGGCTGTCAGGAGTGCACCCGGTATTTCATGTGTCTATGTTGAAAAGATACCATGGGGATGGAAACTACATCATTCGTTGGGATTCAGTTCTTCTTGATGAAAATTTGTCTTATGAGGAGGAGCCTGTTGCCATTTTAGATAGAGAGGTCCACAAGTTGAGATCAAGGGAGATTGCATCCATCAAGGTTCAAAGGAAGAATCGGCCAGTTGAAGAGTCCACTTGGGAGAAGGAGGCTGATATGCAATAAAGATATCCACACCTGTTCACAGATTCAGGTACTCTTTCTCGCCCTTGTTTTTCTTCTTGTGATCGTTCGAGGACGAACGATGGGTAAATTGGTATCTATTGTAACGACCTGATTAGTCGTTTTGAGCAGTAGAGTTTGTTTCTGGTAATAACTGTCTGGGTCGACGGATCCCACGACGGAGCGTCATGGGCACGACGGACCGTCGAGGGGGTCTCGTTCCAAAACACTTAGATTTGGGAAAATTGGGTAGTGAGAACAACTCTCTGAACTTCACGACGGAAGAGCAGGATGGACCGTCATAGGCACGACGGACCGTCACAGACTCTCTAATGAATTGAGTCTCTGAACTTTGTGATGGAAGCAGCAGGACAGACCGTCGCAGGCACGACGGGCCGTCACAGGCTGCGTAACCCTCACTGGGTCGAATTTCGGTTAAATGTTTTAAGGGGCGTTTTGGACTATTCCTGCTTATAAATATAAAGTTAGTGGTTTAATGTTAATAATTCAATTGCTTGGGGGTTAAAGGAGAAAACCTTGGAATAAATAGTGGGTTACTTTTACCGTCTTTTATACTTAATTATGTGATAATTAGGGTAAAAGAAAAAGAGTTTGAATAAGGAAAAATCAGAAAGAAGAAGAGGGAACGAGCGAGAGAAAGAGAAGAACGCAGCTTTGGGAAAGTAGATTGCTTGATCACGAATTCTTCGGTGGAGGTAGGTAATGGTTTATGCTATTCCGTAGTGAACTCTTAATAGCGATTGATATATATTGGGTAATTTTGTAAAGTCTTCTATATGCTTAATTGTGTGCTTGCATGATGTGATTATGTAATTGTGATGAATTAGCATGATGAGGCTATTGAATCTTAAACCTTAAAAACCTCCTTGTTAATGATGATGCCTTGGTATAAAGAAACGATGGCGAAAGAATGAGATTAGGGGATCGGGTGTCACGAATCGACACGTAGAATTAGGGGATCGGAGTGTCACGTTCCGACACCAGGATAGTATGGATCGGGTGTCACGTTCCGACGCCAGGATAGTAAAGGATCGGAGTGTCACGTTCAGACACCAGGATAGTATGGATCGGGTGTCACGTTCCTACACTAGGATAGTAAAGGATCGGAGTGTCACGTTCCGACACCAGGATAGTATGGATTGGGTGTCACGTTCCGGCACCAGGATAGTAAAGGATCGGGTGTCACGTTCCAACACCAGGATAGTAAAGGATCGGAGTATCACATTCCGACACCAGGATAGTATTGATCGGGTGTCACGTTCCGGCACCAGGATAGTAAAGGATCGGAGTGTCACGTTCTGGCACCAGGATAGTATGGATCGGAGTGTCACGATCCGACACCAGGATAGTATGGATCGGGTGTCACGTTCCGACACCAGGATAGTAAAGGATCGGAGTGTCACGTTCTGACACCAGGATAGTATGGATCGGGTGTCACGTTCCGACACCAGGATAGTAAAAAGAATGAATCTTGAATTATGCTAATATACTCAGATTTAATGAACCTGTTTCCCAAATGAGTATGGTGTGGAGGCTTGAGTCCTCATAAATGTGCTTGGGTTGTGCCCAATGGTTATGGTACTTGTTGTTGTCACCTGTTAAGTGTTATGGTTGATTTTATGTTATTATTTGATATATATTGCTCTCTATTCTGAGTTGGCCGATGATACCTACTCAGTACTTGTGTTTTGTACTGACCCCTACTTGTTTGTTTTCCCTTTGTTATTTGTGGAGTGTAGCAAACGTACCGTCGTCTTCAACTCAACCACAACTCTAGCCAGTATTCATCACATCAGATTTCAGGGTGAGCTATTGTTCCTAGCTCGGACTGGATTCTCTCTCATTCATATCTTTATGTCCTTGAAGTTCGGACATGGACCATCTGTTTTCTTATTTTAGCTTCCTAGACACTCTTAGATTTAGTAATTTGAGGATAGAATGTTCTTGTGGTGATGACTTCCAGATTTTGGGGATAGTAATTGATAAATTTTAGAAGTTATTAATTGATTTCGTTAATGAGTTTTAAGTCTTCCGCATTATTTTCTGTTTATTATGATTGAAATGTTGGGGTTTAGATTGGTTGGTTCGCTCACATAGGAGGGTAAGTGTGGGTGCCACTTGCGGCTCATTTTGGGTCGTGACATCCGCACCAAGGTGTCTTGCCTTCAACTCCTTGGTGCTCACTTTTTGCTTTGAAATAAGGCCATGGTGCCATTGTTCACACCTTAGCTTCCTCAATAATCCGCCGCCAACTTAGCCTTGTATGTTTGTTTCCTTGGATTATGCAAGTGACAAGGTTAACATGATTAATACCTTTTCCATGCTGTCATTTGATTGAGTGACTTAGATTATGGGTCTAACAGTCACCCTAATCATAAGTGAGGATAATTGAATAATTGTATGCCACAACCACCTCTTGTTGTATGATCTTGATGATGTACTTGTGTATGTAATTGTGGCGTATTGATGGGATCAGATTGTCACGTTCTTGAAAGCTAATTTGGATAAGATTGTCACGTTTTGACATAAATATTGGATTAGGTTGCCACGTTTGGTATAACTATGGGATCGGATTTCAACATTCCATCAAGATAACTAGGTTCAGGTACCATGCAAGTACACTAATAGTTTGAGTTTAAGTTCCTTGAGAGGACCAACTAATTGTGATAATTGTATTTATTGTTTATGAACTATGACTTATGACTTCTCAAAGGGTTATAGTTAGTAGGGGAGGGGAGGAGGGACTTCATTCATGCATTTCACAAGTGGACTTTAAGAGTGGATGTAGTGTGGTTCTCTGATGCTATGCAGATGGTACTAACCAATTTTGTTTATATTAGTTATGTTACATGTTTATATTTTTTCTTTGACTTATATATGTTTCAGTTAGTGAGATAGTCACGTTCTCCTACCAGTACAATGTGGTTGTGTGTTGATACTGCACTTGGTCTTATTTTTTGTTGAGTACATGCCATCCTCTAGGGCTATTGATAGACATTCCTTACAAGATAAGTGATCATTCAAATTCAAGGGTGAGCTAGTTTTTCGGGTTGCCTTGAGTTCTCTTTTTGTACTGTCCATTCTATTTCAACTTAGACTATTTTGTTAGATGAGTTTCTGTTAGACTTATGAATCTTGTTAGAGTTTTTATACAGTGACTTTTAGGTCCTAGAGTTATATTTCCACATTCGTGTTAGTTCATTTATTCAGTTCCATAATAAATAAATTAGTTATTTAAAATTGATTTTCTATCATAAAATGTCTAGTTTTCAATAAGTTTCTTTGTTGGGTTGTAGTAATTGTTTTCCCACTGGAGGTTTAGTGTGGGTGCCAATCACCACGTTTTGGGTCGTGATAAGTTTGTATCAGAGCCCTAGGTTCATTGATCTCTTTATATTAAAACGAGTCTAGTAGAGTCTTGCGAAATGGTACAATGATGTTCATACTTTTCTTCGAGAGGCTATAGGACTTTAGGAATAACTCACTTTCATTTTACTCATTCATTATATGACTTCAATTCAATTAGCATATGGGTGATACATATTGATATCTTTCAGCCTTCACCCTACGGTCCAAACTAATGCCATAGAAGTGGTAACACCATCACTAGCAAGAGAAGAGAGGTGTATAGATTACTAAACATTAAATAGGGTTGTTATTTGGAACAAGTATTTATTGTCTCAGATAGATGAACCTTTTGATCAATTACAAGGTCCATCGATATTCAATAAGATTAATTAAGACCTTGTTACCATTAGTTAAGACTGAGACAACTTAGAATTAGGTTCAACCATGTTTTGTGATTGAAATTAGTAGGTTTGTGGGGCTTGCTAGCTTCTATTGTTGCTTGTGGTATGAGTTGACTCCAATTAGTATCTCCCAATTCCAATTGGTATCTCAATGAAGTTAATTATATGAAACTCACACAAGTTAATTTTAATTGAGAAGGTTCCAGTTGGTATCAGAACTTAAGGATTGTGTAAGGCATGATTGATGGTCATTTATTTACGAACTAATAAAAAAATTGGATTTCATCTTTGAATTGTAACTTGGAACGGTAATGTGTGCTTCTAGTTGTCTGAAATTAACTATGAATGTAAAGGGTGTATTACTTTGATGCTTTTATATAATTAGGTGCCCAATATTGATTGACTGAATGTGGAATGTGGAATGTGTTGATATAAATGTAGAAAGTGTGCCAGTTTTAACTGCTTGAGTGTCATGTGACATGTTGTAAAAGCAAAATCGTCATGAGATTAGGCGTAAGGGGCAGAAAAATTATGGTGTTATATTTCAGAGATAAATCAATGTGCATTGTGACAAATTGATGATCGTTTGAATTTCTCGGTGTATCTTGGGAACGATTGAATTTTAGTGATGAATTTAACGTAAGGAAAATTGTGGAAAATGTTTCATTAAGTTTACTCGGGGTAACTAGTGATTATCCTTGCAATGGGAATTATTCCAGAGGTGCTAAGTAAAGCTGGGACATTGGAGAAATTACAGAAGATAGAAAGACCCCAGGAAAGTTTTTGTTTGGGTTCTGGTCTCGTCTGAGGCACTACAACGGGATTGTACTCGATGGAGTGGTGCTATTATAGAGGGATTAATTCCAATAGAGAGGGAAAACTGGGCATATGAGGGTTAGATGTGGTTATCACAAGTGCTAAAATTGTTGTGAACGGATGACTAATGTGTTGTTGATCCAAATTCTACTTATACATACATGTCAGTTCAATTGTCTCGGGATTTGATGTGTTTTTTTTATATACTTGATACCCTCATCCATGTAACTACCCTAGTTGAGGAGTCAACCATAATCACTCATATATATCGTATTGTCCTGTTGTGTGATGGATTCTTCATTTGTGTTGATTTGGTTATGATGGATATGATTATCTCCATATAATCTTAGGCATGACTTTGTTGTTCCCTTTTATACTGGGCTTAATTGTGATGCCAAGACGGTAACTCTAGAGATTCCCAATAGGGAAAGATCAGAGTTGGAAAGGGTGTACCAGACTAAGCTAGCTAAAATAATATCCTTCATTCGGGCTAGAGAATTGGAAGGGAAGGATTATTTAGCATGATTGACTCATATTCGGAATGTTGAGGTCGAATCCCCCTCTACTGAGTTTATTCTTGTGGTGTTAGAATCGAGATAGCTTAAAAGCTCATATCTGAAGACTTCTTTATGAATGTTTCATCCACCCTAGTGTTTTGCCGTGGGGTGATCCTGTCTTTTTGTTAAGAAGGAAACTAGTATGAGGACTAGTGATTTTATCTTAAGCCATAAAATAGTGTATTAGTACAAATCTGACAAGCTTGTTGAGAAAGAAAGTCTCATTGAGTATAATTGGGTGAAGGCAATGAAATACTTTAGGAAGTGCATACAAAAAATTGTGTTAGTCCTTTGAATTTGACGAGTATACCTGAGTTTGAGGGTTATGTCGATGAAAATGATGACTTGTAGCGATAGTCAACGATGACTGAACATAATGGTAATAAGAGTTCGTAGTAAATGGTGACGAGATGCACGTAGATAATAAGATTGTGGCTAAGCGAATTTTGTGTAGAAATTTATGACTTGCGAGTATCTAAGGTTGTAGTTTTCCAATATTTGGTGAATAACCTTGTCATATGGACATTTTAAAGAGATGGTGGATACCTCTCGAATAGAATTAAAAAAAGCTAGAGTCAAAATGAAGAAAAATAGTGGGATGAGTGCAACCTTTAGAGAGAGGCAAGAGCAAGAATATTGTATCGATTGCAAAAACTAAAGAGATATATTTAGAGGAGTAAATAATTGAGTTCAGAGACTCATGCTTTATTTCGTGATGGTGTGAAAATTGTAATATGGTCACAAGTTTTTATTTCGTGATGGTGTGAAAATTGTAATATGGTCACAAGTTTTCGAGATTTGGTAAAAACTATTGAGAAAAGAGTTTAGAAAGAAGTGTACAGACTTTAGCTCGAGTGTGATGATAAGCTCTTTTTTTTTGTTTTGAGTTTAGTAATGAGTACGATTGAATCTTCATAAAGGATATTGTTAGACTGATGGGATGCGATTAATTATAAACAAAGATCCATGAATTCATAAAAACATACGAGGTATAAGTTAACATTGAAAAATAAGGGGATTCTGTTAAACAATTGAATTTAAAATTCAGAATTTTCATTGTAAATCTACATACGTGGTGAATTTTTTTTCATGGTGTGTAATGGTGATATAGTCCAAGTGATAGTCAGCCCATTATATATATATATATATATATATATATATATATATATATATATATATATATATATATAAAATCAAAATTTAATAAGATATTATCTCTTAAGAGAAGATATATGTATATTTTAACTGTTATCCTAATTATTCAATGAATATTAATAATAAAAACATAATTGATACATTAACATTAAATTTTAGGAGTAATAATATGAATAGTAAGGATATTACTAGGAAAATAACCATAATATATATAATATATTATAAATTAATGAAAACTATCTTCAGCCTTAAGGCTAAAATGGTAAGTAATAAAAAAGTTACCATTCTCATGGAAACATATTATAATAACACCTTTGTCCCAAAGATAATAAATTGGGATGATGTATCGATAAAAAATGATTGGCATTTTGACTCCGTAACAGAGCCAGAAATTGTAATGGAAAATTCAAAATTTGACCAATTTATTAAACCTCAAGATGGAGAAATCATATATTTATAGGAAAGAGAATCTTAGGCCCGCCTATGTGGCGTCACCAAAAGCAAGAATTTTCTTTTAAATTTATTTATTTCCAAATCTAGCATTCCTCTTTGGTGAAAAGATGTGTCTTTTATTAATAGTTGTCACTTAAATGAAAAGTTGCGAATTTTTATCAAAAGTTGTTACTTTTATGAAAAGTTATGACTTTAATGAAGAATTGCGACTTTTATCAAAAGTTATGACTTTTATGAAGAGTTGCAACTTTAATGAAGAGTGGTGACTTTTATGAAAGATAGTGAACTTTTGAAGCGTTGTAGCTTTTCCAAATAGTTGTAAGATTTCTGATAAAGTAGAATAAAAGTTTGTTCACACTATCCTTTATTGTCTATAAATAGTGGGATGTCTTCTCATTTTAAATAACAAAATTTCTGATCTTCTCTTCTACATGCGCAAAATCGAATATTCTGGTACTTTGTTCCTATTAAGTGACTTACTTTCACCATTGTTTTTGCATCTACAAGTTGGTGAATAAAATTGTTCATCTTGAGAGGATGCAATTCTTTAATCTCTTGAATTGGAGGGGGGAAATTTTCTTAAAGAGGATTTGTATATTAAGTCAACTCAATTTTTTTCTTTTTCATTCTATCTTTACATATCTTGGTGTGGTTTTTTACACTCAAAATTTTATGTTTATGATATTAATTGTTGTTTTTAGTACATATTTTAAACTCAATTGTTTATGTTTCTTCAAAGTTACTTTCTCCGGTTAGATTTAACATATACATATGTCTTACATATATTCATTGTGCAGAAAATAATTATTGTACTCAGTTCCAAGAATTCATTGGTTGATTTTCTATATTAAATTCTATAACTTGAAAGTAATATATATAACCTTACACACACACACACACACACACACACACACACACACACACACATATATATATATATATCATATATTATTATAAGTGGGAAGCTCCTAACCTCAAAGTTGAATTACCATTTTATCCTTTTTTTTACCTCTATTTAATTAACTAAATATTAAGCAAAAGTTATATATAAATTCATGCATCAATAAGATCTTAATGCATCATATATTCATGTACTAATTAAATGTAGATAATGAAGAGTCTAATAACCTTTCAATTTTAATTTGTAAGATAGGTAGGGGTAAGAGAAGAGTCTATGAAACATACTCACACCACATTATTTATATTCCTTGTGTTATTCAACTTTGTAATAATCTTGCATCATACAGTAGGTTAGTCTACATCCCTTGTAAAATTCTCATTACCAGTTTGTGATTATAAGAATTCTTACAATTTTATTTTTTTGTATTCTTATTAATTTCATACATATTCATCTTCTTTTTGTTGAGAAATATGTAAATTCTTATAGTTACAAAATGAATATACTCTAATATGAAGTTGTAAGTAAATATTTATTTTTCTTATCTCCATCGTTTTGAGTTCTTAAATATAACTTCGTAGTTGATTATTGTACTTTTGTATTCAACCTTTGTAATGACCTGTTTAGTCGTTTTGAGTAGCAGACTTCAATTCTGGAAAAACTGGCAGAAGCGACGGACCCCACGACGGACCGTCGCAGGGTCTCGTTTCAAAACACTTAGAAAATCTGAAATTGGGTACTGAAAATCGACTCTCTAAACTTCGTGACGGAGTGGTAGGACGGACCGTCGCAGGCTCGACGGCCCGTCACAGGCTACGCACTTAAAATCGAGTTTACGTGGCGTGCGGACGGCAGACGGACCGTCGCGAGCACGACTGACCGTCCACGCTACGCAATCCCAGTTTGGGTCGGATTTCATTATACGTTTTAAGGGACGTTTTTGACTATTCCTGTTTTAATTATAAAGTTAGTGGGTTAATGTTAATAAGTCTAATTACTTGGGGGTTAAAAGAGGTAACCTTAAGTTAATTAGTGGGTTATTATTGCCATCTTTTATTCTTAATTATATACTAATTAGGGTAAAAGAAAGAGGGTTTGAAGAAAATAGAAAGAACAAGAGAGAGAGGGAGAATCGAACGAGGAAGAAAGAAGACAAAGCTTTGGGAATTTGCTTGCTTGATCACTAATCTTCGGTGGAGGTAGGTTATGGTTTCATGCTATTCGTAGTAAACTCTTAATAGTGAATGATATGTGTTAGTAGTATTGTAAACCCTTCTATATGCTTAATTGTATGCTTGCATGAATGATGTGATTATGTAATTGTGAATAAACAAGCATGATGAAGCTATTGAATCCTGAATCTTGAAAAGAAACCCTAATCTACTTTGTTAATGATGATGCCTTGGTATAAAAGAAGGCTTGATGAACGAAAGTAGTGAGATTAGGGGATCGGGTGCCACGTTTCGGTACCAGGATAGTATATGAGGATCGGAGTGTCACGTTCCGACACCAGGATAGTATATGGATCGGGTGCCACGTTCCGGTACCAGGATAGAATATGAGGATCGGAGTGTCACGTTCCGACACCAGAATAGTATATGGATCGGGTGTCACGTTCCGACACCAGAATAGTATATGGATCGGGTGCCACGTTCCGGTACCAGGATAGTATATGGATCAGGTGCCACGTTCCGGTACCAGGATAGAATATGGATCGGGTGTCACGTTCCGACACCAGGATAGAATGAGGATCGGATTTTCACGTCCGACACCAGGATAGTATATGAGGAGCGGAGTGTCACGTACCGACACGAGGGGAATAAAGACAATGAATCTTGAAAGATGATAATATATTCAAATCTAATGAACCTAATTCCCAAATGAGTATGATGAGGAGGCGTGAGTCCTCATTGATGTGCTTGGTGTTGTAACCAAGGGTTATGGTAACTGTAAATGCTGCATGCTAAGGATATTAGTTGATTTTATAATATTGCTTAATATATATTGTTTTCTATTTTGAGTTGGCCGATAATATCTACTCAGTACTCGTGTTTTGTACTGACCCCTACTTTTATGTTTTCTTCTTGTTTATTTGTGGAGTGCAGCAAACGTGCCGTCGTCTTCAACTCAACAGTAATTCTAGCCAGTCTTCGTCACACCGGATCTTCAGGGTGAGCTAATGCTTCTAGCTTGGACTGGATCTTCTTCTTCAAGTCTAGATGCCTTGAACTTCCGGCATGGACTAGCTTTTTACTTATTCTAGTTTCTTAGATACTCTTAGCTTTAGTAATTTGAGGATAGATGTTCTTGTGATGATGACTTCCAGATTTTGGGGATAATAATAGTTATTGATTTTATTAATGAGTTAAGCCTTCCGCATTACTTTCTGTTGATATTATATTGAAATGTTAAGGTTTAGATTGGTTGGTTCGCTCACATAGGAGGGTAAAATGTGGGTGCCAGTCGCGGCCCGGTTTTGGGTCGTGACAAACTTGGTATCAGAGCATTAGGTTCGTTGGTCTCATCACACAAGAACGAGTCTAGTAGAGTCTTAAGGAACGGTAGGGGGACGCCTTTACTTTTCTTTGAGAGGCTATAACACTGTAGGAAAATTCCAT
The DNA here is from genome assembly GCA_027789145.1 of Solanum arcanum. Taxonomy (NCBI): domain Eukaryota; kingdom Viridiplantae; phylum Streptophyta; class Magnoliopsida; order Solanales; family Solanaceae; genus Solanum; species Solanum arcanum. Next base: position 29,875,936 of record CM050937.1, read on the forward strand.
TCTTTCATTCTTTCTTTCGTGCTACTACTTGAATCCAATTGGTATCTAGGTGATACAAATTGGTATCTGACCATCTTCACTCTCTTTCGCAGATGGTTAGAGCTAGAGCAACGACTACGCCAACACCAACACCAGCACCGGCAGGACAGGGTTCGTCTGAGCCAGCCACTGGGGCTGTAGCTCGAGGAAGAGCAGCGGCAAGAGGCCGTGGTAGAGGTCGTGGGAGGACGTCCTCTAGAGGAAGAGGACGAGCACTTAGCCCATCTGATACTAGGGCAGTGACTCCTCCACCGACTGAAGAGGTAGTGAGAGAGGGTGAGGAAGGGGAAACTGAACAAGTACAGAATGAGGGATTGCCTCCCCAACCTACCCCAGACATGATCAATCAGGTTCTTGCTTATCTTAGTGGGTTATCTGATCAAGGTCAAGCACCTCCAGTGTTTTACGCACCAAAGACCTCGAGTGCGGAGGTACAACATGCGGCTACTGCAGCTCCTCGTATGGATGCCTCATTGGACATAGGCACGTTTCCACGTCTGACTACTGGGCCTATAATGACAAATGATCAGCATGAACTTTTCAGTATGTTCTTGAAATTGAAACCTCCAGTCTTCAAGGGTGCTGAGTCTGAGGATGCTTACGATTTTCTGGTTGACTGTCATGAGCTACTACACAAGATGGGTATAGTAGAACGGTTTGGTGTTGAGTTCGTGAGTTATCAGTTTCAAGGGAATGCCACAATGTGGTGGCGGTCACATGTTGAGTGTCAACCAACAAGGCACCACCTATGACTTGGGCCTCATTCTCTAGCTTGTTTATGGAGAAGTATATCCCGCGGACTTTGAGGGATAGGAAAAGAGATGAATTCTTAAGTCTAGAGCAAGGTAGGATGTCGGTTACTGCATACGAGGCTAAGTTTCGTGCATTATCCCGGTATGCCACCCAACTATGTTTTAGTCCACAAGAGCGGATTCACCGTTTTGTGAAGGGGTTGAGATCAGAGTTGCGGATTTCAGCTTTACAGGTAGCGGCTACAGCGAAATCTTTTCAAGAAGTGGTGGACTTCGTGGTAGAGGTAGAAAGAGTGAAGCCAGATGAATTCACCATGGCATCGACATCAAAGAGGTTTCGAAAGGGAGGTGAGTTTAATGGTTCTTACTCTAGAGGACAGGGTTCCGGAGGTTACTCAGTTCGACCCATTCAGTCTTCACTACAGACTGTAGTTGGGGGTCCACCTCCGACCGGTCAACACTTCTCTGAGAGACCTATGCATGAACCCAGAGAGTGCTATGGATGTGGGGAGATTGGACATATTAAGAGATATTGTCCAAAACAGAGTTACAGATCTCCAAATGTTAGAGGTAGAGGTGGTCATGGTAGAGGCCGTCATTCTGGAGGACGTGGTGGTCGAGGTAATGGTGATCACCAAAACGGCAGAGGTGATGGGCAAACTGGAGCCACTACATCACAACATGGTAGAGGTAACGGACAGACAAGTAATGGGGCCCATTGCTACGCTTTTCCTGGGAGATCTGAAGCGGAGACATCAGATGCTGTCATCACAGGTAATCTTTTGATTTGTGATTGCATGGCTTCTGTATTGTTTGATCCTGGATCCACATTTTCTTATGTATCTTCCTCATTTGCTAATGGTCTAAATTTACATTGTGAATTACTTGATATGCCTATTCGTGTTTCTACTCCGGTGGGTGAGTCTGTGGTAGTTGAAAAGGTATATAGGTCTTGTTTGGTGAACTTTGTGGGGAGCAACACTTATGTAGATTTGGTTATTGTAGAAATGGTTGACTTTGATGTAATTCTGGGTATGACTTGGCTTTCTCCGCAATTTGCGATCTTGGATTGTAATGCTAAAATGGTGACGTTAGCCAAGCCTGGGACAGACCCGTTAGTGTGGGAGGGTGACTACACTTCCAATCCGGTGTGTATCATCTCCTTTCTTCGTGCTAAGAAAATGTTAGTAAAGGGTGTTTAGCTTTCTTGGCCCATCTCATGGATGACACTACCCAAGTACCTTCGATTGAGTCGGTTTCGGTAGTCCGTGAGTTTTTGGATGTGTTCCCTACAGATCTTCCTGGTATGCCACCAGATAGGGATATTGACTTCTGCATTGATCTTGAACCGGGCACTCGCCCCATTTCTATACCCCTTTATAGAATGGCTCCCGCGGAATTAAGAGAGTTAAAGGCCCAACTTCAAGAGTTGTTGAGCAAAGGCTTAATTAGACCAAGTGCATCTCCTTGGGGTGCTCCGGTTTTGTTTGTAAAGAAGAAGGATGGGAGTTTTCGGATGTGCATAGACTACAGACAACTGAATAAGGTAACTATTAAGAACAATTATCCTCTTCCTCGCATTGATGACTTGTTCGATCAATTACAAGGTGCTTGTGTCTTCTCTAAGATTGAATTTAGATCTGGTTATCATCAATTGAAAATACGGGCAACGGATGTGCCAAAGACTGCTTTTCGAACGAGGTATGGGCATTACGAATTTGTGGTGATGTCTTTTGGTCTTACGAATTCCCCTGCTGCGTTCATGAGCTTGATGAACGGGATTTTTAAGCCATATTTGGACCTCTTCGTGAACTCAAAGAGCAAGAAGGAACATGAAGAGCATTTGAGAATGGTATTGGAAATGTTGAGGGAGAAAAAGCTTTATGCCAAGTTCTCTAAGTGTGAGTTTTGGCTAGATGCAGTGTCCTTCTTGGGGCACGTGGTTTCTAAGGAAGGAGTGATGGTGGATCCTTCTAAGATTGAGACAGTGAAGAATTGGATAAGACCCACTAATGTGTCAGAAATAAGGAGCTTTGTTGGGTTAGCTAGCTACTACCGCCGATTTGTCAAGGGATTCTCTTCTATTGATTCCCAATTGACGAACTTGACTAAGAAGAATGTTCCATTTGTATGGTCAGATGAGTGTGAGGAAAGCTTTCAGAAGCTCAAGACTCTGTTGACTACTGCACCAATTCTCACCTTGCCAGTGGAAGGTAAGAATTTCATTGTCTATTGTGATGCATCCTATTCTGGGTTGGATGCAGTGCTAATGCAAGAGAAGAGTGTAATTGCTTATGCTTCAAGGCAATTAAAGGTGCATGAACGTAACTATCCGACCCACGATTTGGAATTGGCTGCGGTAGTGTTTGCATTGAAGCAATGGAGACACTATTTATATGGGGTTAAGTGTGAGGTCTACACGGATCATCGTAGCCTTCAGTATGTCTTTACTCAGAAAGATTTGAACTTAAGACAGAGGAGATGGATGGAGTTACTAAAGGACTACGATATCACTATCTTGTATCATCCGGGAAAAGCGAATGTTGTAGCAGATGCTTTAAGTAGAAAAGCGGGAAGCATGGGAAGTCTAGCTCACTTGCATGTTTCTAGACGTGCATTGGCTAGAGAGGTTCAGACTCTGGCTAACGACTTGATGAGGTTAGAAGTAAATGAGAAGGGAGGATTGTTGGCTAGTGTGGAGTCAAGATCTTCTTTTCTTGACAAGATTAAGGGAAAATAGTTTAATGATGAAAAATTGATCCGGATCCGAGATAAAGTGTTGAAAGGAGAGGCTAAAGAAGCGACAATCGATGAGGAAGGTGTTATGATAATCAAGGGAAGGGTATGTGTACCCCGAGTTGATGATTTGATCAACACTATTTTGACAGAGGCTCATAGTTCAAGGTATTCTATACATCCGGGTGCAACCAAGATGTACCGTGACCTAAAGCAACACTTTTGGTGGAGTAGAATGAAGCGTGATATTGTGGATTTTATTGCCAAATGTCCAAACTGTCAACAAGTAAAGTATGAACACCAAAGGCCCGGAGGAACACTTCAGAGAATGCCCATTCCGGAATGGAAGTGGGAGAGAATTGCAATGGATTTTGTGGTTGGTCTTCCGAAGACAATGGGTAAGTATGACTCCATTTGGGTGATTGTTGATAGCTTAACTAAGTCTGCTCATTTCGTTCCGGTTAAGGTGACTTACAATGCCGAGAAGTTAGCCAAGATCTATATCTCAGAAATCGTTCGATTGCATGGGGTTCCACTATCCATCATATCAGATAGAGGTACGCAGTTTACTTCTAAGTTTTAGAAAACATTGCATGCAGAATTGGGTACTAGGTTGGACCTTAGTACTGCGTTCCATCCTCAGACCGATGGTCAGTCTGAGTGAACGATTCAAGTGTTGGAGGATATGCTTCGTGCATGTGTGATAGAGTTTTGTGGCCATTGGGATAGCTTTTTACCCTTAGCGGAGTTTTCATACAATAATAGCTATCACTCAAGTATTGATATGGCCCCATTCGAAGCATTGTATGGGAGGAGATGTAGGTCTCCCATTGGTTGGTTTGATGCATTCGAGGTTAGACCTTGGGGTACTGACCTTTTGAGGGATTCGATAGAGAAAGTGAAGTCTATTCAAGAAAAGCTTCTAGCGGCGCAAAGTAGATAAAAGGAATATGCAGATCGAAAGGTTAGAGACTTAGAGTTCATGGAGGGTGAACAAGTCTTGTTGAAAGTTTCGCCAATGAAAGGGGTGATGCGGTTTGGTAAGCGAGGTAAACTAAGCCCAAGGTATATTGGTCCCTTCGAAGTACTTAAACGAGTAGGGGAGGTGGCTTATGAGTTAGCCTTGCCTCCAGGACTGTCCGGAGTGCATCCGGTATTCCATGTGTCTATGTTGAAAAGATACCATGGGGATGGAAACTATATTATCCGCTGGGATTCAGTTTTGCTTGACGAGAATTTGTCTTATGAGGAGGAACCTGTTGCCATTCTAGATAGGGAAATTCGCAAGTTGAGATCAAAGGAGATTGCATCCATCAAGGTGCAATGGAAGAATCGGCCGGTTGAAGAAGCAACTTGGGAGAAGGGGGTCGATATGCGAGAAAGACTGGCAGAAGCGACGGAACCCGCGACGGACGAACGATGGGTAAATTGGTATCTATTGTAACGACCTGTTTAGTCGTTTTGAGTAGCAGACTTCAATTCTGGAAAAACTGGCAGAAGCGACGGACCCCACGACGGACCGTCATGGGCACGACGGACCGTCGTAGGGTCTCGTTTCAAAACACTTAGAAAATCTGAAATTGGGTAATGAAAATCGACTCTCTGAACTTCGTGACGGAGTGGCAGGACGGACCGTCGCAGGTTCGACGCCCGGCCACAGTTACGACTTAAAATCGAAGTTCCAGAAGCGTGACGGACAGCAGGACGGACTGTCGCAGGCACGACGGCCCGTCACGGGCTACGCAATCCCAGTTCGGGTCGGATTTCTTTATACGTTTTAAGGGACGTTTTTGACTATTCCTGCTTTAGTTATAAAGTTAGTGGGTTAATGTTAATAAGTCTAATTACTTGGGGGTTAAAAGAGGTAACCTTAAGTTAATTAGTGGGTTATTATTGCCATCTTTTATTCTTAATTATATACTAATTAGGGTAAAAGAAAGAGGGTTTGAATAAAAGAAAATAGAAAGAACAAGAGAGAGAGAGGGAGAATCGAACGAGGAAGAAAGAAGAACAAAGCTTTGGGAATTTGCTTGCTTGATCACTAATCTTCGGTGGAGGTAGGTTATGGTTTCATGCTATTCGTAGTAAACTCTTAATAGTGAATGATATGTGTTAGTAGTATTGTAAACCCTTCTATATGCTTAATTGTATGCTTGCATGAATGATGTGATTATGTAATTGTGAATAAACAAGCATGATGAAGCTATTGAATCCTGAATCTTGAAAAGAAACCCTAATCTACTTTGTTAATGATGATGCCTTGGTATAAAAGAAGGCTTGATGAACAAAAGTAGTGAGATTAGGGGATCGGGTGCCATGTTTCGTTACCAGGATAGTATATGAGGATCGGAGTGTCACGTTCCGACACCAGGATAGTATATGGATCGGGTGCCACGTTCCGGTACCAAGATAGAATATGAGGATCGGAGTGTCACGTTCCGACACCAGGATAGTATATGGATCGGGTGTCACGTTCCGACACCAGGATAGTATATGGATCGGGTGCCACATTCCGGTACCAGGATAGTATATGGATCGGGTGCCACGTTCTGGTACCAGGATAGAATATGGATCGGGTGTCACGTTTCGACACCAGGATAGAATGAGGATCGGAGTGTCACGTTCCGACACCAGGATAGTATATGAGGAGTGGAGTGTCACGTACCGACACGAGGGGAATAAAGACAATGAATCTTGAAAGATGATAATATATTCAAATCTAATGAACCTAATTCCCAAATGAGTATGATGAGGAGGCGTGAGTCCTCATTGATGTTCTTGGTGTTGTAATCAAGGGTTATGGTAACTGTAAATGCTGCATGCTAAGGATATTAGTTGATTTTATAATATTGCTTAATATATACTGTTTTCTATTTTGAGTTGGCCGATGATATCTACTCAGTACTCGTGTTTTGTAATCGACCCTACTTTTATGTTTTCTTCTTGTTTATTTGTGGAGTGCAAAGAACGTGCCGTCGTCTTCAACTCAACGATAATTCTAGCCGATCTTCACACACCGGATCTTCAGGGTGAGCTAATGCTTCTAGCTTGGACTGGATCTTCTTCTTCAAGTCTAGATGCCTTGAACTTCCGGCATGGACTAGCTTTTTACTTATTCTAGTTTCTTAGATACTCTTAGCTTTAGTAATTTGAGGATAGATGTTCTTGTGATGATGACTTCCAGATTTTGGGGATAATAATAGTTATTGATTTTATTAATGAGTTAAGCCTTCCGCATTACTTTCTGTTGATATTATATTGAAATGTTAAGGTTTAGATTGGTTGGTTCGCTCACATAGGAGGGTAAAATGTGGGTGCCAGTCGCGGCCCGGTTTTGGGTCGTGACAACCTTTCTTCTATTTTTAGGACATATATAGTAAAGCTAATCACATTTTGTATTTATCAATAATTATTTTGAGGGTAAACATGTTCAATCTCATAGAATAATAATTATGTCTCTTTCATTGTTTGATAATCATTTATCTTTTTAAACCAACATATTTGTACTTTTTCCTTTTTATATGTAGTCTCAAATATTTAAAAAAAATCATGTACTTAACAGATATAGAAAGGTACAAAATAAGTGAAAAAGTAAAAATAAAATAAAAAATAATGTATAGTAAAAAAATGACTAAGTGATACATTGAATAATATTGTTTTAGAGTTCATTATATATATATATATATATATATATATATATATATATATATATATATATATATATATGTATATATATATATATATATATATATATATATATATATATATATATATGTATATATATATATATATATATATATATATAGTTTATCTTTATTATTAACATATTCATGCCTTCTTTTGTATTTGTCTTATTTATTGTTGTTATATGATTATAGTTTTTTATACATATAATATGTTTTGTCTAGAGTAAGTCATGTTTTGTCTAGAGTAAGTCTACTTTTAAAAAAAAGTAATTCAATTAGTATGAAAATATTTTTGTCTATATATTTAAATGTGATGTCATTTATTATGGATGTCATATCTTTATTTTCTTCTTTTTTTTTCGTTTGAAATTGTAATATTTTCTATAAATTTGATGGTATACCGCCCAAACATTTTGTACTATTTTTCTTTATACGTATCTTTTTATAGACAATTTCTTTTTTGATTATTAAAACTTGTGTTTAGTTATTAAAATATATTAATTCCTCTGATAAAATAAAATATTAATTTTTCATGAAGCCTCCAACATCTAACACAATATTCTTATGTTATATTTTGTGCAGAGTTGTATTCTTATGTTAAACTTACATATGAAAGGACGTAGAATTGAAGTTAGCTATATAAATTAAAATTTTCTTATATCAATTAGGGGACAAACGTGTGATGCACGTTCCGAGAACTAATATATATATATATATATATATATATATATATAATATATATATATATATATATATATATATATATATATATATATATATATATATATATATATATATATATATATATATATATGTATATATATATATATATATGTTCTTATTTTCTTATTTATTTTCCTTATAATGTTGATTTATGATCAAATGATTTATTATTTAGTGATTAATTCATTCAGTAGAGGTTCTTGAGTTATGTGATAACGACAAACTATTAAATTCATGTTGGAATATTGCTAATATTCATTAAGAAACTATTTTCCCATTATTTTTAATATATGAAGATTGTAAAACAAATATTTCCAAGTCCAATTAAATTATAATTTATGACCGCGCGAAGCTCGGGCGAATTACCTAGTAAATAAAAAATTAAAATGGGTATATTTCTTAGAAAATATTCCAAAATAGATCTAGGAATTCTAAATCCATAAAATCTACAAGTCCCACTAAAATTTTTAAGAAATAAAAGGTTCTTTATGTGTGATTCGATTATATAAACCTTTTGAACCAGATATTAAATATCTAACTAAAATTTGGACTAGTCTAGAGAATTTTATTAAAACACAATTATTCAAAGATATTCTTTATCCGAAAAATTAACCTTTAGAAATAAATTGTATAATACTAATAGCAACATAGTTGAATCTAAAATTCCTCCTTTAGAATAAATTAGTCTACACGTAGACGGTATAATTATTTCTGCCTCTCCTTTTAAAATAGATATAGTCGATAATAAAGGAGATCCCATAAATAAATATATAAACAAAATTCTACAACAAAATAATTATACAAATCAACTACTTTATGTAGTCTCTAACCAAATTCTTGAAGCCGATACTAAATTAGTTTTTAAGGATAAACTAAGTCCTTCCTATATTGATAAAAATAAAAAACTAGAAACTCATCCAATATTTAAACTACCAAAATTTTCTAAGAAGAAATTCCCCAGGTTTCAAGAAAAGTTTGAAATCATAGATGATCTTATAGAAACAATTAATAAAAAACTAAAATCTACAAATATTAATACCTTGTACGAACATGATTATAAAGATATTAATAAATTAAGTTCTAATTATTATAAGCAACCCTCTTTTTTTGGATATGCAATATGAAGAAAATGAGTTTCTATCTCATACTTCACATTCGGGAAGAGAAATAGCTTAATAGAATATTTATGAACTAGAAAAACATCAAATTTATGATAATTACATGAAATGAAAAAGAAAATTGTGACATAAGATAAAATATTTATTAGATAAACAATCCTCTACTTTAAATAAAACTGGATTTACCGGCACGTTTAAAAGTTGGTAGGATGATTATCTCACAGAAGATAACAGGCAAAGTATATTAAATACTACTACTATTAACCCAATTATTATGGACAAATTTTCAGGGCAAACCATAGAGAATCAAGTCCTAGACCACCACCTTAATTTATATATAGCTAATCATTTTATGGTAGAATTTCAACTTTTCCATGATAGAAGTTAGAGATAATATCTAATCAATCTTGCCTAAAGTTGGACGATTTTAGATGATATAAAATGTTTTTCTCAAAAAAAATATGATTATAAAAGTCTGTAACCATGATTATTGGAAAGAAAAAATTATTAGTGGTCTACCAAATCTATTTGCTTATAAGGTTAGACTAAAAGTAAAAGATCGATTTGAAGGAAAATTTTCTTACAATCAATTAACCTATGGTGACCTCATAAGTTTTAAATATATTACTGGATTATAATTATTTACACGTATGAAACTTAAGAATCAACTAAAAGGGGATATTAAAATATCACAAAATGAACTAGAAAACTTTTGTCAAGACTTTGGTTATATCAACTATCCACCCCATCAAAAGAGGATGCTAAAAAAGGGAACAATAAAATAAACATAAATCAGAAGAACCCCATCATTGCAAAAGGAGGTTCAAAAAGTCTAACCATAATCATGGTTAAAATAGATTTAAATCAAACAACACTAAAACATATGGAGGCTGTGGGAAAACAGGACATTGAGTCAAAGACTTCCCAGTTACTAATAAAAAGAAAAACAAAATTAATATGTTAATTTTGGAAGAAGAAGTTAAAAATAAATTATTTTCAATTCTAGAAGAAAATGAATACAGCTCCTCCTTCTATAAAAATCTTAGCAATGACGATACGCTAAATATAGCTTATAGTTCTGAACATATACAGTAAGTCATCCGAGGCTTGTGAATGTGGTAGTGCAATTTGCATCTCCAAAAATCATTCCATAAATGTCATCACTCGTAGTAATAACAAAACATTCTTTGATATGATAAATAATATTGAAGATCCTAGTTTTAGGGGAAAATAATGAATTGCTTTAAGAAATTTAGTCCTTGATAAACAATCTGATAATAGTTCTTTTAAACCTTTTGATATGACAAATGTTTTGAATAAATTTTAACAACCAATTAAATCATAAATAACCTTACAAAGTATTCAGATTGAATTATTACAAATAAAAGATGAAATAAATGAAATTAAGCATCCTAAAAGTTGACACAATTACTAATAAATCACCACCTAATCAAGAACCGGAAAATTATAAATCCGAACTTAAAGAAACATCAAAAGAAGTAGAGTCTCTTGAAGAACCTCTATCTAAATTAAGAATTAATATCATTACGATCATTAGAACGCAAGGCATCCATACAACGGTGCTAAGTAAACCTCTTATATTTCCTTACTTAAACAGTATGTCAAAAGGAGAGACTAATTTCCTAAAAGAGAAAAATATTTTTAAAATAAATCTATTTTCACACCAAGAAAATTACACAATATTAATTATTAAACCTTCTCTTCCTCCTAGGTTTTGCTTAGCCTTATTTATAGCACTAGGAGTTACTCAATATGAAAATAATTTTAATAATGACTTCAAAGCAGCTCATTATATTTTCCAAAAAAATTATACATTTTCTAGATGGAAAATGTTATCATACAACTTTTTTTTCAAAAAGGGAGGAAATCTCCCAAAAGTTTTAATAAAAGAATTTTTCAGGGAAATAATGAGACCACTAATTAGAGCTTTCCCTACGTTGAACTACAACTAGGAGAAACTAATTTCATAAGCTACACCTACAAGAAACAGAGATGTTAGTATTACTGCTATGTGAAAGATTACTAAAACAATTTGTGGTTGACATGTACATAAAGTTGGAAACAATAACGCTAGAATATTTCAAAAAGGAACAATCAAATTTTAGAAGAGAAATTTATTAAGGTATCGTTGATAGTGTTCAGCATTGGAGAGTACAAGGGAGATATAATTGGGCAAAGAATACTACTTCCATCAACTTTTATTGGGGGCCAAGAGATCTGCGAAGATGGTATATATGGATGCAACGAATTTGGTACAACAATTTGGAAGGTCAGTTATGTTCATAACAATGACGTGTAAGCCAGACTGGATTTATATTCAAACAAAACTATGCCCCGGTCAAACTCCTGAATATAGACCTGACTTGGTAAAAAGAGTATTCCGAGATAAGTTGAATAAAAGATAAAAGTCCAAAATTTTAAGAAAGAAATATTTGAAATTGTAGCTTCTCATGTGTTCATGGTAGAATTGAAAAACATCGACTACCACACATACACCTCCTTCTCATATTAAAAGAAGGGTACATGATAAATCAGTAGATCAATATGATAGGTTTATCTGAGAAAAATGTCAAGAACCCATCTTTCATAATTAGTGCTCAGACATATAATGCATGGTCCATGGGGAAACAAATTACCAACAAAACGTGCACACAAAATAGAAAACGTATATATCATTATACTAGGCTATACAAAAACAAATCAATTCGATCAAAGGACGGATATCCAATTTATTATAGAAGAAGGGATGGAAAGATAGAGAGTTTTCATGGAACAAATATTAATAATCAATTAGTAATTCCTTGTAGCCGTTATCTTCTCACAAGATACAATTTTCACATTAATGATAAGGTTTGCTCATGAGTAAAAGCAATAAAGTATATATAGAAGTATTTATAAGAGTCATTATCAGTGTGCTGTTTATGTTGAGTCTAATGATGGTGAAAACATTATTGATGATATTCAAAATTTATAATATGAACGTGTGAGTTTTACCACCCGAAGAATTTATATGAATTCAACTTGAGTGAAATGCAACCTCTACTGATCAACCTTCAACTGCATCTTCCAGGAAAACATTCAGGTACACATATTAATGCACAACAAAACACAATTTCTTTAAAATAATCAATATAATATTCACATTACAAATACTAACTCTAAACGAGCTCACACTATTTTACTGGTATTTTTTCTGGAAAAGCAAAATTTACAAAATAACATCGTTCGGTATGGTGTCAAGTAAACGATGTTGATCGAGTATTTCAGGATGTGCTGAATTGACACTAAAGCACAAGCATACCTTTACAGAGAACTTCGTTAGTATTATGTATGGAATCCCACGGTAAAGACTTGGACAAAAAGGAAAACAAGATCCGCAATTGGTCGCATTGCAATAAATAAGGCAGATGTAGTAAATTATAACTTCATACACATTAATAATTGTTAAACTCATTACAAAAAATTAATTAAATTGTATAACTAATACTTGAGAAGGGAAAAGGTATTATGAGAGGTTATTGTTAGACCATATAAGAGGACCATTTTCATTTAATGAATTATACACTATCAACGAAAGGCAATGTGATACCTTCAAAGAAGAGGCCAAAGAAAGAGGGTTAATGGAGTCCGACAATAGTATATCAAAAATTTTAGGAGAGGTTGTTGTCTTTAAAATGCCATCAGCTTTGTGAAGTTTGTTTGCTAGAATTTGGTTCTTTGTAACCCAACGAATATTCGAAAACTCTTGATACTTATTATGAGAATATGGCTGAGGAGTTAAGGAGGCTATATGGGAACTCACACAATACTATATTACAGTGAACCCTTAATAGTATTAACGGCTTTTTGGAACGTATGGGCAAAAAAATAGACACATATGACATTCCTCAAATACATCACAAATTGATCAAAGTTTGACCATCGAATGTTGAGAAATAAATTAAGAAATTTACATGCAAGTACATTTAGAAGATTTTGCTGCACAATCACAACTAAATCCATAACAAGAGCAAGCTTTTACAAAAGTAGTGCAAACAAATAACACACTCAAGGTTTGAGATCCCCCCCCCCCTCCCATGCAAAAAAATAAGTCAACTATGATGGACATGTCAAAGCAAAGTGGTGCTATTAAATTTATTAGAAAAGCAAAAGTGATTATATGGGATGCAGCCCCGATGGCCAAGCGACAAAAAACAGAAACAAGCGACATGAGATTTAGCTACATTATGGAAATTTATAAATCTTTTTATGGAAAAGTAATAGTTTTTGGAGGAGATTTTGTCGGGCATTTGATGGATAATATAAAGAAATATGAGAGAAAGAATAGATCCAACATGTAATGAGTTCTTACTTCGCGTGGGTAATGGGGGTGAACAAATAATAAGAGACGATTCAATTCTTCTTGTAGAACAATTATCTGTCAAGCATTGTAGGGATGGAATGTCAGAGTAATCTATAATAAAAGAGATATTTCCAAATCTATAAGAAAATACCACTAGGGCAAAATTGGTTCCTAACGAGCTATCTTACCAAGCAGAAATGATCGTGTGGTTAATCTTAATGACAATTTAATATCCATGTTCCCAGGTGAAAGCAAGACATTCTGGATCTTTGACTCAGCAGAAGAAGATACCAACAACTATTACCAAGAAACATATTTAAATACTTTAAAACCAACTGGACTGCCACCACATAGGTATTGCAGAAAATACATTAAGAATTATAAGCATGAAGAGGAGGTAAGTTAAATCAATATGGATATATTTGACTTATCTTATTAAATGTAGGTTAGAATTAACAGAAATTGCACCAATCATGCTACTAAGGAATTTAGACCCTATAAATTGCTTATGCATTGGCACCCGAATAATATGTTGAGCTTTGCCGAGAATGTAGTACTTGGCAAAATATCGAGTGGTCATTTTGTAATGAAACATGTGTTTCTTTTAAGAATTAAATTGTCACCACCGGAAAATGAAGGCTATCCATTTAGATTTATTCAAAAGAAATTTCAGTTCGTTTTTGCTTTGGAAGGACTACAAATAAAGTGCTAGGTCCAACAATTCCACACGTTGATTTGTATTTTCCCCAACATGTTTTATCACATGGTCAGTTGTATGTTGCACTATCAAGAGTGATATTTATATCCACAAGAAAAGCACTTGTCCTAACAGAGCAACCCAAAAACCATAATGGGATATGCACAAAAACATAGTTTATCAAGAAGTTTTATGTACGATAACCTCATATAAATATATATACGTTGTAACTTAGATAATTAAATCTTTGCAAATCGTGGAATCATAACAATATTACATTGCATCATATCTCAGGTTTAGAAGACACTAAAATAGTTAATCGATTCTTCTCAATTGACACTCCTCAATATGTTAACGTGATACATGATAATTGTTTGAATCCCTCAATCCACTCACATAAATCGTGACATTTAACAAAACATTGTATGATTTCATGTTCATGTTTCATCTTTATTGTTATTGTATTGTATTTTAATATTTAAATATTATTATTATTATTATTCATAATTTAAAGTACTTCCATGCTGCAAATTGGATGCTTCATATTAAGAGCCTGTTTGGCTCAGCTTAAAAGCTGGTTTTTGACTTATTTAGTTGTTTGGCAATCCTCAAAATAACTTTTTTTAAGTTAAAAAAAACTTATTTTAAGCAAAAAGTTAAAAGCTGGGGTAGGGGTGCTTTTTTTGTCCAGCTTATAACCTGTTATAAGTTGACCACATGTTTACCTTTTTACCCTTAATATTTTTATACAATCTCCAAATTACCAACATAACCCTAACATCTCTTTCTTCTATTTTTCCCTTTTCACGTGTGGATGATAGACAATTACTATTACTAATGAATGAAAATAAAATAAATCTTAAATCTTTCAAGTGATCTATTCAAATTTTATATTATTAAAATGTAAAATAAGTTGCACATATAACTTAAATAAAAATTTATATTCCTCTTATATATATTTTGTGATAATAAAGAAATATGTGAATGATAGACAATTATTATTACCTATGGATGAAACTAAAATAAAATCTTAAATCGTTGTTTGATCTATTCAAATTATATATCTTTAAAATCTATATTAAGTTTATATTCCTCTTATAAATAATTTGTGATGAGAAAGAAATATGTGAATGATAGCAAAATATAATTATTTATTGCTGTAAAATATAAATTAATTAACTTTTATTATGTTAACATCTATTAAGGGTATTTCACACATTTTTATTTAAAAAGCTGTTTATCAGCACTTATTTGCCAAACACATCAACAACTTTTTATTTAACTTCAGCACTTTTATCCAAACGCATAACTGCTTATTTTAAAAATAAGTTTTAGCACTTTCAAAAGTACTTTTTTAAAGCTGCTTTTATTAAGTCCATCCACACGTGCCCTAAGTTTATGATGTCATTCATAATTTAGCACATAAATATCCTACATATTATGAAATGTATTTGTTAAATCTTTATCACTTTACAAGATCAATAATAACTTATGCATTCAGGAGAAGACAATTTATCACGAAGTAAACTTCGACATGCACTCATGACAACAAAACTTTATATATTTCTCTCGATAGATAGCGAGTCAACTTAGCATAGTGCACACAACGCACGTGCACATGACTAGTACTTTAAAAAAATCTAAAGATTTTATCATATTACGTTACATATTTATGTTTTGAGATTACGTAACAAAATCAAATAAAAATATATTGAAAGATATTTTGCTCAAATTTTCTTGAAATTCTAAAAATTATTTGACATTCTTTGTTATACCACGAAAAAACTTTATTATATAGCAAAAAAAAAAAACAAAGAAAATGTGAGTACTTTAGAGTAATAAGTGACCAACAAACATAACGATAGCAAGTAATATGGTTTATTACAAAAGATAATGTGCGTTAACAAATAAGAGCTACAAAATCATGGCATAAGTATATATTCGATTATAAATTTTATTTTTTAAGAAAATAATGGATGATAAATAAGTACCCTCATGAACTATGACCGAAATCTAGTGATATTCCTTAATTTAATAAGGGTCGTATTATCCTTCAAAATCAATATTTCATATTCATGCACGCTTTGTGCTGAATGTGGCATCTTCAATCAAATATTTTTTTAACATACGTAGATAATTTTTTTTAAAAATGATTAAATGTTTTTTTAAAAAGATTTTTATGTAATTTTTTAAAATAATTCTTTGATGTCTTTTTTTTATCTTGTATGTAAATCAAATTAATACATATATGCTTTGTTTTATACTTACTAATTTTTTTACCGTTATTCATTGTTTTTTCTCTTTTATTATTCTATTAATTTTACTTACTCTTTTTTTTTTCTTTCCTTTTGATTTTATCTTAAATTTAATTACAAAAGTCTCACATAAAAATAAGTTAATTTCGAATAGATATTAAAATGAGTAAATAAAATCAAAAGTATTTTTTAAAACAAAGATAATTTTCTAAAAATAAATAAAAGTGAAAATATAAGAAATTAATGAAAGAAAACATTTCATGTTTTAAGTGAGGAAGAAAATAAAATAATTATTTAAGAAACAAAAAAAAAATATTTCATACGAGTAATTTCAAACAGATTCACTAGTTTATCCGAAACGGAGAAGAGGCTCTTAATAACTAATTGATTACTAGGTATTTTATTAAAATCATCTTTTCACGAGTGATTCGTACTCATCATGACCAAGTACAAAATCATTAGCAAAACCCTTGAGATTCACATTTGATGAACAATTTTCCTTCATAGCTTCCTTAGATAAATCACTCCATTTCTTGGCATATCTTCCCAATTCTTCCCCTTTTTTGCTGCTTCCCATCGCGATCGTTATACATCTATTGAACTCATCTCTTTCCACGACACCACTCTCACCGGCATTAACTCTAATACCATTCTTCTAGATATCCAGAATGACTTTTGCATTACAAAGTTTATTGTTCCATGGTGGACATGCCACAATAGGAACCTCAGATGCTATGCTCTCTTAAGTTGAATTCCATCCACAATGAGACAGAAAAACAACCAACAGAAGGGTCTTTAAGAACTTCCATTTGTGAGCACCAACTCACTATCTTCCCCTGATTTCAAGTTCTTCTTTGCAACCCAACTTCTCCTCCATCTTATAACCATATTGTCCTTCCCTGATCGCCCATAAAAATGGCCTCCCACATTTCAGCAATCCATCACCAATCTCCTCCATCAATTGAGTTGATATTCCATAGTAACTACCAAATTCTATATATATAATTGATCCCTTATCCTTTGAGTTAAGCCAATCCTTATTATTATTAAAACTAATCTCAATCATATAAGCTCGAAAAATATCATCATCAAGTAATACTGAAGGAATTGAAGGCCCAATTCGCGCCATAGTAACATGCTTTATAATTCTCAAAGCATCAAACTACAAAGCATCAAAAGTGTTGAAAATAACTCTTGGATTTTCTTCACTATTCAACATTTCAATTTATCTTTTAATAGACTTAAATTCCCAATTGGTAATTTCCCTTTCATCAAACACAAAAGATGGGAAATCAATTGGACTAAGTGGTGGCAATTCCAGTAACTCCACTATATTATCCTTAACATTTCAGTTTTTTTAAAATAATCAGAATAGTTTTTTAATCTATAATAGTAAACACCAAAAACTGTGGCAGGTTGGATCCAAAATAATGTCGATGAGACATTAATCTTTTTGACCACTAAACCAACTCATTTCCTGACAATTATATAAATAACATAAGAAAAAGGGGTACAATTTTTTGCATTTGATTGGATCAAATTGAAAATGAATTTCGACCCACGAGACTTTACAGAAGAATAGAAAAAATGAAAGTCATCAATTGAGCTTCATTGGAATTTACCGTCATAGCCATCACACAAAGGAGCAAATCTTAATCCTTCAAAGTTGGGGAGTTTTTTTTATTTTGCTGAGAGTTGATAGGCTCGTGATTAAAGTGACTTCAATTTCTAAATTGATTAATTCTTTGAAAAATTGAAGATATGGGTTGATTTGGCCTTTTCCTGGGAAAAGTGATATAAGAACATGAGGCTTTTCATTCTTCAAAATTTTCATCTTTTAAATATTAAGTTTTGATATAATATAAATATTTATTTAATAAAAAAATATTAAAAGATATTTTACTGAACTTTCTAGAAGCTCCATGAAGTATCTGAATTTATTATTATTCTGAAAATAAATTTAATAATTAGCAAAAAATATAAATAGAAAATACACGAATACTTCTTAGTAAGTTGAAAAATGATTAAATAATGATAGCAAGTAGTATGTTTTATCATCAAATATAATGTGTGCTGGCGATTTAGAGATACAAAAGCATGATATTTTTATTTTTTTTGAAGAATCATCATTATAATTCACTGAAAAAAATGCAAGAAATGCATGTGTACTTTAATATAAGGAAAAAAGCATAAATATAGCAAGCAATATGGTTATTGTTAGATATAATGTTTGCGAACAAATTCGAGATACAATGCTAACACATTAAATATACAAAAGCATGACATTTTTGTAGTTCCGAGAATCATCTTTATCATTCAATAAAAAATGATGCAAGAAATACAGGAATGAATAGTAATTTAGACTAAGAAATACAAAATACAATAATAATTCGTATGCTTATTATCATATATATTCCGTGCTATCAAATAAAATATATAAAGCATGACATATGTACATATTTGATTATAAATTTTATTTTCAAAAGATAACCGGAAACATAATAATTTGGTTCAAAGTTAGAATACAAAGAATTAAGCACATGAAAAATAATATATAAAAAATTTAATATATAATACATATATATTATCTATCTTCGGTATAAATTTTCTATAAAGAGTGTAATTTTTTTTATTGCCTTTAAGGGTTCAACAATTTGAAATACTCAAACAAGGAAATGTCGGTACTATTCATTTAACCTATGTAACCTAAGGAATCAAAAAATTTCAAGCAATGAGTCATATTGATAATTCACTAAACTTCGATATGTATTCAATAGTTTTAAAAATTCCTATAATTTCTTGGACTCATATGTTTGATTCTTTTTCTTATTCCAAATACATGTAATTATAATTTAGGGTGAGAGTACCCAAGCATAGTATTTTTGACTGCTCTGGTGTTGAAAATGTAACTGCATATGTCATCTAAAAATATTATGTTTTAGAGAAGATACACATTTATTTACATAATTATAAGTTGTGATACTGTGTAGTTCGAGAAAAGAAAAGATATAAATACATTCAAAAATTATCTGTTGAATTAATTTCATTTGGTAAAATATTTTAATAAATAACATGAAAACAATCCTGTCAACCAATAACTTTGAATAAACAATCTTATTTTCCTTGCATCGTTTCAAATATATTTCCCGTTGTTCATAATAATTAAAATTTCACCTCTTCATACTCATAACAAATTTT
Source organism: Solanum arcanum (assembly GCA_027789145.1). Taxonomy (NCBI): domain Eukaryota; kingdom Viridiplantae; phylum Streptophyta; class Magnoliopsida; order Solanales; family Solanaceae; genus Solanum; species Solanum arcanum. Next base: position 29,895,503 of record CM050937.1, read on the forward strand.
TCATCCTTCAAACTTATTCTTGAACATAGACATACTTATGAAATGCAATGTAGCGTAGTTATTACGTATTTTCATAATGGGTTTTGGCTAATTAATAGGCAAAATTGTAATGACCTGTCGTTTTGAGCAGCAGATTTTATTTCTGGAAAAATTGGCTGAGACGACGGATCCCACGACGGACCGTCATGGACACGACGGACCGTCGAGGGGGTCTCGTTCCAAAACACTTAGAATTCTGAAATTTGGGTACTGAAATCGACTCTCTGATCACGAATTCTTCGGTGGAGGTAGGTTATGGTTTATGCTATTCGTAGTAAACTCATAATAGCGAATGATATGTATTGGGTAGTGTTGTAAACCCTTCTATATGCTTAATTGTATGCTTGCATGGATGTGATGATATAATTGTGATGAAATAAGCATGATGAAGCTATTGAATCCTAAATCTTGAAAACCTCTTGTTAATGATGATGCCTTGGTATAAAAGAAGGCTCGATGAACTAAAAGAATGAGGTTAGGGGATCGGGTGTCACGAACCGACACGTAGTATTAGGGGGATCGGGTGTCACGAACCGACACGTAAAAATAGGGGGATTGGGTGTCACGAACCGACACGTAGTATTAGGGGGATCGGGTGTCACGAACCGACACATAGTATTAGGGGGATCGGGTGTCACAAACCGACACGTAGTATTAGGGGATCGAAGTGTCACGTTCCGACACAAGAGGAATAAAGAGAGTGAATCTTGAATTATGGTAATATACTCAGATTTAATGAATCTTTTTCCCAAATGAGTATGGTATGGAGGCTTGCGTCCTCATGGGTGTACTTGGCGTACTTATTAATGATTATAGTACTTGTTGTTGCTACCTGTTGAGTATTGTAGTTGATTTTATGATATTATCTGATATATACTGTTCTCTATTTTGAGTTGGCCGATGATATCTACTCAGTACCTGTGTTTTGTACTGACCCCTACTTGTATGTTTTTCTCTTGTTATTTGTGGAGTGCAGCAAACGTGTCATCGTCTTCAACTCAACAGCAACTCTAGCCAGTCTTCATCGCGTCAGTTTTCAGGGTGAGCTATTGTTCCTAGCTCGGACTGGATTCTCTCTCATTTATGTCTTGATGTCCTTGAAGTTCGGACATGGACTATCTCTTGTATTTGTTTTTAGTCTCCTAGACATTCTTAGATCTAGTAATTTGAGGATAGATGTTCTTGTGATGATGACTTCCAGATTTTGGGGATAATGATAAGTTTGAGTTTTAGAAGTTGATTACGGATTTTGTTAATGAGTTTTAAGTCTTCCGCATTATTTTTATGTTTGAAATGTTGGGGTTTAGATTGGTTGGTTCGCTCACATAGTAGGATAAGTGTGGGTGCCACTCGCGGCTCGTTTTGGGTCGTGACAAACTTGGTATCAGAGCATTAGGTTCGTTGGTCTCATCACACAAGAACGAGTCTAGTAGAGTCTTGAGGAACGGTAGGGGGACGTCTTTACTTTTCTTTGAGAGGCTATAAGACTTTAGGAAAATTCCATTCTTTTCTTCTTTCGTGCTATTACTTGGATCCAATTGGTATCTAGGTGATACAAATTGGTATCTGACCATCTTCACTCTATTTCGCAGATGGTTAGAACTAGAGCAACAACCGCGCCAACACCAACACCGACAAGACAAGATGCGTCTGAGCCAGCCACTGGGGCTGTAGCTCGAAGAGGAGCAGTGGCAAGAGGTCGTGGTAGAGGTCGCGGGATGAAGTCCTCTAGAGAAAGAGGACAAACACCTGGCCCATCTGGTACTAGGGCGGTGACTCCTCCACAAACTGAGGAAGTATTAAGAGAGGGTGAGGAAGGGAAGAGCGAACAGGTGTAGAATAAGGAATTACCCCCCCCCCCAACCTACCCCAGAGATGATTAATCAGGTTCTTGCTTATCTTAGCGGGTTATCTGATCAGGGCCAGACACCTCCAGTGTTTTCTGCACCAGCACCTCAGGTTCCGAGAGTACAACATGCAACTGCTGGGGCTCCCCGCATGGATGCCTCATTGGAAATAGGCACGTTTCCTCGTTTGACTACAGGGCCTATAATGACAACTGATCAGCATGAACTTTTCAGTAAGTTCTTGAAATTGAAACCTCCGGTCTTCAAGGGTGCTGAATCTGAGGATGCCTACGATTTTTTGGTTGACTGTCATGAGTTACTACACAAGATGGGTATAGTAGAACGATTTGGCGTCGAGTTTGTGACCTATCAATTTCAAGGGAACGCCAAAATGTGGTGGCGGTCACATGTGGAGTGTCAACCAACAGAGTCCCCACCTATGACTTGGGCATCATTCTCTAGTTTATTTATGGAGAAGTATATACCCCGCACTTTGAGGGATAGGAGGAGAGATGAGTTTCTAAGCCTAGAGCAAGGCAGAATGTCGGTAACTGCTAATGAGGATAAGTTTCGTGCACTCTCCAGATATGCCACCCAGCTTTGCTTCAGTCCACAAGAGCGGATTCGCCGTTTTGTGAAGGGGTTGAGGTCAGATTTGCGGATTTCAAATTTACGGTAGCGGCTGATGAAATCCTTTCAGGAAGTGGTAGACTTCGTGATAGAGGTGGAGGGAGTGAAACCAGATGACTTCACCCTGGCATCGACATCTAAAAGGTTTCGTAAGGGAGGTGAGTTTAATGGTTCTTACTCCAGAGGGCAGGGTTCAGGAGGTTACCCAGCCCGACCTATCCAGTCTTCACTACAGACTGTAGTTGGGGGTCCACCGCAGACCGGCCAACATTTCTCTCAGTTTGGTGGTTATCCCCAGACTTCGTTATTCTCACAGGGACCTATGCTTGAATCCATAGAATGCTATGGATGTGGAGAGACTGGACATATTAGGAGGAATTGTCCAAAGCCGAGTTACAGACCCCCAATAATCAGAGGTAGAGGTGGTCATGGAAGAGGCCGTTATTCGGGAGGACGTGGTGGCCGAGGTGATGGTGGTCACCAAAATGGTCGGGGTAACGGGCAAACTGGAACTACTGCAGCGCAACATGGTAGGGGCAACGGGCAGACAGGTGATAGGGCCCATTGTTATGCTTTCCTTGGGAGATCCGAAGCGGAGACATCTGATGCTGTCATCACAGGTAATCTTTTGGTTTGTGATTGCATGGCTTCTGTATTGTTTGATCCTGGATCCACTTTTCTTATGTATCTTCCTCATTTGCTAATGGTCTTAATTTACATTGTGAATTGCTTGACATGCCTATTCGTGTTTCTACTCCGGTGGGTGAGTCTGTGATAGTTGAAAAGGTGTATAGGTCTTGTCTTGTGACTTTTGTGGGGAGCAATACTCATGTAGACTTGGTTATCTTAGAAATGGTTGACTTCGATGTAATTCTGGGTATGACTTGGCTTTCTCCAAATTTTGCAATCTTGGATTATAATGCTAAAACTGTGACGTTAGCCAAGCCTGGGACAGATCCGTTAGTGTGGGAGGGCGACTACACTTCCAATCCGGTTCGTATCGTCTCCTTTCTTCGTGCTAAGAGAATGGTTAGTAAGGGTTGTCTAGCTTTCTTGGCACACCTCAGGGATGATACTACCCAAGTACCTTCAATCGAGTCGGTTGCGATAGTCCGTGAGTTTCTGGATGTGTTTCCTGCAGACCTTCCTGGTATTCCACCGGATAGGGATATCGACTTTTGTATTGATCTGGAGCCGGGTACTCGCCCCATTTCCATACCCCCTTATAGGATGGCTCCCGCTAAGTTAAGAGAGTTAAAGGCCCAACTTCAAGAGTTGTTAAGCAAAGGCTTTATTAGACCAAGTGCATCTCCTTGGGGTGCTCCCATTTTGTTTGTGAAAAAAAAGGATGGAAGTTTCGTATGTGCATTGACTACAGACAGTTGAACAAGGTAACTATTAAGAACAAGTATCCCATTCCTCGCATTGATGACTTGTTCGATCAGTTACAAGGTGCTTGTGTCTTCTCTAAGATTGACTTGAGATCCGGTTATCATCTATTGAAAAAACGGGCAACGGATGTGCCAAAGACTGCTTTTCGAACCAGGTATGGGCATTACGAATTTGTGGTAATGTCTTTTGGTCTTACGAATGCCCCTGCTGCTTTCATGAGCTTGATGAACGGGATTTTTAAGCCATATCTGGATCTCTTTGTGATCGTATTTATTGATGATATACTGATATACTCCAAGAGTAAGAAGGAACATGAGGAGCATTTGAGAATTGTGTTGGAAGTGTTAAGGGAGAAAAGGCTTTATGCCAAATTCTCCAAGTGTGAGTTTTGGCTAGATTCAGTGTCCTTTTTGGGGCACGTGGTTTCTAAGGATGGGGTGATGGTGGATCCTTCTAAGATTGAAACAATGAGAAATTGGGTAAGACCTACTAATATGTCAGAAATAAGGAGCTTTGTTTGTTTAGCCAGCTACTACCGTCGATTTGTCAAGGGATTTTCTCCTATTGCTTCCCAATTGACGAACTTGACTAAGAAGAATGTTCCATTTGTATGGTCGGATGAATGTGAAGAAAGCTTTCAGAAACTCAAGACTTTGTTGACTACTGCACCTATCCTTACCTTGCTGGTAGAGGGTAAGAACTTCATTGTTTATTGTGATGCATCATGTTCTGGTTTGGGTGCAGTGCTAATGCAAGAGAAGAATGTAATTGCTTATGCTTCGAGGCAATTAAAAGTGCATGAACGTAACTATCCGACCCACGATTTGGAATTGGCCGCAGTTGTGTTTGCATTCAAACAATGGAGACATTATCTATATGGGGTCAAGTGTGAAGTCTATACGGATTATCGTAGCCTACAATATGTCTTTACTCAGAGGGATTTGAATCTGAGACAGAAGAGGTGGATGGAACTACTGAAGGATTATGATGTTACCATCTTGAATCACCCAGGAAAGGCTAATGTTGTGGCAGACGCTTTAAGTAGAAAAGCAGGGAGCATGGGTAGTTTAGCCCACTTACAAGTTTCTAGACGCCCATTGGCTAGAGAGGTTCAGACTCTGGCTAACGACTTTATGAGGTTAGAAGTAAATGAGAATGGAGGATTTTTGGCCAGTGTGGAGGCGAGATCTTCTTTTCTTGACAAGATCAAGGGAAAACAGTTTGATGATGGGAAACTAAGCCGAATTCGGGATATGGCATTGCGAGGAGAGGCTAAAGAAGCAATAATGGATGAGGAAGGTGTTTTGAGATTAAGGGAAGGGTATGTGTGCCCCGTGTTGATGATTTGATCCACACTATTCTTACAGAGGCTCATAGTTCCGGATATTCTATACATCCTGGTGCAACCAAGATGTACCGTGACCTAAAGCAACACTTTTGGTGGAGTAGAATGAAGCGCGACATTGTTGATTTTGTTGCCAAATGTCCAAATTGTCAGCAAGTAAAGTATGAACACCAGAGGCCCGGAGAAACACTTCAGAGAATGCCCATTCCTGAATGGAAGTGGGAGAGAATTGCAATGGACTTCGTGGTTGGTCTTCCAAAGACATTGGGGAAATTTGACTCCATTTGGGTAATTGTGGATAGGTTGACTAAGTCTGCTCACTTCATTCCGGTCAAGGTGACTTACAATGCAGAGAAGTTAGCCAGACTCTACATCTCGTAAATTGTTCGATTGCATGGAGTTCCACTTTCCATCATATCGGATAGAGTCTGTGATTTACTTCTAAGTTTTGGAGAACATTGCATGCTGAATTAGGTACTATGTTGGACCTTAGTACTGCATTTCACCCTCAGACCGATGGTCTGTCGGAGCGAACGATTCAAGTGTTGGAGGATATGCTTTGTGCATGTGTGATAGAATTTGGTGGCCATTGGGACAACTTCTTACCCTTAGCAGAGTTTTCATACAATAATAGCTATCACTCAATTATTGATATGGCCCCATTTGAGGCACTGTATGGGAGAAGGTGTAGATCTCCCATTGGGTGGTTTGATGCATTTGAGGTTAGACCTTGGGGTACTGACCTTCTAAGGGAATCGTTAGAAAAAGTGAAATGCATTCAAGAAAAGCTTTTAGCGGCTCAAACTAGGCAAAAGGAATATGCAGATCGAAAGGTTAGAGACTTGGAGTTTATGGAGGGTGAGCAAGTCTTGCTGAAGGTTTCGCCCATGAAAGGGGTGATGCTGTTTGGTAAGTGAGGTAAGCTTAGTCCGAGGTATATTTGTCCATTCGATGTTCTGAAGCGCGTGGGGGAGGTAGCTTATGAATTGGCCATACCCCCAGGACTGTCAGGAGTGCATCCGGTATTTCATGTGTCTATGTTGAAAAGATACCATGGGGATAGAAACTACATCATTCGTTGGGATTCAGTCCTGCTTGATGAGAATTTGTCTTATGAGGAGGAGCCTGTTGCTATTTTTGATAGAGAAGTCCGCAAGTTGAGGTCAAGAGAGATTGCATCCATCAAGGTTCAATGGAAGAATCGGCCGTTTGAAGAATCCACTTGGGAGAAAGAGGCTGATATGCAAGAAAGATACCCACATTTGTTTACAGATTCAGGTACTCCTTTTCGCCCTTGTTTCTTTTCTTGTGATCGTTCGAGGACGAACGATGGGTAAATTGGTATCTATTGTAACGACCTGTGTAGTTGTTTTGAGCAGCAGATTTTATTTCTGGAAAAATTGGCTGAGACGACGGATCCCACGATGGACCGTCATGGGCACGACGGACCGTCGAGGGGGTCTCGTTTAAAAACACTTAGAATTCTAAAATTTGGGTACTGAAATCGACTCTCTACACTTCGTGACGAAGTGGCAGGACGGACCGTCACAGGCATGACGGTCCGTCACAGACTCTTTAATAAATCGAGTCTCTGAACCTTGTGACGGAAGCAGCAGGACGGACCGTCGCAGGCACGACGGGCCGTCACAGTCTGCTTAACCCTAACCGGGTCGGATTTCTGTTTAATATTTTAAGGGGCGTTTTGGACTATTCCTGCTTATAATTATAAAATTAGTGGGTAATACTAATAATTCAATTACTTGGGGGTTAAAGGAGATAACCTTGAATTAATTAGTGGGTTACTTTTGTCATCTTTTATACTTAATTATATGCTAATTAGGGTAAAAGAAAAAAGGTTTGAATAAGAAAAATTAGAAAGAACAGAGAGAGGGAGAAATGATCGATCAAGAGGAGAGAACGAAGAGGAAAGCAAAGCATTGAAAAGTAGATTCTTGATCACGAATTCATCGGTGGAGGTAGGTTATAGTTTATGCTATTCGTAGTAAACTCTTAATAGCGAATAATATGTATTGGATAGTGTTGTAAACCCTTCTATATGCTTAATTGTATGCTTGCATGGATGTGATGATATAATTGTGATGAAATAAGCATGATGAAGCTATTGAATCCTAAATCTTGAAAACCTCTTGTTAATGATGATGCCTTGGTATAAAAGAAGGCTCGATAAACTAAAAGAATGAGGTTAGGGGATCGGGTGTCACGAACCGACACGTAGTATTAAGGGGATCGGGTGTCACGAATCGACACGTAGAAATAGGGGGATCGGGTGTCACGAACCGGCACGTAGTATTAGGGGGATCGGGTGTCACGAACCGACACGTAGTATTAGGGGATCGGAGTGTCACGTTCCGACACAAGAGGAATAAAGAGAGTGAATCTTGAATTATGGTAATATACTCAGATTTAATGAATCTTTTTCCCAAATGAGTATGGTATGGAGGCTTGCGTCCTCATGGGTGTACTTGGCGTACTTATTAATGATTATACTACTTGTTGTTGCTACCTGTTGAGTATTGTAGTTGATTTTATGATATTATCTGATATATATTGTTCTCTATTTTGAGTTGGCCGATGATATCTACTCAGTACCTGTGTTTTGTACTGACCCCTACTTGTATGTTTTTCTATTGTTATTTGTGGAGTGCAGCAAACGTGTCATCGTCTTCAACTCAACAGCAACTCTAGCCAGTCTTCATCGCGTCAGTTTTCAGGGTGAGCTATTGTTCCTAGCTCGGACTGGATTCTCTCTCATTTATGTCTTGATGTCCTTGAAGTTCGGACATGGACTATCTCTTGTATTTGTTTTTAGTCTCCTAGACATTCTTAGATCTAGTAATTTGAGGATAGATGTTCTTGTGATGATGACTTCCAGATTTTGGGGATAATGATAAGTTTGAGTTTTAGAAGTTGATTACTGATTTTGTTAATGAGTTTTAAGTCTTCCGCATTATTTTTATGTTTGAAATGTTGGGGTTTAGATTGGTTGGTTCGCTCACATAGTAGGATAACTGTGGGTGCCACTCGCGGCTCGTTTTGGGTCGTGACAAAAATACTCATGTTCTCCATTCCTCCAACCACCGCATCTCTCCACATAAATCTTACAACTTAACCTTATAACCTTTCGTCATGCCCTATCATTTTCTTGTTTTTCCTTACTATTCTATTCTATATACATACACTCTCTCATGTTCTTCCACTCTCTAACTCTTTGAGTTTGTTGTTTCGAATTGCAAGTTAGACATACCATCAACGTTTCTTGATTATTGAACATTGAATTATTTTGAGTTTATGGTTATAATTCATGCATATTAGTGTTTTGGTTAAGGTATGAGGTGAAAAAGAATAAAATTCTACAATGTGTTAATGCTAGGGCTTCAAAAATAATTTATTATTTGCTTGAATTCCATTGAGTTTCATAAATTGGGTTTTGAAACTCTAATTTTTTCATTTACTTCATCTTTGTTTTGTCTGAATATAATCATGAATTTGGTGTTGATAGTTAGCTGATTTAAAAAGCATATACATATGTCACGGCCCGAGCCTACACTCCGAGCCTACACTCTGGGCGAGACTGGCTCTTGAGAACCATTGCTAGCCCCAAGCGAACCTTTGGCCTGGGAAGACTCTTAGCGGAAACTTAGAGCATTAATAAGAGAATTAAAATTCAATTTAAACTAAACTATATCAAACTAAAATTACATTGTTCAATAAATATAACATTCTACTTAGCGAAAGTGACAGTTCAAGTCTTAACCTAAACAACTAAAAATGGAAAGTCTAAAGAACAAATAACTAAGTGTCTATGAAGCCACTATACTATGAGGGATGTCGGGAAAGGACCACCGACCATCCTAACAACTAAAAATGCTAAACACAATGTAAAAGGGGATCCTCCAGAAAGCAAGGAGGCCCATCAACTTACTCTCAGTCTGAGAGCTTGATTCGATCAACGAGGCTGTGGATCGTGATTATGTTACGTGTTTCTACATCATAAAATGATTCAGGAAAATGACATTAGTACAATTAATGTATGAGCATGCGAGGGGAAAACTAACCTTAACATAAGATTGAATTTCATTCTAAGGAAACACTTATCTCGACTATACTCAACTCATGGATAATTAACTTAATGCATACATAAACAACAATAAAGATCCAGTTTATATAAAGAATTTAAATAATAGGTAGAAAATCAATGTGCTTGTGTGTGTGTGTGTGTCAATATATATATACACACACACACAACACCGTCGCTATGCTCTATGATGGTACAGAGTCTTGCCCACATATTAGAACTATTCTATAACTTAACAGAATGTAGAACACCTCAACCAAGTGGATGCATTAGTCTATTCTAATAAGCATTGAGGAATCATCTAAAAAGTATGATCGTATCCATCCACAATGTCTACATGGTTTACGGAGACTTGAGTTATTATGAACTCGTCCCCATATCAGCGCTCAATAATACTTCCAAATTATATTAAAGTCATCTATATTACCTTAAAAGAATGAAATCCTAACATGAATGTTAAATTACTATAATATCCCTAACTTAGGTTGTGCCTTTATCGATGAGTTGTGACTTTTCCGATAAGTCGTGACTTTTTTCAAAGAATTTTGATTTTTTGATTAATTGTGACTTTTCCGTAGAGTTGTGACTTTTTTCAATAAGTTGTCACTTTTCCAAAGGGTTGTGACTTCTCTGGAAGGTAATGACTTTTCAGATAAGAAACAAAAAAAACATGTTCGAGCTACCCTTAGTTTACTATAAATAGAGGGGCTTCCTCTTATTTTTTTCATCTTCTTCTCTCACATTGTTATCTTCCTCTTCAATCATCATTATTCATATATTTTCCACATTAAATAGTCACATTGAAGTTGTATCATGTGTTTCTATATATGATTTTTTTCCCATTTTGCATGACTTTGAATATAAAATGTCATGATTTGATAAAAATTTTAAGCTAATTAGCATATCATTTCTCAATTTTAGGTTTGGATATACTTTCATGATGAACTTTTCTTTTAATATAAGTTTTTAATTTGCATGTGTCTTCAAAAAGAATTGAAAGCATTGTATTTCTCTCTTCAACATGTGTCTTAAAAAATAATTGGGAAGCATAGTATTTCTCTCTTCAAATATTTCTCTTTTACTTTTAAAATTTAAAAGTTTATTAATCATGATGTGCAAAAAGATACAATTTCATCATGACGTCCCAAACACTGTACAACTCATAGACTTAAACTAACACTATTCCCACGCAAAATAAGTGATAATTGGTATTTTTTTCTTATGTATTTGCATGTTAAGAAGTTTTTGTTGCAGGGGTGTTTTGCATTTAATTAAGATTTTATAAGAACACCAAGTGCATATAATTTCCAGCTTGAGATAAGTGAAGATTTGATACTTACTTAAGTCCAATTTGATTTATTTGATATTTTCATTCTTAGTCAATATTTGTTCTCCTAAACTACATTGCTGTAACGACCCTCTTAGTCGTTTTAGAAATTTCAACTATTATTTTTATATTAACCTTTTTAGTAGATTTTATAAATAATTTATATGACTTGTAACAATGAGTGACATGATTTTAGATTTAATAAAAGATTATTTTATTTCTAAAAAAATAATTAAAAATAGAAAAAAACTAGAAAAGAAATTAATTAAATAAATGAATAAAATAAAAAAAGGGGCAAAGTGCCCTATACTGTTAAAAGTCGCACGACTTATGAGAAAGAAAAAAAAAGAACGATTTAAAAAAGAAAGAAACGCAGAGAAGAAAAGAAAAGAAAGGGAGAAAAGAAAAGGTAAAAGGAGGAGAAAATTCAATATTTTCATCTCATGGCATCAAGGTAATTATTTTCATCCTTTCTATTAAGTTTTTATGTAATTAGAAGTAGGTTTTTAGATTAAAACGTGTATAATTTACACAAATATGTGAAACTAATTTTTAATTTTGTGTACATGTATGCATATGTTATTCAGCATAAATTTCACTTTAGTCGTTAAGTAATTATGACTAATTGTTGATGATCATGAAACAATTATTGGGAAGGGAGGTAAATAGACATGCAAGAAGCCTTCCGTATAAAAGTATTTCATGAAATATCTTTATTTTGATGTTCAAATATGGGTGATATAAATTGGGATCAATTTGAGATCCTTTTAATAATTTTCATATTATCATTTAAGTTTTGATATATTAATATATATAATTAAGTATTAGGTATATGGTATTAAGTGAATGTCCTAAGATTTATGATATTGAAAAGAAATTAAAATTTAATCCTAATCTTGAAACTTAAGAACTTAATCATAAATTTGCGTGAATTTTTTATGGTTTAGTCTAGACACATGCAATATGTGTGTTGTGAACTTCGAAACCTTATAGTGTTTAATTATTTGAATTGACTGGATTTTATTTGGAAGTGCAACAAAGGAGGAAGGCTAAAGTCCCGAAGTGATTTTTCGATAAATTGAGGCAAGTGGATTTCTAAGCTCTTGTTAAGTGTATGAAATGCGTGTATGTCCTTGTGGTATATGTTTGGAAGTAACGGGATTGGTGATGGGTTGACTTTCCCACATTAATTAATTCTAATGATGAATAGAATGGGAATAACAAAAGGTAATGTGATTAATTGTTTATGTGTGTTGTGTTACGAAAGAGTTGAAGTCTTGTTGAATCATTGTTGATGTAACTTCATGTTTGTGTGGTTGTGAACTGTGCGATGTTATGAAAATGGTCATCTCCTCTTTATTTGTGTGAACTTGTCATCTGCATTATTCTGAGGCATTGGTTGTTACAAGTGTTATGTGTATTGAGAAAGAATGGGTACTTAAGATGATGTACAATTTCGAGGGACGTATCGCGCGCCGCGATGGATACTATATTTCGAGGGACATATCGCGCGTCGCGATGGTTACTATTATCGAGGGTCGTATCGTGCGCCGCGACAGATCCATGGACAGATATGTCCCCCATGGGTCCCGGACTGAGAGACAACGGGTGTGTATCATTAGGTCAAACATGCATCATTATACTTGACATTGCATTCCATTGCATTGCACATACTTATTATTAGTGAATTTGATATCGTGTTTTGCTGATCTTCTGATTGCCTCCTATGGAACTTGTGATAGATCAATATTGAGCTTGTTATTGCGGATATGTAATTTGTTGAAGTATTGTTGTTGAGGATATGTTATTTGTTAAAGTGTTGTTGTTGAGGATATGTAATTTGTCTAAGTGTTGTTGTTGAGCTACGTGCTATGTATACTCTGAGTTGTTATGTTGGGTAGATTTTAATGCAGGTTGTAGTTGTGGAGGTTCGGTTGGGGGTTGTAGGAGTACTCGTATTTCATCCCCTTAGCTTGTGTTTAGAGGTTTACTTGCTGAGTAACGTGTGGTTTGGTACTAACCCCTTGCTTCTACAATTTTTTTTTGTAGGTTATGAGCCTGGATTTTTGTTGTACTTGTCATTCTCTTCTTTTCCCAGGCTTCTTGGAGCTTTGTGATGTAGTTGTTTCCATCTCAGCAGACTTTCTTCTCCTTAATTATGATCTTGTTCTATTCTAGAAACAAGTTCATTTGAGACTTGAGTTTTCATTTGAATCAATTGTAATATTTTAGAGGCTTGTACACGTGACTATCAGGTTTTGAGTTTTTTTATTTATTAAGTTACTTATATTTTATTTTCGTACTTATTGTAGTGGTTGAGTTTTAGGCTGACTTGTCTTGGTGGGATAAGACGAGTGCCATCACGTCCATTTTTGGGTCGTGACAATTGCCCCTTTCTTCTCCTTCAATTTTTTTATGTTTTCTCCTTTGTTCTATTAAAAATTATACTTTTGAATACATACAGATAAGCCTTTTTAATTTTTTAAATCATTTCTTGTCGAACTTTTTATATGTGCATATATATGTTAGGTTGAATATCGCGTATGAAATTTAGGATATTTGAGGAACATAATTTATTTTGAGTAATAAACTTGAATACAAATTCCTCTTCAATTATTAAATTGCATCAAATTATCTAATTTTTCATGATGTTCTAGCAAACTTATTTCTACATGTTCCTGATATTGGTTGGTTCTAAACAGTAAATTTTTTTTTTTTATTAACACAGAAAATTAACATCTAATGGCACATTGTGTTATGATTTGTACAGTTCTTTATTTCAATTAGTGGCGAGTCACAATCTAACTAGTAGAAAAATCATCCTAGATTATAGCGAAGATGAACATGGGAGGTCTCAAGGATTAATCTCTTTGTACCAAGAAGTTTGTTAGCATAATCCCAAACTCCAGCTAATTAATTTTTTTAACAATGTATTAAGATGGTATTACATATATGATAGGTGTTGATTTATTACATTGGAAACACTATTTGCTTCGCTCAATACTACTCCCAAAATATGTTACTAGCTCTTATCTTTAAAAACATACTTTTTATGTGATTTGAAATAATTTCTCTAAAACTTATCTCAAATGATATCTTGAGAATCATAGTTTCCTCTCTATTTTAATTTAGAAAGCGATTACTCTTTTTTGAAAACTAGCTCAAAGGCTCTCCAGAAATCAAGGATTTCTTTCTTCCGTAAATGTGAAAACATTTTCAACTCGTTGTGAGTAAATAGTGTCCATATACTTTTTTGACGAAATGAACTTTAAACTTTACCCTTTACTCTTTACTCAACTTGAACTTTAAGGCTTAAAAAAAAGTTATAACTTTTGTCAATGACTTTTGAAAACTTTATAAACATCTCTTTGACTAACTTCGTAACTTCTAGACTTGACTCATACTTTTATTGACTTTGATCTTATCTTTCCTTGAATTTGATTCTAGATTCAAGGTTCATTATAACATGCTTACGGATGTTTTGATGATGTTTAAATGTATATTATAGTGTTGAAATCAACTAAAAAACTGAGGTACATCACTAAGAAACTAGTACAAAAAGGTGGGGGGGGGGGGGGAATGAGGTGAGCTAGTGTCCTTGCGCTCTGAGAGGCGCATATCTCCATAGGGTAAAGATAAGAGATAGTGTTGGGGCACTCTGGCTGGTGCAGATCCTCAAAGCCCAAAGTTCACAACCCATGTTGGGGTACCCTTGGAGGTGTGGATCCCCAACCTCCTCCTCAAAAACCCCTATTTTTCTTTTTCATTTTCAACTCAAAAGCCTCTAATTTTACATAGTTTTTTTTCACAAAAGCATAGAATCATTTATAACTTCAATGTATATTAGATTCAACTTGAAATTACACCCAAAAACATGAACCAAATCTAAAGAAAACTTCAACAAAACAACCTAGAAGAATTTAAATGAACTTCATCAAGAATTCAAGGGATTTACTTTCGTATCTAATAAACTTTGCTGCAATTGAATCATGATTGGTGCGTGGGTGAACTGACCTAATGCTATATGATCTCACATACCTAGAAGATCACCCCTTGACGAAATCCACAAACTAAACTCGACGATCATGATGAATTTTGCTTCTTCTCTCCTTTCTCATCTTCGTTTCTCCTTTCTCTAAACCCTAGTGTATTTGGTAAAAGCATACACAGATCTAAATCGCATTAAACCCTATCTTAATTACAAAAATAAAATAAAACAATGTGGAAAGTAAAAGACCAAAGTACCCTTTCAAAATCTGCATTACACATTCCTTATTCAAATAGACGAACTTGCAAAGGGCAGAACTCACACATACAAACTCAAAATCGTAAACTCAGCAACATTTGAAAGATCATTCAAAGAGGTTGCCAACAATATTTGGAAATACACCAAATGCATCCTGAGAAACGATATATGGCCATTTGAAGTCGACAAAAATCTCAATTTTTCAGAGCGTAACAAAATTTCTAGATTTTCATTCTTGCCAAAAATGGCTACTTTCAATTCTTAGCTTCTTCTTTGTTATTTCAAATAGAGAGATATTACAATAACTCCCCCTTGGAAACATTCTTCCTCAAATGAGATAACTCTTACTTGGCTAAGGGTTTAGCATCACTACTCAGTTCAAACATCCAACAAGCAAATGTAAGAACAACATGCTAACCTATATATAAAATGCCAAGAAAAGGATTAGTTCCTTAATTGGGAAGTTTTACTGAGTCGAAGAGATGTGGATATCTCTTATTCATATCCTCTTCAACATCCAAAGTAGATTATTCAACAAATCGGTTTCTCTAAAGGACTTTGACTGATCCTACCTTTTTTCCTCAACATGCGGACTTGGAGATCTAAAATTTGAACCAAAATCTCTTCATAAGATAAACTATCCTTGATTCCAATATATTGAGTTGGTATGATCAGTGAAAAATTGCCCATGCACTTCTTCGAAATGTAGATGTGAAATATCGAATGAAACACTGCTAACTCTTGTGGTAACTCTAACTCATAATATTTCATACCAATTCTCTTAGATATTCTATAAAGGACAGTAAACCAAGGACTAAGCTTCCCCTTCTCGCCAAATCTCATAACATCCTTCATGGGCGAACCCTCTATATATACTCAATCATCTACTTCAAACTCTAACTCGTTTCTCATAAGGTCAGAATATTATTCCCTGCTTTCCTATCTGTTGAGCTTTGAGGACAGTATATAAATTTAACAGTGAACCCACTCCTTTCTAAGAAGATTCCACAACTATGCAGTAGATTGTGCATCTCTATCTAAAATAATGGCGACTGGAACCCCATGAAAGCTTACCACCTCTTGAAGATAAAACTTAGCATAATCTTCTTCCGAATGGGTAGTCTTTACTGCCAAAAGGTGGGCTGGTTTGGTCATGCAATCCATAATCACCTAAGTAGAAGCATGCTGCCTGTAAGACCTTGGTAAATTTTTTATGGAATACATATTAATCATTTCCCACGTCCATTTTGGAAGTTCTATATTCTGGGCTATCCCACCAGGCCTTTTGTGCTCTACTTTAACTTGTTAGCAATTTTGACGCTTAGCAAAAAATTCTATACTACCATTTTTCATACTAATAAAACAATGCACCTCTCTATTGTCATGATACATCTTTGTGGAATGTGGATAAACGAAATATCTAGAGCTATGAGCTTGTTCCATGATCCTGTATTGGAGTCCATCCTCCATTGGTACACAGAACCTACCTTGATATCTCAATACACCATCTCCCCTTGTTTAAAATCTATTATTTTTTTATTATGAACATTTGCCTTCAAATCAAGAAAAATTGGGTCCAGGTCTTCCTTTTCTTTCACTTCATACACTAATGAAGATTCATCCCCATTGATCACCACTCCTTCTCCTTATATAGAATAAATTATTTTGGCTCTTAATAGTGCAAGTCTATGAACATATTTCACTAACTGTCTATTTTTCTTCATAACATGGGTGGTACTACCCACAGACAACCTAATTAAAGCATCACATATCATAGTAACCTTACCTAGGTTGTAAAGAATACACATGTCATAATTCCGTGGTAGTTCTGTAACACCCTATATCCAAAGTAAACCAAAAATTAGCTTTTCAAAAATATGCATGTGCAATTGACGGTCAGTATCGATGGACCGTAGTCTGATCTACGGCACGTACTACACATTCATCGATTGTGACTGAAACTCTTCCACGATGTAGCCTAGACTAAGTGTCGATCCATGGACAAACCTACGTTCTGTAAGTTAGACTATGGTCGTAGTCTGTGTCCATTAATCAACACCTCAATTACCATTTTCTGACAAGAACCACGATTGACCAGTACGGTCCGTAGAAAGACGTATGTACCGTAGGTGTAAATTAGCAGACAGTTAAGGTGAAAATGCAATCAATTGATCATAACTCCTAGCATAAATTTATTACGTGTCCCATGACATATGAAATAATAGATAACTGAATTAACTTTCCGTAGACACCGAGTTTTCTAAAATCAGACATCCTATTAAAAAGTTATGTATGTTTTAGTAAAGGCATGTCGAACAAACCCAACCTACGGACCGCCAATCTAGAACTTCATTTGATCTGACAATAATTAACTCAGGGGTCATTTGGTCTTTCCTTACTTTATTTAAACCCAGATACATCGTTTTACCCTAAATAATCATATTTTAGTCCATTTAAACCTATAAACGTAACTAAAACTTACCTAAGTCAAAATCATAAATCAAAACATAGAAAATTAGATACAAGAAATGATAAAAAGGATGAAGAACCCTAGCTCAAGAACGCAACAAGTTTCCATCAATTCTAGCCCTGAAATCTAAATATTTCTCCGTGAATTTCATCACCAGGCATGTGGGATTTAACTACTGGGTTTCTTTCACCTATTGTGTCCCTAGTTTTCAATGATATTCTTGACTCCCATATCATTATTAGACTTAGGGTTTCTAGAACTTCTATAGAACTTCATTAATTTATTAGTTATATATTCCAAATCAGATTATCATGTTATTACTCAGATTCTTCCATGAATTTCAGAACCCTAGCTATGTATTTTCTTTGATCTTGAATAACACATGCTAGGTCAGATATTTCAGTTACTTCAGATATACATGCCTCAGTTATAAATGCATAATTACGAGATTAATTGTTGCATTCTCAGTTTGCATGTTCAGTTTTGAACTATCCAGTATTTAGAGAAACTAAGTCATAATTAGATAATTATAGATTCATTTGGACTAGCATAATACCGAGTGTGACTAGGGTTGAGCGTACCCAAATAGTCCAAGAACTACTAGCCAAGTAGGTTGTAAGTCCCCTCTGTGGGCATAAGTTTAGTGATCACGCCAGCATGCCTTTATACCTCTGGCAGAGTATATAAGGTCCTCTCCATGGGGTATATACATCAGACTCCACATTTAGCTCATATGGTTTTATTATATGTTATTAGAAGCTCCCACAGATCATTAGACTCTAATGCATCGACCATATTTACAATTCAGTTATTATTCAGTCTCAGTTTTTTATAAATTTTGTCATTGCATTAAGTTAGCTCAGAATTCAGTATATTATGTTCAGATTATTATACTTGCTTTTGTGCTTGTTCAGTTGTGTTTTATTTCAGCTCGAGTCTATCCTTTATGTCAGTACCTTCAAGTACTCACGCACTTAGTTGGGGCTTGTACTAGCATTTATAGTCAGTTAGAGGCATATTTGAGACATAGTTACTTTCATCTTAATTACAAATTAATATTTTCTTTGTATTAAACTCATTGTTTCTCAAATATCTCAGTTATAAAATATGGGTATTCCCTATATTTTTATTTCAAATAACGATTTAGCTTCAGCATTAAGTTTATTATCTTTAGTATGCTCATAATCATGCCATCGGGGTTAGCTTGGGATCACTTGTAGTCCTAGGTTCCATGTCCGCGTCTTGGAGGTAGCTCGGGGCGTGACAAAACTTTGTATCAGAGCGCTAGGTTTAAAAGACCTGGGATGTCAGAAAACCGCATTAACTAGAGTTCTTTTCATGAGTGTGAAGTGCACCACATCTAATAAGAGGGAGGTTACAAAGTATTTTTAGGAAAACTTCACTTTCTTGTTACTCTGATCTTTCATCAGGTATGATTTAATTCCATTCTAAGTCAACGTTGTACGTTTCAGATTATGCCTCCTCGTAGAGCTAATGCCAGGAGTGCAAATGCATCTCCTCTTGTCCTAGATTAGAAAGTCTCCAACGCTGAGTTCAGGACTGTCATACAAATGTTCGCTCAGAGTATGAACAACCAAAACAATTGGGTTCATGTTCCGATGAATGCAAATAATGGATTAACAGCAGCAAGGATCCGTGACTTTGTTAGGATGAATCCATCTTAGTTCTTGGGATCATAAACTAATAACGATCCTTAGAATTTCTTGGATGAGATCAAAAAGATCTTTGAGGTTATGCAAGTAATTGGTGTCACACCCTTTTTTTTCAATTATTTTTTGACTTTTATTTTTTGAAAAAAAAAAGAGTTTTTCCAATTAAAGTAACGTTTTGAAAAGGGATAATTATTATTTAGAGTCGCCACTTGGAATTAAGTTTTGGTGTTCCAAGTCACCTTATTTAAATCCCTAGTCAAAAGGAAATTTGACTCTATGTTTATTGGTCTGCGAACTAGAAATTCGGGTAGGGAATTCTTTTGACCGAGGGGAAGGTGTTAGGCACACCTCGAATCCCGTGGTTCTAGCACGGTCGCTTTATTAACTTTATATGACTTGACTTAATTATGGATATTATATTATTTAAACTTAATAAATTTTTATTTACCCAAATTTATTGGTTAACTTATTTGAAACAGACTAATTTATTTGAAATGATCTTATTTTTATTTCAGGGTACGTCCATTAATTTTAAACTTGAAATATCCATTTATTTTATTTTATTTTTATTAACATTTGTGTATTTGTGTGTGTGTGTTTATATTAATGAAT
This sequence comes from Solanum arcanum, assembly GCA_027789145.1. Lineage (NCBI taxonomy): Eukaryota > Viridiplantae > Streptophyta > Magnoliopsida > Solanales > Solanaceae > Solanum > Solanum arcanum. Next base: position 29,915,180 of record CM050937.1, read on the forward strand.
GTATATAAATGTCGAATATTTTGAAAGTAGAATTTATATAGGAAAGAGATTTTAGTGTTTGAGTAATTTTAGGATTATTTTTTTTAGTTACATTTTTAAACAAGAGGTAAACTTTTAAGAAATTTACTATTAATTTTACAATTAAAAATTTTAATTTTATTAAATGCTGCACGTTCTTTTTTAATTATCTTTGGTATTTTTTTTTATTTTTTTTATAATAAAGTAATAATTTTTAATTTTGGTTGACATTCTTTTAAACTCACTCTTTATCTATCTTTTTTTAATTTTTTTTTTTTATAAAAAACTTAGGTTTTTGTTATTTTTTATTATTATTATTTTATTCCTAGTTTCCTTTCTTTTTTTAAAAAAAAATTAACTTTCTGTTTTATTAATTTTTTTTATTTTATTATTATTTTCTAAAATTTATCTTCTTCTCCTTTTTTTATTTTTTTAATAATTTTTGTTACTCTTTTTTTTCACGTTTTTTTTCATTCTTTTTTTAAAATTTCCGGTTCTCTATATATGTTTTTTTGCTTCTCTCTTCTGTTTTTTCTTCTTTTTTTTTTCATTTTTTTTCTTTTTGTTTTAGTATTTTCTGTTTCTTGTATTTATTTTTTTTTAAAAAAAATTAGATCTAAAATAAGAGATAAATTTATGAAATTTATAATTAATTCTAGAAAAAAAACTCTAAAGAGATTAAGACAATTTCTGTTTAAAAAAAGTTTTTTTTCGTTTCTTTTATTATTTTTTTTCATTTTTCCTTTTTGTACGTTTTTAGTTACCCCTTCTTTTTTTTTAATTTTTTTTTCAACAACATTCTGTTTCTTTTTATTTTTTCTATTTTTAATTTTTGTTTTTATTTTTAATTAGCTCTGCTTTTTTTTTTTGTTTTTTTATTTATAATATTTGTTTTACTTTCTTTTAGAAAGTTGATATAAATCTTTCTTTACGTTTTTATATTTTTCTTTATTTTTACCCTTTCTTAAATAATTGTATATTTTTATAAGTTTCTTATTCCACTTTTGTTTTATTTATTTATTTTTCTTCTCGCTTCTCTCTTTCTTTTTTTTTTTTCATTTTTTCACGTTTTTTTAATTTTCTGTTTTTGTTTTAAAAATTCTGTTTTTTTTTCTTTTGTTGTTTTATGCTTTCTTTTTTTTTTTGTTTTTTTTTTATTCTTTTGTTATCTTTATATAATTTCTCAAATTTTACTTCTTCTTTTATCATTATTATTATTATTACTATTATTATTATTATTATTATTAATTTATAATAATAATCTCTAAATAAAATTTATTTCTCCTTTAAATGAGAATTCTACTTAGATAATTTATTTATTTTAAAAAATTATTTATTAATTATTATTTTTATATCCTAATCTAACAAGTCTACAATAAATTCAACAAAAATCTTCTAAAAGTGAAAATAGACGGAAAGATATATTAATCTATTCAAATTCAACAATTCAATATCATGAAGCGACATAAATTGTAAAATGTATCTAAAAAAACATAATAATAATAACAATGTAACAATAATCAATATAATACATGTGATTTGAAGTATTTTAATGCTATTGAAATCAACTTTTCATAGAAGTAATATTATTTAAATCATGCGAGAATTTATAGTTACCTCGCTGCGAAACTTGATACCACGAAAGCGAGCTGTTATCCACGAATTTGGAATCACGATCAAATCTCTAACACTAACCTAATTCTCAAAAGAAATAACTCATTTTTTTTCTCTGTCTTTGCTTGTTTTTTCTGTATCTGTCTGTGTTCTTTATATTTCAACTGAACGTGTTTTTATAATATTTTTGGCTGAGAGTTTGGTGCTAATTAAAAGGAACGTAATAGAGTTGGATTATGATTTAATTTGAAATATTGTTGAGGGGATTGGGGTTGAGATAAGGATGGATATAAAATAAATAAATAATAATAATAATAGAAAATTAAAAAATAAAGTGAAATGAACGTCCAAAGAGAGAGAGAAGAAAAAGAAAAAAAATAAAAAATAAATGGGAAGAGATTTTTTAGTAAAATAAGTTAGAAAGTTGGGAATAATTAGGATAAGGGGAAGGTAATTTGAATATTTAGGACTCCCCTTTTTTTCTTTTCTTTTACCATTATTTTTAAAGTAATTAAAAGTTGAAGATTTAAAACAAATACCATAAATTCATAAAAAAAAAATTTATTATTAAAGTAATTTACACAATTTATTTATTTTTATTTATTTTAAATATAACTTTTTTTAAAATTGGTGTTAAATCTTTATATTTTGGTAAAAAATTAGGTGTTCACAGTATGCCTCTCTTTGCTTGAAAACATGAAGAGTTTTCATGCAAAGACGTGAACAATGTGACTAATTTTTTACTGAAATATTCATGTGAAAAAATTATAGTAGAGAAGAGGTTTGACTGTGTCCTAACCTTTAAAAACTAGCTATCCTATGTTAAGACGATAAGGAGTCAGGCGTAGTTCCAATGAGTTAGGTAGTCGAGTGAGGTTTTGTCGAGATTCCGGTTCGTAGCTCCAGCTATTACATAAAAAAATAAAATGCAGAAGGAAAGATATGAAATCCTATCTATTCCGATAGTGCTAAGTCTTCATTTTGAATTCTCAAATATTGCTTCACCCTCTTTGATAGGTTCATCGATTCCAAACTTTGCTCTAGACATCTGAGTTTAAGACTTGAAACTTCATAACTTGACTTCAGCTACTGACGTTCTTCCGCATGATATTCTTGAAAACTTATTTTGTTGAAAGGATGAATTCTTTTATTTTTAAACTGCAAATTTATGTACTATGTAGAAACCTGCACACAAAACAAAATTTTCTACCTAGTTTGCACTAGAAAATTTTGTGAGTTATTGATGAAAGGTATAAATGTCTATAGTAATAATAAAATAATGTTTTTGTAGCCTATTACAAAATGTAAAAAAAATAAGACGAAAGTGGGTTTTATACCCAAATTGCAATCAGGGGTTATTGTGCCCTGTGAAGAAATGAAAAGTAAAATAGGGGTTATTGTGCCCTATATGCAACCCAGGGGTTATTTGTGCCCTGTGAGACATGAAAAATAAAATAGGGGTTATTGTGCCCTTTATGCAATGAAGGGTTATTGTGCCCTGTGAAAACATGAAAAATAAAATATGGGTTATTGTGCCCTATATGCAACCAGGGGTTATTGTGCCCTGTGAAGACATAAAAAAAATGATAGGGGTTATTGTGCCCTATATGCAATCCAGGGGTTATTGTGCCCTGTGAAGACATGAAAAAAATGATAGGGGTTATTGTGCCCTATATGCAACCAGGGGTTATTGTGCCCTGTGAAGACATCAAAAAAATGATAGGGGTTATTGTGCCCTATATGCAATCCAGATGTTATTGTGCCCTGTGAAGACATGAAAAATATGATAGGGGTTATTGTGCCCTATATGCAACCAGGGGTTATTGTGCCCTGTGAGACATGAAAAATAAAATAGGGGTTATTGTGCCCTATATGCAACCAGGGTTATTGTGCCCCGTGAAGACATGAAAATAAAATTGGGGTTATTGTGCCCTATATGCAACCAGGGGTTATTGTGCCCTGTGAAGACATGAAAAATAAAATAGGGGTTATTGTGCCCTATATGCAATCCCGGGGTTATTGTGCCCTGTGAAGACATAAAATAAATTATAGCGGTTATTGTGCCCTATATGCAATCCAGGGGTTATTGTGCCCTGTGAAGACATGAAAAATATGATAGGGGTTATTGTTCCCTCTGAAGACATGAAAAATAAAATAGGGGTTGTTGTGCCCTATATGCAACCAAGGGTTATTGTGCCCTGTGAAGACATAAAAAAAATGATAGGGGTTATTGTGCCCTATATGCAATTCAGGGGTTATTGTGCCTTGTGAAGACATGAAAAATAGGATAGGGGTTATTGTGTCCTATATGCAACCAGGGGTTATTATGCCCTGTGAAGACATAAAAATGAGAATAGGGGTTATTGTGCGCTATATGCAACCAGGGGTTATTGTGACCTGTGAAGAAAAATGATAGGGGTTATTGTGCTCTATATGCAATCCAGGGGTTATTGTGCCCAGTGAAGACATGAAAAATAGGATAGGGGTTATTGTGCCCTATATGCAACCATGGGTTATTGTGCCCTGTGAAGACATAAAATTTTTGATAGGGTTATTGTGCCCTATATGCAACCAGGGGTTATTGTGCCCTGTGAAGACATAAAAATAATGATAGGGGTTACTGTGACCTATATGCAACCAGAGGTTATTGTGCCCTGTGAAGACATGAAAAGTAGAATAGGGGTTATTGTGCCCTATATGCAACAAGGGGTTATTGTGTCTTGTGAAGTAATGAAAAATAAAATAGGGGTTATTGTGCCCATGTAAAGAGATAAAAAAAAATGATAGGGGTTATTGTACCATATATGCAATCTAGGGGTTATTGTGACCTCTGAAGACATGAAAAATAAATAGAGGTTATTGTGCCCTATATGCAATCCAGGGGTTATTGTGCCCTGTGAAGACATGAAAAATCGAATAGGGGTTATTTTTTTTACTTATATTATTATTATTTAATATTACTTTATTTTATTTTATTTTTATTAGTACATTGACCAATTTAAAAATAAAATAAAATGCCCCAGATTTTATTAAGAAAAAAATAATTCTTTTTTTTTTGCATATTATATGAGAGACAAGGATTTAAAAACTTACCATCGCGGTGTTTGTCTCTAGTGAATTACTTGCATGATTTGTCTGTATAGCTCTTTCAGCCTATAACTTTATTTCTATCTTTGTTGTGCTCATGCCAAGACGGAATGTCATCATTTGATAAATGGTGTCATTTGTGATTTTTTACCAAGCAGACATTCTTATATTTTTTTACTGTCGTCTTATGTTTCTCTCGAGAGTTTTCACTCATAAGACCCTCTTATTTTTTTTTATTTTTTTTATAACATACATGGGCTACAGTGTCATGTTTCAACCCTTAGAGATTTAAAATATCATGATGATTATTTTATTGAGTGATTAAACCGAACCTCAATGAAGGGCTGCCTACGTATCCTCTTAGGAACCAGGTCGAACGTAGTTCAATAAAAAATATTTTTTTTTAATTTTTTTTAAAAATATAATGGAAAAATTGGAAAAAGAATTAGTTCATGTTTGATAATGCTTTGACTTTACTTGGTACCAACAATTAGTATTATGCATATGAACTACATTCAACGACTTTCAAATAAATTTGAGGTCAACTTTGAGTAATTTATATAGTTTCAAGTTGTATCTCAAATATATTTAAGTAATTACAAGATCAATTTATCTTGTAAAAATTAAGGGATAGAATTATTCGTATCCTCATGTTTCAAATGCACTCTCAATATATGAAAGTCCTACTTCACACAATATAATAATTTAGATCGTAGGACATTTTTGAAAATCACTCCCGCTCAGAAAGATATTCAATGCATGAGATTAAGATACCATATGCTTGGCCCTCATGTAAGCATCCACTAATATGAAAACATATAAAATGAGATCAAATAGGACTTGTCATTGGCTTGTAATGTAGTCTTGGGGAAAGGTAGGATATTCATTTGAGATAAAGTGACCATTTTCCTCCTTAGAATTCGCACGATGCTTTTGATATTTTTTTTTCGTTTTTGCATTTGACCTTTGTTTTCTTGTAAGGTCCTTTTCATTTTTTTCTCTCTCTTCATTTTTTTGATCTTCTCTCCTTTTTGTTGGAGATTTTTTTTTCATTTTTCATTTTTCATTCTATCTTTTTTTTTTGGACATATTTGGTTTTTTTTCACTTTGTTACCCAACTTAGGTCTTTGATGTTATATAGATATTTCATAGTGCGTTCAACGAGGTAGATAAAGGGATTAATGCATTTTTACACTCAAAAGGTATATGCTAAGATGTGGTTATTCAAATAAAAAGCTTTCAGGGTCGAAATGGGAGTTTTGTAGATAAATGTCATTCGGTAGGCTTGAAAGGCACAATCGATTCAAAAAAAGCCTATAATCCTTTCTCAAGTTAAATGTTGCTCAAAATTTCGTCTCAACCAACATTCGGGTCATGTTCTAGATCAGCAAAATCATGACTTTGAATTTTTTGTCGTAAAGCTCACCACACAATGCATTTGAAACAATGAGGTCAAATTTATTTTATCAATATTTTTAAACAAGATAAATTATCAAGTATGACATAAATGTATTGAGAGATGTCAATAGAAGTCTATAGTTCACAACAAAGTTGATATGTCTTACCGAATAGTTTAACACTTTTTTTTTCTTATGCATAATCCTAAGCATGTTGTTGCCAACCAAGTCAAACAAAAAATTCTATTTTTTTCCCCAGTTTATGTGACTAGAATTTTTAGGATTTTTTTTCTCGGTTTGACCGAACCTCACAATAAGTTTGCCTACGTATCTTGTTAAAACAAGAATCAGGTCTAACATAGTTCCAAAATATAAGTAAAAATATATTTTTTTAAAGACAAATTTCCTTTTTAATATATACATATATTATTTCTTTTTTAATTTATTAAATAATAATTAAGATATTTTTTAAATTTTATAATTTTTAAATAAGGATCACCGAACCCAAGGAAGGTTGCCTACGTATCTCATCAAGGTGAGATCAGGTGTGCGTAGCTCGTTCAGATTGAACACTTAAGTATTTTTTGTTAGAAATTTGTTGACCAATGCAACTCTTTTTTTCGTTTAAAGTGATATATGAAAATTTTTAAAATTCTTTTTGTGAACTTTACATTGTAAAAGAAAAAAAAAATTTCTATTGTTCTGATTTTAATTTGAAATGGTAAATTGAGTTATTTATCTAGATAGATCCGATAATATGTAGAGTCTTTCATTAAATCATATGTAAATAATTGATATAATGAAGTCTATTAGGAACTACCACATTTGGTTTAAGTTATCATGTTTAAACTCGTGGAGAAAAGTATCTAGACTGGCTGTAAAACGAGCTGACAACTCGAGTTAGGGAGTACAACGTACTGGTAGCAGCGCTTTCTGGCTTTGTGAATGGGTGCTCCCTATCCTAAATATGTGTGATTAAAAATCCTTCACCATGGACCGAAGGTCCACTGGCTATCTTGACAGAAGTGGGGTGCATAGTTGCAATTCCCATCATATTATTATTGAAGACTCAGTAAAATTCGCGAGAGATCACAATTTATATGCAGATCAAATAATATCAAACATTAAATAAGTAAACAATTTACACATTAAGACAAATAAATACAATATTCCAAAATGTAAATAAATAAATCATAGTCATACATAAATCAATATTTAAAGCTCGAATTCTAATTAATCCCCAGTGGAGTCGCCATCTGTCACACCTTTTTTTTTCAATTATTTTTTGACTTTTATTTTTTGAAAGAAAAAGAGTTTTTCCAATTAAAGTGACGTTTTGAAAAGGGATAATTATTATTTAGAGTCGCCACTTGAAATTGAGTTTTGGTGTTCCAAGCCACCTTATTTAAATCTCTAATCAAAAGGAAATTTGACTCTATTTTTATTGGTCTGCGAACTAGAAATTCGGGTAAGAAATTCTGTTGACCGAGGGGAAGGTGTTAGGCACACCTCGAATCTCATGGTTCTAGCACGGTCGCTTTATTAACTTTTATATGACTTGACTTAATTTTGGATATTATATTATTTAAACTTAATATTAAATTTTTATTTACCCAAATTTACTGTTTAACTTATTCGAAACAGACTAATTTATTTGAAATGATCTTATTTTGTTTTTCCAGGGTACGTCCATTAATTTTAAACTTGAAAAATCTATTTATTTTAGTTTATTTTTATTAACATTTGTGTATTGGTGTGTGTGTGTTTATATTAATGAATGTATATGAATGTCTAATATTTTGAAAGTAGAATTTAATAGGAAAGAGATTTTAGTGTTTGAGTAATTTTAGGATTATTTTTTTTTAGTTACATTTTTAAAAAGGTAAAATTTTAAGAGATTTACTATTAATTTTACAAATAAAAATTTTAATTTTTTTTAATGCTGCACGTTCTTTTTTAATTATCTTTGGTATTTTTTTTAAAATTTTTTGTATAATAAAGTAATAATTTTTAATTTTGGTTGACATTCTTTTAAACTCATTCTTTATCTTTCTTTTTTTAATTTTATTTTTATAAAAAACTTAGGTTTTCGTTATTTTTTTTATTATTATTTTATTCCTAGTTTCCTTTCTTTTTTTTTTTAAATTAACTTTCTGTTTTATTAATTTTTTTTATTTTATTATTATTTTCTAAAATTATCTTCTTCTCCTTTTTTTTATTTTTTTAATAATTTTTGTTACTCTTTTTTTTTACGTTTTTTTTTTCATTTTTTTTAATTTTTTGTTCTCTATATTTTTTTTTTTGCTTCTCTCTTCTTTTTTTTTCATTTTTTTTCTTTTTGTTTGATTATTTTCTGTTTCTTGTATTTTTTTTAAAAAAAAATTAGATCTAAAATAAGAGATAAATTTATGAAATTTATAATTAATTCTAGCAAAAAAAATCTAAAGAGATTAAGACAATTTCTCTTTAAATTTTTTTTTCTTTTCTTTTAATTTTTTTTTTCATTTTTCCTTTTTGTAAGTTTTTAGTTACCCTTCTTCTTTTTTTTTAATTTTTTCAACAACATTCTGTTTCTTTTTAATTTTTTCTGTTTTTTTAATTTTCGTTTTTATTTTATAATTAGCTCTGTTTTTCTTTTGTTTTTTTTTTGTTTATTTATAATATTTGTTTTACTTTCTTTTAGAAAGTTTATATAAATCTTTCTTTGACGTTTTTTTTTTTTACCCTTTCTTTAATAATTGTATATTTTTATAAGTTTTTTATTCAATTTTTGTTTTATTTATTTATTTTTCTTTCTGCTTCTCTCTCTTTTTTTTGATTTTTCATTTTTCACGTTTTTTTAATTTTCTGTTTCTGTTTTTGTTTTAAAAAGTTCGCTTTTTTTCTTTCGTTGTTTTATGCTTTCTTTTTTTTTGTTTTTTTTTTATTCTTTTGTTATCTTTATATAATTTCTCAAATTTTAATTCTTCTTTATTATTATTATTATTATTATTATTATTACTATTTATTATTATTATTATTATTATTATTATTATTATTATTAATTTATAATAATAATCTCTAAATAAAATTTATGTCTCCTTTAAATGAGAATTCTACTTAGATAATTTATTTATTTATTTATTTTAAAAAATCATTTATTATTTATTATTTTTATATCCTAATCAAACAAGTCTACAATAAATTCAACAAAAAACTTCTAAAGTGAAAATAGACGGAAAGATATATTCATCTATTCAAATTTAACAATTCAATATCATGAAGTGACATAAATTGCAAAATGTATCAAAAAAACATAATAATAATAACAACGTAACAATAATCAATATAATACATGTGATTTGAAGTATTTCATGCTATTGAAATAAACTTTTCATAGAAGTAATATTATTTAAATCATGCGAGAATTTATAGTTACCTCGCTGCGAAAATTGATACCACGAAAGCGAGCTGTTATCCACGAATTCGGAATCACGATCAAATATCTAACTCTAACCTAATTCTCAAAAGAAATAAGTCATTTTTTTTCTCTGTCTTTGCTTGTTTTTTATGTATCTGTCTGTGTTCTTTATATTTCAACTGAACTTGTTTTTATAATATTTTTGGTTGAGAGTTTGGTGCTAATTAAAAGGAATGTAATAGAGTTGAATTAGGATTTAATTTGAAATATTGTTGAGGGGATTGAGGTTGAGATAAGGATGGATATAAAATAAATAAATAAGAATAATAGAAAATAAAAAAAAAATAAAAAAAAGTGAAATGAACGTCCAAAGAGAGAGAGAGAGAAGAAAAAGAAAATAAATAAATAAATGAGATGAGATTTTTTAGTAAAATAAGTTAGGAAGTTGGGAATAATTAGGATAAGGGGAAGGTAATTTGAATATTTAGGACTCCCCTTTTTTTCTTTTCTATTACTATTATTTTTAAAGTAATTAAAAGTTGAAGATTCAAAACAAATACCATAAATTCATAATTTTTTTTATTAAAGTAATTTACACAATTTATTTATTTTTATTTAATTTAAATATAACCTTTTTTAAAATTGGTGTTAAATCTTTCTATTTTGGTAAAACATTAGGTGTTCACAACTGCTAATGATCTGGTTGAGTTAGCATCATACCAGTTGAAGGATGTTGCTCATATCTGGTACACTCAGTGGAAGGTAAATAGGGGTACAAATGCAACTCCTATTACTTGGGATTGCTTTAGTGAGACCTTTCTGGACAGGTTTTCCTAATAGAGTTGAGAGAAGCAAAGGCTTAGGAATTCATGAATTTGAGGCAGGAAACATGATAGTACATGAGTATAGGCTCACGTTTAACCAACTTTCCAGGTATACTCCTCGCATGGTTGCTGACTCCAAGGCTCAGATGAATAAGTTCTTGTATGGAGTGTCGAATTTGGTGAAAACCAAGAGCAAAAATGCTATTTTACTAGGAGATATGAACATCTCTAGGCTTATGAATCACGCCCAGCAGTTGAGGGTGATAAGCTTAGGGAACAGGCAAAGGAGAATAAGAAGGCTAGGATCGGGAACTATGACTATTCTCAACAGAAATTGGGTGGTGGAAATTGCTCGCAGAATCAACATAAGTTTGCTGCCCCAGACCCTTCATCAGATAGTGTTCCATTCTTCAAAAACAGGTACGACCAGAAGGTTAGAGCACAAGGCTCTAAGTCTTAGTGATGTGTTTCAGGCACCAAGACTTGCCCCACTTTCCCTAAGTGTGGTAAGAACCATCCGGGCAAGTGTCTCACAGGAAAAGAAGAATACTTTCGGTGTGGTCAGTCTGGTCACAGTTGAGAGATTGTTCTTCTAGACAGGGTCAAGGAGGTGGTAATGGTAGAGCTCAGTCTACAACTTCATCACCACCAGCAAGTCGCCCGACTCAGCAGGGTAATTCATCTGGTACAGGTGGCAGTCAGCGCAAGAAAAGGTTGTATGCTCTTAATGCTCGCTAGTTCAAGAAGGTTCTCCTGATGTAGTTAATGGTACGTTACAAGTCTTTGACCTTGATGTTTATGCATTATTTGATCCTGGGGCTATTCTTTCCATTGTAACTCCTTACATGCACATCCAATTCACTGTTAGTCCAAAAACTCTCTCAAAACCTTTGTCAGTCTCTACTCTAGTCGGTGACCCAGTTATAGCTACATGGGTATATAGAAATTGCCCTGACACAGTCCCTCAGAAAGTCACTCAGCAGATCTTGTAATGGTAGAAATGGTACACTTTTATAGAATTATAGGCATGGATTGGTTACATTTCTATTTGCCTCAGTCAATTGTAGAACTAGGATTGTTCATTTTCAGTTTCCAAATGAACCAATACTGGAGTGGAAGGCTAGTTGCTTAGCACCTATAGGTCAATTCATTTCTTAACTTAAGGCTAGAAAGATGATCTCTAAGGGTTATTACTATCATCTAGTTCTGGTTAAGGATTGTAGATCTGAAACCCCAACTCTTGAATTAGTTCCAATAGTCTGTGAGTTTCCAAAAGTATTTCCAGAAGATCTTTCCGAAGTCCCTCCAGAAAGGGAAATAAACTTTGGAATTTATCTCCTGCAGATGCCCAATCTATTTCTATTTCTCCTTACATAATGGCTTCAACAGAGATTAAGGAATTGAAAGAAAAGTTGAAAGACCTTCTAGATAAGGGCTTTATTAGATGTAGTATTTCACCATGGGTTGCGCCAGTGTCGTTCGTAAAGAAAAAAGGTGGTTCTTACAGAATGTGCATTCATTATACACAGTTAACTAGGTCACAATTAAGAATAAGTATCCCATCACCAAGATTGATGACTTGTTTGGCCAACTTCAGGGTGCTAGCCATTTCTCAAAGATAGACCTCAGATTGGGTTATCATCAGCTTAGAGTCAGAGACAGTGATATTCTAAACACAACCTTCAGATTTCAATGTGGTCATTAAGAATTTGTACTTATGTCATTTTGACTAGTCAATGCTCCTGTAGCTTTCATGGATTTGATGAATAGAGTGTTCAAGCAGTACTTGGACTTGTTTGTTATCGTCTTTAATGATGATATCCTCGTTTACTCTAGGAATGTGGAAGAACATGCAAGTAATCTGAGAGTGTTCTGCAGACTCTCAAGGATCGCCAATTATTCTCTAAGTTTACCAAATGTGAGTGCTGGTTGCAATTTGTTGCTTTCCTTGGTTACATTGTATCTAGCAAGGGGATTCAAGTGGATTCGCTGAAGATCGAAGCAGTGAAATAATGTCCCAGACCTACCTCTGCTACAGATATCAGAAGTTTCTTAGGTCTAGCAGGTTATTATAGAAGGCTTGTGGAAGGATTCTCATCCATAGCCTCACCATTTACTATATTAGCTTACAAGATGGTCAATTTTCAATGGTAAGATGATTGTGAGAAAAGCTTTAAAGAATTGAAGACTAGATTAACTACAACTCCTATCTTGACTCTACCAAAGGGTTCAGATGGTTATGTGATCTTTGTGATGCATCAAGAGTTAGTCTAGGTCGTGTGTTGATGTAGCCAGATAAGTTTAAGAGTTATCCAACTCATAACCACAAGCTTGCAGCAGTAGTATTTACACTCAATATATGGAGACACTCATTGTATGGTGTTCATGTATATGTGTTTACTGATCATAAGAGCCTTCAGTATGTGTTCACCCAGAAAGAGTTAAATCTTCGCTAGAGGAGATAGATTGAGTTCCTTAAGGATTATGATATGAGTGTGCATTATCATCATGGTAAGGCAAATGTAATAGGAGATGCTCTTAGCAGATTATCTATGGGAAGTGTAGGCCATATTGATGAAGAAAGGAAAGATCTAGTAAATAACAGGCTTGCTCGCTTGCGAGTTCGACTTATCAGCATATCAGACAGTGGTATAACAATTCAGAATGGGGAAAAATCTTCGTTTGTAGTGGAAGTTAAGGAAAAGAAATACAGTGATCCAATCTTGATTGAACATAAGGGTGCAGTCCACAATCAAAGAGTGGAGGTTTTCTCCCAAGGGGGAGATGGTGTACTTCGCTACAAGGGTAAATTGTTTGTTCTTGATATGGGTGACTTGAGAAAGCATACATTGCAGAAGCCCATGACTCCAAATATTTTATTCATCCAGGTGCCACTAAGATGTACCGCGATCTACGAGAAGTCTATTAGTGAAATCACATGAAGAGCGACATAGGAAATTTTGTGAGTAAGTGCCCCAATTGCAAAAAAGTAAAGGCAGACCACCAAAAACCAGGAGGTATATCTTAAGAGATCGATATTCTTACTTTGAAGTGGGATTTGATCAATATGGATTTCGTCACAGGGTTACCTCGTACTCGCAGACAACATATCTCCATTTGGATGATAGTTGATAGGATGAATAGATCTTGTCGCTTTTTAGCGGTCAAAACTACTGATTTGGTAGACTATTCCAAGCCTTACATTACTGAAATTTTGAGATTACATGGGTTTCCTTTGTCTATCATATCAGATAGAGGTCCTCAGTTTACTTCTCATTTCTGGAAGTCATTTGAGAAGGGTCTTGGTACTTAAGTTAACCTTAGCATAGCATTTCCACAGACGAGTGGACAGACAAAACGTACCATTCACACGCTAGAGGATTTGTTGAGAGCTTGTGTGATTGATTTCAAGGGTATTTGGGATGATCACATTCCTCTGATTGAGTTCGCCGACAACAATAGCTAACATTCTAGCATTCACATGGCCCCTTATGAGGCTTTTATGGGCGTAGATGTAGATCTCCTATTGGTTGGTTTCAAGTAGGTGAAGTATCCTTTATGCTATGGAGAAAGTGCACCTGATTAGAAATAGACTTAAGACAACCAAAGTCGTCAGAAATCTTATGCAGATGTAAGGAGAAGGGAACTAGAGTTCTAACTTAATGATTGGGTTTTCTTGAAAGTGACACCTATGAAAGGGGTGATGAGATTTGGCAAGAAAGGGAAGATCAGTCCTATATAAGTAGGACATTACAAGATCTTGAAAAGGTTTGGCAAGGTGGCATATGAGTTAGAGTTGCCAGCAGAATTAGTAGCAGTGCATTCGTTCTTTGACATCTCATTCTTGAAGAACAACGTGGGTGATCCATCCTCTGTAGTGCCATTAGAGAATGTGGCGGTGAAAGATAGTCTATCTTATGAGGATGTACCAGTTGAGATTCTTGACCATCAGGTTATAAGGTTGAGAAATAAAGAAGTCATTTCAGTCAAGGTTTTTTGGAGGAGTTAGTCCGTAGAGAGAGATACTTGAGAAGCAGAAGCATTCATCAAAGCCAAGTATCCTCAGCTCTTTCCTTCCGATTCTACTGCAGCTTGAGGTAATAGTTCCTCTTTAGTTTTTCAGTCATTCATTCATGAATTAAGCCTTAGAATCATGTTCCCTCAGTTTGTACTTGCATTTTATGTGTAATTGAATGTTCTTTGAACTTAATCAAGTTAGAAACTCAGTCCTCATAATTTAGTAGTAAGGATTGCAGGTTTCCCTCTAATAGACCAAAATCAAATTTTTAGAAATATTTAAGTGCAATCGAGGATCACTATCGACGGACCATAGTCTGATATATGGCGCGTACTTTACATCCATCGATTGTGACTGAAACTCTCCCATGACGCAGCCCAGAAAAATTGACCAAGTGTCGATCCACGGAGAGACCTATGGTCAATATGTCAGACTACGGTCCATAGTCTGTGTCCGTCAATCAAGAACCCATTTACCGACTCTTTAATAAGAACGACGATTGACCAGTACAGTCTATAGATGGACCTACAAAACGTAGGTATGAACGTTGGTGTAAATTAGTAGACAGTTAGGGGGAAAATGCAGTTGGGTCAACTTCAATTGATCATAACTCATAGCACAAAATGAATTAGGTGTCCCATGACCTATGAAACGATAGATAATTGAATTAGCTTTCCGCAACCACCGAGTTTGGTCAAATCAAACCTCTGAGTAAAAAGTAATACCCATTTTAGTAAAAGTCTATCGAACAGACCCTACCTACGGACCAAAATGACGGACCGTCGATTGAACGATGGCCCTTCAGTCCAGGTCTTCGTTCGGTCCGACTACAATTAGCTCAGGGGTCTTTTGACTTTTCCTACTTCATTTAAACCCTAAAATACAACATTTTGACCCTAAATCATCAGACTAAAGTTTAAGCCTAGAAAAATAACTGAAACTTACCTAAATTAAAAATCATAAATCAAAACATAGAAAATTAGAACCAAAAAAGGAGAAAAAGGTCAAGAAACCTAGTTCAAGAATGCAGTACGGTTCCAGCAGTTGCAGCCCCAAAATCTAAATATTTTTCCATGAATTTTATCACTAGGCATGTGGGATTTCATTAGTGGGTTCTTTTCACCCATTGGGTCCCTAGTTTTCAGACAGATCTTGATTCACATATCATGATTAGACCTAGGTTTTCTAGAACTTCAATAGAACTTCATAAGTTTATTAGTTATATGTTCCAATCAGATTATCATATTATTACTCAGATTATTGCATGAATTTCAGAACCCTAGCTATGTATTTCTTTAATTCTTGAATTGCAAATGCTAGGTCAAATATTTCAGTTACTTCAGATATACCTGCCTCGATTATAACTGCATAACTAAAAGATTAATTGTTGCATTCTTAGTTTGTATGTTTAATTTAGAGCTATCCAGTATTTAGAGAAACTCAGTCATAATTAGTTAATTATAGAATTCATTTGGAGTAGCATAATACCGTGTTGGATTAGGGTTGAGTGTACCCAAATAGTCCCAGAACTACTAGCAAGGTAGGTTGTAAGGTCCCTCTGTGGGCATTAGTTTAGTGATCACGCCAGCATGCCTTTATACCTCTGGTAGGGTATATTGTGTCCTCTCTATGGGGCTTAAACATTGGAATCCACATATAACTCATGTGTTTTTATTATCGGTTATTAGTAGCTCCTACATATATGCAGATTCTAGTGCATTGACCATATTTACAGTTCAGTAATTATTCAGTCTCAGTTTGTTATAAATTTGGTCATTGCATCCAGTTAGTTCAGAATTCAATATATCATGTGCAGATAATTATACGTGCTTTTGGGCTTGTTCAGCTATGTTTTATTTCAGCTTTACTCTATCCTACATGCTCAGTACCTTTAAGTATTGACGCATACGTGTACTACATCTTCTCATGATGTAGGTTCCGATTCTCAGCATCCACATCGCGCTTAGGTCGATTTTCAATCTCCATTTCAGCAGATTCAGTGGTGGATTCCTCATTCTCCGAGGACAATACCCATGAGTTCATTTCAGTCTTGTAGTCATTTAGTTTCAGTTTTTGCTAGACTTAGATGGGGATTGTCCCAGCATTTCTAGTCACTTAGAGAATTATTTCTGACATAATTTTAGCTTAATATTGAGTTAATATTTCCTTTGTATTAAACTCATTGTTTTTCAATTATCTCTTTTATTGAATATGGATATTCCCCATATTTTCATTTTAAATTATGATTTAGCTTCCGCATTAAGTTTATTATCTTTAGTATGATCATGATCATGCTAGCAGAGTTAACATGGCATCACTAGTGCTCCTAGGTTCCGTGTTCGCGTTTCGGGGGTAGCTCGGGGTATGATACTAACCACCTCATTTTTTTTAGATTAAGCTCTTTCTGAGTAAACACATATTGAAAGCTCATGTGATCACTAAAAACATCAACATGAACACGATACAAATAATTAAACCACATCTTCAAATCAAATACTACAACAACCAACTCTAAGTTAGGGTTGGGTAGTTCTTCCCATTAGCTTTCAACTCTCTGGAGGAATAAGTTGAAACCTTACCATTCTGCATCAACATACAATCCATGCTGACCCTTACCATTCTGCATCAACAAACAATCCAAGCTGACCCTAGATGCATCACGATACACCACAAAACCTTGATTATGTAGTAAGTTTAAAATTGCGGCACTAGTCAGCCTCTTTTCAATTCATGAAAGCTTTTCTCACAAGTTTCACACCAATAAAATTTCACTGTCTTTTGAGTTAACTTGGTCAAAGGGGATGAAACAGATGAGAACCCCTCTACGAACTTCTATAAGCCAACCAAACCTAAGAAACTCCTAATATCAGTTGAAGATGTGGGTCTAGGCCAATTCTACACAGCCTCTATTTTTTGAGTATCGACTTCAATTCCCTCTCCAAACATAGTGTGGCCTAAGAATGCCACAATCATGACAAAACTCACAATTGGAGAACTTGGAATACAAATCTTTATTTTTAAAGTCGAGAGAACTATTTTGAGATTACTAGCATGATCATTTTCATTCCTTGAAAATGTTAGAATCTTATCAATGAAGATGATAACAAACATATCTAATAAGGTTTGAAAACTCTATTCATAAGGTCAATGAATAATGTAGGCACGTTGGTCAACCCAAAGGACATTAAAAGAAACTCCTAATGTCCATGACGAGTTCTTAATAGGTTTTTGGAATATCATCCTCTTAACTGATTTTATCCTGATCTAAGGTCTATCTTATAAAAACAAATTACACTTTGAAGGTGATCATAAATATGTTAATCCTTGGGAGAATATATTTGTTCTTGATTGTAACCTTGTTCAACTTGCGGTAATCTATACACATCCTAAGGGAATCTTCATTCTGTCTCACATATAAGACTAGAGCTCTACAAGTTGAGACATTTGGTGGAATATAACCCTTATCAAGGACATCTTTCAATGGATGCTTATGATTTTTCAACTCTGCTAGTGTCATTCTATATGGAGGAATAAATATGGGATGAGTATCTGGAAGCACATCTATGGCCAAAGTCTATCTCTGTGTCAAGAGTCACTCTAGTAGATCATCTGGAAAGACATCTCAAAACTCTTTAAATACTTGAACTAACTAGATAAGACCAAGTAATAGACACACCCCTTAAAAACTAACTTCCTCGCCTTAAGGTATGGCATGAAATGACTCTTAGGAAATATGGAACTACTTTTCAACTCTAAGACTGGCTCATTAGGATGGTTAAACTTGACAACTCGAGTTTTACATTCACCCGAGGAATAACATGCATGACACCAATCTATACAAAAAATGACATCAAAATATACCATGTTTAACTCAATTGAATCATCCATTTTACTCTTGTGATTTACGGAAATAGGAAAATCACGATAGGCTCACTGTACTAGAATAGACTCACAAATAGGTGTAGAAACAATGACTGGTTCACTAAGTTGCTCAGGAATAACATCAAAATTCATAGCAACATAAGGAATTACAATAAATAAGATCTAGAAAAGCATAACTACTAAATTCAATGACTTAGATAAAATTAGTGACATTATCTAGGAAATTTTCTTGGTCTTGGCAACTATTGATGGAATATAAGTAGTTTCTTCGTCCTACAGTACCGAAAATATCCCCTATAAGTGCAGCTATGTCTTGTGTAGAAACTAAAGAAGGTTGGGATATATTAACCCCCCCCCCCCCCCATTAATATTACCATGCTTGTTCTTTTGACACTCTCGCATGAAGTGCCCATTCTGACAACACTTGAAGAAACCAATGGATCCATCACAACACATCCCTTAGTGGATCGGCTCCTACCAAACTTATCATATGTAGAAGTCTTACTACCCTCTTGTGACTTACTGCCTCGCGAATGCGCAGGTCAAGCTTTGAAAATCTGAAAATTTTGACTATTCTACTCACCTTTGTTTCTTGGGTCAGGTGCACTAGAAGATAATGGAAAAGGTTCATTCTGCTTATGTTAGAAAGAAGACATGTTCGCATTATTCTTTTGCTGCCCGGATTCATACCCTTATGTCTTAGATCTCTTATTCTTAATCTTATCCATATCCCTCAACTTGTGCTCCTCAATTTTTTAAACATGGATCATCTGCCTTGCTATGCCAATGTAACCTATTAGCATGGTTGTCTTACTTTGCTTATTTAACAGATGAGGAAATCCAACAAAGAATAAACTCATCTTTCTCCTCATTCCAGCAGGCACCTCTTTGTTTCTCTCACCTCATGAAGAAAGAGACACCTCGTTAAGGCTCTCTCGACCATAGGCCAACTCGCAATCGGTTATGCGTAAGCATGAGTTAGAAAGAAACTATAAAGAAATAAACTCTATCACATGAAATTAGTATAAAAGAAGTGAAGAAATTTCCTAAAAATTGTAGCATCATAATTATAGATGTGGTGCGCTTCACATAGATAAATAGGACTCTACAAACGTGGCTTCATAGAATTCGAGGACTCTCGAAGTTTATGCTCTGAACAAAGTTTGTCACACCCCGAACCTACAACTCTATGCTCTGATCCAAAATCAAAATTGCATTCAAAAACCATGTGCTCGAAACTCTATGGTCTAGGTCTAGAGAAACTGTTTTAGCACAGCGTGAATTAGCATTCCTCGTGTAAGATGTACGAGGAGGCATGATCTGAAGTGAATAACAACGAGTTTGATATAAGAAGTTGGATCATACCTCACGCACAATAATAGTAGTTAGAAAGTGATGTTTTCCCAAAACACTTTGTAATCTCCCTTTCATCAGGTGTGGTGCACTTCTCACCCACGAAAAGACTTTACTTAGTGAAGCTTTTCAGCCATCCTAAGACACTTAAACCTTAAGTTTGATACAAGGTTTGTCACATCTTGGAGATACCCTAGGGTTCAAACACGGGACTTAAGATCACGAAGCTTACCTTGTTAGTAAATCATGAGCATACCTTGGACCTGAATCTTACCTTGCTAGTATATCATAAGCATAATAATTATCTAAAGTAAGAGATACTCTGCGGAAGCTAAATCATCATAAATAATGAAATGATGGGGAATACCCATAAACTATCTCTCTATATAAAAACTGAGAGTTTAAAATAAATGAAAAATCAAACTCAAGTGCTAGAGTTGAATCTAACTAATCTTAAAATGGCCTATAACTGAATAGAAGTATATGTACGTGCCATAACTAAATCTAGTAAAAACTAAAACAAAGACTAAAAGCAAAGGAAACATGTTTGTCATATCTCAGAGAATGAGGACGCACACTAAAAGCAAAGGAAACATGTTTGTCATATCTCACAGAATGAGGACGCACCAGTGATGCTGCTGATATGAAGATCAGGAACTGATCTATGCGTAATGTGAAAAATGAGAACCTAAACCTACATCACGAGAAGATGGGGCGCAAAGTATACATCAACATTTTAAATGTACTGAGTATGAAGGAAATAGTAAACTTGAATCATAACATAATTGTACAAAACATATAAATGGGAAATGATATAAGGTAAGCATAATGCTATACTGAAAATGATGAACATGAGCTAACTCAATGCAATGATAACATGTTGAGACTGAAATCTGACTATAACTGCTAACATGGTCAATGCAATAGAATCTGACTGAAAATGAGGTATTAATAACCGACATCAAAATAACATCAACTTAATGTGGAGTCAAATGTATACGCGTCATCAGGAGTACCCAATATACCCTAGAAGAGGTATAGAGGCAGCATTGGTGTGTTCACTAAATGATGCCCACATAGGGGACTTACAACCTATGGGGCACATAATTCTCGGATTTGAGGGTGACTGACCCTTTTCCACTCGGTATTAAGCTTCCTCAAATTGATTATGTAATTAAAAATTTATGACTGAATTTCTATAATACTGGATAAATCAAAATACTAACATGCTAACTTAAAATGCAATATGAATGACTAATAATGCAACATTTAAATTTGCAGCATGTTTATCTGAAATATAGGACCTTTAATGTGTAGTTTATGAAATAGAAGAACTACATAGCTAGGGTTCTGCATTCATGAAAGAATCTATGCAAAACCATACTAAATAATGAAAATCTTATTAGGAATATTAAAGTAACTTATTCTTTATGATCTGCTGAAATTCTACAAAACCTAGATCCAAATAATATTAAGGGAATCAAGAATTTGATTGAATTCTAGAGACCTAATGGATGAAAGGAAACCGCTAGCGAAATCCCATATATATAGTGACAAAAATCATGAAGAAATCTTTCAATTTTGGGATTGGAACTGATGAAAACTCACTGCATTCTTGAATTAGATCTTTATCAATTTTATCCTCTACTTTTCTCTATGTTTTGTTAACTTTTTGGCAAATAAGTGATTTGGGTATGTTCTAATTACTCTGTTAGGCTAAAATTTCCAATAACACTTAGTTTAGGGATTAAACGAGGTAATTTAGGGGTCAAACACATCCGGAACACACAAATTACCCCTGACTTATAATTTTTTGAAGCTACAAATGGGATTGATCGATGGTCAATTAACGGATCAATGATCCATACTGTCAATTCGTGATCAACTTTAGAGGATGGGTTCAGGGGTTCTCTACCTACAAATTAATATACAATCCATCTTGTCTATCTTTCAATCTATTTCAGAGACCATACACTGAGGGTCTCAACATAGAGAACTATCCACAATTCATAAATTGATCCATGATCCATCGTGTAAGTCCATCAATTGATTTAAAAGACCAGGTTATCAAGATCTCGACCTACAAATTGATCGATGGTCTGTGGACAGGTCCATGATATGGCTGGTCATGTGATGGTTTTATCTGATTTTGGATACATGGTGATGCACCCTACTAGTTAAAAGAACTAAAATCAGTGAATAAAAGAAAGAACAAGAAAAATTTGAATGCAGTTAAATTTTTATTTGACATATTTTTTGTGGATTAATAATATGGAAAATAGTATTCAAGCTCCTATTTAACTGTGAATCATTAAAGAGAAGGGATTACTTGTTCTACTATGAAAATTACTAAAAATAAAAATAAAAATTTGATCCTGTTTAATAGAGATTTAGAAAGTGTTTGGAACATAAATTTGATTGAATCTGGTTGTTTCATATCTTTTAAAAAAATATTATAAATGAAAAATGGAATTAAAACAAGTTACATACGAATTGTTGAAAATTTGGCTTTTTCTTTATAGTTTTTCCGTAAAACTATATCTTTCTAGAGCAATCTGGAAATTTGTTTTGCAGTTTTTGGATGTAAACTTATTTTTTTTATGATTTACTCGTTTTAAGCTTTTCTAAAATCATATATATATATATATATATATATATATATTTATATATAGGACCGCCTACGTGGCATCACCACAAACAAGAATTCTCTTTTAAATTTATTTATTTCCAAAACAAGCCTTCCCCTTTCAAGAAAAATTGTGACTTTTATGAGGAGTTGCGATTTAAATGAAGATATGTGACTTTTATTTAATGTTGTGACTTTTATGAAAAGTTGTGACTTTTATGAATAGTTACGACTTCTATGAAGAGTTGTGACTTTTATTAAAAGTTGCAACTTTTATGAAGAGTTGCAACTTCTATGAAGAGTTGCAACTTTTATATCAAAAGTTGTAACTTTTATGAAAAGTTGTGACTTTTATCAAGAGTTGCGACTTTAATGAAAATTGTGACTTTTATGAGAGGTTGTGACCTTTCCAAATGGTTGAAACTTTTCCAAAAAGTTGTGATCTTTTCGATAAGGCACAATAAATATTTCTTCACACTACCCTCTGTTATCTATAAATAGAGGGATTTGTTGCCAATATTATTTGAAGGTTTTTTGCATTGGATAGTTGAATTCAATTACATTGATTAACCTTCTTATGAAGTTTGTTTCATTCCTAAAAGTTTTCATCCTCCTATTTTATGGAGCTTAATCTTTACTATAAGTCGTAGTGATTCATGTAAGTATGACAACTCTTTTTGCTATTGTGGCGACATTTTTCTTTTAATTTTGTTAAAAGTTACATAGAAGATGATTGAAAATTGATCTTCTCTTTTGTCCCTTTCTACAGGTTTTCTTCGTATAAACAAAGAAAATTGATTTTGATTGCAATGTCACGTTACTACTCTTGCACCTTTCATTTCACAACTCATAACGTTGTTGAAATTTTTTGAATTTATTACATTGGTTTTTTAGTAAACAAAACTGTTATTTCTTCCACTATTGTAGTATTTTTTTTTGCTATAGAGGAATCGAATTGAAATATATTAATTACACTTCTAATGAACCTTTTTCATTTGTCATTTTCCATGAAATATAATCAATTATTGTAGGTCATATTACCAAATAATCATATGTAAGTTTAATAAAATGTCCAATTCCATGCGAAGCACGGGTAATTTACCTAGTACATAATAATAGAGAAACAGACTTAAAACGAGTACGATATGAATTTTTTAAGTTGGGCAAAAAGAAGTTCTTTTTAATTTTTTTGGACTAATATTAGAGTCCTATTCAAATTTTTTTTATGTGTCCTCTTTAGGATCTTATTAGTCTTGTGTACTCGTTTGTTTTAATATTCCTTAAACAGTTGTTTGCCTTTTTATGAGACTTTTGTAACATATGTTGTCAAATTAAATGGTTCAACCATATTTCTTTTGTTCCAATTTTAGAAGAGGCTGAAAAGGAACATGCTCAAATTACTCCAAGTGGGAGTTCTCAAAGTAGAGCAAAAGGACGAGGTCGAAAAGCAACTTGTCGTGAGATGTCTTTCTGAGGGCGAGAAATCATACATATTAGTGTACCAAAAGAGATACAAAGTAGGTTTAGGAATGAAAGGACCATTCGAAGAAAAGGGAAAAAGAACTAAGAGAGTTTGAGTCTTTGAGCATTCGAAGAAAAAGAGAAAAAGATCTAAGAGAGTTTAAGTCTTTGAAGATAGATCCCCTTGGTTGTTTAATATGATTCCTCCAGATCTTTATCAAAAAATTTTAAAAGCTTAATGAGAGTGAAATTCATGTTTCAATGAGAGAAGGATATGATGTTTCGCATCATTCCTTGCCAGAATACTGCAAGAATGAATTAAATCAAGATAGAATTGTAATTGGGGATAATGAAAAATCATGGAAAAACTATGTAAAAATAGGAGTTAAATGGGTAAAACTAACCCACGGTGTATCCACATACTCCCTTTTTATTTTTACCAAAATAATGTTTTTTTATTTTATCTTTTTTTTATTAAACATTGAAGTGAACATCTTTAATTGTGCTTTAATATGATTTTTTGAGTTTTATTCTCTTTTGTTTTGGATAAGTGAATGATTATCTTGTTGCACAATACTATATGGTGTTTAGTAGTTTGACATGCAAATCTGTGTGATTATGGTCTAAAATAAATTAGCGTACACATTAAGAAGTTCATTTCAAATATTGGTTATAAATTTAATTCGTAAATGATGAATGGATGCTTAAGTGTCTTTTCGATTTTACATTTAAATATGATATCTTGAAGAGAATTTATTTACTTGAATGTGTATGTCACATACATAGTTATTAAAATTCTTTCCTAGTTATATGCCAGTAATAGACATGGTATGCTAGAATATATCACATAGGGCAAGATTGAATAAAATATTTAGCAAAGGAAGGGCATTTAAGTTTTTTCACAAAAATTGAAATGTCAACCTATGAAAATTGCCTTGCTGCGTGTAAACCATTTGAGAGACTAAGAGAGTTGAATTCACACTTCAATTAATATTTGTGATCCAATGAATGTGAAGGCAAGTTTTGGTGCTTCATACTTCATTAAAGCACTTGAGTGCTTTAAAAGATATATGAATGAAGTTGAACCTCTGTACGAAATGTCGAATTCAGAAGATCAGATAATGATGTCAAATATACTTGATAATTCAATGATTCAAGAAATAATTCCTTGTCCAAGTGGGAGTATGACTCCCCAAACCTATAGAGGAATCAAAACTTCAAATCTCTAAGAGTACAAGAAAAGGTGTACCTAAGCAATTTTATGAAATTGACGATTATGATTTCTTGGTATGTCCTACGGAAGTTGAACACAATTATGTAATAGAGGCGTTATCAAGCCCAAAAAGGGATGAATGGTTAAAAACAATGAAAGAAGAATTAGAGCCTATAAAAATCAACAAAGTCTGAAATCTTGTTGACCATCCTAAGGAATGTTAAGCTATTGGGAATAAATAAATTCATAAAGTAACATAAATCAAATTTATCAATAGAAAGACATGTCTAAAGTTTCTTATTCTAGTATTGTTGGGAGTTCATGTATGCTATAATGTGTACTCGCCCAGACATTTGTTCTGCCGTGAGTCTAGTTAGCAGATATCAATCCTATATTACAAATGATCACTAAAAGCAGTAAAGAGAATATTCTGATATCTGAAGAGAACTGTAGATCATATACTATGTTATAGTAGATCTAATTTATTCATAAAAGTTTATACATATATTTATTGGACTGGTGATCGGGATGATAGAAAATCAACATCCGTTTTTGCTTTTATACTAAATGGTGGTACCATTTCATGGAAAAGTAAGAAGCAGATTTTTTTTCAACACTTTTAACCATGGAATATGAATTTGTGGCGTGTGTGTGCGTATTACAAAAAGTTATTTGGTCATAGAGATTCTTTGAACATTTTATTATTACAAAGAATTCTGAAGGTCCAATAATTCTACATTATGAGAGTCAAGCCACTATCATGTAAATAAAGCATCCTAAGTATCATAGAAGAACACCAATCTCATTGACATAAAGTATAACTTTGTGAGAGACATAGTGGAAAATGGAGAAATAACTTTAGAATATATTCATACACATGAAATGATAGTTGATTCTTTTTGGAAGGTTATCTCTAAAGACTTGTTTCGAAAACATGTTAAGGCTCTAGGTTTACGTAAACTATGATGATATTTTAGTATTATAAACTGACTTGATTATTAGTTATTCATTTTTATATAAAACTATTAAATTTATGTTCAAATATAGTATGCATGTTATAATATGTTAGAAATATTACGTGTCGAACAAGTCGCGATATCTGGAAATATACCTAACTCATCCTGAGCTAGGGCCATTTGAATTTAATGAAAAACTCACTTTTTCTAACTAGAGTAAATTTCCAAATTTCTGTTCTTTCAAAATATTCACTATTTCCAATTCTTAGGTTTTCCTAGTTATTTCAAATTGTGAGATGTTATTGTATCTCTCCCTTTGACACATGTATCCTCAAATGAGATTACTCTTATTACGCTAAGGGTGTAACATCAATTTCAAACATGCCATAAGAATTTGCAACAAAACATGCCACCCTGTAAATTAATAAATAATAAGAAAGGATTAGTACCTAAATTAGGAATTTCTCTGGATTCAAATAGAATTGAATAACTCTTCTTCATGTTATTCCACCAATAGACTTTTCTCAAGTCACAGTATATCTTGGTGGAACCCGGATGAATTGAATATCTGAGCTATGAGCTTCTTCAGTCTAAACCCAACATATAAAATGGTTTGACTTCTACCTGGACAAGTCCTATGTAAAGAAATTTATAATTTTTCCTATACACACACACACACACACACACACACACACACACACACACACACACACACACACACACATATATATATATATATATGTTATTATTATCATTTGCAAATAATTTAATAGACTCAATATTTTTGTCAATAGTAATGGTAGACTCAGAAGTCTTAATATTATAATGCCTAATAAAATAAAAGTGTCCTATTTTATAATCCTTTTTGAAGTGTTCTTTACGAATATTGCAGTTTTTTAGATCACTTAAAAAAATCAATTTTATTAGAGGTGATAGATATGTTAATACTATTTAAAGTATTTTTATACGTAGGTGAATTCATATTAATATAAGGGAGATCTAGAAGGGAGAGGAACACTATCCCTGGGCTTAATGCTTACTTTAAAGATTACTATCGGAATAATAAATTCTTTGTGTAGTAATTGTAGTTACCTTTTTCACTAAGCTTAATTGATTTATTCCTCTAGGCTTGGAAACAAGATCAACCTTTGGGTCCATTTCTACGACAAACACAGTCTGAGCTAGTCAAACAGAAAAGTATGGGCTTGCAAATGTCTAAAACGTTAATTATTTGGTTACCCCACTTTAGGGAATAAAACTAAGAACATAAGTCGAAGAATAACATCAACTACAAAACTTTGAACTTACCGCACCGATCGCAGCCTACGTTTCAATGAAAACATAGAAACTTAACCACTCTTATTCATGTGTAATGCCCCAAGCCTATACACTGGATGTTTGTTGCACACAATGAATATTGGTTACCTTGATCGGACCTTAGACCTGACTTACTTAACTGAAACTCATTCAATAATGTTAACAAAATACGTTAGCCAAAATGTAACTTAACTCTCAATAACAAAATTTCAACAATATAACAACTGAGAGACCAATGATAGTTGTTTGACTATGTATCTATGAATCCTTTTAAAATACTACGATGGATGTTGGGATAGACCCCACAATACCCTATTAAAGGAAAGACAAAAAAGCAATAATTGTATCCTCCATGATGAAAAGAGGCTCACCACTTACTCTTAGTTCTTAGTTGGATCGACGAGGTATTGTATGTTGCTGATCTTGGTTACCCATGTTTGCATCATAATACGATGTAGGCCAAATGGCGTCACTACAATGAATATATGAGTATGCGAGTTTGAATGCTAAAACAACTTATGTTTGAAAAAGGTAAGAAGGAACATGTGCATTGGCTCTACTCAACTCAATTATAATATGACTCAATAATATTGAGTCATTTAAATATAAAGAAATTATAAAAGAAATTGCAATATTAAGAAATGTTATTTGAAAATATGTTGCAAGTTCTAAATGTATACAAGGATACAATCAACTATAAGATGTATGTAAGAATATAAATAGATTGATGTATATATATATAAATACTTTAATCTTTTGTGGGAGTTTCTCTAACCGACAATCACTTACAAGATATAATGATGATACAACGGTCTACCTCACGCTTCCAGCACATTTTATACCCGGCAAAAGGTATAAGACCTAAATTGCCTAATGGATCCACTAGTCTATTATGAAAAATGGTCATCTAAAAAGTATGAACGTTTTATACCCATGGTCTCTACAAGGTTTATGGGGATGGGAGTTATGTAAACTCTCCCCCATATTCGTTCCCAATACTACGCCCAAAATACACTGACTCTTATTTTTTATAAAACATACTCATTCTATAGTTTGAGATTAGTTCTCAAGAATGCTTAGCGAAAAGGCTATTTTTGAAATCTTAGTTTCCCTGCTTGCTTCATTTACAAATCTATTCCTCTTTAATAGAAAAGTAGCCCGAAGGCTCAATTAAAATCTTAGTTTCCTTTCTTTTTTATTGTTAAAAACTTTTTAAAAGTTCTTTTGGAATACTTAGTTCCCATATACTGTTTTGACAAAATACTTCATCTTACTATGAACTAAACTCAAGATTGTGTCTTAAACGACACTTAAAATGTTTTTCAAAGACTTATGAAACTTGAAATGAACTTGTTCTGCTTATTTTTAGTCCTTACTCAAACTGATCTTTAAGTCTTAAAACAAGTTTAAAGTATTTGCAAAAGATTTCTTTAAAGGAGTTATGGATTTGTCTAAACTTGGTACTAACTTTTCCTTGAATTTGAAGTTATGGAATCAGGGTTGAAAATGATTATAATTAATTTAGAGTAGTTAGAATAATTAAGATGTGTTATAACACCTTAGAAGGGAATAATCTAATTGAACTACGAAAAGTGGGTAAATATCGCAGATTTTGGCGCGTC
Organism: Solanum arcanum; assembly: GCA_027789145.1. Taxonomy (NCBI): domain Eukaryota; kingdom Viridiplantae; phylum Streptophyta; class Magnoliopsida; order Solanales; family Solanaceae; genus Solanum; species Solanum arcanum. The sequence goes on from CM050937.1 coordinate 29,943,968, forward strand.
GTTGGCGCTTAGCGCAAGGCCTCAAGTTCAGAGGCCTCATTCTTGTGCATTGCAGGTGAACTGCCGAAGGCCCTCCCGAAGATGAGGCGCTCAGCGCCTGGCCTAGCCCGGGTGACACCCGACGAATTTCTCAACTCGTTTTAAAATGCTTCACTCCCTAAACCTCCATATTTCTTTTCCCTAATCCTTAGGATAATTACTACATTCGATGCCCATTGGATATATCTCCAAAAATAACACGAAATTTCAAATCAATTAAATATCACTTATTAAACCACTCAATCAACAAGTATTCAAAAATGTTCTTCAAGAACTTCATTATTATCATTCACAAATTCAATAATCATGGGATTGAAACAAGTTTGGTGTGTGGGTGAACTGTCCCAGCACTAAAAGATCTCACTTACCTTGATAGGGATCAGAACCAACGAAATCCACTGGAAATTCTTGACATTATTGGTGAATACTTGGACTTTCTCCCTTTCCTTCTTTTTTCCTCTCTTCTCCAAGCCCTAAGCCAAACGTTTAATTTTTCAATCTGAACTAAAACTTGTATTAAACCCAAATAAACCCCACAAAAAAAAGGAAATTAATTGGTTAAAAGACTAGTTTGCCCGTCATTAAATCCGGATTTAGACTTTTCTTACATCAACAGCCCAACAATTGATAGGCATATCTCTCTCGTATGATATCAAAAATGGGAAAACTAGGTGGAGTATGTCCAATGGCTTTCAAACCATATCAAGAACTCCCTCTAACTAATCCCGAGTTAGAAGTTATGGTTGTTTGAAAATGACCAAAACTCACTTTTTGAATCAATTTTCCATACTTTTCCTTTTCTTTCTAAAAATTAATATTTTTATCTTCCTATCTTATTCTTATTCATCTAAAACTTTGAGATGTTACAATATCTCCTCCTTAGGAAATTTTGTCCTCCAATGAGATTTCTTTCACTATGACGTGGATAGTAACATCAAGTTCAACACTCAACAAACAAAAGCAAGTAACCACATGCTTACTCATAGTTTATAAAGTACTAGGAAGACAATTTGTACCTTGATCTTCATTCTATCAAGATTCAAAGAGATGAGGATATCTCTTCTTCTTATCTTCTTCAGCTTCTCAAGTCGCTTCTTCAACAAATTGGTTCCTCAATAGGACCTTGAGTACTGCAACCTCTTTTTATATCATTTTGCGAAATTGGTGATTTAAAGTCTAAACTTCAATATATTCAAAGAATACATTCCATGAAAGATCGCCCATGCACTTCATCAATATAGAGATGTGAAACACTAGATGAATGTTGCCAAATCTTGTGGTAGCTCTAACTCGTAAGCTATATTGCTAATCCTTTTGGATATACAATAAGGTCAAATATACCGGGGGCTAAGTTTCCCATTTTTACCAAACCTCATCACACCCTTCATGGGTGAAACCTTCAAGTATACCCAATCATCGACTTCTAACTCCAATGGCCTTTTCCTAACATTCGTATAACTCTATCCCATTTTCAATCTCTCTTGAATAACCTTCAACTTATCCATGGATTGGTGAACATAATCTGGTTCTATAACCCCTAATTCCCCAACTTCAAATCACCTAATAGGAGATCTGATCTTTTACCATAAAGGGCTTCATATGAAGCCATGTGGATTTTGACGACCCGCAAGTACACCCTAGAAGAAAGGAGCACTTTTGAGTCCTAACAAGGCATACTTGACCCTTTGGATATCTTGTAGAAGCCTCTTAGCTATCATTCATTACATTAAATATTGAAAGTAGTGCGGAATTAAAACATTTCACAAGAAAAATAAGATGAAACTTCTTTTATAATATACTAAGAAATAAGTCTCATTTTCACAAGCAAAATTAAAGACACATCTTAAATATCTTAGGGACATGGCCCTGTACATTGAAAGAAATACATAGAAAGTCATTATATGTCTAAAAAAGGAGCTAAAGAAACATATATTACGTTATCGAATATATGATGACATACCAAGTCTTGAGAGCGTCAACTTCCCAAACATTGCTTTCTAGGAACCTTAACTTTCCTTCAACCTATACTTATAGTGTATATGTAGTATGGGGTTAGTACAAACATTGCACTAAGTATGACATTATCCAAAATCACACAAAAGAGGATATATTAGTTGAAACATAAATGTCATGATATTTTGATAAATTCTTCATGAATCAAGTTACGAGGCGTCATATAAGTCATCATGCATCATATAAAGTACCACTCTAATAAACCTCAACATATAGTCATGATGAAAATAAACCATTTATCACATGAACCTTTATTTATACAAAGTCATCCTACGACTCACCTAAGTACGACCTGAAAAGGCCGCCCGTACAACCTGTTCAATGCTTACCAAAGTGATCATGAAGGCTACCAATGATAAGCATAGTTTATTACAACTCAAGAAGTAAACATTCAATACTAAAGACACTAGAGGAAACACACACATATTTAGAACTTCACATAGAGAACCATCCTCCAAGACAACCCCAAAGTTACACTTAGTGCAATGCAAAAGTAGCATCCCATACTACTACTTTCACCCAGTGACCCTTAGGAATTCCTTTAGAATAGGCACGTCACATTTATCTTATACATAACTTCATTATACAAGACATAACATAAACATGCTTTCTTTAACATTAGACACAAATTCACATTACTTCATAAACATCATATTCATACAACTTCATTTAAAAACACACAAAGACTCCCTCTAAATGTCTACTTGTGTGATGATATCCCATACAACACCCTACCCTAAGTAGTTAACCCTTAAGAAGAATTAGTTCATTTGAATTCATTTGTGAGGTATAACCTTAACAGACATAGACCATGAGAGCTAGACATGAAATCTCGATAATAACCCTTACAGAATAGGGATCTCTACTTGCCTAAGGTAGGGTCATACTCTTTAGACTTTACATGGATTTTCCAACAGCTAGACCTATGCGGGTGCATAATGAACGGATAAGGAAATCGTTTCTATGTAACTCATTCTCTACTAACGAGGATCACTCATCTAAGAAGCTACATTGGATACAACATCTCTACTCATGAAGCGTACCCACCCCTTCCTCAAATCCTCTCGATGCTAAGCATAACTTCCTCACAAAGTCTCAAACATTTATTGACCATAGGTAAAGGGATAACTATTTAGCACCACATCTCGACTAAAGAAGAGTACTTATCCTTAGAGGTTACTTTTGAATGCCACATCTCAACTCACGAAGTGTATCACACCTCCAACCTAACTTAGAAAGCTCTTGGGAAAAGTGAGGTTGCTACTAACAACTTCATCTCAAATCACAAGTAGTGTTCACCCCAAAATTCCCCTTTTCATGCTCTAAGAATAGTAGGGATGGTTCTATATACTTTATCTCTACTCACGAAGAGTGTCTACCATATAATCCCCCATTTACATTCATTAGAGCATTTTTGATAAAAGATTCAATAGACTGTTATTCATACGTTTACATCAACTTCATTCATTCATTTATTCTCGGTGTGTTTGTGGGAGAGTACACGTGAGAACACGTTTCACATAACCCCTATAATGCATAACATTATTTCAAATCATGGTCACCTGGCATTCATCATAATCACAGATTATCATAATTCACATATACATATACTTCATTTAGACATAACAACTTCAAGATACATATTTAATCTTCCTAAAACATATCATGAATATACATTATACTCATCACCTTACTTTATATACTATGCCTTCAAGGCCGTAATCACTATACACATAGTTAGACATATTAATATACTTCAAATAAACACCACCACCAAAGGTGGATCATACCACTCAAGATCTCTTCAATAAAACCAACAAAGATAGAAAATCTTACCCTTTATCAAAAAATTATCCCCATGGCTCCCAAAATACCCCTACACTAATTGGACCCTTTCCCAAAGTTTAATTTGACTTAAAAACGACGCGATCAAATTTTGGCAATCGCTGTGCGTCACGGAAACATTTCCTTATTTTTCCACTCAATATTTTTGAGGAAGAGAGGCTAGTGTCAATCATGCGACACACAGGCATGTTGATTGTGTGGCGCGCGATGCGAGATTGCCTCCATTTTTTGGTGCTGCAAGCTGCCATTGACAGCTTCCTTGTCCAACATTTGGGTTCTTCTCGGGGTCCCTTAGGGTTGTCCTCGGACAGTCATACTAAATAATTTTGACTGTTGCTATGTACATATAGGTTTTAGGGTTATCCCCACTTGTTTTATACTCCAAAAAACACCTAAAAACATGCTCAACAAACAAGGACTCACTAGCACACACACAAGTCTAGTTTTCGAACTTCTTGATCGTCCCTTGACGTTTGACTTCCAAGCTTACCATACTGACCTCAAACACAAAAATGCACTATTTAATACATTCTTAATTCCTGAAACACATGTGAAGATCTAGTGTAACCTATTTCATATTTTAGGGTCGTTACATGAAGGGTAGAATGATAGTTGTTGTTGTAAGCGAACTCAATGAGAGGTAAGCGATCATCCAAATTCTCTCTGAAATCAATATGGCAAGAAATCATCATATCTTCTAAGGTATGGATAGTATGCTATGCTTTCCCATCCTTCTGAGGATGAAAAGAAGTGATCAAGTTCACCTTTGACCCCAAACCTTTCTGGAAAGATTTCCTGAATTTTGTACTAAATTCTGCACCTCAATCTAAAATGATCGAAATTGGGACTTCCTGAAATCTCATCACTTCCTTAATATCTCGCATTGCATAACCTTCTGTCGAATGAGTGGTCTTTACTGGCAAAAAGTGAGTTGATTTTGTCTTTCTATTGAGAATCACCCAAAATTGAGTCATGTTGCATGTGACACATTGGTAACCATAGGTACAAACAGTCTACTTTGATCCTTCAGCACATAATCTCCCCCTTGTTTGAAAGCTAATACTTTTTGCTTATGAACATCTGCCTTCAAATAAAATGGATTCTTGGTCTTGCTTCTCTTTCACATCTTACACTACTAACGCCTTATCCCTATTTGTCACCAATATTCCTCCTTATGTAGAATTCATGAGTTGGACTGTTAGGTGTGTAAGTCTATGCACTTCTTTTGCATGTTCCTTTTTCTCATCCTCAAGATGGGATGTGATACCCATAGATAACAAACTTAAGGCATTAACAACAACATTAACCTTACCTGTGTGGTGAAAATTTCAGATGTTATAATCTTTGAGTAGTTATCACCACCTCATTTGTTTGATATTAAGTTCTCTCTGAGTAAATACATATTGTAAGATCTTCTGATCAGTGAGGATATCCACATGAACACCATAGAAATAGTAATGTGATATCTAGAAGACAAATACTGTAGCAAACAACTCATAACTCATGGTTTGGATAATTCTTCTCATGCCTTCAGTTTCTGTAGACATTAGTTATAACCTTGCCATTCTACATTAATACGCAACCAAAATAAACTCTAGATGCATCACAGTACTCCACAAAACCTTGAGTACCTTCTAGTAAGGTCAAGACTAGGGAAGTAGTCAACAACTTCTTCAACTATTAAAAGTTTTTCTCACAGGTTTTACACCATTAAAACTTAATTCATTTCTAAGTTAACTTGGTCAAAGGAGATGAGATCCATACAAAACCCTGAACTAAACTTCTATAGAAGCAAGACAAACCCAAACAAATCCTTATATAAGTTGGAGACGTGATTCTAGGCCAATTATGAACTTTTTCTGTCTTTTGTGTATCAACTGTAATCCCTTTACCTCAAACTATGTGGCACAAGAATGTCACACATTTATGCCAAAACTCATATTTTGATAACATAGCATGTAACTCCTTATCTTTCAAAGTATGAAGAACTATTTTTAGGTGACTAGCATGATCTTCTTCATTCTTTGAATAGAATAGTATGTTATCAATGAAAACGATAATAAACATATCAAAATAAGGTTTGAAGACTCTATTCATAAGATCTATGAATGTTAAAGGCGCGTTGGTCAACCCAAACGACATGGCCAAAAATTCGTAATGCCCATATCTAGTTCAAAAGTTGTCTTTGGAATGTCACATTCTAGCCTGATCTGAGGTCAATCTTAGAAAACAAAAAGCACCATGAAGTTGATAGAAAAGATCTTATATCCTTTGAGGATGATACTTATTATTGATGGTTATCTTGCTCAATTGACGTTAATATATACACATCCTATGGGAACAATACTTCTTTCTTACAAACAAGACTTAAGCGCCCAAGGTAAGACACTTTTTCAAATGAAACCCTTATGTTAAAAATCTTTCAACTCTCTCAATGATGTTAGTGCCATTATTTATGGGGGAATTGAGATAGGAAGATTATCTGGAAGAAGCTATAAATCGAAGTCTCTCTCTTCTAAGGGAATTCGAGAAGATCATCTGGAAAGAGTTTTGGAAACTCTTTCACTACTAAAATTGACTTAATGAGAGGTATCTTAACACTAGAGTCATTAACTTCGACTAAGTTATAGGCTCACCCTTAAGAAACTAACATTCTCGCATAAACATAGAAAATAAATCAACCTTTAGGCACTGCTGAACTATTTTTCCACTCTATGATTGGCTCTTTCGAAATTGACACTTAATTACTTGAGTTCTACAATTAACTAAGGCATAACGGGCATGAAGTCATTCCAAACCATAAATGACATCGAAATCTACCATGTCTAACTCAAGTGAATTGGTTGTGGTACTCTTGTGATTGACGAAAATGGGATAATCATGATAGACTCTATCTGCTAGAATGGATTAAACCAAAAAGTGTGAAGACATTGAATGGTTCACTTAGTTACTTAGGAATAATATCAAGGGTCATAGCAACATATGGAGTTACAAAATATAAACATGCTCCTCAGTCTAGCAATGCATAAAAAGTAAAGCCAAAGACTTGAATCGTACATGTGACAATATCTTGCAAGTTCTCATACTCTTGGAGATTATTGAGGGCATAGAAGTGGTTTGTTCCTCCACTAGTACCGGAAGTAGATCCCCTAGGTGCGGATCTGTGTAGTGGATAAAATGATGAAGACTGGAATCTATTTCCCCTATTACAACTCCGTTGCTTGTTCTTTGGACACTCTCTGATAAAATACTTTGTCTGACCATACTTAAATAAACCATTTGAGCCCTCGTGACAAATACAGGATTGGTTTCTACCACACTTAGCAGTGGGAGAAAGCTTACTTCCCCTTTGCGCCACACTTCACTATGATCAGGAAGATTTAACTCTTAAATTATGAATGTAGGACTCACCCTTGTTCTTAGGTGAACGTGTACTAGCAGATTATGGGGAAGGACCCTTATGTTTTTGTTGGAAAGATAACCGGTTGACACAACTCATCTTCTTCCCTGACTCATTCCCTATCTTAGCTCTCTCGTTTCTATACCTTTCTCTATATCTCAGCTTCTCCTCTTCAACATGCAGAACATAACCATCAACCTAGATATGTACATATTGCTTATCAGCATTGTATCTCTGCCATCTTTTCTTGAAACACAACCCAAGCCATTAACAAACAAGCTAATCCTGCTCCTCAAGTCCATTACAATTATAGGAGCATAGCGAAATAGATGGGTAAACTTCAACCCATACTCATGCACACTCAAACAGTACTACTTCAAGGTAAGGAACTCTCGTACCTTATAGCTTCTTTCGATTCTCATGGAAAGTTAATCCTTAAGAAATCCTCTTCAAAATAGGCCCAACTCAGATGTGGTTAATCCTCCTCTGTATCCTCCTTCAACTGCTCGAAAAAAGTCCTAGCCATATTTTGAGTTTATATGCATCAAGCTTAGCTCGTTCAAATCAGCAACATGCATCACATCAACAACCTTATTCAGCTCCTCGAAAAAATTCTCTAGATCCTCAATAGTGATGAAACTCGTGAAACTTGGAGGATTCATACTTAAAAACTCAAGATTCCTTGAAGTTTCAGCCTCTTCTAGTCGATGTCCTATCTGCTTTCTAACTGGATTGGTCACAACTTGACTTAGCATCATTATTTCCTCTCTAAACTAGCATTAGAAACTTTTGTTTGTGGTTGCACTTCAGAACATTGGGCAATTCTGTTTCCTCTATATTCCTCCTAGTTGGATGGACTCTTGCTTCTCTTTGTTGAAGCATGGTTATCTAAAAAAAGGTCAAAGAACGAGTTAGAGAGAAACTTGTAGAGATGAACTCTAACGCACCAAAGGACTATGAAAGAAGTGAATCTCCTAACTATAAATGTGGTGCTCTTTGCACCGATAACTAGGAATCTGCAGAGACAAATTCATAAACTCCCTATGACTCTTTAACCTTGATCTGGTACGAAGTTTTTCATGCCCAGATTCTACACCTTCGATGTGGCTCGCACCCAATGACCATTGTTGGCCTTGAGCGGACTCTTGGTATGGCTTGCTTAACTCAATGAAATAAATACTTTATGTTATCTTAAGTAAATAAGTTGGCCAAAATGGCACTAAAGTCTCAATAACAAAATGTCTCCAATACAAGGAATAAGGGATGCAATACTAACTCTCTAACTGTCTATCTATGAAGCCTTCTAAAATAGATTGATGTTGGCACAGACCCCATAACACCCTATAAAAAGAAAGATTGAAAAGCAATAAATGTGTCCTCTATAGTGAAAGGAGGCTCACTATAACTCTGAGTACTCAAATGGATTGATGACGCATTATATGATCCTTATCCTAGTTCTCTACGTCTTTATCATGACAAGATGCAGGAAAACTGACATCAGTACGTTGAATGTACGAGTATGCGAGTTGGAATGCTAAAACAACTTAAGTTTGAAATGAGTAAGAAAGAACACTTTCCTTAGCTCTACTAAACTCATGGATAATATAACTCAATAATACTGACTAATTTCATTGTAAAGCATTTTCAAAAGCAAGTGCAATATAAAGAACAGTTGTTTAAAAATACTTTGTAAGTTTTTAACATATACAAGGATACAAATAACTCTGAGATGTATGTAAGAATACAAATAAACTCATGTATATAAATACATTTAACATTCGAGGGAGTTTGTCGAGTTACAATCGTCACTTAAGAATTACATCAGTGATGATACAGTGATCTACCTCATTGTAACGCCCAGGGAGCACCCGCTAAATTGTACAGACATACTCGACCTCGAAGAAGTCACATATAAGTGTTTTACCATAATCGTCATAGCATAATTACTAGAAATAATTCAGAAAAATTTAAAACTTTATAGAGAGAAGTGTACTTAGTCTTCTCACATACTATACATGGAGTTTACATAGACTCTTTTATCAGCAATATAAGTGATTTGTGTTCATACTCTATCATTGTTTGACAACACCGTCTATTTATAGGAATTCAACAAAAGTTTGCAAATAGGGTCCTTATCTCTTTAGACACAATAGTCTTTAGAACAAATGTATATTTTTCCCATAGTTCAATACTATAAGGACTTCAACACAACATGACTTTAGTACCTCATCAGGGTCCACTTGTGCAATGTGGAGTTAGCATCCCATACATGAAACTCTACCAAGCATTCCCATAGAATCCACCTTGGTCACACATATTACGTCTTTACATTCATTATGTAGACATCCTATCATAATCATAAGGAACTACCTAAAAGAACCTTCCAATCATACAAGTTCAATGCAAAAGTGAAGTCCCATACCCTTTTTCTACTTAGTAAACTCATTAGGAGTTATAGACTAGTTTATACTTCTTCATTTTTTCATTACTTTATTACCTTAGGAAAGAGCAACCATAACAGACATAGACCATGAGAGATTCCATGGAATCCGGTTTTATGAAGTCCCACACAAAAAAAAGGATGTTCCACTTGCCAAGTTGAAACCTAGAAATTAGCTATTTTGTGAATCCACTAGTTATGTCCTACTGGGGCACGTACTTAAGGGGTAGTGAGATGGCTTCTATAAACCCAGCCTATTGCATTACAGGGAAGGCTTCCATCTCATAATAGGATGATATGACCTATTGCATTAAAGGGAAGGTCTTTTCCTCATTGTACAGTTCCACTCGGTGCCTAGTATACTTCCAAAATTACTACCACATTTTTATCTTAATTGAATCTACATGTGTGAATATTAATTCATATCCAATACAATTCAACATAAAGCTCTTAGATTCGTTAACTGAGAATGCACTTTCACCCTAGAATCATTATACATATGTGAGTAGTACCATAACAACCTTTATTATAGTACTTTCATGAGAACTATGCTTTCAATCAACAAAAGAGACCAATATCATTATGCAAGGTTTATACTACACAATAGAAAAGGTTCAAGAGAATGTAAACCTATCATAATTACCTTTCTTTCCTCCTTACACTAGCCATACACCTTGCATGCAAATTCAAAATCTATGCACAGTATCATTCATCATATTTACAACCCTAGAATTTACTCTTTTTTCACGTTTAGGAATCAAGTATCATGATTATTCCCATATAAATCACAATAGACAAGAAAACAAGATTATATGGCTGGATAATCATGAATTTCAGTACATCATATTCATCTTTACTCAAATTATCAAATAACATTCATGAAATTACGTCATAGGGTGCACATGGGTTCTTGGGAGGTTTTCACTATAGAAATCACCAATTAATCCCAATATAGTCACAGTACAATGCATATAACATATGGAAAACAATTTTGGTTTAAACCCATGGCTAGATCACAAATTCTAGTTTTTGGTCATAAAATAGAATTTGAAGTTAGAATTTCGAAGGGCTTCATGAGAGAAACTGATCAATTAATCAACATCCCCATACATTATTTGACTATTTCCCACAAATATGGAGTGAATGTTTGGAGGATTTGGTCTTCTTCTTCAATCTTCAACTCTTTTTCAATGGAGGTTAAGTAGCGAGAGAATTTAGAGAGATGTGAGAGAGATTTGGGGGAATTGATTTGAATTGGAAAAAATTACTTGAAATTGATCTAAAACAAATATATAGTCTTCCCCTAAATTACCCAAAAGACACATCACTTAAATGTGGTCTTTTTGAAAAGTTAAATTGACTTAAGTACGACTCGAACGAATTTGGGAAGTGGTTGCGCATCGAGGGGCGATTTCATATTTTTTATTCAAAAATACAGGTTGAATAAGTGGAACACGTGGAGGCCCTGCATCTCAAGTCAATTTTTCTTAACAGGCGTGGGCTATGCGACGCATGGCAGCCTCCGATTCTTGGCTGTACGCAGGCCGCTTTGTCATCTTGCTTGCCAAAGCTCGAGTCCTCCTCAAAGACCCTTTGGGTTGTCCTTGGGTAGTCGTTACTGGATGCTTGAACTCTATATACTATATTTTACCTAATTAATGTATTTTTACAAGATTAGACTCCTTATGACACTCCCAAACCTTCACCAAACTTAGGGACGTCTACTAGGAATTTCAGTAGTTTCTGGACGTCAAGGACTTTCTTTAAGACTAACGCTCTAATTATTCTGAATAAACTTTATTAGTTTAGAATAGGTCTGGAAACATCATTTTAATCATCATTAGGTAGGTGAGGTCATAGTCTAGGTTATGAGACTTTCGACGTGTTACACTCATGCTGCCAGAGCATCCGATACACGGCCAAAAGTATAAGACATGAACTGCCTAACGGATTCACGAGTATACTATGAATGGGCTCATTAAAAAACTATGAATGGGCTCACTAAAAAACTATGAACCTTTTCTACCCATTGTGTCTACATTGTTTATGGGGGCTAGGAGTTGTCTAAACTCTCCCCCATATCGTTTCTCAATACTACTCCCAAAATATACTAGCTTTTATGTTTTTAAAATATACTAATAATGTGGTTTGAGATTAGTGCTCAAAAATACTAAACTCAAGGCTATCTTGGAAATCTTTGATATCTACTTGATTCATATAGAAATTTATTCATCTTTAACTAAAAACTAGCCCGAAGGCTCTTTTGAAATCTAAGATTCCCCTCTTTTTAAATGTGAAAAACGTTATTTAAGTTCTTTTGGGAATAATAAGTTCCCACATATTTTTTTGAAGAAATACGTAACTTTATTCTAAATTGAACTCAAGCTTATCTCTTAAACAACACTTGAAACATTTTTGAAAGACTTATGAAACATGAAATGAACTTCCTCTGTTGATCATTAGTCCTTAATCAAACTCATCTTTAAGTCTTAAAATAGGTTTAAAGTATTTTCAATGGACTTCATGAAAAGACTTTAGGACTTCGCTAAACTTAGCTCTAATTTTTCGTCGAATTTGAAGTTACGGATTCAAGATTGTAAATTCATGTCGTTGGATGATGTGTATATGACTTCAAGTCATTTAGAGTAGTTATAATCATTAGGAAGTGTTAAAACACCATAGAAGAGTTTAATCGGACTGAACTATGAAAACTAGGTGGAAATCAACGATTTGGGTGTGTCCAGGGTGCGCAACGCCAACTTCAAGTTCAGAGGCCTCATTCTGGTGCACTGCAGGCGCTTTTCCTCAGGCCCTCTGGCACAAATGGAGTGCACCGCGCATGGCCTTGCCTAGGTGATGCCTAACGAATTTCTCAACTTGTTTTTCAATGCTAAACCCCCTAAACTTCCACAATTATTTTCCCAAAACCTTAGGATCATTAGTAACTTCAAAACCTACTGGATTTAACTCTAAAAACAACCCGGAATTTTGAATCAATTTAACATCATGCATTCAAGCACTCAATCAACAAGGATTCAATAATGTTCTTCAAGAACTTCACCATTCTCATTCAAAAATTTGAAAATCATGGTATTGAAACAAGCTTGGTCTATGGGTGAACTGTCCAAACACTAAAAGATCAAACATACCTTGATAGGGATCACCCCAATGAAATTCACTTGAAATTCTTGATGTTCTTGGTGTATCCTTTGCTTCTCTCCCCTTCCTTGTTCTTTTCTCTCTTCTCAAAGCCCTAAGCGTAAAATTTAATGTTTTAATCTTATTAAAAACTAATTTTCACCCCAAATAAACCCCTAAAAAATGAGGAAATTAATTTATGAAATGACTAGTTTGCCCTTTATTAAATTTGAATTTCGACTTTTCTTACATTAACAGCCGAAATTTTTATAGACATAGCCCCAGCATACGATATCTAATTTGCACAAACTTGGAAAATTTGCAAAGATATCTCAAAGGTATTTCTAACAATATCATGAACTAACTCTAAATCATCTTGAGCTAAAAGTTATGACCATTTGAAAATGAACAAAACTCACTTTCTTAACATAGTCAATTTTCCTGATTTTTCCTTTTCTTCCAATAATGAATAGTTTGAGTTCTTAGATTATTTTTAGTCATTTCAAATTGTGATATGTTACATCATATCCTTCCCTGCGAACTTGGCTCTGATACTAATGGAGGGAATGGGTATGAGCAGGAACGACTATGTTCATACACTGTACTTTGGCGGAAAACGTCGAAACATAGGTTGTCATTTGTGTGATAAGATCAGTTTTTGGTATTTGATGTTCTTCTTCCAATTGTGTTCTTAGTTTTAATCCTTAAAGTGGGGTAACTGGATAATTTCAGATTTAGACGTTGGCAAACTCGTACTTTTCCGTTGGATTAACTCAGGTTGTGTGTGTCATAGAACTAGACCCGGTGGGTGTTTCCGTCTCCAAGCCTAGAGCAATAAAATCAAATAAGGTTAGTGAAAAAGGTAAATACAATTACTATACAAAGAGTTTATTATTCAGATAGTAACCTTTAAATTAATCTACTTGAATTCCTTTCGAAACTTGTATTCAGATTTATTCAAACCTCTCTTCTGATTTTATTTTTTATGTATTGAATAATATATATCATTATCCACTTTAATTGTAACACAAATATTTGGATCAATCACTTTTAAGAAAGTGGTTTTTTCGAACCAAGTAGAAGGATCTCATGTTACAATATCCATTACTAAATATATCAGTCACGTTTAAATTCGGGAATAAATGTTGATTCAACATTACATAATTAAATAATCTTATTATTTCAACACTTGATGATGATTTACCAAATAATTAAACTTTTCAATTGCTAAATTTACAAGCTATTAAAATATCAATTAGTAATTTAATAATTTTCCAACAAATATTATAGTTACTATGTATCCAACTCAACATTAAGATATAATATTACCAGCAAAATTAATATGTTCATAAGATTTACAAATTGATTAATGATCGATTGTTATATTAGAAACTATTTTAATTCATTTATTAATATACAAACTATAATCTATATTCGTCGGTAATATTTTCCAACTGATTGAATACTGTTGGCATGTTTGCCATCAAATTACATTAAGTGACTAATTTACCAACAAATTTATATTTGGTTGGTAAATATAACAAAAAAATCTTGTTGTTGGTACATGGTTGGTTAGTAATTCAGGTAATCTTTTAATAAATTATAGAATCATTTTTTGTCATCTTTACCAACCGATATATACGTCATTGGTAATATTACCAACGAAAGGTGTGTGTTAGTCATATTTTAGTTGAAAATCCATTGGTAGGAAATTGTTAAATTTCGTGCCACTTTCTCACGTCGTATTAACCAATTATAATGCTCAGTAAGTAAATTTTTTGTTGGTAATCTATTCCAATTTATTTTTTTATGTTTTAAAATATGTTTTGGTTAGAAATATGTTGGTAATTTGTTAGTAAAATATGTTGGAAATTTGAGGATTTTTTGTAGTGTGTCTTCTCGAAAAGTTAATATTTTTATATGATATACACATTCACATTTTCAATGTCACAGTAGACAAAATATTGCTTATTTACTCTCACACTAAATTATAATTTCATGTATTTGGAAAAAGAAAAAAGAATCGAAAATATGAGAGGCCAAGAAATTATAGGAATTTTTCAAACTTTTAATAGACATATAAAATTTTAGTGAAACATAAATATGACTCATTGCTTGAAGTTTTTTGATTCCTTTGTTTGCATAGAAAAAAATGTTTAGTACCGACATTTCATTGTTTGATTATTTCAAATTGTTGAACCCTTAAAGGCAGTAAAAAAATTACACTCTTTGTAGAAAAATTATAATGTAGATAGATAATATCTATATTATATGTTAAATTTTTTATAATTTTTTTCATGTACTTACTTCTTTATATTCTAATTTTAAATCATGTATTATGTTTCCGATAATCTTTTTAAGATCAATCATACAAGAATATGCACATATACGATGTTTTTTTATCTTCAATTTGGAAGCACAAGATATATATGATAATAACCCATACTAATAATTATTGTGTATTTTTGTATTTCTTAGTCTAAATTACTATACATTCGTGCAGTTCTTATTTTATTTTTTACTGAATGATAAAGATGTTTCTCGGAATAATAAAAAATAGCATGCTTTTGTATCTCTAATTTGTTAGAACACCATATATTTGATTATAAAAAAAAAAAAAAAAACATACCACCATTATAGAAATTTTTTCCCCATTTTTTAGAGTAAAATACTCATGCTTTTATTGTATTTTTACAAAATAATAAAGATAATTAATTAAACAAAAAAATATTTATGTATTGTATCTCTAATTTCGCACACGTTATATCTAATAATAAACATATTACTTGCTATCACTATTTTTTTTCTTAGATTAAAGTACACATGCATTTATTTTGTATTTTTCATTATGCCATAATGATAATTCTTGGAAAATAAAAAATATCATTGCTTGTATGTCTCTATATCCCGAACACACATTATATTTTATTATAAAACATACTACGTGCTGTCACTATATATTTTTTTGCTACTTACTCTAAAGTATTCATGTATTTTCTATTTTAATTTTTTTCTAAATATTTAATTTATTTTTAGAATAACAATAAATTCAAATACTTCTATGAGCTTCTAGAAAGTTGAGTGAAATATCTTTTAATGATTTTTTGTTAATTAAATATTATATAATATCAAAACTTCACGGTTAAGGTGAATATTTAAAGAATATAATGATTTGGCTAGATTTTTTTAGCTAGAACCATCTATTTACTAATATAAATGTTTTTTACCCAAGTTTGTTGTATCCAAGCCTGTTAAAAAAAAAATAAGTTGTCCTGCCCAAAACCCTCATTCTCCTTCATGAATTCTTCTCTTCTAAATATCCAAAACATGAAAAATTTGAAGAATTAAAAGCCTCATGGTCTTATAGTACTATTCCCAGGCCAACACCAAATCAATCAATGTCTTCAAAATTCAAAATATTTAATCAATCTAGGAATTAAAGTCACTTTAACCACGAGCCTAACTTTCAGTAGAAGATTAAGCTTTGCTCCTTTATTTAATGGCTATGATGGCAAATTTTAGTTAAGCTCAATTGATGACTTTATTTGTTCTATTCTTCTTTTTAGTCTAACGGGTCAAAATTTATTTTCCATTTGCTCCAATTAAATGCAGAAAATGGTACCGCTTTTTCACATGTCATCTATACAATCTCATTATATAAAAGGGTTGGTTTAGTGGCCAAAAATATTGATGTCCCATATAAATTATTTTGGATCCAACCTGACACCGTTTTTTATTTTACTATTATTGGTTCACAAACTATTCTGATTATTTCAAAAACTGTAATGCTAAGGATAACATAATAGAGTTTTCGGGATTGCCACCACTTAGTCCAATTAATTTCTTTTCTTCTATGTTTGATGGCATATGGAGTACCAACTGGGCAGTTAAGTCTATTGAAAGGAAAATTTAAATAGTGAAGAAAATCTAAGAGTTTTTGTGAACACTTTTGATGCTTTGGAGTTTTATGCTCTGAGAATTTTAAAGTATGTTACTATGGTGGGAAGTGGGCCTTCAATTCCTTCAATATTACATGATGATGATACTTTTCGAGCTCATATGATTGATATTAGTTAATTAAATTATATGGATTTGTTAAATTTAAGGGATAAAGGATCGGTTATCTACATAGCATTTGGTAGTAACTCTGAAATATTAAGTTAATTAATGGAGAAGATTGGTCAGTGATTACTGAAAAGTAGGAGGCCATTTTTGTTGGCGATTAGAGAAGCACAAGATGGAGATAAGATGGAGCACAAGTTTGTTAGTTTTATGACCCACTCACATTAATATTATTTTGGTTTAATATTTAATTACTAACTAAATTCTAATTTTAATTGGATAAGTGGAGAAGTTACTTATATGTGTGGAGAAGTGGGAAAGTGGTGAAGTTACTTACTACTTCCAACACCATTAAGTCTTCCACCTTACTCATTACCTCTTCCAACTATCCATGAAGTGGGGAGTTACTTGGTAGTTTCAAATCTATCCATAATCTCCACTACTCACACTGATGGAAAGGTGGGAATGATGTCAATCACACTCTATCTAAAGGGTCCTCTCTCTGCCATAAAATTATAGTCTTATCCATCAAAGTTATTTTTAAGTATAAGGCAAGATAGAGAAACAACCTTTGAAGAACAAAAAGAAAAAGACTTCTGCTGAATTTAAGTCAAGATTCTTGAAAACCAGGATGGCTGATTCAGGTATGAATTCTTGATTGAATTATTATTGTATGTGTTAAAATCATATAGTTCTAAGATCCTGAATTAATTGATAAGTTTTCTAAATGCTTAGATTGTTTTTGTTTTCACAATCAATAAAATCCTTACATGTGGTATCATAGTCTGGTTTAAGAACTAGCGATTTTTCATCAAGTTTTTTAAATGTTTTTCTTAGAAAGCGGTAATAGGTAGTATTAAGTGAAATAATTATTCACCATCATAACATATTTAATTTTGAAATTATGTATAGCAGATTAGTTAATCACCTAAGTGGTCTATTGTTTGAAGAATTAATTCAAAATAATACTAGTTAAATATATATTCAATTTTCCATCATATTGATGATTATAATTGATATAACTTATGAATATATTGAAGTTTCTAGTTGTAAGTTATTTACGGATCACCCAAAGGTTGATTATTTCATTTTATAAGAATTGAACATTAATGAGATAATTTAGATGTGTCGTGAGTTTTATTTATATAGCTAAATATAATAAATATTATTGATTTACACATTAAAAATTATTGAATTATGTTAAATTCACATCTAAGCATCATTATTTCTTTAGTCGTATTTTGATGTTTCGCCCAAAGGAGGACATCAAAATACATTTAAGAATTGATAAAACATTTGTGAATTTGATTGTAAGTATAAAATTTATAACTCAAAGTATTAAAACATGATAATATTATATTTGTAGCATTTTCTCGTCATTCACAGTTTGCCTGTGTTATGCCTTTAACCACCTTAACTTCTCAGATTTGTGCGAAAATATCAAATTCTATCTCAGAGTTTTAGAAATTGATGTTGCACTTCACACTTAGAAGCCAACTGCTATTACTCAAACTAGTTGTACTATATAAAGGTCTTATTATAAGCACTTGTATCTATCTAACAGATTAGGCATAATATTTATGCGAATGAATATTGACAGCAACATTAAGACTACTCTTCCCAAAACTGAAAATTCAAAAGGTTTATGAAATTTGTGGAGAAATCCTCTCAAACTGTTGACAAGTCTCTTGTTGGGACACTAATGAGTACTTTGACCACCATGAAGTTTGATGGTTCACGTACCATGCAAAGAGCATGTCATTGAAATAACAAAGGTAGCAGCAAGACATAAGTCTTTGGGAATGGAAATGGAAAAAAATGACCTTGTACAATTCATCATCAACTCATTACCGTATGAGTAAGGCCCTGTCCAAATGAACTACAACACCATGAAAGTAAAAGGGAATGTTCATAAATTGCACAGGATGTCAGTTCAAGAGGAAGTGAGGCTTAAGAATCAATGAACTCACTCCATCAACTTTGTAAGTCATCAAAGAGTTGGAAAGAAAGGAAAGAAACATGCTAAAGGAAAACAGAGGCACCATAATGTTAATTAGTCCTCCTTTCAAGTACATAAGAGGGAACATAAGAATGATAAGTGTCATTTCTATGGAAAATCTCAACATTTTAAGAAAGATTTCCTTAAATTTAAGGCATGGCTCGAGAATAAAGGTAAGCCTAGTGCTTTTACATGTCTAGAATCAAATCTAACTAAAGTTCCTTATAATACTTGGTGGATTGACTCTGGTTGTAATTTCCATTTTTCTAATACAATGTAGGGATTCCTTATAACACAAACCATAGACCAGAATAAAAGATATGTGTATATGGGAAATAGAGTGAAAGCTCCACTTAAAGCATTAGGAACTTACAGTTGAATCCTTGATACTGGGCGTCACTTAGATTTACTGGAAAGTTGTTATGTACCTTCTCTTTTGAGAAATTTAGTTTCTTTTTCTAAGTTGGATATGACATGATACTCTTCTAATTTCGGTAATGAATGTTTTGGTTTGTGTAAACATAATTATTTCATTGGTACTGATACTCTTTGTGATAACTAATACAGACATAATCTTCATAATCAATTTGTAGAAACACTCTTAACCATGCATCATAATATTGGAACCATGGAGACTTTGGTGAATCAACAATCTGCTTTCTTGTGGCAGAAACGGTTAGGTCACATATCCAAAGAATGATTGGAAAGATTAGTTGAGAAGGAAATTCTTTCAAATTTCGATTTTACAGACCTTAAAATTTGTATGGATAATATTAAAGGAAAAAAGCAAGTCTCAAAAAGAAAAAAGGCACAAGAAGCACGCAACTTCTTGAAATTATACAGACTGATAGATGTGGTCCTTTTGATATTGCATCTTTAAATAATGAAAAATATTTTATTACTCTTATTGACAGTTTTCAAGTTATGGATATGCCTATTTGTTACACGAAATAATGTCAAGCAATAAATGTCTTACAGGTCTTTATTATTGAGATTATAAGAAAACCAGATAGAAAGATGAAAATAATCAGGTCAGATAGAGGTGGTGAATATTATGAAAGATACGATAAAATGGACAACACCCATGTCCATTTGCGAAATTCCTTGAAAAGCATGACATATGTGCTCAATACACAATACCTGGAAATTCACAACAAAATTGTCTTGCAGAAAGGCGTAATTATACATTAATGGACATGGTTAGGAGTATGTTAACTAATTCATCTATTCCTCGTTCATTTTGGATGTATGCTTTTAAAAAGTCATTTATTTACTTAATAGGATTCCTAGTAAAGCAGTCCCAAATACTCCTTTAGAACTATGGACTGGTAAGAAACCTAGTTTAATGCAGCTGCATATTTCGGGTTTCACGACAGAAGTTAGAGTTTATTATCCGTAAAAAAAAGAAACTTGATTAAAGAACAATTGGTTGCTTCTTCATTTGTTATTCAAAAAATCAAAAGGGTATAGATTTTACTGTCCAATTCACAGTACAATAATAGATGAAACTAGAAAGGATAGGTTCATTGAGAATGTTGAAGTTAGTGGGAGTGATGAACCAAGTAAGTGGAAATTTAAAAAGTTAGGGTGAGGGTTTCACTACCTTTTACTTTAAAGATGTTGTTTCTAAAGTTGTTTCACAACCTAATAATCAATAAGAACAACAAATTAATTTTCTTGCTCAATGAAGGATAATTAATGAACCTTTATTAGATGTACCACAAGAAGTGGCATTAAAAAAATCTCAAAGACAAAAGAGATCTTCTATTTTTGATGACTATTTGGTATATTTACACGAGTCTGAAATTGACTGGGTAATTCATATTGATTTTGTTTCATTTTCACAAGCTATTGAAAGTAATGATTTTGATAAATTGATAAATGCTATGAAAGATGAGTTGAAATCTATGGAACAAAATGAAGTATGGGAACTTGTTGAAATAACATAAGGTTGCAAAAGAGTTGGGTGTAAATGGTCTTTTAGACCAAACGTGACTCAACTAGCAACATCAAACGTCACAAGGCCAGACTTGTTGCAGAAGGCTTCACTCAAAAATATGGCATCAATTATAAAGAAATATTTTCACCTATGTCTAGAAAATATTCACTCATATTTATAATGGCTTTAGTATCTTATTATGACTTAGAGATACATCAAATGGATGTGAAAACATCCTTTCTAAATGGAAATTTGGAGGAAGAAGTTTATATGAATCAACCTGGAAAGGAACACATGGTGTGTAAACTTAGAAAGTCATTATACGAACTTAAACAAGGTTCCCGACAATGGTATCTTAAGTTTAATGAACTTATTATAACTTTTGGATTTAAGGAAATCACTGTTTATCGGTGTACATATATCTAAAGGTTAGTGGGAGTAAATTTATTATGTTAGTCTTGTACGTTGATGACATCTTATTTGCTACTAGTGATCTTTGCTTTTTGCATGATACCAAGAGATAGCTGTAATAATTTCTAAATGAAAGATATTGGAGAGGCATCCTATATGATTGGGAAAAATATATTTTGAAATAGATCACACAGGTTATTAGGTTTATCTCAGAATGCGTATATTAATAAAGTATTAGAGAGGTTTATAATAGAAAAATTATCATCAAGTCCCATTCCAATTCAGAAAAGAGATAAATTTAGTCTTAATGAATGTCGAAAGAATGAATTGTAACGTAATAAAGTGAATGATATTCCTTATGCATCAATAGTTGGGAGTATAATGTATGCCCAAAGAAGTAGACATCAGTTTCGATATTGTAATGTTGGGTCGTTATCAAAGTAATCTAGGAATGGATAATTGGAAAACTTCAAAGAAAGTGTTGAGATATTTGCAAGGAATTAAAGATCATATGCTCACTTATAGAAGATATGATTATCTCGATGTAATTGGATATTCAGATTCAAATTATGCAGGTTGTGTGGATATAAGGAAGTCCACATTTGGATATTTGTTCCTACTAGCTTAAGGAGCAATATAATAGAAGAGTGCAAAGAAGTCTGTTGTAGATGCATCCACTATGGAATCTGAATTTGTGGTATGCTTTGCTGTCACAGTTCAGGTTAATTGGTTGCGGAACTTTATTTCAGGTCTTGGACTAGTTGATAGTATTTCCAAGCCGCTGAAAGTTTTTTTGTGATAATACTACAACAATCTTCTTCTCTAAAAATGATAAGTATTCTAAAGGTACCAAGCATATGGAATTGAAATACTTTTCAGTCAAGGATGAAGTCCAGAAACATAAAGTGACAATTGAACACATTAGCACCAAACTTATGATTGTTGATCCTTTAACGAAATGATTAACGCCCAAAACATTTGTTGAACATCTTGAAAGAATAGATCTTATAGATAGCAATTAATAATTTATGTAAAGATTTTATTATGTTTATGCAATTGATACTTTGAGCTCAATTATATATATGTTTACTTTATTACATGTTTTCTCATGTATACGTTATGTTATGAATGACGATGACATGTTTTGTTTTAGATAAATATATTCTGAGCATTATGTGTGGCCCATTATGTATTTGAAAGGTTGTGTTAGACAATAGACTAATATTTTAGTGCATGGAAGGGACTAAGCCAAATAAAGTGATGTATGACCGCCATGACTCCTATTAGTTTATTTGCTCAAACAACAAATAATGTTGGATTTAGTATATGTGCACATTGTAATTGAAATATTTGTTAAACTGTTAAGTAAATTATGTTAGGTGTGTGAAGTGGGAGAATGTTAGTTTTATGACCCGCTCACATTAATATTATTTTGGTTTACTAATTATTTACGAACTAAGATCTAATCCTAATTGGATAGGTGGAGAAGTTACTAATGTGTGTGGAGAAGTGCGAAACTTATTTAGTTATTTCCAACTACCCATAAGTCTTCCACTTTACCCATTACCTCTTCCAGCTATCCATTAAGTGGGTGTTACTTAGTAGTTTTAAAACTACCTGTTATCCCCACTACTCACCATGATGGAAAGATGGGAATGATGTTAATCACACTTTATTTAAAGGGTCCTCTCTCTACTATAAAGTTATAGTCTTATCCATCAAAATTATTCAAAAATAATAAAGTAAGTGAGAGAAACAACCCCTGAAGAACGAAACGGTAACTTCCACTCATTTCAAGTCAAGATTCTTGAAAATCACTATGGCTGATTTAGGTATGAATTAAAGACTGGATTATCATTGTAATAGATTTATGTGTAAATCATATAGTTCTAAGATCATTACTTACTTGATAGGATTTTATAATGCTTAGATTGTTTATGTTTTCACAATCAATAAAATCCTTACAAAGTTGAGTTGCAAAGACAAACATGAAAAGCAAGAGAAGATAGTGCGTTGGTGCTCACAAGTGGAAGTTCTTAAACACGCTTATGTTTGTTGTTTTATGAGTGACTGTAGATGGAATTAAACTTTGAAAAGATCAGAATAGTGTTAGAGTTACCAGTGAAGGTGGTGTTGTGGAAAGAGGTGAGTTCAATAATTGTATCACGACCGCGGTGGGAAGCAGCGAAGAACGGGAAGAATTGAGAAGAAATGCTAAGAAATGGAGTAATTTGTCTGAGGAAGCTATGAATGAAAATGGTGCATCAAATGTGAATCTGAAGTCTTTTGCTAATGAATTTTTACTTAGTCATAGTGAGTATTAAATCACTCGTGAATAGTTTATTTTAATAAAATAGCTAGTAATCAATTAGTTTTTTAAGAGCTTGCTCTCAGTCATAGAAAGAATAATGAATTTGTTTGAAACTATTTATAATGAAATAATTTTGTTTGTTTCTAAAATAATTACTTTTATTTCTTCCTAACTTAAAACATTTAATATTTTATTTCACTAATTTCTTACCTTTTCAGTTTGAATTATTTTTTAGAATTTCTTTTTTTTTTTGTTTTAAAAAAATACAAATAAAAATTATCCTTAAATTTTAACTATTTTTTTATGTTTTATTTGATTTTATTTACTCATTTTAATATCTATTCGAAATTAATTTATTTTACATATAAGATTTTTGTAATTAAATTTCAAATAAAATAAAAGGAAGTATAAAGAATAAAAAGAGTAAATAAAATCAATAGAAAAATAAGAGGTAAAAAACAATGCATCAGGGTAAAATAATTAAAATTATAAAGCAAAACATGCGTGTATTAACTTAATTAAATACAAGAAAAGGAAAAAAAATAGCAAAGAATTGTTTTTTTAAAAATTTTTTAACAAAAATCTGGAATTTTTTAACTTATTGTAAAAAAAAATTATTTACGCACGTGACAGACACGTCTTTACAAACATAACAAACTTATTTGATTGAAGGTGTCACATTACTACAAAAGGTGCAGGAATATAAAAAATTGAATTCGAGGGATAATAGAACCTTAATTAAATTAAGGCATGTAACTTTATTTCGGTCATTGTTCATGAGGGTGCATTATCCCTTCTTTTCTTATAAATTAGAATTTATTTTAAAATATATACCTATGTTATGATTTTGTTGCTCTTATTTGTTAGCATGCATTATAATCTTTTATAATAAAGCATACTATTTTCCAATATTATGTTTTTTCTTACGTATTACTCTAAAGTACTAGCATTTCCTATGCAATTTTTTGCTATATAATAAAGTTGATTCTTGGTATAAAAATGCATTTCAAATACTTTTAGAACTTCAAGAAAATATCAGTAAAATGACTATTGATATATATATATATATATATATATATATATATATATATATATATATATATATATATATATATATATATATATATATATATATATATATATAATCTTAAAGCATAAATATTTGAGGTAGATGTTTAGAGAATATGATAGATTCTTTAGTTTTTTTATAGTACTAGTCATGGGAACGTGAGTTGCACATGTGAACCATTCTAATTTGCCTCGTTATCTATCAAGACACATTTGTAAAGTGGTGATGTCATGAGTGCGTGCAATATTATTGATGTAGTAGAAGTGTACATTGTGTTAAATAATCTTTCATGAGTGCACAAGTTATTATTGATCTTGTAAAGTGATAAAGATTTTATAGATGCATTTCATAATATGTAGGATATTTATGTGCTAAATTATGAATGACATCATCAACTTAATGTGAAGTATCACATTTGATGCATGAAACCACTATAAATTTTAAGTTATAATAATAATATTAAATTTTTTGTATGCAATACAATATAACAATAAACAAGTAATATAAACATGAAACCATACAATGTTTGGTTATATATCACAATTTATGTGAGTGGATTAAGGGACTCACACAACTATCATAAATTACCTTAACACATTAAGGAGTGTGGGTTGATCAGAATAGATTATGTATGCATAGGTGTGTCGGTGTCTTCTAAAATTTAGTTATGAAGCAATGTTATTTTGTTAGGATTCCACAATTTGTACCTAAAACTTCTTTATACACAATGTTCTTTGTGTATATTCCATTATGCCATTTTGGTTGCTTTGTTAGGACAAGAACTTTTGTTATGAACAAGATATCCCTCTTGGGAGTGCAATACACAACTGACCATGTGATAAAATATGTCGGGGAAAATA
The DNA here is from genome assembly GCA_027789145.1 of Solanum arcanum. Lineage (NCBI taxonomy): Eukaryota > Viridiplantae > Streptophyta > Magnoliopsida > Solanales > Solanaceae > Solanum > Solanum arcanum. The sequence goes on from CM050937.1 coordinate 29,969,494, forward strand.
GAAAATAATGTTCAGTATGATTTGACCTTGCGCTTTATTTATAGTCATTGCAAAACAAAGAGGTACTGGAAAATGCTTTTGAATAATTTTAAATGGAGAACCTTCATTTTTTTGTGGTAACAGTTAAGTATATAGATAAACACATGCTTCATTGCACAATGACCACTAGATATTTTTTCATGCAATACATTCTAGGAAAATCCTTGCCATATCATTCGGGTGCCATTGAATAAGACATTTGTAGCATCTAAATTCCTTAGTAGCATGATATGTGCATTTTACTTTATTATCACCTTCATTTATCAAGATATGTCAATATATATATATATATATATATATATATATATATATATATATATATATATATATATATATATTTGTTACCTACTCTTCCTGATTGTAATTTGTGATGTATTTTCTGCAATACCTATGTGGCGGCACTCCATTTGTTGTTAAAGTATTTTGATATACTTTATTTTAATAGTTGATGGTTTCATCTTCTGCTGAGTCAAAGCAATTGAATGTCTTGCCATAACCTAGGAACATAGGTATTAACATGTCATTAAGATTTTCTACATTGTCATTTCTTCTTACAAAGATTGCTCGTTCGGTCACATATTTTGCCCTAGTAGCATTTTCTTGTATGTTTGGAAATATCTCTTTTATCAGAGATTCTTCTAGAATTACAGCCCTACAATGCTTGAAAACTATTTTTTCTAGAAGAAGGATTATGTTTTTTCTTGTTATTGTTTCATCTCCATTACCCACGTGAAGTAGGAACCCATTGAATGTTGGATCCATTCTTGCCCTCATATTTCTTGTAAATTGAATTTTCTCCATGAAAGGTCAGAGATATGATTTTAGCAAGCTTTCATTTATAATGCTATCTTGTTTTTTGTGGAACTATTGGTAAAAATTGACGAAATTCTCCGTCAAAAATTGTGACTTTTCTACAAGATGATTTATCGATATACATTAGGCCTCTAAATCTTATGTATTTTTTTTATTTTTGTCAATTGGACATTGGGGATTCATACCATATAATCACCTTTGCTTTTCTAATAAATTTGGCAGCACCAGTTTTCTTTGACATTTTTATCATAGTTGAATCATTTTTTTTTGGGGAGATCTCAAACCTCCAGTGTTTTGTACGTCCTCTCGGTAAAATTGAAGCTTCTATGCCAGTAATTATTTTTGTCAAATCTATCATACCTCTTGATATAACATTGAAAAGCAATGCATGCTATAGTTATAAGTATGTTTTCCAAATTCCTAGGTCCATCCACAATGAATATTCTAGTTGTTATAGTATAGATTATTTGCACTTCTTTTGTGAAAGACTACTCTTGTTTTGGATTTCATTGTGATTGTGCATCAGACTCTTCTAAAGGTTAAGGCATGGAATGTTGTTATTTTATTTCTCTACATTCTATCCCGATGGACAACCTTCGATTAATTCATAATCTAGTTAAGGAATGTCATCTATGTCTATTCTTTTGCCCATACATTCAAAACAATGACTTATACTATTCAGGGTACACTGTAGTATAGTATTGTATGAGTTTCCATATAGCTTGGTATAGTCGTTATACAGATCCTTATAACAAGTATCCATATTTTTCAAATATGCGTTGGGTTAGAATGAACAAGATTGTAGCAAACAAAGTTCGAAGAGCTAATGGCATTTTAAAGATAACAACCTTTTCTAAACATTTTATTATATTGTTATTGTACTCTAGTAACCCTATTTTTTTGGTCGACTCTTTGAAGATACCACATTGTCCGTCGTTGACAGTGAGAAAGTCATTGAATGACAATTGTCCTCTTATATGGTATAGCAATAATCTCTTATAATAGCTTTCCCCTTCTCAAGTATTATTTGTAAAATTTAATGAATGTTTTATAATAAGTTTAACAATTATCGATGTGTATGAAGATATAGTTTACTACATCTGCCTTACAAATTGCAATGCGACTAATTGTGGATCTTATTTTCCTTTTTGTTCAACTCTTTACCTTGGGATTTCAAAGATAATACTTATTACGAAATTCTCTATGAAGGTATGCTCGTGGTTCAATTTCAATTGAGCAAATCCTGAAATACTCGGTCAACATTGTTTTCTAGGCACCATTCAAGGCGATGATATTTTTGAATTTTTTTTCTAGTAAAAATACCAATAGAGAGTGTGAGCTCCTTTAGAGTTAGTATTTATTATGTGACTATTATATTTATTATATTAAAGAAGTTGTGTTTTGATGCATTAATATGTGTACCTAAATGTTTCTTGGAAGATGCAGCTCAATGTTGATCACTGGAGGTTGCATTTCACTCAAGTTGTTTACATATATGTACTTCGGGTGGTAAAAAACACTGTGCATCTTGTTAAATTTGAATCTCGTCAATCAGTTTTACACCATCATTGGACTGAATATAAACGGCACAACGACCATGACTATTATATATATATATATATATATATATATATATATATATATATATATATATATATGTGTGTGTGTGTGTGTGTATATATATATATATATATAGCAGACCTCAACAGTCATGTGAATATTGTATCTTGTGAGCAGGTAAGGGTTATATGGTACCACCCATTGATTAGTCATGTTTATTCTACGAACACTCTCTATCCTTTAATCTCTTCTTCTTTTATAAATTGGATATTCGCCCATTGCTTGAATTAATTTCTTTTGTATGGCATAGGATAATGATATTTACATTTTTCATTTTGCGTGCACGTGTTTGTTGTCCGCTTGTTTCCACATTGACTATGTATCATATATCTAAGTTCTATTTCAAGAAACATGGGATACTATCATTTGTCTGGAATCTCGACTGAGTAAACCTGTCATACTAATCTACTGATTTTATGTTGTGCCATTCTTTTACTATGACAAAGAGATGTATGTGTGGTAGTCCTGGTTTATTGGAATTCTACCACGAATGCATGAGCATATACAATTCTAAATATTTATTTCTTAAAACTTTTATCTTTTAGATCCTTATATTGTTCTTGGAATTGTCACGCTCCGAGACCCTGGACATGGCTGACACTCAATGACCATTGTTGTCCAGGATCAGACCCTTGGCCTAACTTACTTAACTTAGTGGAAGACTAAACGTAATGCAAGAAACATTCTCATAAAATAACTTAATAAATAAGTTGGCTAAAATGACACTAATTTCTTTATAACAAAATGTCCACAATAAAAAGATGAGACTCAATCTATATTGTTTGACTGTGAAACTGTCTATGAAGCCTCTACCTTACTAAGATGGATGTTGGGACAGACCTCACAACATTCTATAAGAAAAGATTGGAAAGAAATAAAAGAGTCCACCAGAATGCAAGGAGTCTCCCAATTGAGTGCTCAAACTGCATCAACGAGGTGCAGGATGATGCTGATCTTTATTACCTGCGTCGGCATCATGATACGATGCAATCAAACTAGAACCACTACATTGAATGTGCGAGTATGTGTGTTTTAGTGTCTGAATGATTTAAAAAAGTAAGAAGAAACACTTACCTTGGATCTACTCAACTCATGAATAACTCGATTAAATATAAAGCAATAAGACATGTGCAATATATAAAAGCTTGAAAAATTATGTAAATACTTAGGTTTTAAAGAAAATGCAAATTTTTTTTACTTATATATGAAGTAATATAATATATGTGGGAGATTCTATAACCGACACCCACCAGTATGAGCATAAGTTAGATACAACGTCTTGCCCATGATGCCAGAATGGTCCCATAGTTTGCCATCGCATAGAATTCCTTAACTTGGTCGATCCAGTAGATTAACTTACGTGATCATCTAAAAAGTATGAACCCTTAATACCCATTATGGATACATGGTTTTCAAGGAGACTTGTGTTAATATGAACTCTCATCCCCACATCGGTGCTCAATACTACTCTAAAAAAATGTACTTCAACTAATGTTTTTAAAAATAACTTCCTTTTTTTGGGTTGATATAATTGCTCAACACTTAGCTTTAAAAAGCTCTGTTGGAATCAATGTTCCTTTTTATTGTTCTAAACTCTTTTGGAAAATCTTAGTTTTCTCTTAACTTAAATGTGAAAACTTTTATAAACTCTCTTTTGGGTATCACCTATAATCCCATCATAAAAAACTATGTGGCCCAATAAAATCTTTATATCAGTTGGAGACATGGGTCTAGGAAAACTATGAACCACTTCTATCATTTTCGTATCACCTCTAATCCCATCATTGAAAACTATGTGGCCCAAGAATACCATAGACTTAAGCCAAAACTCACACTTGGAGAACTTGTCATACAACTCCTTATCTTTCAACGACTGAAGGACTATCATGACATAACTAGCATGATCTTCTTCATTCCTTGAATATATTAGTATTTCATCAATGAGGAAAATAACAAACATATATAAATAAAGCTTGAAGACTCTATTCATAAGATTCAGGAATGTTGTTGGCGTATTGGTCAATCCAAACGACATGATCAAAAACTCATAATGCCAATTCCTGGTTCGAAAATTGTGTTTGGAATGTCACATTCCCTAACCATTAACTGATGGTAGCTAGATTTGAGATCAATTTTCAAGAAACATGTGGAGCCCTAAAGTAGATCAAAAATATCATCTATCCTTGGAAGAGGATACTTATTCTTGATGGTAACCTTATTTAGTTGGCGGTAGTCTATACACATCCAAAGGGAACAATCTTTCTTTCTTACAAACAAAACTGATGTTCCCCAAGGTGAGACACTTGGTCGAACGAAACCTGTATTTAACAGATCTTTGAATTGGTCTTTCAGCTCTTTTACCTCTGTTGGTTCCATTATATATGGTGGAATAGAAATAGGACAAGTATATGGAATGATGTATATGTCGAAGTCTATTTCTCTCTAATGAGAGAATCCAGGTAGATGATCAGGAAAAACTTCGTAAAACTTCTTTACTACATAAACTAACTAATGGGAATATATCTCAGCACTTGAGTCATTAACTCTGACTAAGTGATAGATACATCCCTTTGAGACTACCTTTCGTGCCTTAAGGTACGAAACGAAATGACCCTTAAGCACTGCTAAACAACTACTCCTCTCCATAACTATCTCATTATGAATATTAAACTTGACAACTCGAGTTCTACAATCTATTGATACATAACAGGCATGAAGCCAATCCACACCTAGAAAGATATAAAAATCTACCATTTTATTTTTACAAAATCAGCCATGATTTTTTTTTGGGATTAACAGAAACAGGACAATCACGATAGTGTTTTTCCACTAGAATAGACCCCCCAACAGGTGTAGAAACACAAAAGACTTCTCAAAGTTTCTCACAAATAATTTCAAAATTATTTGCAATGCAAGGAATGACAAAATACAAAATTGCTCATGGGTCTACAAAACTATAAACATAAAGAGTAATGAATTTGATCATTCTAGTGACAACATATTGAGAGTTCTCTTGCTCTTGGCGTCTAGCGATTGCATAGAGGTGGTTTGCCACTCCTTCTGTACTTGAAGTGGATCCTCTAGGTGCAATCCTTTCTGGTGGAGTATCCGGCGGCGCGCCACCAGTGCACCGTAACTTGGCCTTTGATGTTTTGGACCTGGCGCCCCATGCCTATCAGAGCACAAAGCACGCAGTTCACCCCATTCATCCCCATCTTTTCATAGTAGTTCCTTAGTGATGTACCCATGTTTTGTAGTTGATTCCAACACTCTAAGGTATATCTTAACATCATAAAATTAACCATAAACATGAGATCATGAACCTTGAATCCATAATCAAATTCAACAAAAGTTAAAATCATGCTCAAAGAAGTTATGAGTCAAGTCTAGAAGTTAAGAAACAAGTTAAAGTAATGTTCTTAATAGCTCTCTGAGGTATTTAAAAACGTTTTAACTTTGTTTTAAGGCTCAAGATTCAAGATAAGTAAAGATTAAAGAGTAAAGTTTAAGTTTTTTCTTCACAAGTATATGTGGACTATGTATCCCAAAAGAGATTTAAAATGTTTTCACATTTAAACAAGTAAGGAAGCTTAGATTTCCAAAAAGCCTTCGGGTTAGTTTTTTCAGAAAGAAGTAATAGCTTTATAAAATGAATCAAGTAGTGAAACTATGATGTCTAAGATAGTCTTTGAGCTATTTTTTTGAGCACTAGTCTCAAACTATAGAAGAATTATGTTTTTAAAAAACAAGAGTCAATATATTTTTGGAGTAGTATTGAGCACCGAATAAGGGAGGAGTATGAGTTCAAATAACTAACATCTCCATAAAACCATGTAGACACCACGGATAGATAAGGATCATACTTTTTAGATGAACCCTTTTCAAAGTAGACAATAGGATCAATTAGGGAGTTCAGGTCTTATAACATATGCCGGGTATAGGATGCATTGGCAGCGTGAGTAAATTGTTGTGTTTCACTAGCTCTTAAGTGATGGTTTTTGGTTTGATAAACTCCCATAGAAGTTATTGTATTTTTATCTACATTAGTTTATTTGTATTTTTACATATATCTCAGATTTAATTGTATCCATGTATACTTTCAGAGTTTACAACGTGTTTTCATATAGCTTTTTATAGGTTTTGAACAAGAGAATAACAACAAATGTTTACTAAGAAAGAAAATATAAGAAACAAGGTTAAGTTTCATTATTTATTGAAATAATACTTGCAATATAAATACATTAATTCATAACTTAAAAATCTAAAGAAAAGGAGTAAAATGAGCTAACATTATCTCCAATAACTAAAGCCTAAAATATAGCAACTAATTAATTAAATTATGCCATTTACTGCAACCTAATTTATCTGATCTTAACTTTAATTAAAGTTGTATATTAATACAACAAAAAGTGGAACTAATCTCCTGGTTTTGAGGCACCACTTTCAATACTCCTACTTGACTCAAGAGTAGAAATCCCAAGTCTTTTTATGAGAAATTCAAATCTTGCTCTAGGGAGGACCTTACTTGAAATATCAGTATTCTGAAAACAGTTTTGCACTGCACCAAGTTTATGTCCCCATACTTTTGCACCTCTCTCATGAAATAAATCTTCACATTGAATTTTTTTTTCTGCGTTAAACGGGATTATTTGCAATTGAAATTACAGTTTGATTATCCATAAAGATTTTAGTGCTTTTCTTTTGCTACATATACGAGTCTGTCAGTAGCTTTTGAATCCAAAGGGCTTAATTCACAGTTTATAAAGCTTCAATGTACTCTGCTTAAGCTGTAGATTAAGCAACACTATCTTGCTTCTTTTAATAACAATAGAGCACTCCAGAAACAAAAGTAAAACAGTAACCTGAGGTGCTTCTCATATCATTTGAGCTACCAGCCCAATCACTATCAGAAAATCCAAGAAACTTAAAGTATGATGCTTATTTAAACATTATGACAAAAGTCACAGTACCTTTAATATATCAAATCACACAGTTAGCTGCTTGAAGTTTCCCTTGACGTTTGACTTCCAAATCACCTCAAACATTAAACACTGCCTCTAAACCATATTATAATTCATTTTAGGACCTTATAACCTTAAGATGAACATGTTAGGATCTATACACCATAACTCATTTTGGGGGTCTGACAGATTTATTGAGCTTAATTCCATCAATAAAGGATCAAGGTGTTGCTTAGACTTCATCTCAACTACTATGGATAATTCGGAGATATGATGAACAATAGAACCTCTATTTGGGGAATCTTCCAACCGAACACCCAACCGAGCCAATCTATGAACCTCTTTCACAAACTCGTTCTTATCATCTAGAAAATATGCTACACTACCCGTAGTCAATCTACTCAAGGCATCCACAATAACATTTCTTTTGCAGGGGTGGTAATGGACACTCATTCATAATCCTTCAAGAGTTCAAACCACATCATTTGTAGGAGATTCAAATCCTTTTGAGTAAAGACATATTGAAGACTCTTGTGGTCGGTAAGTACCCCTAGAGATAATGCATCCAAATTTTCAAGTCAAACACCACGACCTCTAATTCAAGATCATGAGTCGGATAATTCTTATCATGCACCTTGAGTTTTCTAGAGGCATAACCTATCACCTTACCCTGTCGCATGAGGACACAACCCAAACCTACTCCCGAAGCATCAAGATACACTAAAAAAAAACTTCGTACCCTCCGATAAAGTCAACAGTGGAGCAGAGGAAAGCTTATTTTTCAACTTTTGGAAGCTTCTTTCACAATCCTCTGACCACTCAAAATTCGCCTTTTTTTTGTGTTAGTGTTGTCTAAGGAGATACAATAAATGAAAACCCATCAACAAACCTTCTATAATACGCGGATAGGCCCAAGATCATCGCGAGTGTATTACACACATTTCAGAATTTTAGCTCATTGTCGAAATAGTGTTCAAAAGGTTCAAATATGAATTAGTAGAGGTGTCCAATAGGTACAAGTCCTTGTTGAGGTGTCTTAGTGAATTATGTGGTCAACATTAAGGGGTTGTCCATGACTTAAGCCATCACCTTACAAGATTTTAAACAAGAAATGATTTGACCTCTAGGGATTTAGTTTCCCCCCTTCCACTCAAAGATGGGTTCATTTGGATAATTGAACTTAACTACCTTTGTTCTACGATCCATGGAAGCAAAACAAGCATGAAACCAATCCATTCCCAAAATGGCATCAAAATCAACCATATCAAGTTCTACCAATTCATCATGAGTAACTCTATTAGGAAACGTTATAAGACAATTCCTATAGACTATTTTAGCAATAACTGAGTCACCTACTGGGAGTAAGAGAAAATGGTTCAATTAAGACATCAGGAAATATATGAAAATTTCTAGCTACCGAAGGAGTAACAAATGAAAATGTAGGACCAGGATCAACTAAAGCATAAATATTAATATAAAAGGATTGTAACATACCGTTCACGATATCGGGAGAACTCTTTTGTTCACCCCTAGAGTAGAGACCATAAAAAATTGGTTCCGCTTTGGCGCATCAGAACTAGGACCGCTTGTTGGACATTGGCTACTCCCCTTCTCTTGACCCCTTACATTAGGGAAATCTCTCACCTTATGGACACTCTTTCCACACCCAAAAAAATTATCCGTCCTAACTAGACATTCACCCGGATGCGTCTTGCCACACATTCAACAAGTAGGATTCATTCTTGTTGAATTAGCACCTCTTCCCTTTTGGGACATAGGTTTGGACACCCTATCACACGAACCTTTGGAAATTTGGAAGGAACATGGTTGGAGAACCTCTTTTTGAACCTTGGATTGTTTTGAATTTCCAACCTTCCGATAGAGGAACCACCTTCATATGACCATGCCCTTTTTGCATATCTATTCCTCCTCCATAGCCTACTCTCTTAAACTTATTGAGCATGCACCATCAAATGATATATATTTATATTGTCATGAAGCATAGCCACACGAAATTCTTTTGCTAAGTCTTTGGAAACTTACGTCACAAAGCGACTCATCTCATTCCTTAGGTTAGAAACCAAGGAAAGGGCATACATAGACAATTTAGTGAATTGTAAAGAGTAGTCTAGCACGCTCATACTACCTAGCTGAAGGTTGATAACCTTTTCCACCTTATCTTCCCTTTTATCTTTTGGAAAGAACCTATCAAAAAGTCTGTCATAAAGGTTTCCCTAAGTCACGGGACCCACTCTCTTATCTCTATAATCTCTCCATTTATCATATCAAGTTTGGGCCACTTCCTTTAGTTGATAAGTAGCTAACTCTAATATCTCAATTTATGTCACCCTTATAGCAATTAAGATCTTATAGACATCATCAAGAATGTCTTGGGGGTCTTCCCTAACCTTGGAAGCAAAAAACATAGGGGGATTCATTTTAGTGAAGTCCCTCAAATGAGAAGCCATAGTGGTAGAATTTTGGTGCACACAGGGTCAAATTTCCCTATTTGCATGAGCCGTCATAGCCTTGACTCGAGTAGCTACGGCCTGTGATTAAGTAGTCATAGATTCAGCCAAATATAGAAAAGTCGATTTTACCCCTCCATCCGTCATAGACTGAGGATTAACTAAAGCATTGACATCCAAAGGAACTTGTTCTTGTGGAGGAGCTACCACATTAGAAATTTTATCATCAAATCTTCTTAAGGCTGCCCTTCTAGTAGTCATATTCTATAACCACAATAAAAGGGTTAGATGAAAGGGGACATATAGAGTTAAGACACTTGAGGCATGACATAGTATTAAAAAATGGGAATTTACTAAGCATCACATAGCCTCTGATTCATAAGTGTGGCGTGTTTCATAATTATGAATAAGAATCTGCAGGGACGTGGTTATGTGAGAAATCCATCCTTATATTACTCAAACTCATGCTATGTACCATGTTTGTCACAACCCGAGAGCACCCCTTGATGTAATCTTCATCTTCGTCCTTGAAGAGGACATAGGCTATCTCTTAGAATTCATCATTATATGCCATAGGTTAAAATGCAGAAAAAATTAAAACTTTTACATAGTAAAGTATATATACTTGGACTTCTCACATATCATTTAGGGATTTAATATAGACTCTTCTATTATGAAGTTTACATAAATTTGTCGTTTAGCATAAACAAATCAAATAAGAGTCTAATATCTTGTATCACATATGAACCATCTAAAAGAAGTAAGGAAACAAATGCCTTTAAGCATAACAAGTCCATCTAAGGTAGAAAGTGGCACAACCCTCAAATCATTGAGAAGTCACCAATAACTTCGGGAAATGTCAAAATCTTCTTGAAAATGGACTCTAAGATCCTCAACAGCCCGAACCTACATATTAGTAAAAATATAAAGAATATGGGTTAGTATAACCATTTGTACTAAGTATGGAAACATATATACATAAAACCATTTGAATACATGCATGAATATTCTTTTGAAACGTGGTAAGTCAGATTGAAATCCTTTATGCACAATGAAGAGAGCATATACGAGTCAAGGATCACAACAACATAAGACATGTTCACAATTAAGAACAACATTATCATAAAATCATCTTAATATTTCATATTCATTAATTTCTATAATCAACATACAAGAACCCTATAAACAATCTCATCCCAAGATTACAAGTGCAATGCTCATATGAAGCCCCATAACCCCACACAATCAAGTAAACTAGAAACAAGATTATAAGTAATGCCTTGCTTCATACTCCCTCCGTCCAGAAATGTTTGTCATGTTGCGCTTATCAAAAGTCAATTCGACTACTTTTCAAAGGTTAATTAGATCGCATTAATTTGATATTTTAAACAAAAAATTTAGATATTTTAAAATAATATGAACAGTACTATAAATTACAACTTTTTCATATTAATATGATGAAAAATGCATCTTAAAATGTTATTCAAAGTTATTATAGTTTGACTCTAAAAATAGAAACTATGACAAACAATACCGGACAAAGCGAGTATAAGATAACATATTGAGTATCCACCAACATTTATAGCAATTTAGACCAATATCATAATCATCAATGCAACCAACATCATGTAAGAGCCACATGATATAGAACCAACATGTATACATCTTACGATATCATAATTGTATAATAACATAAGAATAACCTCCTAGGACTCCCTTCAAGGACAACTTGTTCAATGCATAGATTGAGTCCCATATCCCTACCTACACTAAGTAGAACCCCAAGTCAACCTAGTTAATGTTCATCTTCATTACTTCATTCATTCATTTTACTTTTGGGAACAATCGCCTTAAACGAAATTAGACCATGTGAGCTAAATATGGAATTTGGTGTCATTAAACTCTACACCTGAAGAAGGTGCTCTACTTTCCAAGGTAGAACCAAGACATGAAGATAGCGTTCTAGGCGTTTCCAATAGCTAGTATTCCTATGGGGGCAACATAGTTCAAGAACTTGGAGATATACTGGAGACCCTTTTTATGCACAATTGAATTGTGATGTCTATCTCATGAGAACCGTTATGAACCTACCTTCGTACATTTGAAAAGTAGTTGTTCATATTTAGTTCACTAGGTGCTAAGCTAAAGTCCCTTTTTGAAATGACTTTAAGTCAATCTTAATCATCAATCTTAGTATAGGTCATAGGAGACTAACCCGTTCTATTATAATGTCATTATCTAATTAGGTATAGGATGAGAACTTCCTTTCCTCACTACCATCATTAGTGAGATCATTACATCATAATTGTAACAACACTTAAAATTACATGTCAAGTGAAGATCTCAATAAGTATTTAAGAATGCGTATTGGGGATACATAGGCCTTCCAATGCCCATTATTGATCAATTTTGGGCATAGTATAGAAAATTGGCTAAGGGGTATTAGCCAATTTCTATATAATGCCCAAATAATCAAATATTAGGCATATTAGAAAATATTGGCTTAAAGGGTGTTAGACAATTTTTCTAAGTATTAATGATCTTGTTTAAGAAATGTACCTGTAAATATGACCCTAAGCTAATAAAAACGATGAGTTTTAAACCCAATGAACTATGTAATAGGCATCCAAGTGTCAAGCCTAGTACTATAACACATGAGCATTTAAAACGATCATGTAAATTAAGTAGTGCAAAAGGACTTAGTCAGGGTCCTTGGGATAGTAAATAAATATACCCAATAGGACATCAAGAATAGTTATTTAGGAATGTACATCAACCCATGTGCAAGCACACGGGAAAGAGTAGAGAGAAACGGCCAACAGAGGACCACCCTACCCGAATTTGGTTAGGGTAGTTAACGGGCAGGCATTCACATGGGTGCACCCTCCCGCATACTAGATATCTAACTAATTCTGGACCCTTAACACCTGCCTTAAATAAATAATTAACCTAGGAAAAAAAAATAAATTATGTAGTACACTCGGCAACCTAAGACTTAATTGGGTGACACTAACCTAGTAACTAGTTAAAGAGACAACCTAGTACCTAACCTAGGATTGTCCAAAGGGTTTTTTATGGTCCTAAATACTTACGGATACTTTATTAGTTACACTAGGTTACTTAATTAATTAATCTATCAGATTAATTAATTAATTTAAAGGGCAAACCGAAATTACAAAGCAATTTCTAGAATTCGGTTAAGACAAGAAAAAGACAACCTATGGTTATAACGACTTAAGGGTACTTTATTAATTACCATAGGTAACTTAATTAATTAAATTATACATTTAATAATTAAATTAAAGGGTTCAAAAGGATTTCATGCACTAACCTAGTACAAGTAAAGAAACATGCTAGTACTTAACTAGCATGGTCCAAAAGGGTTAATTATGATTCCAATGATTTTGGGGTACTTTAGTAATTAAACTAGGTTCCATAATTAATTAAATTGGACATTTACTTAATTAATTAATTTAAAGGGGCAAAACAAAATTCTTAGGAAAATATTCAGATTTGCCAAAGTCTTGTGTTTTCCTATTTCTAGTCAATAAAGAAAGGTTTTATTAGTAATTAGTTAATTATTTATTTAATCAAATTATTAAAACATAGTTTAATGATTCAGACTCATGTCCAAACACTAAGAGTTTCCCAACTCAAATAAAAAAACAATGAACGAAAGAAAAAGGCAAAAAGTTTATCGATTTCTCTAGGGCGATTTCAAGGTTCCTTCAAGGTTTCGTTCAAGGTGGTCTTAGTAGGTTAAGTTATACATAAGGTATGGGTTTTCTCTCATGGAATTATTTCTCCAAGAGACTTTTCAAAGGTTTCAAACTCATGAATTTCGAAACTAGGGTTGTTTCTGAAAGATATTGTTGAACGTCCATCTCCCTAGTTATCCTTGTTTTCGATTCTTTAAGTATATAGATGTAATATTTAACTTGTTATTGGTTTGTGGTTCTAACTAATTTTATAATTTCTTTATTTTTTAATGATTAATAAGGTCTATATATTGGATTCGAAATGATTGAGTGATTAGTTACACGGATTAAGCAATGACATAATGCTTACATTGTGTTCGAGAAAGATGAAGTTGTTATGAGTTGTGTATGAAGTTGAGTATACTGTTATAGGCTTTTGATTAAACGATAATTATATCTTAATTGAATGTAAAAAGGTTGGCTTACAACAAATAAAGTTTAAATGACCAGCATATGTGAAAATTTTGTTTATGCCAACAAATTTGCTAGCAAAACTATGTCCAAAATATTATCACCCAAAATGTTTGAATTTATACTAATCTTAATTCATAAGATGCAAAGTTATACCAATCTATACATCAATGAACTTATAACATAGGGTATTCTAATCAATGGGACAAGTCCCAACATACCCTATCCACACGAACTTGTGATCGTAATAGCATTGAATAAGTAGTTATAACTTTCATAAAGAATCAAAGCTAGTTCATGAATCTATAATGCCAAAAGAACTTCATAGCTTTACCTAACCAAACATTGAATTGTTCTTGTTATTTAATCAAAGATTAAAAGTTCAAGTTTAGTGAAAATTTGGCTTATGTCAATAAATTTGCCTACAACATTATTTCCAAAATAAGTAATAGATTGTCTAATGATTCCATAAAATTATACTTGAGTGAATTGCCTGCCTTATGCCAATAAAATGTCTAACAATACATTGTCTAAGAGTAATAAATTTAATTGGGTATAATGTTATCTTTAAATAATTAAATGATTGGCCAATGGCTAAGGTATACCAAACTAAACATGAATGAATGGAACTTTGGCTTGTGCCAATACATTGGATATGAAGTCATTTTCAAATTTTCTAGCCCAATACTAATTTTTGTGTCAATCGTATATAGCCAAAGTATTGAAATGACAATATAAGCACATCTAAGGTAATTCAACGAATCCATATCAAAAGGCATGTCAATCATTCGGACAAGTCACAACATGAACTAACCAAATGAACTATGAACATATATAATTCATTGAGTGAAATTCTCCTCATCCATAAACGATGATATGAAGCTATCAAATGAAAGTAAGCAAGTAACGTGAGTAATAACATAATTAAAGATGTCTAAGTTAAGAAAGTGATCAGAATGAGGTGTTAAAAGAAGTTAGAAAAGCCTCACTTACATTTAAGATACTTTGCTAGAAATACTCACGAATGAAGGTGTTAGAACATGTGAGACAAGTCTCATTCACACAAAGATGTTATGGAAAGACAATTTACATTTCATCAATGTACAAAAAAGGATGACAAGTTATCAATAGAGTTAGTAAATCCTAATCTAGAAACAAGCTTCCATAATGTTTGAGTCAACTCTAAAAGATAAGAAGATAATGAAAGTGAGCCAAGCACCGATAGACTAGTTATGAGCATGTACTTGCACATGTAAGTCTCATGAGACGAGGCTACCACCGAGGTTGATATGTTGTCTCCTTACTTCCCTAGTCTTTGAACTATGTCTAGAAAACATAGGAACTAGCCTGTGGTTTCCACCTAAGAGACCTAGGTATGTTTTGATCTCACTGTGGCCAGTGAGATCACCTATTTTTGGTGTGGGGTAGACACCGGATTTCATATTTATCTCACATGATCTATGTCGATTAATGCTCAAAAAAAATTCTAAGTCACTAATTTTCAATATAGAGTAAACACTTGATACAGATTTTCCTTAGCTGGGAATCACCCCTTTTCGGTGTGGGGAAGACACTGAATTTCATGGGAAGCTCACATGATCAAGTTTCATTTTAACCGGTGAATCACCTCTTTTCAGTGTGGGGAAGACACTGGATTTCATTTTAGCTTGCATGAACTTACTTCCAAAGATGTTTCTAAGAAAGTAAGAAACAATGGTGATGGAATGTATGTTCAAAATGAGCTATGAAAGCAAGAGCTTAAGAATGTCAGTTGGAAATATCAATACCAATGAAGTTTCAGCAAATAATGGGAAGAGCCAAATAAAATTGGCTTCTAATGACTTCTTATATGATGCCTATAAAGGGGAGTAGAAACATAATAGTAAATCAAAGCTTCATAGCTTACTTAATATGGAAATAATAAAATAAGTGGCATAGCCAAGAGAGACTGGCCTATGAAGTGACAATACATAATGTAATGAATGACTCATTGTAAGGATAATGAAATCATTCCTTAGTCCTTGGATTACTTACTTGATTCATTGTGGGTATGGGACTACAATGAGTGATTGAAATTGTAAGTAAAACATAGGGCAAAAGAAATTATTGAAATACAGAACAAGAAAAAGAAAAATACTAAAAATTAAACTACATATAAAAATCGGAGCTCTCGGGTTCAAGAGGATCAAAATATCAAATCTTTGCTTGAGTTGTTCTAAATATATATTGATGATTATAATGTATCGTAATCACATAGAAAATGAGTTGTGTGATTCGAATGCATTAAAATACATCATATTCATACAACAATTCACAACTAACGAATTAGGAAAGTCTAGTGACTACACATTCTAGAAATGGCATGTTGTTTAGGAAGATCTTTCCTTGATCATTCATAGTTTTATGTTTATGTGTGCATACACCCGTACTTAGTACAAGTGGTATACTAACACTATACAATTTACTATTTTTATAGGTGCAGGTTAGAGAGCAGAATGAAGACTCATTGCAGCGGTTTGGACATCAGCGTTCTCTAGACCATTTTGTAGGTTCTCTTGATTTTGAGGATGATACAGTTTAGTCAAACCTAGTAGTAGACATAGCTAGTGGATGTTGTCCCCAGCGTTTCTTTCGTACTTTCATTTGGAAGATTTGTAATAAGACCGTGTTGAGCAAACTTTTATGATAGATTCATCTTCTGTTTCGAATTGATTCTTTATGATAGATGGTTGTTCTTTACTTTGAGCTTAGTATATGATGTAACTAGTTAATAATTATATGAAGTCTATGTATAATTCATACATTTAAAAATTTAAAAAATTTCCGCTAATTTAACTACATAAATGTGATGAATGCAAGAAGAGGCTTGTCTACGACCTCTGAGAGGTCAACGATGCCGGTTTCAATTTGGATTCCAGAATCTGGATTGTGATAATAATCATATCATGCTAAGACACACGAGTGATTTATATTAAACCTTGTATCATAATATATTTAATGTAACCTCACAATTCAACACATTCATGACATTTCATCATATTTATTATATAAACATTTTCTTAATATAATCACATGTAATAATTCAATTGAACATCATCATCAAGTATAATCATCATCAATAAAGGAAATAACTCAAGATCATAAAGTCTTACATCATGGCCTTCAAAGTCTTCTTCAATTTTGTACCATAATCCAACAATATTCACCCATCAATTTACTTTATATCAC
This sequence comes from Solanum arcanum, assembly GCA_027789145.1. Classification (NCBI taxonomy): domain Eukaryota; kingdom Viridiplantae; phylum Streptophyta; class Magnoliopsida; order Solanales; family Solanaceae; genus Solanum; species Solanum arcanum. Next base: position 29,986,792 of record CM050937.1, read on the forward strand.
CATATAATAGTAATCTATACAAGAACTAAGTATATTGTATCATCATTTATCAATTCAATGGAAATTCATAACATAGGGTTAGGGGGAAAGGTTCAATCATGGATCCTTTAATTGAACTAGGTCAAAGACTAAGAACTACAACAATTAATCCATAAACATCAAAATCTATAAAAAAATAAACAATGTAATTCAACGTCAAATCAATGTGAATTGTTATTCATGAAATTGGAAGAAAACCTATGATTTTTGTCATTAGAAACCAACTTTAAAGTCTCTCTTGGGGAAAGAGATTCAAAGATTGAATAGTTTCCATAACATAGGATTTACTTGAGAATTGATGAAGAAAATATGGAGTCTTTAAGACCTAATTAACCTTGAATATTTGTATTCAAGTTTCTTGGAATAGAGAGAGAAAGTAGATAGAAGTTTAGGAGAATTGGGTATGGAAATTATGAGGTGTTGGGTTATTTTAACGAGGTTTAACCCTCGTAGAGTCCCCCACCCCAACTAACTTAATCAACCACCACTTAATCCTTCATTAATAACATAACTAATTAAACAATTAACTCACTAATTTGAAATGTGGCAGTCCACTTTCAACCTTCAATCAATGAACCCCCGTCGACTGGGCATCGATCAAACGACGACGTTGTACTAGTAAGTCGTTGTTTTGGTGAAAAAGAATTTGGACCATTTTTCATAATATTCTAACTGTCAAACAATGACAAAATCGATCGAGCCTCAATCAACTGACGACTCGTAGTTTGGTCTAGTGGTTGCACACTGTCCAAAAGGCACCTTTGGGGTCTAAATGTAGGGTCCTCCTTAAGAACTCTGATGGTGGTCCTTGGGGAGTCGTACCGAGACATTTGACTCTAAACATATTCTTCTATATTTTTAACACATTTTTACCAAATTTGACAAAATTTTGACTCTTAAAACCCCTCAAAACATGCCAAGGCACACTAACCTCAATTTCACTAGTGTCCGAACATCATGTTCGTTTATTGTCATTTTGAATTTAAAACTTCCTATTTAATTTCAATACATTATTTTAGGCTTAGGAAAAATGTTTTTTTTTCTCGGTTCATCATGTGAGACTTTAGACTAAGTCATGGAGTTTCAGAGTGTTACAGTTCCATAAGAGAACCATTGCTTTTTGTTTCTTGAGAGGACCATCTCATTGTGATAATTTTATTTATTATTTATGAAGTGTGACTTATGACTTCTCATATATTTCTACTTAGTTTTGTGGGGGGTGGGGAGATCTTCATTCATGCAATACAGAAGTGGACTTTAAGAGTGGATATTGTGTGGTTCTCTTATGCTACGAAGATGGTGTTAATCATAGTTGTTTATATTTTGTATGCTACATAGTTATATTTTTTCACTTTCTTATATATGTTTCACTTAGTGGGATAGTCGCGTGTTCCTACAAGTACACCGTAGTTCTGTACCTATACTGCATTTGCTCTTATTTTTGTTGAGCATATGACATCTTCTAGCGGCTATTGATAGACATTGCTTAAGAAATAAGTGACCATTGAATTCAAGGGTGAGCTAGTTCATTCGGGCTCTATTGATTTTTTCCTTTTTTATAGTCCAAACTATCGAACTTAGACTAGTTCTTTAGATAATTTTTTATTAGAATTAGGAATCTATTTAGAGTTTTGGTACAATGACATTCAGTTCGTAGGGGTTATATATCCGCATTTGTGTTAGTTCATTTGGTTTGTTCCTTCCTAAATAATTTAGTTAATTAAAACTTCCTTTGTATCATGAAATGCCTACTTTTTCATTGAGTGGCTTGGTTGGGTTATAGTAATAGTTTTTCAACAAGAGCGTTAGTATAGAGACAATCACGACGGTCTAGGTCGTGATAAGTTGGTATCAGAGACCTAGTTTCATTGATATCATTGTACCAAAATGATTCTAGTAGAGTCTTGCATAACGGTACAATGATTTCCGTACGTTTATTTGAGAGGCTATAGGACTCTATAAAAAACTCACTTTCTTTTTATTCCTTCGTGGTATGAATTGAATCCAATTTGTTTCTGTATGATACAAATTCATATCTATCCTGCTTCACTCTATGGTCCGAACTATTGCAATAGAAGTGGTAACCCGGTCACTAGCAAAAGAGCATAGGTGTATATATTACTATAATTTGAATAAGTTTACTATTCGTAACAAGTATCCATTCCATCGAATAGATGACCTTTTTTATGAATCACATGGTCTATCGACATTCCGTAAGATTGATTTAAGGTCTAGCTACAATCAGTTAAAGATTGAGGCCGTTTAGAATTGGGTCCGACCATGTTTTGTGATTGAAATTAGCAGAGCTTTGTGGGGCATGCTAGCTTTTCTATTGTTTCTTGTTGTATGAGTTGAGTCCAATTGGTATCTAAACGAAGTGAATTGGATGAAACAAAAACAAGTAAATTTGTACTGACAAGGTTCCAGTTGTTATCTGCCGTAGGGACGATATAACACATGACTAATGGTTTTTTATGGAATGAACTAATTAAATAAAAAATTTAAATTTATGTATGAATCGTAACTTGGAACGGTGAATGTGTGCTTATAGTTGTCTGAATTTAACTATAAATGTAAATGGTGTATTACTTTAATGCTTTGATATGATAATGCGCCTAACATTGATATACTGAATGCGATATGTAGAATGTTTTGGTCTAAATGTTGAAAGTGTGACAATTGTAACAGCTTGAGTGTCGTAGGACTTGCTTAAAAAGGATAATCATCATAAATAAAGTGTAAGAGGCTCAATAAATTACGATGTGGTTTGTAAGAGAGAAATTTTGATTTGTGTTGTGACCAATTGATAATCATTTAAATGTCTGGGTGTATCTTGGGAACGATTGAGTTGTATTGTTGAATGTAACATAATAGAAAATTGTGGAACATATGTCGTTATGATTTACCTGGGGTAACTAATGATGTCTTAGATATTAGAATTATTCAAAAGGTGCTAAGTAAAGTTGGGAGCTCTGTGAAATTAAAAAACCTAGAAAAAACCCAGGAATTTTTCTGACAGGGTTCTGGTCCCGTCAGAGGCGCTACAACAGAATTGTTCTTGCTGAAGCGATGCCTCTATAGCGTGATTTATTCCCATAGAGCGGGATGTATGTATGTAGAATTTAGAAAGCTTTTTATTGTATTCCTAGTGATAATAGACCTCTAATTGTACCAGAGTTTTTAGTAATCGAATATAAGTTATAATGTATGTTAAAATTGTGGACATTCAAGGCATATGAGGGTCAGATATGGTGATTACAAATGCTAAAATTGTACTGAACGGATGACTAATTTGTTGTTGATCCGAATTCTACTTGTTTATGTGTGTCACTTGAATTTCCTTGGGATTTTATGTGGTTTGTGGTAAACTTGATGCTCTCATCCATGTATTTACCCTAGTTGAGGAGTTACACACAGTCATCCATTTGTATCATGTTGTCCTTTTGTGTGGTGGATTCTCAGATTTGGTTTAATTTGGTTATGATGGATATGACTGTCTCAAAATAATCTTAGGCATGTCTTGGTTGTCCCCATTTTATATCTGGCTTAATAGTGATGCAAAAATGGTAACTCTAGAGATCCCATGTACGGATATATTAGAGTATAAAGGGGGTGTACAAGCCTAAGCTAGCTAAAATAATATTCTTCATTCAAGCAAGGAAAGTGGTAGGGCAGTATTATTTAGGGTTATTGGCTCATATTCTGGATGTTGAGGTCGAATCCCCCTATATAGAGTATATTCCTTTGGTGTAATAATATTGAGAGCTTAAAAGCTCAAATTCAACGGCTTCTTGATATGTTTCATCAACCCTAGTGTTTTCTCGTGGGGTGTTGTTGTCTTTTTGTTAAGAAGAAGAATTGTGGTATGAGGACTGTAATATTATCTTAAGCCATAAGGGAGTGGATTAATTACAGATTTATAAGCTTATGGAGAAATATATTCCCATTGAGTTTACTTGGGTGAAGCCAAAGAAATATTTTAGAAAATGTATACAAAAATTGTGTAAGTCCTTTCAATTTGACGAGTATACCTGAGTTTGCGCGTTATGTCGATGAAAGTGATGACTTGTAGCGATAGTGAGGGATGACTGAACATAATGGTTATAAGTGTTTGTAATAGATGGTGATGAGATGAAACTATATAATATGATTGTGGTTAAGCGAAATTGGTGTTGTAATTTATGACCTGCGAGTATCTAAGGTTGTTGTTTACCAATAGTTGGTGAATAACATGGTTGTATAGAAAGTTCTAAGAAATGGTGGGACACAAATAGAATAGGATTTTAAAAAGCTTGAGTTACCATGAAGAAAAATAGTGGGATATGTGCAGCCTTTAGGGAGAGGCGAGAACAAAAATATCGTATCGATTGCAAAAAAAAAAAAGAGATATATTTAGAGGCATCAATAGTTGAGTTTAGAAACACATGTTATATTTCGTGGTCATGTGGCTATTGTAATAAAGTTACAATTCTTCCAGATTGGGTAAAAAAATATTGAAAGAGTACAAACATTAGCTCGAGTGTGATGATAAGTTTTTTACTTTTTTTTTGAGTTTAATAATGAGTACAATTGAATCTTAGCAAAGAATATTTTGAGAACGATGAGGATACGATCAATGATATCAAAGATCCATGAATTCATAACAATATTTGAGGTATAAGCTAATGTTGATAGATATGGTAATTGTGTTAGACGACTGAATTTACAATTCACAGTTTTCATTGTAAATGTAATCACGTTGTATATTTTTTCAAGATATGAATTTTCATGTTGTGGAATTGTCACTTGTATCAAGTAATATGCTTTTAAAAATATTTATGTTTGGTTGTAAAATTTATTAGTTTTTATATCCATATTACCTAAGAAAAGTTTTCATTGTAAAAGTGTTCGCTTAGAGTAAGGTAAATGATAGGAGTGTCATTGATGATGGTTTGTATTGAGAGTCTGAACTTCAATGGAAAGATGTGAAGATTATGTGGATCAAGTGAATGGAAATGACTACTATCGACTCTTCAAAGGAAAACCTTTCGTGTTATTCAATAAATTATTATGTGACCAACTTTTTTGTTTAGCACATGGTTGTGAGTTTGATGAACTAGCTAGGCTCACATGTGTTTTCCCATTTGGGGATGGGTCCCTAGTGGTGGATCAGTTGTATTGATCCTGAGATGTTCTCTCGGTTGTGTGAGATGATTTGGGAAAACATAATTAATTTTGATGAATTGTATAGTTGTCCGACAATCTTAAATTTAAGCTTATCGTCCAGGTCATGTATCAATTATGTTTTGTTTTAATGTAGAGTTTGAATCAAATTATGCTATTCTTAAGTGGTAATCTACAATTACTAAATCTATCATTTCGATAGTGTTGTTGGATGGTTTTTTGGTTTTTATGTTTTGACATATCTCTCAAAGAGTATCTGATGTTGAAATATTGAATCTTTTGTAACCTAATTTTATGGAAATTATGTTGTGAGATTGAGATGTTGATAAGAACTACGATTGTTTGGGTATTATTATCGTGTGTTTGTTAGTTTAGCTTCACCTGTGTTTTGATTTAGGATTTTATTATGGTTTTGTAAGAATGGATTAGTCTTGATGATTGTATCGAGTCCTTGATAACACATTGCATAGATGTGTACGATCAACTGTGGTGGTTATTGAGGTTTGTTTTGTTGATTAGTTAACTTATAGATAACAATATTTCTCTCTAGGTATTAAATTTGTTGGTTTGAGGTTTGATATGTGATAACCTTAGGGGGTAATGAGATTCGGTAAGAAGGGCATGCAAGCCATGTCTTTTGTAATTTGATGTGTCAGATACTACTCTACCTTCATATTTTACCCAAGTCTTTCCTGATAACTCTAGGATGAGTCTATTGTGATAACATGATTTACTCGTTATGGAAAAGTCAATGAATAAAGAATTGGGGCAAGAAAATGTTTTGGTAGTAACTTGGAATTTCTCAAACTAGTTCCAATTCAGATGAAATTATAGGAATTATGGTGTAGGTCATCTAGTCATTAATCAAAATCTAATTGTAAATTTTTATTACAGTAGTATATAGGTAAGACTATAAAGAACTCGTACAACTTTACGGAATTGTATTCGGACGAGTATAACCCTTGGAAATGATATGTTCCTTAATGGGTACATTATGCCTCTATCAAGGCTCCTAGAGGGAGATTCTGGCCGCTGTAGCGAGATGGCTACATTGGAGAGAGCCAGACGGAACTTGAATTCACTGTTAGACAATTAAACGACCAGATTAGGCATTTTTCAACTTTTATGGATAAGGAGGCAACCCTGACGAGTTCTTGACAATTTTTACAATTCTTGAGACTAAAGGTAAGGTTTTAACACCCACATCTCTCTTTCAATTCGTATTATCTATTTTCTTAAGTTATTATTTATGGGGAAGGATTTTGATCTACGAATTATGGTGTAACACCCTTTATTGGGTATTAGGATCTTGAGTTGGACAAGGGTTATTGGATTTGTTATAATCCGAATAATTAGACTTTTCATTGTTGATCCTTGTGTATATTAATTATTTGTAGACCTAGGACAAGTTAAAGTAATCTCGAAAGATTCAAGTGCCTCAGGGGATTTAAACTTTGTTTCAAGGTGGGTGATGGTTTTGATTTCATCTTGATGTAATATGTGTTTGTAATTGCCTCATTATAATGCATGTATGTGTGCGAATGTTGCATTATTGATCACTCTAATCATAAATGAGGATAATTTGATAGTTGTATGCCATGAATCACCTCTTGTTGTATGATCTTGATGACGTACTTGAATATAATTTAATTATGATGTCTTCATGGGACCTAATTGCTACATTATGGAAAGCTAACTTCGATTGGATTGCCACGTCCCAACAAAAATATTTGATTGGGTTTCCATATTCTAGCACAACTATTGGATAGTATTGCCATGTCCCTGCAAGCTAAAAGGGATCGGGTACCATGGTAGTGCACTAACAATTTAAGTTTGGGTTACATGAGAGGAAAATTGCATTGAGTTCTTTGAGAGGACTAACCACTTATGATAATTGTATTTGTTTTTTTACAAACTATGACATATGACTTCTCAAATAGTTTTACTTAGTTTAAGAGGGGGGGGGGGGACTTCATTCATGCATTGTACAAGTGAACTTTAAGAGTTTATGTGGCATGGTTCTCTTATGCTATGAAGATGGTGTTAGTCAATGTTGTTTATATTCAATATGTTACATGGTTATATATTTTGTTTGACTTATATATATTTCACTAAGTTGGATAGTTGTGTGATGTGCCAGTACATGGTGATTGCTTAGGGATACTACACTTGTTATTCTAGCGGCTATTTATTGACATTTATTAGAAAATCAATGGTCATTCGAATTCAAGGGTGAGTGCTTCCGGGCTTCCTTGAGTTCTCTTCCGGGATTTCTTGAGTTCTTTTTTTGTACACTCTATTCTATTCAGACTTAGAGTAGTTCTTTCGATGATTTTCTGTCAAACATATGAATCTTGTTAGAATTTCGATACATTGACTTTCTTGTCCTAAGGTTTTATATCCGCATTCTGGTAGTTTATTTATTTCGTTCCTCGGTAAATAAATTAGTTATTTAAAACTTCTTTTGTATCATAAAAGGCCTTCTTTTTCGTTAACTTACTTGGTCGGTTGTAGTAATAGTTCTCCTAGCGGAGGGTTAGTGTGGGCGCCAATCAGGACGGTTTGGGTTGTGACACTATGTTCCTTTAATTTATATTGAGTTAAGTTATTCATGAGTTTAGAAAATTCAATGTAAGTGTTTCTTTGAGAAATATTTTCAATCCCATGTTATGTTTAGAATCATAAATATTAAGCTATGAATTAAAGTAGAACGCTATAAAGAAACATTTAACTTGACCATTAAGGCAAACCCAAGTACTAACATCGGATAAAGACAATAAAAAGACTAAAGCACTAAAATCTGACTGCCTATGAAGCCTCTAAAACAACTGAGATGGATGTTTGGATAAACCTGAAAACATCCAAACAAGCTAATAAAATATCTGAATGTAGTAAAAGGAGTCCTTAGAAATCAAGAGGCTCACCAACTGATTGTAAAGTTATATGCTAAGTATGTAAGCCAAACCAAGTGTTTACATAGGGCCTATAATGGTTTTTGAGTGTCATCTACATCCGAGGTGTAGTCTCGGGATGTGAAAAAACATGGTATCAAATCCTAGAGTTCAAGAGTCCTAGGGAGTGTATAAAAAAGTGTGTAGAGTCTGAGTTATTATCGTAAAGCATGCCACATCTGTAGTAAGGATGTTGCAACACTTAAGAAAAATTCTCACTTTTTAACACTAATGTTATGCGTTAGAGTTTTATCTCTAAAAATTTTCCTCCTAATTCATACTTGCACATGTTTTTAATAGTCCTGCTTACACGAAGAGCAGTCATAGGTCGTCCTTCTAGTAGAAATGTTGAGAAGCAAGAGTTGCCAGATGTCCCTAAAGTGAAACCTCAGGGGGAAATTACTTATGTTGATTTTAGGGAATCAATAAGGTTTCTATGTCAAGCTATGACTAACCAAGTTTTAAAAAGATGGGAGCTACACATGAATTGATTGATAATTCGTGGATCCTAGATTTCTTGAAGATGAACTCTTCAATTTTTACTAGTTTAAGCACTTCTGATGATGCAAAGATTTTTGTTGAAGAATTGAAGAAGGTATTTAATATAAAGTATATGGTCGATGCTGAGCAAATTGAACTAGCTAAATATTAACTGAAGAATGTTACTACGACTTGGTTATATAAGTTTAAAGAGGGTAAAGCTGAGCACACATCACCTCTGAGTTGGGATTTTTTAGGAGGCTATTTTGGGGAAATTCATTCCCCGAGAACTGAAAGAGGCTAAGACACCAGAATTCCCCACACTGAAGCATGATTCTCTGAGTGTTCATGAGGATGGGTTGAAATCACCTATCTATCCTGTTATGTTCAAGAAATGGTTGCAAATATAACGAGTAAAATGAGTCTGTTTGTTGCTGGGTTGTTCTGTCTATGAAGAAGGAGGTCTGGGAAACTATGTTAATTGGGTACATGACATATGAATGTTGATGGTCTATGTGCAATAGGTTGAGGAAGACAAGCTGATGGATATGAAGTAATTCATAAATTAGAAGGTTATGAAAGGGAATGAGCTTAGACAACATAAAAGTAATGAGAACTATTCCTCCTTTCCGCAAAAGAAAAAAGGGCCTACTCTATCATCTTCTAATACACCTGCAGCCAGAAACTAAGGTCAGTATAATGGTAAGAATTTGTAGTCTTTTAGAGTTTGACCTACACAGCCTCAGGGTAGTGTGGCACAAGGAGGTAACTAGACTCTTGCATATGCTAGGTGTGGAGGAACTCACCCAAGTAAGTGTCGTGATAGACATACAACTTGAAGTGTGGATAGTAAGGTCATTTCATGAAGGATTGGCCAAAAAACGTTGGAGGTAGTGTAAATTAGCTCAATAGAGACGATCCTCATCAGTAGGTCCATATGACAAAACAACACCTAGGGGAGTTACTTCCAGCATTGGTGGAAGAGAAAAACACCTCTATGTGATCATTAGTAATCATGAGCAAGAGAATTGTCCAAATGTTGTCACTGGTATGATCAAAGTTCTTACTTTTTATGTTTATAATTTGCTAGAACTAGAGCAATTTTATCTTTTCTAACCCCATATGTTGAAAATAAATTTTATGTTATTCCGGAGAAACTTTGTGAGCCCTTCTATATTTCTATACATGTTAGGAGTCTTTTATAGCGGAGCGAGGGTATCATGATTGTGTCATTTTTATCAATCATAAGAACATTGTGGCTGATTTAGCTAAGTTAGACATGGTGAATTTTGATGTAATTCTCTGTATGGACTAACTTTATGCTTGTTATGCATCACTATATTGTAGAACTCAAGTTTTGAAGTTCTAGATCCCTAATAAGGATATCATAGAGCGGAGTAGTAGTTCAGGAGATCCTAAGGAATGTATTAATTCGTACCTAAGGAAAAAAAGTTAGTTCTAAGGGGTGCGTCTTTGAGTTTGTCAAATTAAATGACTCTAGTGTTGAGATACCTCCTATTCAGTCAGTATCAGTAAAAAAGAGTTTCTAGATGACCTTCCAAATGATATTCCTGGAGTCCCTTCTTAGAGAGGAATATACTTCAGTATAGGTATTCTTCCAGATACTCGTCCTATCTCTATTCTTCCATATATAATGATACAAACACAGTATAAAAAGCAACAAAAGTCAGTTGACTGATATCCTAGATAAAGGTTTTATTTGACTATGTTTCTCACCTTGTGGCGCTCTACTCTTTCTGTGAGAAAGAACCATGGTTCCCTTAGAATATCTATAGATTACAGTCCCTTAAACAAGATTATCATCAAGAATAAGAACCCTTTCCATAGAACTGATTATAATTTTTATCATTTTCAATGTGATACTTGTTTCTCTAAGATAGATCATATATTAGATACCATCAGTTAAGAATGAGTGAGTTTTATATTCCCAAGATAACATTTAGGACCCGATATGGTCATTGTGAATTTTTTGTCATGTCATTCGATTTATCTAATGCAACTACAACGTTCATGGACTTTATGACTATAGTTTTGAAATCTTATTTAGATATATATGTTATCATCTTCATTGATGATATATTTATCTATTCAATGAATGAAGATGATCATCCTAGTAATCTCATAATATTTTATTAGACTTTGAAAGATAAAAAGATATATGATAAGTCTAAAAATGTGATTTTTATCTTGAGTCGATGGAATTCATGGTCCATATAATTTGAGATGATGGATTAGAGTTGACGCCCAAAAGATAAATGCAATGGAGAATTCGCCTAGACCCGTGTCTCCAACTAATATTAAGAGTTTCTTTGGTTTGTCTGGCTATTATAGAACAAGTTTTTTTCAAAAAACACTAAAGTTTCAATGGTCTGAAGATTGTGAGAAAAGTTTCACGAATTGAAAAAGATGTCAACTATTGCCCATGTATTGACCTTTGTAGATGGTACTTGATGTTTTATGCGGTAAATCGATGCATCCAGAGTTTGTTTGGGTTGTGTATTAATGAAGATGACAAGGTTATAGTTTATTCCTCCAGACACTTGAATTTGTTTTAGAAGAATTACCCTACTCATTACTTAGAGTTTTGTGTTGTAGTATTTTCATCGAAGATATGGCATCATTATTTATATGGTGGTCATGTAGATGTGCTCACTGATCACAAGAACCTTCATTTTGTGTTCACTCAAAAAGAGCTTAATCTCACACAAATGAAGTGGTTAAAATTACTCAAGAATTATGACATCAGTATTCTTTATCACCCAGGTATGGCTAATGTTGTTGCTAATGCTTTAAGCAGGTTGTCTATGAATAGTACCCCCCTTGTTAAGGAGGTGAAGAGAGAATTAGAGAAAGATGTGCATAGACTTGCGCACTTAGGAGTCCGACTAATGGATTCCACAAAAGAAGGAGTAGTGGTAATGAATGGGGATGAATCATCATTAGTGTAAGAAGTTAAAGGAAAGCAAGACTATGACCCATTATTTCTTAAATTGACGGCAAATGTACATAAGCAAAAAATATTAGCTTTTGAACAAGAGGAATATAGCATTTTGAGGTATTAAGGAAGCATGAGTGTACCAATGGTGGATGGACTCCAAGAAAGGATCACAGATAAATGTCATAGATCCATATATTTCATTCATCCAGGTTCCACATAGATGTAACGTTATTTAAGAGAAGTCTATTGGTTGATAAATCCCCGAATTGTCAACAAGTTACAGTACAAAATCAAAGGGCCATGGTTAGGAACAAAGTATATAACTTGCATAATGGAAGTGGGTAATGATAAATATGGACTTCATCACAGTTTTACCAAGGTATCACAGGCAACATGATTCTATTTTGGTGATGGTTGACCGAATGACAAAATCAGTCCACCTTTTGCCGGTAAAGACAATCCAATAAGTACAAGATAAATACTAAGTTCTATCTTTAAGAGAGTTTAAAACTTTATGGGATTCTAGTCACCATAATTTTAGACAGAGGTGCACAATTTACTTCATATTTTCTTATAGTAATTCATAAAAGGTTTCGTTTCAAACATGCACTTAGGTACTGCCTTCCATCCTCAGATAGATGGGCAAGCAGATCACACAATTCAAACCTTAAAGGATATGTTGAGGGAATGTGTGATTGATTTCAAAGATAATTGGGATGATCACCTACCTCTAATTGAGTTTGCTTACAAGAATAGTTACAACTTTAAAACTTAATGCATTTTTATAAGGCTCTTTATGGGAGAAGGTTCAGATCTTTATTGGATGATTTGCGGTTTGTGAAGCTAAATTGATATGGAGAAGGTTAAAATGATTGAAGAGAGGTCGAAGACGGTGCAGAGTCACTAGAAATCCAAAACTGATGTTAGGACAAGGGAATTAGAGATTGAAGTTAATGATTGGGAATATCTAAAAGCTTTAACTATGAAGTTCTTTAAGATATTCATGAAAAGGAGAAGATTAGTCCATGGTATATTTGACAGTATTTAATAGTGACAAGGACTGACAAAGTACCGTATGAGTTTGAGCTACCACAAGAGTTAGCAAAGGTTCATCCGGTATTTCACACATTCATGTTGAGAAAGTGAATGGGTGATCCTTAATTTATCATACCAACAAAACATATTTGGATCAAAGAGAGCTTGTCTAATGAAGAGATTCATGTTCAAATGCTAGATCGCCAAGTTCGCATGTTTAGAACGAACGAGGTAGTATTAGTCAAAGTCCTTCAGAGTAATCAATTTGTTGAGTAAGGTACTTTGAAATCAAAGATGATATGAAGAAGATATATCCACATCTCTTTTAATATGGAGAAAGTGTTGACCAAGGTACTAATTTTCTTCTTAGCTTATCTTATTTTGTTTGCTTGCATTTTGCTTGTAGGATTTTTGAACTTGATGTTACAACCCTTGGCCTAGTAAGAGAAACCTCATTCAAGGAAAATTGTTCCTAAGGGGGAAATGTTGTAACTTCTATCACTTTGATATAAGTACGAAGAAGCCAGTAATTAGAAATAGTTATTTTTTGAAAGAATGCAAATTTGAAAATTTAGTTATGTTAGGATAAATTGAGTTTTTGTCAACCTAAAATGGCCATAACTTTTATATCAAGATGTGTTAGGTGTAATTTTAAATATGGTATGAAATATCATGGTATAATCTTTCCAACACCGCCGTGTTTGCGCGATTTCAAGTTTGTATGAGTGAGTTATGCCCTTTTGAAGTTGGGTTTTCGAATAAGGAAAGTCCAGTCCTGATTTTGAAGGGTAGTTTGTTCTTTTCATTACCCAACCTAATTAATTAATTTAAGAGTTTAATTTGGGTAAAATCATATTTTAATAAGTTTGGAAAAATTTAATTTCCTACTGGGGCTTGGAGAAAAGAGAAAAAGAGAAGAGGAGAAGAAAGGATAAAAGAAATCAAGAATCGTCAAGAATACTCAAGAATCACTTGTGGATTTCATCAAAGGGTGATCCCTACGAGGTATATGAGATCACATATCATTGAGTTAGTTAACCCTGTAGCCAAAGATTATTTAATTCAGTGATTTAAGTCTTGAATGTTTAGAAATTGTGTTCTAGATGAACATTGTAAAATGTTTTCTTGAATTCTAATAGGTTGTGTTGATTGAAGTTTCTTAAAATTTTATTCGTGTTTGCAAGTGTATTTTCGATTTGAATCTTTCATATATTGAGGGTATGAATGATCCTATGTGTTTGGGGAAAGAACCATTGACGTTAAGAGGGGTTAAAGTTTGAAATTAGATAAGAGAAGTCATGGAACACCTAGGGAGGGTCCTTGCGCATTGCACCCCTCACAGTCCTAGAGAAGGTCTTCTAAACATTGACATCTAGGGCACCGTGCCAGAAAGATTGCCTCAAGTGAGTTTTTGAACTTTGTGCTCTGCTTCCCTACGCTTATCAGAGTGCCAAGGACGCTAATTCACTATATTCCTCCCCCACCTTTTTGTTCTATTTCTTATTTATGTACATATGTATTCTAGTTTATTCCAAAAGTCTAAGGTACATAAAAATATCATTAAATCATTCATAAATATGACATCATGAATCTTGAATCCATAATCCAGTTCAATGAAAGATAAGCTCAAAGTCAAGAGAAGTAAGAGTCATGTCTAGAAGTTAACAATAAAGTCAAGTTTGTAAAGGTTTCAAAAGTCTTTCACAAACGTTTTAACCTTGCTCTAAGACATAAGTTTCAAGTTAAGCAAAGAGTAAAGAGTTGTGTTCATTTGTCAAAAACATATAAGGGAACTAAGCATTCCCAAGAGTTTAAAAATGTTTTCACATTTGAGAATGAAAAGGAACAACGATTCCATCAAAGACTTTAAGCAAGTTTTGAGTAATTAGCTTAAACCAAGGAAAGATGTTTGTTGAAAATTATGTGAGCTAAGTTTATTTTGGAAGTAGTACTGAGCAGTGATAAGGAGATGTTAGTTCATATTAGTTGAATTCTTCATAAACCATGTAGTCATTATGTGTAGTAAAGGATCATTCTAGTTAGATAAATCCTTAAGATAATTTTAGCATATACTAGTGAATCAACTATATTAAGCATTTTGTATGATGGCACAATATAGGAAAATTCTTTCCATGTGCAATAAGTTATAGAACCACTTAGGTTCATAGTGGTTATTATTGATAGGATAAACTACCATATAAAATATATTACTTTGAGTTTGTTACTTCTTTTTCTGTGACGAACTAAGTTGCTTTTATTGTTTCATAATGTATTACATATCTTTATTGTTTCATAATGTTTTACATATATTGTGTATGTTCCTTTGCTTTATATTAAGTAAAGTTATTCATGAGTTGAGAAGAGACAAGGTAAATGTTTCTTTCTTAAATCTTTTCAAGACTATGTTATGTTTATCTTTCATACTCGGATACTCGTACGTTCAATGTAGTAATTCTAGTTGACTTGCATCATATTATAATGCGTACTCTAGTAACCGGGATCATCAAGCAGCACATCGTTGATCTAGTGAGCACTTTTGAGCCAGCCTGTGAGCCTTTTTGCATTCTGGAGGAATCCATTTACTACTTTTAGTTAATTTATTAGTTCATTAGGATGTTGTGGGGTTTATCCAGGCACCCAATTCAATCTTTTTAGAGACTCATCGACAATCAAATGTTAATTCTTTTTTCTTTTTACTGTCATTATCTTATTTTAACACTTAGGTTTGCCTTAATGGCCAAGTTGAATGCTCAAGTTTATTTCATAGCTTTATATTTATTGACTAACTTATTTGAAAACTAATTAATCCAGTCAAAGGGTTGGCTTTGGCCAGCAATGATTCCCGATTGCCAGCTACATCTCTTCTGTAGGCTCGGGGCGTGAAAATCACTACCCTCATACTCTTCAAATAATGCTCTAAGTAGACAATTTATTATTGTTTTCTTCTTCAAACGTGAATGTTCATCTTGTAGATGTGCTATTGTTTTGCTTTATATTATTTTTCCACCTTTTGCAATGCACTCTATGATTCCCTTTTATCGATAAGAAGAAGTACACTTTGTACATTTAGACAAAGCATGTAATACATATTTATGTAAATATGCAAATGTCTTCACCCTGTACAAGTTACTCGTCTACATAGAATTTGACATGATTATCTAAGTTCTTACCTATCATGTTTAAATATTTTTTTGTGGTTATCTTTATGATTAGCTTTATTGGTACATGGAATGGTTTTTTTGGCTGTATCAGTTGTTGTATTTGACATGATATGATAATATCTTGCAATGGTTAATAAAGCAAGACAGAGTGAGTACTATATGTAATATATACATCTAACATGTTTTTTGAAAAAATATCTTTTGAAAATCACATATAAATATAAGTTACTTATGTAGTGGTATGTGTAATTTGACATGATAATCTAAATTCTTACCTATCTTTCTAATATCATTTTTAGAGTGGTTGACATGATGATTATCTTTAGTGGTAGATGGAATAATTTTTCCTTTATCACAGGTTGTATTTGACATGACAAGACAATACATTGTAATGGTTATAAGAGTATATAAATGAAAAGGGTAATTAAAAACAATACTTGGTAAAAATTAAATATAAATGTAAGTTACTTCAGTAGTGTGTCTTAAAGAGAGCTAAGTCACACATTATAGATTGTTTGAGTTTGTAGGGGGATTACTTGAGAACCAAAATGTATAATGCGTATGATATATTGTTTTTTTTTTTGCATGTTGATCAATAGTTGTAACGACCTGTTTAGTCGTTTTAGAGCAGCAGAACAAATTCTGGAAAAAACTGGCTGAAACCACGGACCCAACGACGGACCATCGCAGGCTCGACGGACCGTCGTGGGTGTTCCGTCCCATGACACTTAGAATTTTTAATTTGGGTACTGAAAATCGACTCTCTGAACTTCGTAACGAAATGGCAGAACGGACCGTGACACCCACGACGAACCGTCGTGAGTACCCGTTGCAAAACACTTCAACTTTTGAGAATTTGGTACAAGAAACGAAGTCTCGACCGTCAGACGGAGGGCGTGACGGACCGTCACAGGGTGACGGGCCGTCACAGCCCACGAAACCTGGGAGGCGCGATGAGCGGCGTGGACGGACCGTCGCACTCACGACGGCCACGTCCGCGGGTTCTGTGATCCCAGGCGGTTTAGGATTTCTTTCCTCGCTTTAAGGGACGTTTTGGACTATTCTTTCCTTAATTATAAAGTTTGAGGGTTATTATTAATAAATCTAATTACTTGGGGTTAAATTAGGTAACCTTAAGTTAATTAGTGGGTCATTATTACCATCTTTCATTCCTAATTATATAGAATTAGGGTAAAAGAAAGAGGGTTTGAATAAGAAAAAGAAAAGAATGTAAAGAGAGACAGATTGAATCGATTGGGAGAGAGAGAGAGTCGAACGAGGAAGAAGAATATCAAAGCTTGGGAAATTGCTTGTTGATTCCAATTCTTCGGTGGAGGTAGGTTATGGTTTTCATGCTATTCATAGTAAACTCTTAATAGCGAATGATATATGTTAGTAGTATTGTAAAACCCTTCTATATGCTTAATTGTATGCTTGCATGAATGATGTTATTATGTAATTATGAATAAATAAGCATGACGAAGCTATTGAATCCCAAATCTTGAAAGAAACTTTAATCTACTTGTTAATGATAAGGCCTTGGTATAAAAGAAGGCTTGATGAATTAAAGTAATGGGATTGATGATGCCTTGGTATAGAGAAGGCTTGATGAACGGATATAATGAGAATTAGTGGATCGGAGTGTCACGTTCCGACACATAGTATTAGTGGGACGGGTGTCACGAACCGACACGTAGAATTAGGGGATCGGAGTGTCACGGACCGACACATATAGGGGATCGGGTGTCACGAACCGACACGTAGATTTAGGGGATCGGGTGTCACGAACCGACACGTAGATTTAGGGGATCGGGTGTCACGAACCGACACGTAGATTTAGGGGATCGGGTGTCACGAACCGACACGTAGATGTAGGGGATCGGGTGTCACGAACCGACACGTAGATTTAGGGGATCGGAGTGTCACGTACCGACACAAGAGGATTAATGAATATGAGGGAGCGGAGTGTCACGTACCGACACAAGAGGAATATGAATAATGAATCGTGAAAGATGAGAATATACTCAACATAATGAACTTAAATCCCAAATGAGCATGGTATTGAGGCTTGAGCCCTCATGGATGAACTTAATGGTACTTTTTGATGATTATAGTACTTGTTGTTGCTACATGTTGAGTTTTATAGTTGATTTATGATATTAAGTGATATATACTGCTTTCTATTATGAGTTGGCCGATGATATCTACTCAGTACTTGTGGTTCTANNNACCCCCTACTTTTATGTTTTCTTCTTTGCTAATTGTGGAATACAGCGACCGCTCCGTCATCTTCAACTCAAGATGATTCAAGCCAGTCTTACTACAGGAAATTCAGGGTGAGCTAATACGTCTAGCTTGTGGATCTTCTTCTTCAAGTCTTGATGCCTTGAACTCAGGCATGGACTAGCTTTTATGTATTTTTAGTTCTTAGACATTCTTAGTTTAGTCATTTGATTGTAGATGTTCTTGTGATGATGACTTCCAGATTTTGGGGATAATAATAGTTATTGATTTTATTAATGAGTTTAAGTCTTCCGCATTACTTTCTGTTGTTATATATTGAAATGTTAAGGTTTAGATTGGTTGGTTCGCTCACATAGGAGGGTAAATGTGGGTGCCAGTCGCGGCCCGGATTTGGGTCGTGACAAACTTGGTATCAGAGCATTAGGTTCGTTGGTCTCATCACACAAGAACAGGTCTAGTAGAGTCTTAAGGAACGGTAGGGGGACGCCTTTACTTTTCCTTGAGAGGCTATAAGACTTTAGGAAAATTTCACTCTTTCATTCTTCCTTTCGTGCTACTACTTGAGTCCAATTGGTATCTAGGCGATACGAATTGGTATCTGACCATCTTCACTCTCTTTCGCAGATGGTTAGAACTAGAGCAACGACAACACCAACACCAGCACCGGCAGGACAGGGTGCGTCTGAGCCAGCCACTGGGGCTGTAGCTCGAGGAAGAACAACGGCAAGAGGCCGTGGGAGAGGTCGTGGGAGGACGTCCTCTAGAGGAAGAGGACGAGCACCTAGCCCATCTGAT
The DNA here is from genome assembly GCA_027789145.1 of Solanum arcanum. Taxonomy (NCBI): domain Eukaryota; kingdom Viridiplantae; phylum Streptophyta; class Magnoliopsida; order Solanales; family Solanaceae; genus Solanum; species Solanum arcanum. Next base: position 30,005,619 of record CM050937.1, read on the forward strand.
ACTAGGGCGGTGACTCCTCCACCGACTGAAGAGGTGATAAGAGAAGGGGAGGATGGGGTGAATGAGCAAGTACAGAATGAGGAAATGCCACCTCAACCTACCCCAGATATGATCAATCAGGTTCTCGCTTATCTTAGCGGGTTATCTGATCACGGTCAGGCACCTCCAGGGGTTTCTGCACCAACACCTCCGGTTTCAGAGGTACGACATGCGGCTACTATGGCTCCCCGCATGGATGCACCATTGGGAATGGGCACATTTCCACGTCGACCATCCGGGCCTATTATGACAAACGATCAACATGAACTTTTCAGTAAGTTCTTGAAATTGAAACCTCCAGTCTTTAAGGGTGCAGAATCTGAAGATGCTTATGATTTTCTGGTTGATTGTCATGAGCTACTACACAAGATGGGGATAGTAGAACGGTTTGGCGTTGAGTTCGTAAGCTATCAGTTTCAAGGGAACGCCAAAATGTGGTGGCGATCACATGTCGAGTGTCAACCGACAGAGGCACCACCCATGACTTGGGCATCCTTCTCTACTCTGTTTATGGAGAAGTATATTCCAAGGACTTTGAGAGATAGAAAAAGGGATGAGTTCTTGAGTCTCGAGCAAGGTAGGATGACGGTTAACGCATATGAGGCTAAGTTTCGTGCTTTATCAAGGTATGCCACTCAACTCTGTTTCAGTCCACAAGAACGGATCCGCCGTTTTGTGAAGGGGTTGAGATCAGAGTTGCGGATTTCGGCCTTACAGGTAGCGGCAGTGGCAAAATCCTTCCAAGAGGTGGTAGACTTTGTGATAGAGGTGGAAGGAGTGAAGCCATATGACTTCACCACAACTTCGACATCAAAAAGGTTTCGAAAGGGAGGTGAGTTTAATAGTTCGTATACTAGAGGACAGAATTCTGGAGGCTACTCAGTTCGACCAATCTGGTCCTTCACTACTGACTCGTAGTTGGGGACCACCCCAGACCGGTCAACACTTCTCCGAGACCTATGCTTGACTCTAGAGAGTGTTATGGATGTGGGGAGACTGGACATATTAGGAGGAATTGTCCCAAACAAAGTTATAGACCCCCAATAGCTAGAGGTAGAGGTGGTCATGGTAGAGGCCGTTATTCTGGAGGACGTGGTGGTCGAGGTAATGGTTGTCACCAAAACGGCAGAGGTGATGGGCAAACTGGAGCCACTACATCACAACATGGTAGGGGCAACAGCATGCACGAACGATAGGGCCCATTGTTACGCTTTCCCTGGGCGGTCTGAAGCGGAGGCATCTGATGCTGTCATCACAGGTAATCTTTTGGTTTGTGATTGCATGTCTTCTGTATTGTTTGATCCTGGATCCACATTTTCTTATGTATCTTCCTCATTTGCTAATGGTCTAAATTTACATTGTGAATTACTTGATATGCCTATTCGTGTTTCTACTCCGGTGGGTGAGTCTGTGATAGTTGAAAAAGTGTATAGGTCTTGTTTGGTGACTTTTGTGGGGAGCAACACTTACGTAGATTTGGTTATCTTAGAAATGGGTGATTTTGATGTAATTCTGGGTATGACTTGGCTTTCTCCGAATTTTGCAATTTTGGATTGTAATGCTAAAACGGTGACGTTAGCCAAGCCTGGGGCAGATCCGTTAGTGTGGGAGGGCGACTACACTTCCAATCCGGTGCGTATTATCTCCTTTCTTGGTGCTCAGAAGATGGTTAGTAAGGGTTGTTTAGCTTTCTTAGCACATCTTAGGGATGACACCATCCAAGTACCCTCAATCGAATCAGTTTCGGTAGTTCGAGAATTTTTGGATGTGTTCCCTGCAGATCTTCCTGGTATGCCACCAGATAGGGATATTGACTTCTTCATTGATCTTGAACCGGGTACTCGCCCCATTTCTATACGCCCTTATAGAATGGCTCCCGCCGAATTAAGAGAGCTAAAGGCTCAACTTCAAGAGTTGTTGAGCAAGGGCTTCATTAGACCAAGTGCATCTCCTTGGGGTGCTCCGGTTTTGTTTGTGAAGAAGAAGGATGGGAGTTTTCGGATGTGCATAGACTACAGACAACTAAACAAGGTAACCATAAAGAACAAGTATCCTCTTCCTCGCATTGATGACTTGTTCGATCAGTTACAAGGTGCTTGTGTCTTCTCTAAGATTGATTTGAGATCCGGTTATCATCAATTGAAAATACGAGCAACGGATGTGCCAAAGACCGCTTTTCGAACGAGGTATGGGCATTACGAATTTGTAGTGATGTCTTTTGGTCTTACGAATGCCCCTGCTGCGTTCATGAGCTTGATGAACGGGATTTTTAAGCCATATCTGGATCTCTTCGTGATCGTATTTATTGATGATATATTGGTATACTCAAAGAGCAAGAAGGAACATGAAGAGCATTTGAGACTGGTATTGGAAACGTTGAGGGAGAAAAAGCTTTATGCCAAGTTCTCTAAGTGTGAATTTTGGCTAGATGCAGTGTTCTTCTTGGGGCACGTGGTTTCTAAGGAAGGAGTGATGGTAGATCCATCTAAGATTGAGACAGTGAAGAATTGGGTAAGACCCACTAATGTATCAGAAATAAGGAGCTTTGTTGGGTTAGCTAGCTACTACCGCAGATTTGTCAAGGGATTCTCTTCTATTGCTTCCCAATTGACGAACTTGACTAAGCAGAATGTTCCATTCGTATGGTCGGATGAGTGTGAGGAAAGCTTCCAAAAGCTCAAGACTTTATTGACTACCGCACCCATTCTCACCTTGCCAGTGGAAGGTAAGGACTTCATTGTTTATTGTGATGCATCCTATTCTGGGTTGGGTGCAGTGCTAATGCAAGAGAAGAGTGTAATTGCTTATGCTTCAAGGCAATTAAAGGTGCATGAACGTAACTACCCAACTCATGATTTGGAATTGGCCGCGGTAGTGTTTGCACTAAAGCAATGGAGACACTATTTATATGGGGTTAAGTGTGAGGTCTACACGGATCATCGTAGCCTTCAGTATGTCTTTACTCAGAAAGATTTGAACTTAAGACAGAGGAGATGGATGGAGTTACTAAAGGACTACGATATCACTATCTTGTATCATCCGGGGAAGGCGAATGTTGTGGCGGATACGTTGAGTAGAAAGGCGGGAAGCATGGGAAGTCTAGCTCACTTGCAAGCTTCTAGACGCCCATTGGCTAGAGAGGTTCAAACTCTGGCTAACGACTTGATGAGGTTAGAAATAAATGAGAAGGGAGGATTGTTGGCTAGTGTGGAGTCGAGATCTTCTTTTCTTGACAAGATTAAGGGAAAACAGTTTAATGATGAAAAATTGATCCGGATCCAAGATAAAGTGTTGAAAGGAGAGGCCAAAGAAGCGACAATCGATGAAGAAGGTGTTTTGAGAATCAAGGGAAGGGTATGTGTACCCCGCATTGATGATTTGATCAACACTATTCTGACAGAGGCTCATAGTTCACGGTATTCTATACATCCGGGTGCGACCAAGATGTACCGTGACCTAAAGCAACACTTTTGGTGGAGTAGAATGAAGTGTGATATTGTTGACTTTATTGCTAAATGTCCAAACTGTCAACAAGTAAAGTATGAACACCAAAGGCCCGGAGGAACACTTCAGAGAATGCCCATTCCTGAATGGAAGTGGGAGAGAATCGCAATGGACTTTGTGGTTGGTCTTCCCAAGACATTGGGTAAGTATGACTCCATTTGGGTGGTTGTCGATAGGTTAACTAAGTCTGCTCATTTCATTCCGGTAAAGGTGACTTACAATGCAGAGAAGTTAGCCAAGATCTATATCTCAGAAATCGTTCGATTGCATGGGGTTCCACTATCCATCATATCAGATAGAGGTACGCAGTTTACTTCTAAGTTTTGGAGGACATTACATGCTGAATTGGGTACTAGGTTGGACCTTAGTACTGCATTTTACCCTCAGACCGATGGTCAGTCTGAGCGAACGATTCAAGTCTTGGAGGATATGCTTCGCGCATGTGTGATAGAGTTTGGTGGCCATTGGGATAGCTTCCTACCCTTAGCGGAGTTTTCGTACAATAATAGCTATCACTCAAGCATTGATATGGCCCCATTTGAAGCATTGTATGGGAGGAGATGTAGATCTCCCATTGGTTGGTTTGATGCATTCGAGGTTAGACCTTGGGGTACTGATCTCTTAAGGGATTCGTTAGATAAGGTGAAGGGCATTCAAGAAAAGCTTCTAGCGGCGCAAAGTAGACAAAAGGAGTATGCAGATCGAAAGGTTAGAGACTTGGAGTTCATGGAAGGTGAACAAGTCTTGTTGAAGGTTTCACCCATGAAAGGGGTGATGCGGTTTGGTAGAAGAGGTAAGTTAAGTCCAAGGTATATTGGACCATTTGAGGTGCTTAAGCGAATAGGGGAGGTGGCTTATGAGTTAGCCTTGCCCCCGGGGCTGTCCGGAGTACATCCGGTATTCCATGTGTCCATGTTGAAAAGATACCATGGAGATGGAAACTACATCATCCGTTGGGATTCAGTCTTGCTTGATGAGAACTTGTCATATGAGGAGGAGCCTGTTGCTATTCTAGATAGAGAAGTTCGCAAGTTGAGGTCAAGGGAGATTGCATCCATCAAAGTCCAATGGAAGAATCGACCGGTTGAAGAGGCTACTTGGGAGAAGGAGGCGGATATGCAAGAGAAATACCCACATCTGTTTACAGATTCAGGTACTCCTCTTCGCCACTGTTTTCTTCTTTTGATCGTTCGGGGACGAACGATGGGTAAATTGGTATCTATTGTAACGACCTGTTTAGTCGTTTTAGAGCAGCAGAACAAATTCTGGAAAAACTGGCTGAAACCACGGACCCAACGACGGACCGTCGCAGGCTCGACGGACCGTCGTGGGTGTTCCGTCCCATGACACTTAGAATTTTTAATTTGGGTACTGAAAATCGACTCTCTGAACTTCGTAACGAAATGGCAGAACGGACCGTGACACCCACGACGAACCGTCGTGAGTACCCATTGCAAAACACTTCAACTTTTGAGAATTTGGTACAAGAAACGAGACTCTGACCGTCAGGACGGAGGGCAGGACGGACCGTCACAGGGGTGACGGGCCGTCACAGCCCACCTGAAACCTGGGGAGGCGCGACGACCGGCGTGACGGACCGTCGCACTCACGACGGCCCGTCACAGGTTGCGCAGTCCCAGGCAGTTTAGGATTTCTTTCCTCGTTTTAAGGGGGGATTTGGACTATTCTTTCCTTAATTATAAAGTTTGAGGGTTATTATTAATAAATCTAATTACTTGGGGTTAAATTAGGTAACCTTAAGTTAATTAGTGGGTCATTATTACCATCTTTCATTCCTAATTATATAGAATTAGGGTAAAAGAAAGAGGGTTTGAATAAAGAAAAAGAGAAAAGAAAAGAGAGAGACAGATTGAATCGATTGGGAGAGAGAGAGTCGAACGAGGAAGAAGAATATCAAAGCTTGGGAAATTGCTTGTTGATTCCAATTCTTCGGTGGAGGTAGGTTATGGTTTTCATGCTATTCATAGTAAACTCTTAATAGCGAATGATATATGTTAGTAGTATTGTAAAACCCTTCTATATGCTTAATTGTATGCTTGCATGAATGATGTTATTATGTAATTATGAATAAATAAGCATGACGAAGCTATTGAATCCCAAATCTTGAAAGAAACTTTAATCTACTTGTTAATGATAAGGCCTTGGTATAAAAGAAGGCTTGATGAATTAAAGTAATGGGATTGATGATGCCTTGGTATAGAGAAGGCTTGATGAACGGATATAATGAGAATTAGTGGATCGGAGTGTCACGTTCCGACACATAGTATTAGTGGGATGGGTGTCACGAACCGACACGTAGAATTAGGGGATCGGAGTGTCACGTGCGACACATATAGGGGATCGGGTGTCACGAACCGACACGTAGATTTAGGGGATCGGGTGTCACGAACCGACACGTAGATTTAGGGGATCGGGTGTCACGAACCGACACGTAGATTTAGGGGATCGGGTGTCACGAACCGACACGTAGATGTAAGGGATCGGGTGTCACGAACCGACCCGTAGATGTAGGGGATCGGAGTGTCACGCATCGACACAAGAGGATTAATGAATATGAGGGAGCGGAGTGTCACGTACCGACACAAGAGGAATATGAATAATGAATCGTGAAAGATGAGAATATACTCAACATAATGAACTTAAATCCCAAATGAGCATGGTATTGAGGCTTGAGCCCTCATGGATGAACTTAATGGTACTTTTTGATGATTATAGTACTTGTTGTTGCTACATGTTGAGTTTTATAGTTGATTTATGATATTAACTGATATATACTGTTTTCTATTTTGAGTTGGCCGATGATATCTACTCAAGACTTGTGGTTGTACTGACTTCCTACTTTTATGTTTTCTTCTTTGCTAATTGTGGAATACAAATAACGTTCCGTCATCTTCAACTCAAGATGATTCAAGCCAGTCTTACTACACCGGAAATTCAGGGTGAGCTAATACGCCTAGCTTGGGTGGATCTTCTTCTTCAAGTCTTGATGCCTTGAACTCCGGCATGGACTAGCTTTTATGTATTTTTAGTTCTTAGACATTCTTAGTTTAGTCATTTGATTGTAGATGTTCTTGTGATGATGACTTCCAGATTTTGGGGATAATAATAGTTATTGATTTTATTAATGAGTTTAAGTCTTCCGCATTACTTTCTGTTGTTATATATTGAAATGTTAAGGTTTAGATTGGTTGGTTCGCTCACATAGGAGGGTAAATGTGGGTGCCAGTCGCGGCCCGGATTTGGGTCGTGACAATAGTATACCAAGAAGAAATTGATTTGCCTTTATCACCTGTGGAGTGAATTGAACAGTAGGATTTGATTTCATTTTAAACTATGCTAAGTATTTAACATATTAGATATAAGTCGATGTTGGCTGCTTATTTTTTTTTATTTTGTTGGGATTTTTTTTTAATTGTTGGTATGTTAATCCTCTTGTCTTTTGTTAATGTGCCTTTATACTTTTTTAGTGATTTACAACGTTTTGGAATTATTAATGACAATGGTTATTGTATAAACTAATTTAATTTGACATACATAGGAAATAGACATATATTATGTTATAGTGTACATTTTTCTATATATAGTTAAGATATATGTACAGTGTAGAATGCAAGGATACATTTTTAATTTTATAAGGTTTAGACTTATGCAGATGACAGTAGTTGAACTATTCGAAAGTCATAAGGTGCATACAGTGAATGTCTGGCAAAGCAGTTAAGCATATTCATTGAAATAAGAGAAATTAAGTTAGTAATAAAAATGAGGTTAGATGAAGGTTATCGTTAATAAAAGTAAAGTAAACTTTAAATATTATGAATTCAAAAGTTTGGTTCATGACATGGAGAATCTCATGATGATAAGGAAAACTCATGAATAAATTCTCTTCATTCTAATACTCACTTGCTTGAGTTTGGAAACAAGTTACTAGAGGTTGTAGAATACTCCACAACAGGATCAAAAGGGAGATTCTAAAGGGAGTAAAGGTGCCATTAAACAAATTCAAATAGAGCAATCGAAAATAAACTGGAAAAGGCAGTTGACCCTAAAGTTCTGAGGAGGGTTAAGGGCTCTTTTTGTGGCGCATCATGCCAGGCCCCAACCCTGGAAATTTGAAAAAATTCGTTGCTCGTTTTCTCATCTTGATACACTTAGAACTTAATGGTTTCTTTCCCAATCACGTGGATTTGATTACTTAACTTAATTACACTCTAATATATTGACAAAACACTCAAATTACTCAATTTAATCTCAATAAATCATAAAAACCCTAATGTAACAAGATTTTGAATGAACTTCAAGAACACCTATCAAGAACTTTTTTCTTTCAAGTTCAATAACGAAATTTCGCTGAAAATAACATGATTGACATGTGGGTGAACTAACCCACGATATAATTCAAGAATCTCGACGAACGCTTGATCCTCTCCTCTTTTATCCTCTTTTACCTTCTTTTCTAAACTTGAACTTCAACTAAAACCCTTGACATATATTAGGATTATGAAACTGAACATAATTTGATAAGACCCTTAAAACCTAACAAAAAATGCATTAAATCTTATTGGGTAAGAAAAAGACCATAATACCCATTACTATTTTCGACTAACTTTCATGAACTAGACAGCCTAACTCCAAAAGGACATATCTCATTCATCCTAACTTGATACATAGAAAAATTGGTGGAGTTCGAAAGATAATTCAAATATATTTCCTAAGATATCTTCTAGTACACCTAAATCATCTAGTGTAAGGTGTGATTGTCATTTGAAGTGTACCCAAAAATCATACTTATCCTAATTCTCCAAATTATGGATTTTAGTTAATTCAATATTTAGTTCTTTATAGAACTAAAGGTTATACATCTAGTGAGCTAAACGTGTTACTAAAGAAGTTTTAACTTCCTTGTAAAAAACTTACTCACCAAGAACGATGTTTCAAGTCTTAGCTCAATAAATTTTTAGGGGTGTTACAGTTTGTTGTACACCCGTTGATCCAAAGAGGATTTTTAGCAGTGCTTTGTTGAAACTAGATGAAACTTGATTGGTCTTTTGGTCGGCAAAACATTTGCACATATGAGTTTCTCTTCATTAGTAGTTTGATTTTTCTTCAATTTTGTTTGACAATATTCCTTCTTTAACCTTCTCTATCATGTTGTTCAACTCGTTGTTTGTATCAAAGAACTATAGTTAACAGTAAAATGTATTGTTATAGTGTGCTACCTTTAATGTTAATCATAACTAATTTGACCTTGTGCTCTATATGTCTACACTCCTTTTCATGCATATGTAATTTCATTATCTAGGTTAACACAGAAAGATGTAAAAGCAAAAAAACTATGATATGCATGAATATTTATGTGAAAGTATATAGCATCCGTAGTAGAAGACACAAGCAATTCATATAGTTGTGATGGAGCTTCACTTATTGCTAATTTGATATATCTGCTTGTACAACAAAATGGTGGAGGTTCATGTTAAAATCATTTTGCAGCATAATAAATGTATCCTAAGACGGTTTTCAGCACAAGCAAATATGATAAAATATAAGTTATAAGCAACAACTCCTACATAAATATTATGGTGGGATAAAAAATTTTAAAGTACATATTCTTAAGAGTATTGAATGTTCAAGTTATGTATGATATGAACAGTTTTCCAATGTACCTCAACCTTCACTTTTCAAATAATTCTCGAAATTGTCAATTAATTGTAGGTTGATTCATCTAACTTGGATGTTCATTTTGTGAATGTGTTACTGTTTGACCTTCTAACATATATTTTTCTACCGTTCACAATGAGTTTTAAAATTCCCTTTTCTATAACGGGAAGAACAATTTATACATTTGGACAAAGCATGTAATACTGAAGTATGTCTCTATGAGAATCTGCTCACCCCATACGGACTACCAATGTATGTAGAATTTTATATGATTATCTAGTTTCTTACCTATCTTGTTTATATAATTGTATGTGTGGTTGTCTTGATAATTAGCTTCACCAATAGATGGAATGGTTCTTTCTTTACCATCTGTTGGATTTGACATAACATGTATTAAATTGCAATGATTAAAGTAAGATAGAGTGAGTACTATATGTAGTATTTACATTAAAAGTGTATTTAAAACATTAATTTGTGAAAATCCAATATAAATATAAGTTACTTGAGTAGTGGGTATGTAGAATTTTACATGATTATCTAAATTCTAACATGTCTTTCTTATGTGATTTTTTGTGTGGTTATCAGGATGATCAACTTCACAGGTAGATTGGATGATTTTTTCTTTATCAGTGGTTGGATTTGACATGACAAAACAATAATTTGCAGTGATTATTAAAGTAAAATAGAGTGAGTACTATATGTAGTATATACTTGAAAAACGTGTTTAAAAACAACTAATTGTGAAAGTCAGATTAAACTGTTAGTTACTTAAGTAGTGTATCTTTAAGAGAGACAAGTCACATATTATTGAATGGTTGATTTTTTTGGGGGTTTGTTTGAGTTCCAACATGCATAGGCTGCTCGGTTTTATCAAAATGTGAATGGGAAAAAGAAGAGAAAATGGAAAAGTGGTGGAACCAATTTTGGAGGAAAAATTAAAAGTCATTGGCAAATTGCAAATTAAAAGAAGAAGGTGCCCCCTAACGCCGTCGCTCGCTCGCTCGGCTTCAGACTTAAATTAGGATTTGGATTTGACAAATAATATGATTGATTCAATATATTTTTGGAAAAAAAATTATTCCATCAATATCATTAATTAAATTATTTTCTCTAATTACCCGTTTCTTATAAATTAATTCCGGATGTTACTTAATTAGTTATTTACATAATTAATATAATGTAATGGGATTTATTTAAATTTGTGTGTAACAATAACGTGTTTCTTGATGGGAAATGCTTCTTCCTGAAAACGATTTTTTCCCAAAAGACATAATGGCATGAACCGACATATTTGAATAGAAGCATTCACATCATTGTTGAACATAACAGGTTATTTTCAATTTCCAAAATACTGAATGTTTTTCCCTCACTGTATACAATTTCTTTCATAAACAAAATTGTCGATCGAGTGACTCTGTGTATACTCTTGTTATAGTTTTTGCATTCGCTGAAGTTATTGAAATTTGAGGTATCACTACTTCTTTCGTATGTTAATCCATTTTATCTTGGGAGAAATTAATTTACAACCTCAAGTATAATGAGAGGATTGATATACCGTGGTTTCACGGGACTTTCAATGTTTTTTCCTTAAGATTTGTGTGTGTCTAGAGCCTTTTTGTATTAGTTTTAACATATTTTTATCATTTTTTTGTAGGAAAGGTGTCCAAATACAAAGCACAGAAGACAACTGAGATTTAGTGCAGAGGTGACGAACGAAGGCTATCAATGGTTCGTCGACGAACCGTAGATGGTGATCGTCGACTGATAGTTAAGTAATCTGGAGAAACTCGGGCAAATATGATCAAGTGTGGGGCTACTAAAGGATTGATGGTCCGTTGATCAATCGACTGTCCACCGATTGATCGACAAACCGTCTTGTTGACTCATCGTTTAGGTCAGAGATAGTTCCAGTACCCGAAGTTAAAAAAAGTTGCTAACTCTGGACTGACAGAGGCAGTCGACAGTCCGTCATTTCATCGAGGAACCATCTGTGGGGGTCATCGATTACAGCCGCGTTTTTTAGACAACTTTTCTTATTTTAATTCCTTTGAGTTTAAGACTATGTTTTTATAAAAAAGGGTGTAAAAAAGTCATTTTGGTGGTTGGATTCTATTATTTTTGTACTTAGTTTGTTTTTGGAGATTGGTTTCTGTGGATTCGGATTTATAATATTCTATCTACCTTATAAATTTTCTGTTTCTGAAATTTTTTTACTAACCTATATATAGGAGATAACAATCTTATTAAATTTAACTGTTTTTTATTTGAGATTTTTGGATATTAAAACTTTTATGGTTTTCTACTCTTTTTGATTTTTTAATATTCACTTAATTAACGATAAAAGAACATAAAAGCTTTATTATTAAATCGAAAACATGATGTGATTTATTCTATACTGTTAGTATCATACTAAAATCATCTAACATTTGTGACTAAAAATTGACTAATTAAAGACAAGTAAATGCAGGAACAGTGAATGTTGCAATAATAAGAGTTTCATCAACATCAGTTGCACACACTCGTTAAACTGCTACCCTAGCACCAGCTGAGAAATCTGCAAAGTTTTTCGGAGTTGACTTTAATAAATGCCAACAGGAGATGCTTTTCAATCTTACTTTCTTATAATTAATGAAATATTAAACTTTTGACTTAATAATTTCTTATGACCTTTATAATTTAGTATAATAATAAGTAATATAATACAACTAATAACAAAATGATATACGTGTTGTAAAACTAAAGAACAAAACAAACAATATAATTATGAAGACAAGACGAAAATAAGACAAGAGGAGCAACATAAGATCACTTTCTTTCTACAAGTTTTCACAAAGTCTTCAAATAAATATGATATGAACCCTTATGCCTCTATTCATAGTATAACATAGAGGCATACAAAAGGTCAGTCATAAACATGAAATTAACATGAATATAATAGGGAGGTTATGGAAGTTAAAGATTACAAGAATAATGGTTATAAAGGTGGAGGTTTGGTAATCTTCATTGTGGGGAAAGAGTGTATATAATGGGTCAATAACTTCTTGGTATAGTGGGAATCCACACTATAATATTTTATAAAAGTCCCCCGTGGATGTCCATAGATACTATGCCTCGTTAAAACCTTACTAGGAAAAAATTTTGTCAGAAAAAATTCTAGTGAAGGAAAACGAGTACACGTATCTTTTAATACGCTTGAATGTTGTCTTGTTTAAAACCTTAACAGGAAAACTCTTTTGGATCAATGCGTATTGTTCTCTCCTTGATAAAAACATTACTTGATATCTCGGAGATGATGCATTCCAATCCTATATCACAACTAATCAAATATTGATTTTTGTAATCCTTAGTGAATAACTTTACAAAATTATCACTTGAACGAGCCTTTGAACTTCTATTTCACCATTTTTGTTGAAGATCATGCGTTAAAAAACTTTTGGTGAAATGTGCTTTATCTGATCTCCTTTGATTGTATCCTTCATTCAATTGACCTATATATTATTTTCGTATATGGTGGTTGGAATATTATTTTCCAAAGGAAAATCACATATTTCCTGAATATCATAAGTCATGATTACAAACTAACATACTCACTAATTAGTTCATGATCAATGTTGTTATTGTATGACTTGAAGAAGGGGTTACTAGTGTTTATTCTTTGAATGGCAAGATATTGTTGTGCTTCCATATGTAAAAAGATAACCCATTTATGATAAAACTTTATGCAGATCAAACAAATACTCTGCATCTATATAATCAAATAGTTTCTAATTCAGAGATTAATGATTACAATTTTATTTAAATTTGTCTTTTCATTTCAAAAATTACACATTTTTGTGTTGAGTCACTTGATCAGTTAGATTCTTGGCATAGCTTGAACCATAAGATTACAATCCCTTCATATAATTTTTGTTATATATATCAAATAATCTTCTAGAATTTGCATAACAAACAATCTGTAAGTGCCCCAATTGCACTAATACAAGGAAATTATAATCATTTTATGAAGTTGAAAAGATTATATTCTATGTTAAGCAATCTCAGAACCATTTAAGTACTCAATGAAATTCATTAATGACCTTTTAAATCGTTCGAAAAATTTAATACAACATCCATCGTCTAGTTAGACAATATAATTAGTCATTATACATATTCAAGTATTTCATTTATTGTCATACTAATATAAGTCTCATTACATCCACCATTGGAGAACATATCACCATTTAATAATGTTAGGACTTCTTTGAAAATCATTTATGCCTTGAGGCACAAATCTTACTTTTTATCTTACGGTTATACTTTCGCACAATGATTATTTGTACCCTCACTGACATATATTTTGATCTATGAACTATATGATCAAAAGCATAACTTTTCTAAGTGAAACAAAATATATTTGAATAGTGTGAATCATTTATCTGTCCAAAATGTATGACAGATTCGAATATAAGATCCTCGTAATCAATTATAGCATTGAGTGCTACACATATCAAATATACCATTGACGTCCATTTTAATATCGATTTCTATACGACATAAGTTATCGAGATCTCTTCATTTTTCATTATTTTCAGGTACCTAAACCTTTGCCAAGGTTTTATGAAATGTTAGGTCATAGTGCTCTTTCAAATCACTTGTCTCATTAGCAATAACAGTTTTGATAATTTGTTCAACTCCTTTATCAAGGAGTTTTACATTTTGAATTGATTGGTATACCACGCTTTTGGCGTTTCACAGACTCTGTCCTTCAAGGATGATTTATTGGAGCATTTGCAGGTTAATTGTAATATTGGGTCATCAAATACTTCTTCCAAATTACTTGAAACAATTTGGAAATGAATTATCTCTTGAACTTCAAGTTCACATTTTTTAACGAGGATCTAGATAATCCACCCAACACATAATTTTCAGCTACTACACATCTCTCCCCCTTATGTTAGCAAATCTAACATTCACCCTCAACCTCATTTGGGGAACCATCTTGGTGCGTGGTGGATTAAAAAAATAATATGTGCTCACATAAAAATTTTTTGTGGAAACTATTTGGTTCCAGACCCTGAACCAATTGCTTTGGGTGAACCTTTTTTGCTTGATGCATACATGTTAAATAAACTCATCTTATACCAAATTTTATTTGAGATATTTTCTTTCTCATAATCAATGTTCTAGCTATTATTGGAGGCATACAATTTCTGCTAAACCAACTAGAATTATCAACCTGACTTTATAGTTTGGAATTATGCTCTTAATTTAATAATTCAAACAAACAAGCTTACAAAATCTAGTTTTCAAGTTAATACAAATGCACATGTAACCATACCATATATGCATCTATTAAATTATAATAGTAACTGGTCCACATGGCAAGTGAACGGAGAAATATTAACCTTTTTTTATGTTGCGAATAATTTTAGGGGATACAATCCCATCCTTTGCTTGTACAATGATCATTTTATCACGAGAATAAGTTACAAAAGAGAATTATTGACGAATCTTTTTGTTATTCAACATATAGACACGTGAATTTTCAATTTCTTCTTGCATCACATTTGAATCGGAATGAGCAACCAATTATGCCAACTGATATTTATTCTAATACAATATTAGTTTACTTTTTCTTGTGATTCCACAATCATTCACATGTTTGTATACAACAAACAATGGGAAAAAATGGGTAATTTTATATGTAAATATTTATAACCCACTTTGATTGTAGTAATTTGAAGATATTAAATCTTTCCATAATTTAGTCTCAATATAATATTTATTTTCAATTCTTCCGAACTTAAAAAATTTCATTTTGAGACTTACTACAACCCCAATATTATGAATAATTTCATTCCTCTAGATAGAAACAAATCAACCCTTTCAAAACTATCGGTTAATTTTGTGGACTACCACAATTTTCACAATGTCATTCTTTTGGTGACCATCTCTTTCAAGGAGAAAATTTATTATTGTCATGGTTGAAATTATTACATTCAAGACTTATATCTTGATAACCAATGAAAAATTAGTGTTGTCAACAACATTTATTTTTGTCATGGTCACAACCTTTACAAAAAATATTTATTTCTTTCTTTTGTCCTCCAATAGTTCATTATAAAAGGCATAATACACATATTGGACCCTAAACTTAACTTTAAATTTTAATTTTGACCTCCAACTTTCATAATACACAAACAAACAATTTAACTATAAAACTTTTAAATAAGTAAACACATGAGTCCTACATGGAAAAATACACGTAGGAGGTCACGTAAGATAAAAATGACATGTAGGACATGTGTGTCTATTTGTTCAATTTTATACAAGTTTAAGTGTCTACTTGTGCATACCAAAAGTTGAAGGGCATAAATGTGATTTGAAGCCAAGTTAAAGGGCATATCAATGTATTATGCCATTTTAAAGCATACCACAATATTTCTGTAGTGCTTAAAGTATATATATGACAAAAAATGACAATTTATGTCAAAATAATTTCTTTCAATCTCTCAAACCTCCCGTAGAGGTGAGGTGTGATATTTATCTAACAATCCTTGTACATGTTCTTATCCATAAGAACACAAGTCACATTTTCGTTAAAAAATGGACCATAACCATTTGAACATGCTCCATAAGTTTTTATTAGGAATCAATTATCATACTTTTACATTTATCAAATTTATGTGACTTACCTCAACATCACTTTAAGAGATCAAATGTACCTCAACATCACTTTAAGAGATCAAATGTACCAAATGTACTATCAGTTTTTATTCTTTTATGTGATGGATTATTTACAAAACTTTTAAAATTTGGGTTGCACCAACAACAGTGTGCCCAATAACTTCTCATACCACATTGATGGGTAAAAATTGCCTTCACATTTGAAGGACCATCTTAAGAACCCATAATGTTCTTCATTTTCTTTACCACACTAATAACCATTAACATTTTACTATACCCATATTCATATATTCAATCACTTCTCATTTTTCAAAAATATTAATACACTACTATCACATTCACATTAGATAATGAAGCAAATTAATTGAGTAAATTTTATGACTTCCAATCAAAAGTATAAAATTTTATGTTAGTCATCATCATATCATCACAATAATGCATTAGGACTTTAACCCAATATTTTACTCGTACAAAGACACCTTTCTTCACAAATAAATAGGACTTGAACTCAATTTCTTATTCTCATAGTGCATCAAGACATTAATTTGATGTCTTACCCACTTGGTGCGGCGAAATCTAAATTTACCGTCGTACCCTCAACCAATGTCTTAATAATTCAAATGCCTTACCAACAAAATAATTATCTAAAATCATAAATATATTATGAACTTCACTAACTATGTAAGAAAAATAAACAAAATCAATTAATTAGAACAACATGTTAGAATCATATTGAAGTCCATAGTCAAAATAAATTCAAATGTTTTAATAGTCCCTCTCAACATTGTTATGAAGATAATTATAATTTACAAACAATTTTAGAATAAATATAAAACTAGCGTTGTTAGTACAATTAATATGTTAATAACTCAACAAGTAAATGTTTAAATAAAGAAAAATAAAGACGTGCAAATATAACCAACAATAATAATCCAATAATTATGTATATGTTACATAACTCAATAAAAACAAGATCATAAAGAATAATTTCTTTATAAATTATTAATTTACAAAACTAATTTTACTTTTTAAATATATAAGTGATCAAATAAATAGTTTGCTAAAAGTAAAAGAAACTTGTTGTACTCATATGATTTTGAGAAGGTAAGAAAATAGACAAAAGTAAAATATAAAATAAATTGTATAGTAATTTACCTTGAGCAAAAAATATCAGATACTTTTACCTTCTTTATATTTTCTTTGCTTCAATCCTTCAATAATAGAAAATTTATGCTCATAACGTGTTATAAAACTAAAGAACTAAAAAACAATATAAAGATGAAAACAAAAAGAAGATAATACAATAGGAACAACATAAGACCAGTTTCTTTCTTTCAAGTATTCACAAAATCTTGAAGTGTATACAATATTGACATTTATTCCTCTACTTATAGTATAACATATAGGCATACAAAAGGTTAGTAATAAACATGACAATAACATGAATATAATGGGGAGGTTATGAAAGTTTAAGGTTACAAGAATAATGGTAATAAAGGTGGAGGTTATGGTCATCTTCATAATGAGGAAAGTAGTAGAGATAATGAGTGAACTTCTTTTTTATGTAGTGGACATCCACACAATAATATTTTATAACCATACTATAAAAATTGAAAAGGCTACCATTAGTAGATTCAAAAAGATAAATTTATAAATAGGATGCAAAGACTATATAATATAGTTGATGTGTAGATTGACTAAAAACAATATTGTGTATAAGAAGATTTAGATTAAATTTTCCCAATTAAGTTGTAGGCTAACATAAATACATTCAAATTTTTAATATTAATAAAAGAAATTCAATTTACGATAAATGATTAATATGTTTTATTGAATTAAGTAGATATTTTATAATATTTTTGCTTTGTGTAGGAACAAAATAATATATACATACATACATACATATATATATATATATATATATATATAT
This sequence comes from Solanum arcanum, assembly GCA_027789145.1. NCBI lineage: Eukaryota > Viridiplantae > Streptophyta > Magnoliopsida > Solanales > Solanaceae > Solanum > Solanum arcanum. The sequence goes on from CM050937.1 coordinate 30,023,434, forward strand.
ATATACACACACACACACACACACACACACACACACACACACACACACATTTGACTTGGTGCTCACTTGTAGGTAGATTCCCCGCTCTGAAGTCAAGTCTTTTTTGGAGCTCCTACAAAAGAGGTTGGGATTAGACTTTCTATTGGATATGTCCCGGTCAAATCGTCAACGACAGATCCTTGCAGACGTACTAATTTCAATCAAACCTTCTCCTCTTTACCTTCTTGATTGATAGATAGTGAGGCGTAGGACTTGCTTCTTTAGATATGTTGAATTTATTCTGTCTTCACGAATTGGATTTGAACAAATATCTATGGGCGACTTTCCTTTTAATCGATCGTGAGGGGGATTTCCACTTTATTACTCAGGTAGAGTGAAATGGCTAGGCTCCCCTATCACCTTTTCTTTCGGTGATATATTTTGCCTTAACACTTACGAATTAAACATTATTTATTGAGTTGAAGTGAAGTCTTTGTGTTCCTGATTCAATTATAGTTGTTCTCGCTAAAGCCCAATTTGATCCCGCTTGAGCGACATTTAGAAATCCTGATCTTCCAATTGCGTCAATATAATGAGATAGATGCCTGAATCGCTCTGTGGCTTTATAAGCCCAAAAAATTAATGAATAGGCACCCAAATGGAAAATTATGATAGAAATAAAGCTTCGAAATGAAGGATGTGCTCGTTGAAACAATGAGATCATCAACATAAACTATAAAATAGACTTGAATGCCTGTGAATCAGTATTCTATATGATGTGATGTTGCTAGTTTCATATTCTAGTAAGAGTAACTGCGTTGAATAAATCCTTCTTAGCTAATGAATGTTTGTTTGAAACCCACCTATTGTCCAGTTCTGGCTAGCGCTCCTCGTTGCCTTTCTTTGCACAATCTCATAACACAGTGGTCTGAAATGCAGTTAAACAGGTTGACCCTGGAAACCGTTTTCTTAAGTTTGTTGTACTAGGGAAAAATGTAGGTGGACACTCGTGTATATGAATTTTTTTTTGTAGTTGCGCTTTTTCTTTCCTATCTGAAATCTATGATTTCCTATTAAGGTTCAGTTGTGAATTCTCAAAGAGGTTCAGGGTTCGTAATTTGAGTATCGATATTTCACCTATCTAAATTTGGGCTCTCATGAACTCTAACCATCCCTATGGTAGTATGGTTTCACAACTACAGTACCCTATGAAGAGATTTTTACTCTTTGTTTTGTACAGTAGGGGGTAGTGGGTTACCGTGCTCTATCTAGAATACACCATGTTAGAAGTATTAAGGTAGTGAGGTTGATTGTGCATCATGTCTCCCAAGTGCATATTTTTCTGAGTGAGGGTAATGTTTGCTATCGCCGCTTCCTATTTTTCTTTCTTAGCGAAATGTGTTCTTCCATTCACATCAAACTCGTTCTTTTCCCTATTTCCCCTACCTTGGTGTTGACCCTATGTTCTCTAGCTTCTTTTACGGCCTCGTATGGGGAGTAAGATAAGCTATTCTACTAAAATACTCTTTATTGATTGAGCTTTCTTAGGCTTAGTTTGAAAGCCTTGACAGTTCAGTTCGGCGTAGTTCGTAGCCATCGTTAGAGGAAAGAACTTGTATTACAAGGATTCATTAACTGTAAATCTGGCAATTCCTACAAGGGTGGTGGGTCAGAGCGGATTCACTTGCTTTAGGGAAGGAATAGAGGAATGGTTGGGGGTTTGTCTTTAAGAAGCTAGCTTCCACGAAGCTACAACTGTAGAGGATAGTCTCTAAAAGCTACAACCGTCTCTTCTTATTATTCTCCAAAAACATACCTGTGTTTTGTCAATCACTCTAATGACAAAGAACCTAAAAGCTACCGATAAGCCTTTAGGAAGGCAGAGAAAATGGTAAACGTCGTGTTCCTTTACAATGGCTTCTTCCTTTCCTGTCTAGCATACGCAATTCTACCTCACCCTCAGATCAAGGGATACCTTAAGTCAGCAAATACCTTTGAATATAGGGCATTTACATAAACTCCAAAAACCGTACCCAGGGAGCTTACATCATGAAGCTCCCAAGCTTGCCGAGGAAGGAACAAAATAGTGAAAAACACAGACTAACCATTTTTTATGTGCACGTACCGCTTTTGAGTATCTTTGCACTGCTAGCTCCCTTAGATCATTAGCTACCAGAAATACTAGACCTCAGGTACATCAATATAGTTAGGGATCATTAAGGTACGACCATTAGCCTATTCCTTTCTGCCTTTTGAACGAATCTAGAACCTCAATTAGAAGATTCATTAGAAACCTTTCTTGGAAGACTCAATTCATTAGATAATCCTAGAACATAATCACTGATACGGTCACTCCTTAAATTAACAAATAATTAATGTGAACTTTGAAGAAAATTAATCCTAGAAGAATAACCTAGTGTCTCATTTAGATAAATTAGTTCAAGCATTCACAAACCTGCGTTCCTTTTGTGTTCAGGACGGAGACTCTTTCTGTCTTTGTCGAACTACCTTGACACCTTGGCAGGATTTAACATGCTTTCCTTCACATACGGGAGAGCGGATTCTTTATTACTGACTTTTCGTTGTTGATCACACCTCACACCTAAAGGAGTCGGTCCTTGTGAGGAGGAGGACTCTTCTCTTGCTGTCAAAAGTGCTTACTCATGGTCTATCTTGTAGTTGATGATATCATTCTTAAATAGTTACCAAGCATACGCAACCAATCATACCTCTTTCTCATTTAGGAACTTCTTAAGATTAAGGTTTGAAAGGACAAGGCAGCGATGAAGTATGATTCTAAAACACTATATGCAGAGCTGCCTTAGCTCAATAGATCAACGGATCAGGAGATAACTTCATAAACGTTCCTGAATGGAAAAGAGTTGCTTTAGGCACGGACCACAAACCCACAAACCTAATAGTTTGATCCATGAGGATACAGGAGAAAGTCATTCATTCCGGTCATTGATTCCGAAATGAGAATTGATTCATCTAAATCGAAGACTTGATTATATATAGGATAAAGACATTCTCATACCCTGATACCACTTTGTGGAAACCTAGAACAGAAGAATGTCTCTTTACGATAAGTATGTCCCTGCTAAACTGAGTCACAACTACTTATTATAGAAGACTCAGGTACAATTCCCTATACTTCTCCTAAGTTACATAAAAATACTCTTTAAGCCAATTCGAAAGCAGCAATACATCAGATTGAATCAAACAGAAAATTCACCCCTCACCCTGGGGGATTGGGGGAGTTTGGACTTTTTTGCTCTTAGGTCTGCTATTAGGCCAATAAGATCAGGAAGAAGGGGATTAGATTCTTTATTTTATCAGGAATGACTCTTATCTTGATTTTGAATCTATTATGATACCTCCCTCCGTCGCAACAGAAAATGAGAATGGATGTGGCTTCGCTAAACTTGTTTATAGTTAGAAATTCCAACTCGAAGGCCTTAGTAATACTGACTTTGCACCAGATTAAATTTAAGCCTTTTTCTCGGCATCAATTCTCAGACGTCTTATTCCTTGCCTTAGTAATGTGCAATCAAGTACTTGGCCCCTTCCCTTATTCTCTTTCCTATCCAAGGTAGTACTAATTAGTGCTTTATTTGCTCCTATTAAAAATAGGGATACTCTTTGGTACGAAAGAAGGATATTCCAAGCCTAGGCACATCCCTTTGATAGCTTTGTTTAGCCTCCTTTACTATGTCAATCCCTACGTATTGGTTATGTCTAAAGTCGATCCTCTCCTTGGTACTTCACCTAGTGGCTAATCTCAAGTCTTTTCTTTCGACCGGATGGGCCTATGTCACTAGAACAGGTAAGGAAGGCTTCCAACAAATATACTGGCAATTCAAGATGAACTCCTTCCATGCCAAAAATAATAGTACTAAAATTTCAAAAGAAGAGAGATGAGATCAAGCTTTGAAGTAGGTAGCTGAAAGAAAGTTGTTCGTGAAGGTTAGGCCTGAACATAAGAAAGGAAGCCCACTCAAAAGCAACTTCGACTACTATTTTAGATTACTGAAGCTCAATGGCATTGATCAGACCTACGACCAGAAGAAAGAAAATATCTAGCGCCCCGGTCCCTCCAATGACCGACTAGCTTAGAGGGAATTTCGTACTATGACCAGTGCAATTCATGCATTTGTCGGTAGAGGGTTAAGATAAAGTAAGTAGCTCGCAAAGATGGAGTTCCCTGGCTGCTACAAATAGATAGAGCTCCTAGTAATATAAGAAAAGGCGGTTGAGAGTGGAAGGAGTTAACCTCTCAGCCTCAAGGGGAAAAAATATAGCAACTGACAAGGAGTAGATGTATAGGTACCAGTTAGGGTGCCAATCTTGTATAGCACTGGTAACAGGACAGTCAGTCGATAGCGAAAGCATAAATTCTCACATCTCTATGACTCTTTGTTCTCATGACCTCAAAATGATTGACTACATTAAATATAAAGGAGAAAAAGTATTTATCCCGCTATTCAACTACCCATCCAAGAGCAATTGGCTTCATAATACTTTCTTCTTTTTCTTTTTCTTTTTCTATGGACTGCATAAATCTTATCTTCCAGCCCAAAGGAGAATAATCTCTTTTGCCAGCTCAATCCTCACGGTAATAATTATGTTAATTCTGCCTAAAAATCTCTTTGGGTGATCAAGGGGGCTCCTTTTTTCAATAGATGAGATTATGATGAAAGGTATTATCTCAACACCTCTTTTCTCTTGCTTGCTCTTACAAATCCAATTTTGTCCCGCAGTAATGTAATCGGGATTTCATATCCTAAATTATTTTTTCTATGAAAGCAAGAGGTGGAAAGTTCTGTTAGAAATTCTGCCTTATTCCATGAGATCTAGAAGAACTTCTGTAACTTTCTCTCTTCCCTATCACTTTTTTTTGTTTTTTCAAAGGGCAATGAAGTCCTTCCTTATAAGTTCTTGCTCGATCGAAAGAATATAACACATACGAAACATTAGCTTTGCTGACTTTGTGAGGTCTAATCTTCACCACGACATTAGTGTCTTAGCTCTTGGCGCTTCCCGCAGACTTCTTTATAGAGAGAGAGTAAGGGGCGGCACAGTAGATTGTTCCGCTCAAAAAAGCTGAGTATTTCGATTCGCCCCCATATGTGGTTGGACTTCATACAAGTCTGCCTCCTTTCTCTTGATGGAATATATCAATACCCGACGTCCAGCCTTGCTTGAATTCTTCGTCGACGCTCGCCAAATGTATCACTCATCCCGTTCCCCACGGAGTGGTAAGGGTTCTTCTTGTGTGTTATAATCCTGGTTAAGAATTGCTTAGCAATTCAATGATAATAACTTTGCAAGGTTGTAGGGAGGCTACATTTCTTTTTTTTCGACCGATCCTCATTCCCTCATTCCAGCCGTCCAGTCCTCTTCACGAACTTGTACAATCGATGACACATATATATACAACTCTATTATTAAAGAAATAAGTAAAGGGGCGTAAATTGGCACCAGATATCCATAGATGTTGAAAGAGAAGCTATGACAAGAGGAAAAACCATAAAAATGACGGTAGTTTGTGGCGGTTTCTATACAAAGACCCTTGGTTTTGGAAAACAGATCATAATTACAGGTACCTGGGATCATAGCAATGGAATGAACGAAATACTAATAGTTAACATAATATGGTCATAGATCTTAGGTTGTAACTTGATTATGAGAGAATTTGTTGATGTTGCACTCGTAGAGTATGGAAAGTGCCAATCATTGGGAACTACCCGGGAAGGAGTTAGGAACAGGAACAAGGAGAAGAGAGAACCACTTAAATGGAGGAATCGATTGTATTTCGTCCTTTGTTACCCATAGAAACTGGGAATCAAAAAGCACCAAATTTGACGACTTATTAAGGGAAAGACGAACTAAGAGCATCCTATTGGAGACATTGCAACATTTGTGGGGAAGTCTCTATTTATTTTGTACGAACAAAATACAAATCCAATGGCAGGGTAAGAAAGGGTTTAGATAATCGAGATATTAACTCTTCCGTGAACCAGTAACGCATAAACCATGTCAAACCAAGACTAATCAATACCCGAATAAAACAGATTCAAACTTATCCTATAATAGTTTCTAGTGCCAAATGAAATTCATAGGATATATATGAGTAATTCAAAGGAGAAATAGAAATAGTTGATAGGATTCGATTCATTTAAGTAATGAACAAAACTAATAGGATTGATTATGTATCAGAACTAAATCACTACAGGAATCAGAACTTGTAACAATAAAAACATAATGATATGGGGCTTCCCTGTCGAGAAGAAAAAGTTTTTCTCTCAAAGAGGAATTTACTTAGAAAAGTGTGCCTTCTATCAAAGGATTTCATAACCCAACTAACTCTCGGCGATGGTGCATTTCAAATTAAACTTGGTGCTTTTATTTTAAAAAGCCTTCGGAATGCTCTGTTTGGGTCCTTTTGACTTTCGCATAGAATGAGGATTCTTCTCTGTCCCAACACAAGATTTCAAAGACATGGCATAGAGCCGGGTTATTTAATTGAAAGTGTTCAAGGTGAACCCTCAATATGGAATCTAGGTCTTGCGGATCAACAAAGAATTGGGGATCCTCCCTACCATAATAAATTAGTTGATTGAGAGAGGAAATCTGGTCATGAGTTGAAAAACAAAACTCTGTTTCCAGGAAATTGTGCACCATGACCTCGTACTCTTTGTTTCAAGGAAGTTGGGCACCATGACCTCGTACTCCTTGGGTGAAAGTCCCTGGGTTTTTAGTCCTCGTTGTACGAGTCCACCCATTCAGGGTCCCTATCAGGTTGTTTATATAGTGGTGCAGGAGTAGGAGCTCAGATGAAACAATACCAAACAGGGAATGAAGTAGAATCTTATTAAAGATGTGATGATAGATATTATATACAAAACTCAGTAATATTAAAGATGTATAAAAAGTTTCATGATAGAAAGAGCCCGCCGTAACATGGGCCTAGTTATATAATAAAAATCAACTTTTACTTGCAAATTTAAGGGAGGGAGAACCTCGAAAGAATGAGCTAAAGGCATGACAAGAAGAATTGTGTGAAATAAGTGAATTTATCCAGTTGAGGCATTCTTGATTTATTGAGACAAAAAGATTCCCTCAATACCACATCACTCCGTCAAGCCTGTACGAGTAGTGAAGAGGTATAGATTTAGTTGGTTGTTGACTGACGGAAAGCATGGGAGAAAGGAGAAAGTTTTAGAACTCGCTAACTAGGGTTGCAAGCTAAATTCAGTCTTTGAGACCCCATAACATAAGAAAGTCGTGGAGTGCATAAGCCCATTTAGAGATAGGGGCGACTTATTATGGTAGTAATTGCGAATAAGCAATTAGGGGGTGACAACTAAAGAGGTAGCGAGACTGACCGCAATTTCAAGAATACGTTGAGTTTCTTTAATTTTTGTTATAGAAATTGAAAGTCATTTGGTTTAATACGAGATTTCTTCACACCTCGCAGTGCTTACACCTCTCGCCTTTCAAAGTTCTGTTAATAAACCTCATCCTAGAACTTGTATAGAAAAGGATTTCCCACGGTGCAACAAATCTTCTATACCAACTTAGCTGCCTGGTGCTACTATTGGCATAACATCATGTACACCATAGGTTAGCCCAACCCAGTCCTCTCGTACTAGGTTTGGCTCCTTACAGTTCTCTCTTTAACACCAACGGTAGATAGGAACCGAACTCTCTCATGACGTTGTAAACCCAACTCCCATACCACTTGAATTGGCGAACAATCGAATACTTGGGACCTTCTTCAACCCCAGGATGTGATGAGTCTACATGGAGGAGCCAAAAGACTTCATCGATAAGATCTCTTGGGAGTAATCATCCTGTTATCTTGGGCATACCTTTGATCCGTTGAGCGAGATCCCTTCCACAACGGGGCTCCAGAATCACTATGGCCGACTTTCGTCTCTGTTGCCCAGTCGGTCTCATAGCCAGGCAATCGGTCTCACAGTCAGGCAGTCCTATAAAATTACACTCAGGAGCAGAATCTTAGCTTGAGCCTACCTTCGCACACCTCCGATACTCTATAAGAGGCATCCGCCCCATATAAACTACCCACCTCGTAGTGTCTCGCCTCCCCCAGAATGATCGGTGCGGCGATTAGGCATCCTGAGATGAAAGAGTTGTCTTTGAGGATCGGTCGTTATGTTTCACCACCTCCCACCTATCCTACACATTTGATTAAGGTTGTCAAAGTGAAGCTATAGTTAAGGTTCACGGGGTCTTACCATATAGCCGTTGGTACTACGCATCTTCATGGAGAATTCAATTTCACTGTGTCCTTATCGGAGACAAAGGGGCAGTCGTTACACCATTCGTGCAGGTCGCTACTTATGTGACAAGGAATTTTGCTACCTTAGGTTAGTTAGAGTTACTGCCGTCGTTTACGGGGGCTTCTATTCAAATCATAAAACACTTCTCCTTTCTTCCTTCTAGCACTGTGCAGGTGTCACACTCTATAAATCGTGTTACCACATATCAGAGTCCTGTGTTTTTAATAAACAATCGCTACCCCCTGGTATGTGCCGCTTTAATAATCAAAAGATAGGATAGCACCCCTTCTCTCAGAGTGACGGGGTAATTTTGTCGAGTTCCTTCGACATGGTTCTGTCAAGTGCCCTAGTATAATCTACTTATTCACCCATCTCGGTTGGGGTATGGTCAGTTCACAAGGAGGATCACCCTCTCAATTCAAAGTTTTCTCCTGGAAGTTTCTACCTTTTTCAATATGACAACAGTCACAACTATAAACATACTCATGATTATGGCCGGGGTACACTCTTCTCTCTCGTAACCCCTACTATAATCAAAAGACTAAAGGCCCCTACAGAAGATAGGTCGCCAAACTAAGACCGAGAGTTTCGCCTTTTGAAGCGCCTGTTACGTAGGGCAACTGAGCCAGGCCGACTCAGAAAGGTTTTGATGACCCAAGGTTCATATTAGGGAAAGAAGAGTTAGGGGAATAGGGGCATCCCTCGGCACGATCATCCAATTCTCTCCAACACACAGACATGGTTCTGTAGTAAAAGCAACTTTATCACTTTCGTGTACCCATACGGCGGCATTCCTTCGGTGGTTCCTAAGGGACCGACTCACTCTGCATATATTGACCTAATACAGAAAACATTCCACTGGCAGGCGATTGTGTTTTTCATAGGATTTTTTGTTACTCATGTCAACATTCTCACTTCTGATATCTCTAGGTCTTATCACAAAAAATCTTCCCTAATTGACAGAACGTTCCGCTAGTGACACTTGAAAAAGCAGCTTACAAGGTCTCATCGCTTTGGTGAATCGTATGATCCCTGATACATTTTTGGTGCCATGGAGTTAGACTAGTGCGCTATTACGCTTTCTTCAAAAGAATACTGCTTCAAAGCCCACCTCCTGGTTGTCATTGGTCGGTCACTTCCTTTTCCACTAAGTGATTGCTTAGGGCGCTTAATGTACTATATGGGCTATTTCTCTCTCGACTTTGGATCTTAGAACCAAAAAGTTTGTCGGTACAAACAATCTAGGCCTATATTCAGAGTTTCCCTATGGTTGGTAAGGCGAAATGAGGCCATCCTAGCCCATTGAGTGCACTAACTTGGGGCATCGACATCATACGCTCCACTGAAATAGATTTCATGGAAAACCAGCTATATCCGATCTTGGTTGATCTTTCACCACTAGGCACAAGTAATCCCCATATTTTGCAACATACGTGGGTTCAGTCCTCCAAGGCCTGTTAGAGATCTTTCCAACCTGCTCATGTATAGATTGATTGGTTTCGGGTCAAATAGGAAGAACTAGAAGATTCCACCTCTGGAAAGCGCCTACACCTAATGACTTAACTCAATGTTCCCATTTCCTCGCTGACCCATCATGCAAAAGGTACGCCATTGAGTGAGTGCGCTTTACATAGAGTAATGTTTCTAAGATCCGCTCCTTCGACTGATTTTTTGCATTGGATCTCATCTTCTCTATTGCACTCCCTAAATAGGTTTCTTTTAACCTTTCCCTCACAGTACTTGTATGCTATTAGTCATTGAGGAATTCTTAGGCTTAGAGGGTGGTCCCCCTTTCTTGTGTAAAAGAGATCAGAATTCGAACACACTACATTTTACTTGGAAAGATCGAACCATGGAAATAAATCTACAGGGCTATCACCTTCTTTGGCCATATCTTCCAATATTTGCACAATTACAGTTCACTGCGCCCGCTCCTTTAAATTTAAAGGGCGACGACTTTCAAGCATACCTTATTATTAGAGAAATGTTTGGACCGAATCGCCTAAAAGGATAGGTACGAAGTCACTCAATTAAAAGGAGAGGAAAAAAACCACCATTTTGGATTTTGGAGTTTTCGTTAGGGGGTCGTTGGACCGTAGCCTGCTGCTGAAAAATGTTGCTATGCTAGCGTGGCTCGCTTTGCTCTTAAAGCTCCGCCCTGTTACTCAACCTCAAAATCTATAAAAAGAAATCCCTTTCTCATTTTCTAAAAAAGGTAAGCCTTGAAGCCGTATTTTGTTTGTTTTTCCATCCAACCCTATTTATATATATTTATGTTTATATATATATATATATATATATATATATATATATATATATATATATATATATATATATATAGAGAGAGAGAGAGAGAGAGAGAGAGAGAGAGAGAGAGAGAAAGAGAGAGAGAGAGACACTAGCCCTTATATGTTCTTAACTCTTCTGATTCTTGGTCCACAAGCTCTGGAAAGAATGTAGATATATTCTTAGAACTTATTATTGATAAATTAAAACAATTATGGGTTGATGGGGTTAAGACTTAGCTTCTGATTCTCATAAAAAATAGAATTTTCAAATGTGAGCTGCACTTATGTGGACTATTAATAATTTCCCATCTTATGAATGTTGTCTGGTTGGAGCACACATGGTTTATTAGCTTTCCCTTGTGCAAGGGTAAACGTAAGGCATTTTACTCAAAACATGGGAGAAAAGGTTCATTCTTTGATTTCCATCGTAAATTTTTGCCTATGGGTCATCAATTTTTCGGGATATAAAGTCATTTTTAAAAGTAAGAGTTAAGAACACTACTCCTCCACATTATTCCTTGTTGACATATGCCATCATGGACTGTTTAGAAGAGCAAACGATATTGAAGAGAGTCATAAAAATGGAAATAGTGTTTGACTCTATGTTTGTACCCTGAATGCTCGTGAATAATTAGTTCTAACTCAAAAGGTATATTTGGATTGTTTCCATCTATCAAAATCTTTGCAACTTTATTTATAAGGGTTTGTTGTACACTCGTTGATCCAAAGAGGAATTTCAGCAATGCGATGTTGGAAATTGTGGAAATTTGATTGGTCTTTAGTTGGTTAAATATTTGCGCATATAGATTTCTCTCCATTAGTTGTTGGTTTTTTTACTGCAATTTCGTCTAACAATATTGCTTCTTTTTCCTTTGATATCCAGTTGGTCAACTCGTTATCTGTAACAAAGAAGTATAATTATAAATAACATGGATTGTAATAATATGGTACCAATGATGGTAATTGTATTAAATTTGACCTTGTGCACATAATGTGTACACTCATTTTCTTGAAAATATTATTTCCTTATCCAAGTTAACACAAAAATATATAAAAGAAAAAATACCATTATATGCATGAATATTTATGCGAAAGTATGTAGCGTCTGCAGTGAAAGCCGCAAATATTTCATATAGTTGTGTTGGAGCTTCTGTGATTGCTAATTTCATATACCTGCTTACATAACAAAATGGTGGAGGTGCATGTTTAAATCTTTTTGCAACACGATAAATGTATTCTAAGACGGTTTTTAGCACATGTATATATGTTAAGGATAAGATGTAAGCAACAACTCCTAGATATATATATATATATATATATATATATATATATATATATATATATATATATATATATATATATATATATATATATATATATATATATATATATATATATATATAGTGAGATAAATATGTTCAACGTGCATATTCATAAAATCATTGAATGTTCAAGTTATGTATGATATGTATAGATTTTTTCCCAATGTACCTCCACCTTCACACTCTTCAGGTAATGATCTAAATAGCCAATTTATTATAGGTTGCTTCTTCAAATGTGGATCTTCTTGTAAATGTGCTATTGTTTGGGCTGCTAACATATATATTACCACCATTCGCAATGCACTTAACAATTCCCTCTTCTCTATTTTAGGAATAACACTTCATACATTTACACAAAGCATGTAATAATTATTCATCTCCATATGCAAATGGGTTCACCCGGTACGGACTACGCATGTATGTACAATATGACTTGATTATCTAAGTTCTTACATGCCCTGTTTATAATTTTTTTTTGGTTTTGTTGATGATAAGATATAATGGTTTTTTTATCACCTATTGTATTTGACATGACAAGCCAATAGATTGCAATGGTTATTAATGTAAGATAGAGTGAGTACTATATTTAGTATCGACAAGAAAAGTGTATTTTAAAACATTAATTTGTGAAATTCAAATATGAATGTAAGTTACTTAAGTAGTGGGCATGTATAATGACATTATTATTTAAATTCTTACCTATTTTGCTTATATAATCTTTTGTGAAGTTTTCTTTATGAGTGGATGGAATGATTTTTCCTCTGTAACATGTTGAATTTGACATGACAAGAAAATAGTTTGCAACGATTATTAGAGTAACATAGAGTGAGAACTATATGTAATACATACATGAAAAGTTATTCATAAACAATAATTTGTGAAAATAAAATATAAATGTAAGTTACCTAACTAGTGTGCCTTAAAATGATACAAGTCAGACATTATAGAATGGTTGATTTTGTTAGGGGAATTGTTTGAGTTACAACATGTATAGTCTTTATGATCTATATTTTTTTTGCATGTTAATCAACGATATATCTAGAAAAAATAAATTTGCATTTATGACCATTGAAGTGAATCGAACAGTAGGATAACATTTGATTTTCAACTATGATAAATATTTAACTTATTAGATATACCACGATGTTGGTTGTGTATCATTTTTTTTATTTGGTTGAGACAATTTGAATTGTTGGTGTGACGGTTATCTTATCTTGTAGAAATGGGCATTAATACTTTTATAGTGATCTACAACATAGATGAATCATTAATGGCATTGTTATTGTTTAAAGTAATTAAGTTTGACATACATAGGCAATAGACATATATTATTTTGTAGTTCTCTTTTTTATATATAGATAAGAAATATGTGTAAGGTGCATACACTGAATGGTTGGCAAAGCAGTTAATAAAAATCATTGAAATAAGAAAAAGTAAGTTAGTAATTAAAATGATTTAGGTGAAGTTGCTCGTTCATAAAAGTAAATTAATCTCTCAATATTGATTTTAGATAGTTAATAAGCATTACTAGTTAAACATAACGAATGTTTAAATCAACTATATAGTAATTTTTTCCAATTTGATCTCATTTTTCATCGGATAGGACATGAGGCTTATTCCTTCAACCTTCCTAGTTCTTTTTCTTTGTAGATGAATTATCAGGGTTTCATCCTCACTTTCATTTGGTAAATTTTTCTTTCCAACATCATGTGTCCTCACTATCTGTAGATCTTCCTCTGCAGTGGATTCATTAACATTCTTTGCCTTCCGATATTTTTTTGGGGTTTTCAATCTCCGTTTCAGCACCAGCATTACATTTTTCAACATGAGGTCACTCTGTAGCCATCTCTTTCATGTTTTCATTTTCTCTGACTTTCTTGATTCTTTGACTTCCTTGTTTTTTAATGAAGGTGTCGAGTATGCTTTCTTATTCTGCAAATTTCTTTGAAACCTCATATATCCCCATAGCTATCACATTCATGTTTGTCTCCACATTTGAAATGTTACGGTCAATCTTAACAAGGATACGAAATTCTTTCCCTTACTTCATACCAACTTTCGATAATATTCAAATTCTTATTTCTATGGAATAGAAAACCCTTATATATTAGTATTTTAGTTAAAAAGGATAAAATTATTTATATGAGTTGAATTATTATAGAGTAAGTGATTTACTTTTTTGAGATATACAATGAACATAAACATTTACATCACCAACAAAATAGTATTGTATCACATCAAACATTGTAATCCTTAGAAATTGATCCTCAACAGTGACGCCAATCATTAATTTATATCTAACACACATTTAAAAATTTAATAAAAATGACTTAATATATGTTGTAGGTATACGTTATAGTTATTTAAATATTTAATTTTTATATTCACTTATTTGGTGGAGTAAGTAATATTTTTGATAGTCATTTGTGTAGTTTACCATTTTTCATAATCAATATCTTCAGTCCTACAATCGGTACACATTGCCTTACTTTTTATAACAATACACCTATAGAATATATGCAAATATAATATTATGGATCCATGTTAATGTTTATGCCGGAAACCGTGGCGTAGAACTAATAGTACATTTCCTATAAGTGAATAGAAAATTAATTAGCTATATTTTAAACATATAATTTTAGATAAAGTACATTTGTAATGGAAATTGAATCGCTTAATATATTAGGAATATTCACTTGGCGAGTTGTTTGCATTAGTCCGATTGACATTAAACTTACATTAACCTTCTGTGCCTTCATGTTGGCATTCCTTTAAAAGGTAATGAAAAAATAGAAATGACGTAGCATGTGGGGAGGCAATAAAGAATCGCGAAGAAAAATGTTACTTACCATTTTTTGTGTTTTTCAAATTGTGAATTGATTAGCAAATTACTAATAGGAATCATGGGAAGGTCAAAATACCCTTTGGAAGTAGTAGTTTCAATGATACTTCTATGTTGTTTGAAACTTGATTCAAATATATCAATTGAGGAGATTTATAACTTTGTAAATGGAGGATTTCACATCATAAAAGTCAAGCACTAGTCTGTCACTTTCAAGGGTCTGGATGTTACACCCCTAGCCTACACCCTCGGCAGGACTGGCAGTCAAGAACCATTGCAGGCCTCAATTGAACCCTTAGCTTGAGTTACTTATTTAGCGGAAGACATAAGTCAATAAACATAAATCTATGAAATAAACTGGATGTTATTAAGAAATATTCAACTAGTACATTTAGGAAAACTCAAGTCTTAACATAAGATAATGCCAATGGAATGACTAATTAACTAACATATGCTTCCTCTAAAACAACTAAGATGGATATCAGGAAAAACCCCAGAACATCGTAACGAACTTATAAAATAATTAAAAGAAATAAATGGGATCAGAGTTTTGTGGAATGCAAGGAGGCTGACCAAGTGACTTTAGAGTGCTAAACTGCAACAACGAGGTGCTGCATGTTGATCCTGGCTACCTTCATCTGCATCATAAGACGATGCAGGTTAATTAACATAATTACATTGAATGTTCGAGTATGCAATTTGGAATACTAAAAAAATATAGGATTGAAAAGAATCAGATGAACTTACTTCGCATAACTAAACTCATTTAGAAAGAAGTTTAAAACAAGTGCAATCTTAAAAAAAGTTATTTTTAAAACATGATGTCAACTCTATGTTTATACAAAGGTACAATATAACTCTAAAATGTATGTAAAAATACAATAAACTATGTGTAAAAACTATAATTAATTTTGTGGGAGTTTCTCTAACCGACAATCATCACTTAAGAGCTATCGTGATAATATAGTGTTTTGCTTCATGCTGCCAGGGTCCTCCTAGACCTTGAGAGGGTATAAACCTGAACTTCTAAGTGGATCAACTAGTCTATTCTAAAAAAACACTAAAGGAATCATATAAAAAGTATGACCCTTTTATATATCGTTGCTCAATACTACTCCCAACATATGTTAAGAGCTTTTATGTGTAAAAGCATACTTTTTATGTAATTTGAGATGATTCTCAAAAACTTATATCAAAGGATATCTTGAAATTCATAGTTTCCTCTCTTTCTTCATTTAGAAAGCGATTACGTGTAAAAGAATACTTTTTATGTAATTTGAGATGATTCTCAAAAACTTATATCAAAGGATATCTTGAAATTCATTGTTTCCTCTCTTTCTTCATTTAGAAAGCGATTACTTTTTTGAAAACTGGCTCAAAGGCTCTCCAGAAATCAAGGTTTCCTCTCTTTGTAAATGTGAAAACATTTTAAACTCGTTAGGAATAAATAGTCTTAAGATATTTATTTGAATAAATGAACTTCAAATTTTACTCTTTACTTTTTACTCAAATTGAACTTTTAAACTTAAAAGAAAGTTAAAACTTTTGTGAATGACTTTTGAAAAATTTATTAACTTCTTTTTGACTTACTTCCTAACTTCTAGACTTGAGACTCTTACTTCTATTGATTTTTATCTTATCTTTCCTTGATCATCAGCCTTGCTATGCCAATATAACCAATTAGCATCTCTGCCTTACTTTCCTAAATTAATAAACAAGGTAACCGAACAATGAATAAACTAATATTGGTCCTCATGTCAGCAAAAATCTCTTTGTATTTCTGAGCTCACGAGGAATTGAACACACCTTTAAGGCACTCTCGACAATAGGCCAGCTCACAATCGGTTACAAGGATCTAAAGAACCATGTTAAGTGATGAATATTATTCAGATTTTGAGACAAAAGATAGAGCTAGAACAAATTGTATAGAGATGAACTTTATTTCTTGATATGAGTATGAAATGAATAAGGGAATTTCCTATATATTTCAGCCTGCTAATTATAGATGTGGAACATTTAACACCGATAATTAGAAATCTACAAACATGGTTTCATAGACTCCATATGACTCTTGACTTTGTTATCTAATACAAAGTTTTTCACGCCTCAAGCCTACAACTTTATTCTATTAGACAAAAGTTGAACTGCATTTTGAAACTCTACGTTTGAAACCTCATGGTCTAGGACTGTAGAAATTGTGCTAGTATTTCATGCATTTGCATTCCATATGTAAGATCTACGAGGAGGCCCTATATTAAGTACATACTAACGAGTAGCAAGAAAGTGAAGCTTTTCCTAAAACACTTTTTAGCCTCCCTCTCATAAGATGTGGTGCACTTCACACCCATGAAAATGACTCTACTAAGAGAGACTTTTAAGTCATTCTAGAACACATAAAACTAAACAACTGATTCCAAGCTTTTCATTCCTAAAAGCTACTGAGGAAACACACATGAGACCAATGTTGGCATATCATAAGCACACTAAAAAAACTGATGTAAGAGATACTGTGAGGAAGGTAAATCATCATGAATAATTAAATTATGAGGAATGCCCATAAACTATATGAATATATCAAAATTGAGAGTTTAACAACAACGACAAAGTCAAACTCAAATGCTAAAGTTGAATCTAAATATATTTTAAAATTACCTATGGGACATGCCCAAACTAAATCTACTAAAATCTTAAACTAATAATTAAAGGAAAAGAAACCTGTATATCATCCTTGATGAATGTGGATTCATCACTGATACTATTGAGATGAAGATCAACAACTAATGTATGAGTGATCTCAGCCTAAACCTACATCACGAGAAGATGTAGCGCAAAGTATACATAATTACTTGAAATGTACTGAGCATGTAAGATAGAGTAAAGTTAAATTATGAAAAAACTGAACAAAGTATATAAATGGGAAATGATATAAGGCAAGCATAATGCTTTACTGAAAATACGGATCATGAGCAAATTGAATGCAATGACAAAATTTATAACATGTTGAGACTAAAATCTGATTGTAACACATAACGTGTTCAATGCAATAGAATCTGACTGAAAGAGAGCTTCTAATAAATGATATAAAACTACATGAGCTAAATGTGAGGTCTGATGTATACGCCCAACCGATAGGACGCAATATACCCTATTAACGATATAGATGCATGAGTAGTGTGATCACTAAAATTATGCGCATAGAGGGGACTTACAACCTATGGGGGCACGCAGGTCTAGGACTTCAGTGTGGATTACCCTAGTCAACTCGGTAATAAGCTTCTCATTATTGATTATGATTAACAATTTATGAGTGGATTTATGAAATACAGTATAACTCAAAATACTGATATGTTAACTTGAAATCAATATTAATTTACTGATAATCTAACATTCAAATCAAAGGCATGTATATATGAAATATGTGACCTAGCATGTGTAATTCATCAACTAAAAAAACTACATACCTAGGATTCTATATTCATGAAAAAATCTACACAAAACCATAACAAAAGTAATAATGATAATCTGATAATGAAACTCAAAATATCTAATTCATCATGATATAATGAAATTATACAAATTCTAGGTCTATATAATAGTAAGGAAATCAAGAATCTTATCGAATTCTTGGTACCTAATTGTTCAAAGTAACCCACTAGTGAAATTCCACATACTTGGTGATGAAATTCACGGAGAAATCTTTAAATTTCAGGGCTGGAACTTTTGAAAATTCGCTCAATTCTTAACGTAGGGCTTGGTCGACTTTATCTTCTATTTTGCACTAATTTTGATGGATTTTTTGGCGAATAATTGATTATGGTAAGTTCTAATTTGTTTACTAGGAAAAAAACTGACAAAACCCACATAGTTTAGGGGTTAAACTTGGTAGTTTAGGGGTCAAAAGCATGTGGAAATGATCACGACCTTAACTTAAAATATGTTTAAACTACAAAGGGGACTCATTGATAGTCCATTGAAAGATCTAGGATCCGTCTTGGCAGTTTGTCGATCAACTTTAGAGGATTGGTATATTGTCTTGACCTAAAGACTGATCCGCGATTCATCCTGTCAGTCCGCTATTTTATTTTAGAGACCAGGTTAGGAGGGTCTTCACCTACCGAATGATCGATGATTCATGGACATATCCACAATCCATCCTGGCACTCCATCAATCGACTTTAGAGAGCATGTTCAAAGGGTCTCAACCTATAAAAAGATCGACGATCTGTGGAATGATCCACGATATGTACTACAACCATTTCTACTTGTAACTTCTGGATATATGCTGGTTTGGTCTGTTTGTAGGAATCGGGTGTCACACCATGCTAGTTTGAAGAACTAGAATTAGAAAGAAAATATTTTTTGGAAAAAAATCAAATTGGGAAAGTTTGGCAAGTTAAGCTGAGTATGATTTTTGGCTCAATATCAAGTGACCATAAATTCTAGCACAGAATGTGTTAGGTGGGATACAATATACCATATGAAAGATCTTTGAATTATATTTATAAGGACACCAATTTTCTTGTTTTCGAATTCGTATGAGGGAGATAAACCTATTTAAAATTGGGTTGTGTGGATAGAGAAAGTCAAAATTGATTTTAGAAGGGTAGTTTGGTCATTTCATTACCCAATTAGCTTAATTCATTTTTCGTCATAGCATAGGGTTGTAAACTTAATTTTTTCTGTTTATGCACTCAATTATATGCTAGGGTCTTAGAGAAAAGAACTCAATATGAGAAAAGAAGAGACGGGTCAAGATTCGCCGATTTCTTGAAGAAGTGATTACGGATTTTACAAAGGAACCAACCCTACGAGAGATGTGAGAGTGTTCATTCACCCATGCGTCAAACATGTTTATTTTATGATGACTTTTACCTAAAAATATTGAAAGTTTGATGCATATTATATGTGTAGAAGGGATAAAATCCTTCACCTTATTTATTATGCCAGTAAGGCCCTTGATGAAGCTCAAAAGAATTATACTGTGACTGAACAAGAGTTCCTTGCGGTCGTTTTTGCGTTAGTGGCATTTCGCTCCTATTTTCTTGGCACGGGAGTCATAGTGCATACTTATCATTCTTCTTTGAGATATTTGATGGCAAATAAGGATGCAAAAACGAGGTTGATTAGATAGGTATTACTGTTGCAAAATTTTGACTTTGAAGCGATAGACAGAAAATGAACCAAAAATCAAGTTGTCTAGATTAGAGGATGAAGCCATGCAAGAATTAGGTGAAAAGGCTGAAATTGATGATAATTTCCCTAATGAGCATGTATTTGTCATGTCTCAAGACTGGACTCCATGGTTCGCCGATTTTTCAAATTACTTGGCTATTGACATCGCCCCAATCAGACTTATGCTTTCATCAAAGGAAAAAGTTCATGCATGATGTGAAAAAGTTCTCTTGGGATGAGCCATATGTATATAGGAGTTGTGCTGATGGTCTTATTCGCCGGTGTGTGCCGAAAGTTGAGTTGTTGAGTGTTTTGGAGGCATATCACTCCTCTCTGTGGGTGGGCATCCTAGTGATATCCGGACTGCCCATAAAATCTTGCAATGTGGCTACTATTGGCAACCCATCCACCAAGATGCTCATGAGTTCGCGAAGGCATCTTATAGGTGTCAAATAGATGGAGGTATTTCTAGAATGCAAGCACTCCCTTTAAATCCCATTCTTGTAATTGAGTTGTTTGATGTGTGGGGCATTGACTTTATGGGCCATTTTATGTTTTCACATGGGATGAAGTACATTATTGTGGTGGTTTATTATGTGTCCAAATGGGTGGAATCCGTATCACTTGCAAACAATCAATGGAAGAGTGTCACCGCGTTCTTGAAAAAGAACATATTTTCAGGATTTGGCACCTTGAAGACCATAATTAGTGATGGGGGATCCCACTTTTTCAACAAGTTTTTCGAAAGATTATTGGATAAATATGGGGTTCGCCACAATGTAGCTAATCTTTACCATCCACAGACTAGTGGGCAAGTTGAGGTGTCAAATAGATAAATCAAGCAGATTATGGCAAAAACAGTGAATGCTAGTAGAATGGATTGGTCAAGGAGGGTTGAGGATGATTTTTGGCTCTAACGAACACCATACAAGACTCCCATAGGTATGTCTCCATACCAACTTGTATATGGGAAGACTTGTCACTTGCCGGTTGAGTTAGAGCATAAGGCCATGTGGGCAATGAAGAAACTGAAGATGGATTGAAATGCAGTTGTTGAACAGAAATTAAATGGGTTGAATGAGATTGATGAGTTTCGCTTGAAGGCATATGAAAGTTCAGTCCTCTACAAAGAAAATATGAAGAAGTACCATAACCAAAAGATTCAGAAGCGCGACTTTTTGGTTTGGGATTCGGTATGTTTGTTCAACTCTAGGTTGCTCTTGTTTCTGGGAAAACTCAAGTCCAAATGGACTGGTCCATTTCTTGATAACTCAAGTGTTCCCTCATGGTACGGTTAAGTTGGACAACAAGGAGGGTGTATGGTTAAAAGTAAATGGGCAAAGGATCAAAATCTACCTTAGGAAAGGGGAAAATGCAAATGAAGTGGTTGAGGCATAGCATCTTGATGATATCTGAGTAATAAAGAGTCTTGCTTCGTGCCCCAACGTTAATCAAGCGCTGAATGGGAGGAAACCCAATATGTATTCTCTAGCCAACAATGTGGTTTTCTTGACTTTATAGGAGTAGTTGCATTATTTCTGTTTTTACTTAATGTCATGTGTGGATTTTTTCTCTTTTAGAAGTGTTGCCTCGAGAGTAGACTAGGTTCCGTGTCTAAAAAGTGTCCAAAAAATACAAAAGAATGGATTATTCGGTGATAAATGTGCTGGGATCAAATCACCAGAAATCTGCAGAAACTTGTAAGGTGCAATGATTGACGAACCAATCGACGACCGTCGATGTGGTCCATAGATCCCATGTTCGTTTTACAATAATTTCTATGTTACACCAAAATCGACGGAGCAGTTGACGGACCGTCAATTCACTTACGGACCGTCAATTTACTTACGGTCCATCAACATGGAATCGTTAGTTCCCCAGAAATAGTGATCTGACCCGACCCGACTGGCTATTTATTAAATTTAAACCATTCAGTTACTCCCACCTTTTCAAATCTCTTTCCCACCCATTTCCCACACCATTTTCCCTTATACTCCCTCCACTTACTCACACACTAATCCACCTATTAATCCTCTCTAAATTTCGAATTTCCCATCTTCCCCAATTCCCCTCAGCCCTTAAACCTCTCTCTCCTAACATCACATCCTCTCCTGTCCTTTTTTCCAGTCGGTGTTTGAAGAGGGTCTCGGTGTTGTTCATGCAAAATTTATCCTCCCATTCACTCCACTACAGTATACAGGTACGTCATTCTCATCCAATCAATGAATTCTTTGTTCATTTACATGCGAAAATGATGAAAAATGTATATGGGTCTAGACTTCGGGAGGAAATTGCATGCTTAACTTGTTAGAATCGGGTCCCTAGTCTCTTAGAATGATTGAAAGTGAATGGTTGGGGGTTTTAGTTTCTAAATGAACTTTGTTATGTGCTTTACTAGTTTTCCAACTTACGGGTTGATGGTCTTTTAGAATCTAGGATAGAAATTGCTATAATCCAAGCGCTAGGAATGACAAAATGGTTTGTTAAATTCTATATGAATATAATATGTCGTAATTTGCTTGAAATTTTTCTTTGGGGTGCCAACAATGAGTTATCAAAATTTGTCTCTGACCGACTATACAAGACCCCGTCTTAGGAAAGTCGGTAAATTGATGGACCATCGTCTGTAACAGAAAGTTTACAGAGGGTTTCAAAAAATTTTCTTACTGCCCACCAACGGAAGTGACCTACGGTTTGTCGGTTGATCGACGGTCCGTCGATCACGTCCGTCATTTCTTACAGAAATTTTTTTCTCAGAAACTTTCTAACTTTTATCCAAGTGTCAACCAACGGACCGTCGTTGCATCGATGGACCATCGATAGTGCTCGTTGTTCAGTTTTGCATTCTGAACTTGACTGAGTTTTGTATTCCACCTTTGGTGTTTGCTTATTTTGAGTGTGTTGAATGATTATACTGGTACTAATAACCTTCCTTTGCAGGTACAAATGTCCCCCAAGACCGAGATTGTCTACTCCCAAGGATATTCCAAGTCTGTCGCCCCTACACGTAGGATGGTGATTGGATCGGCGATGAGAGTGATCCCGAATACGTACCACCAGGCACTTGGACACAGACTTTGCTGCTAGGACTACTCGAGATACGCTCAAGAAGGTGGCGTCCCGCGTCGTAACTGCCTCCCAGTCTAATGAGGAGCGCACACTAACCGACACACCGCCTGGGTCTACCGCGGGTCCTGAGGGAGTGTCTGTCTTTGAGGAGGCTTATGGGTCTGAGGGTGCATCACAATTGAAAGGTTCTTTTGTTCCTGCTTCACCTGTCCACTCTGCCTTGTCTGATGAGGTAGATAGTATGGATTCTACTCCAGCACCCAAGATTAACGTCCCTGCACCGGTTGCTGATCATCCCAACCGGTGGTACGTAGAAGGCAAATACCAGGTGTAAAGGGATGCATAGCTTCTCAATGATAAGTGGGTCATGACTCAAAATCTAATAGTCGAGTGGCGAGTTGTTACAGGGAGTCATAATAGGATGCCGACAATACATGACCTCTGCACCCGCCATCAACTCAAGTGGATGCCTAGGAGATTGGGACGCTACAATGAGGGTTTGTGCGAGAGTTCTACATTTCATATGTAGCTACTCTCCGGTCTTCTTTTGATAGGCGGTCTAATCCCGCCATACAAGAACAAATTACTGATGTTCAAGTCCGTGGACGCAGAGTGGACATATCTTTACCTACTATTCATGGTTTCCTATATGATGCTGATAAATATGCTACCAGGGAGCCCCTTATCCCCCAGTTTTACAACCGATGGAAGGTGATTAAGGACATTTCAAGCAAGACAAGGTTGTGAGAGAGACCACAAAGAGGTGGATATCCCAGCACATTTCAGTCGATCGTGAGGCTGCAGACTTGGTACTGGATCCAAGATGCTTTATCAATAAGGCAAACTTCACATTTTCTACAAAGTTCATTTGTCTATTGGTCCGCCACTGCCTATCACGAATAGCAGCTGACAACACTCTTACATTGGGTAGAGCAGTATTGGTAGCTGCTATGGTTGCGGGGTTCGAGGTGGATTTTTTGAGGATGTTGCTGGCAGTCATTCATGAGAGGGATTTTAAGACCACAAGTACTTACCCTTTTCCTTGTATTATTTTTGAGTTTTACATGTCTGCAGAAGTAACCATTTGGCACATTGATTGTCTCAAGACACCTACTGGGACAGTTGATGTCGATCTCATCCGAGATGAGGGCCAATGAGGTGGCACCTAACAGAGGGCCCAGAGTAGAGGTGCAACCACTAGGGAAGAACTTGGCGGACATGGTAGAGCATGCCCAAGGGGCTGATCAGGATAAATCAAAGCCTACCGACACGACCCCGGTTGAGTCTATGCGGGGAAGTAGCAAAGCTCCGAGTTCCTCCCGTTCAACACCAACATCAACACTGGTTCCAATCGCTAGGGTCCAAAAGCTAGAGGCTTAGATGGACACACTACTGCATCATATGTCGTCGTGGATGCAGAGGTCCATTATTGAGGTGGAGGATCGGATCGAGAAGAAGATTTCCGAGCAGACTGAGAGGAAGATTATGGTAGTCCTCCTACGCCTTGATGCATTCGAGTTGAGAGTTCTCACCAGGAATACCCCTACTATTGATTTGACGAATCTCCAGGATTTGTGGAGAGTCTTAGGGCTGATATGGATGCCATTGTGAATGTACGGGGGCTTGAGTCTGAGTCCACATCTGCAGATCCTGCTGAGAATATGGTGCTTGCTACATTGTTCACTATCTCTAATGCACCACCGCCCCCACCGCAAGAGTGTGCCAGGAGGCACCGGCCTAGAGAGAAAGAGAGGAGGCTAGGGTAAGGAATAAGGAGCACATTGAATTGGAGACTACGAGGAGAGCATCTTCGGTAGATGATGTGGCCCAACAAATGAGGGTGCGTGAGTTGGCTGCTGGGCGTCTAAGTTTGGATTAGAGATTGTTGGGAGGAGCACCACTGAGGGTGCTTAAATTACAGCAGACAATGCTGATAGTGACCCTACTATTGATTGAGCGGTTTACGGTCAACCAAACCCGCAAATTTATTGATCGTTGGTGCTATGCGCCTCTGATTTGCTTCACCTAACACCTAGTTTTATATTTCTTATGCATTGAGGACCATTGCATGCTTTCTTGTTGGTTGTGGCATAAACCGAAGGTGGGTGCTAGGGTTAAGTCTGAGTAACCCAACTCATGATCGTCCCTTGGGGTTTTCTTTCCAGTATTCTTTTGCACTAAGAGACTGATTATTTTATTGTTGATCCGACATGTTTAGTACCTTGTACAAAGTTTAAATGTGAAATCTGAAGCAGCATGGCTAAATAAAATGACCTCCCATTGTAAAAAGAATGCTTGCGTGATTAGGAATAGTGAATGTTGAATGTGTTTGCTCTAAACATGACATAAATATACACCATTACATGACCCTCAATCTAACACTCAAACTAGGTCCAATAATCTAGTAGGGTAATGAGGTGTTAGGAGAGTGTGAGGAAAGTTGAATAGTCCAATTTTGGTACCTAGCTAGAACTTGCAAGGTTAGTCCTACAAAAAGTAATATGTGTTAGACAATTAGGAAAGGATCATAGACGCGTATTCATATTAGCCAATCTTTGCCTAAATAAAATAAAAAACAAATAAAATTAATCCCTTTTTGATCCATATGATTTGAGATTACAATGGACCTTTATTTTCTACCCCAATTCATCGTTTCTTGGTATAATGTGTTGGCCTTCGTTACTCCTTGGACATGTGCACATAAACGTATGCCAAGAGAATAGGTTGAGAGTGGCTTATGCAGAAACCAATATCGTCTTGTACCTGACCCAACTTTTGATATTGTGTACCTCGATTCATTGCAAAGCCATGAGTTTGGGGTAGCTATTATGACAAATGTCCCAAAAAGTAGGGTCAAAAAAAGTAATGTAAAAAAAAAGAAAAGAAAATTGACTCAATCAAAGTTGAAATCAAGTGAAAAATTTGTAAATAAAAATAAAAATAAAAGAAGATTCAGTTGCACAAAAAGAGGAGAAAGTAGAAAATAAGACGAAGAATACATGAAAAGGAAGAATAGGGAATAATAGACAATGAAAGAGGTAGGACACTTAGTCGTAGTTTCAAGGAGGGAAAAAAGTCTATAAAATGCATCCATATGTACCATACTTTACAATGAGCCTATGTTACAACCCAAGAAAGTCCTATCCTGATCTTAAGAGTCTAATATGGTGAACTTAAAACAGTGAAAGTAAGGGCAAGCCTATGGCGACAAATATCAATTAGGTTTGAAGTTGTTCTGAGAGTTAGTGTTGAATAATGATACTAATACTAAAATTTAAAACCACCGTGTGTAAAAGAGGATATCTTTTGAAGTTAGAATACTAGTTGCAATATTAGAGAAGTTAGTGCCTTTGTGAGAGGTAAAAGAGTAGAGGTATCGGCGTGGTGAGTCTGTGTCATGGTCAGAACCACATGAATGAGCCTAGTGAGCCTAAGAGTGATATCATGCATACGGGCAAATGAAATAATCGGGATTGATAGCCAGATGACTGCAAAAGCTTAAATGAGGATACTTTTATACAAAGGTTTTGTGGTGAGTCATAGTGCGTCTCTTGAGGACATACAACAAATTTTAGTTGACGGTGTTGATGTATCGTGGTTTCATGGTAATTTTAATGCTTTTTCCTTAAGTTAAGTGTGTGTCTATGTCATTTTTGTAGTAATTTTAATGTATTTTTATCTTTGTTTGCAAGAAAACTATCCAGAATGGAAACGTAGAAGGTTGTGGTGAAATCACTACAGAAGTGATGACCTACAGAGCCATTGACGGCTCATCGATCCATCGATGGTCCATAGGTGGTGATCCTCGACTGGAGGTTCAAGTTGGTGAAATCAAATCGGGGAATTCTTACTAAGTGTGGGGTTACGGAAGGATCGATGGTCCAATGACTAGTCGACGAACCGTCTTGGCAAACCATTGATTGTAACAAAAGAATGTTAAAGCGAAGTCTGAAAGAGATTCTATGTGTGGACCGACGGAGGCAGTTGACAGTCTGTCGTTCCATCAACGACCCGTCAATTGGCTGAAGAAACGTTTTGGACAGATTTTTCCTTATTTAGAACTCTTTTTATTGTAGGAATTAATTATTTTAAATACGGTTAAAAACCTCGTTTTGGGGGTTAGACTTTTTGTTAATTTTCATACTCTTGTTATTGGAAGTTGAACTTTGGATTTTGGGAATTACTTCAAGTTTTTGAAATCAGTTCTCATGATAGTTTCTTTAATTCAAGTGTTAGTTCTGAATTTTCTTCAAACTTGTCAAAGAAAGTGCATGAATTCTTGTTTAATAACCATAATTTGTGTATTTCCAAGCATGGGTAACAGAATCAACAACTAGGGTTGTGGGAACCATGACTAATTAACAAGGTAAACTAGCTAAATAACAATTCTAGAATAGGGTCTTGCATGAATTTATAATTTTTCCATTTAGAACATGCCCTATTTCTACTTGCCGATCAAGGACGTAGTTGATAGGAAAAGAATTATAAATATAGAGTATACACAGTCTAATAGGCTAGTTTCACTTGGTTCAAAGTTGTAACTTAGCCATACATTTAATATGATGCTTAATATAAGGTAATGGTAAGGCTTAGTAAAGTAGACACTCGTAGCCGGACGAAGATATGAAGTGAAATTTACTATTTGCCGGACCATGGAATTGGGGACACATAACTTATCACTTTTCATGCAAGTTACTAGGAAAGGATTGTTATAGATAGGATTACCGCATTATTAACCTATAGGAAACACTTATACCCTAGTTTCTGTCATCACTTGATAAACATTGAAGTTATAAAGTTGCTATTTTGTCCTACTTAGAAATAATCAAAAAAAATTCTTACACAACCCCCCCCCCCCTTATTAATTGTTTTTTGAAAGGACTCGACAAAATAGACGTAATCGTAGATTAAAGTTAAGTCTAAACAATTTTCCTCTTGGGATAGACCCGAACCTAAAAATTGGGTTCTTCACTTTATACGACCATTTGTACTTCTTTAGGTTAGTATAATTTGGGAATATAAGTCACCAACATAGTCATCACCCCCTTATCATTCAGAACTTTTGTATCCTTGTAGACCTTATACTGACCATCTACGCACCATCGGTTGGGCTCATCAGCAATTGGTGCAGGGACATCATCTAGGGGTGCTGCAGCAGACTCCGAACTATGAGCCTCATCGAAAATGGCTTGGTGGGCAGGCACCTCTAGGTGTGTGGCTCCAAGTGATCTGAAACCAGAGGTAGTGTCCTTTTTCGACCCTGTAGAGTTGGTCGACTTTGAACCTGATACCGCTTTGAAGCTAGACGCTGCTTCAGAACCCAAGGAAGACCTTGATGATGTGCTGGTCAGTGTGCACTCCTTATCACACTGGGAGGAAGTGACTACGTTGGAAGCCACCTTCCTGGGGATACCCCGAGTGTATTTTGCAGATTGTATAGGGTTCAGGTTGCATGAGGGAATGTATTCAATATCCCTCTCATCGTCAAAAGTGCCAATCATCTGATGGGATGGTGCCACGAACTTGGACCTGGCCCTGGAATAAACGATGTCCACTTTACGGGCCATATGTACTTGTAGAATAATTTGTTAGTCTCATAGCAATATTACTACGCAGAAAAAACTATCAAAACAAAAAAATGAATCAAAAATCAAATTCCATTTCAAACTGTAGTATTGGTTAACGGGCACTATCAAGAACCTGTCGATGGATCGAAAATCCGTCGATAGTGTCCAACGTTGGACACTTAGGAATTTTTTAATATGCTTCATTATACATACCTCTCAGTTTGAAACGATGGACGTGCAGAATGGCGCGTCGATCAATTCACGAACCGTAGTCCACTTCCTTCGTCTGACACTTAGAATAATTTTTAAACAGTCACAAATTAGGGCCTCAACTAGAAATGACGGACATGATGAACGGTCCATCGATCAGTCGACGGACCGTAATGCACTTCCATTGTCTCAGAGATGACAAATTTAAATGTTGATCACTCAACAGCCCCCATCGACGGCCCGTCGATCAAGCGACGCTCCATCGACAGGGTCTCGTGCTGTTGGTCAGACACAAATTTAATACCTAATTTTAGTAGATCATTTCCCCCCTTTTTAGACCCTTATATGTTTAACTAACGAAAAACAACAATTACAAGACCATTTCTTTATCCTTAGGGTTTTTGATTTTGCAAGGTTCATTCTCAGATTCAAAGATAATACCAAACCCTATGTCAGAAAGTTTATAAATAATTTTAACCAAACATACCACTAATCATTAAGTTTCTATAATTCTAAGAGACATTTTACCCAGTACATACAAGCATAAACATACAATTTTGTCCCTAAGTCAAGACCCACAATTTAATTTTTGTTTCCAATAGCAAATGAACGAGAATTCAACAAGCAACCGAATCGAAATACGTGAAAATCGTAGTGGAGTGGCTGGGTGATTGATCTATTCAACAACCAAAATGCCCGCCTTTGAATACAGACCAAAGAAAGCAAGAAGAACTAAGTATATTTTAGTATAAAAGGGTTTTGGAAATTAGAGGAAATTTTGGAGTTGGGGGGGATATGATTAGTTTTGAAGGATGAGATACGGTGTTATGATGGAAAATGAAGGAAATAGGAGGATGGAAATGGCTTGGACAAGAATATGAAATGTTTTCAAGGTTAATGAATGATTTTCTTTTAATATACCCGACCGGGTTTAGTTCGGGTCACTAGCTCTTTGGACTAACAATACCTCATACATTGTCCGTAAGTCAAACGACGGATTATCGATTGGACCGTAGATGACATAGTAACTAAGATAAATTTTCAAAACATTCCTGGGATATACGGACACAATTGATGATTCGTCGATTAAATGATGGCCCATCGATGGGGTCTGTAGATTTGTGCACCAGACCATTTTTTGTAGAATTGTTTGTTTTGGTCCCTGCACATTGAACACCCATTAAGCTCTTCGTTTTGTGTTTTTCTGGAGACTTTTGAGGAAAAGACCCTCAACTAATATCTAGCCAACACTAATAAAAATAACGCATGAAGATAATTAAAACAAAACAAAACCACAGAATGCAACTATTCCTACAAAGAAAAGACAAATATATTGTTGGCTAGAGGATACACCATGGGTTGCCTCCCAAGAAGCTCTTGATTTAATGTCGTGACACGATGCATTAGCCTTGATTACTCAGACTTATTCAAGGTGATATGCCTCAACCACTTCATGGACACTCTCCGCATGCCGTAGGTATAGCATAATTCCTTGACCGTTTGAACTTTTCACCCTCCTTGTTCTCTAACTCAACCTCTCCATGTGGAAACACTTTTGAAATAAGGAATGGTCCCCTCAACTTGGACTTGAGTTTTCTCGGGATAAAACATAGCCTAGAATTGAATAGATGAACCAACTCCTCAACCGCGAATTCTCGCTTTTCAATCTTCTTGTCCTGGTACTTCTTCATCTTCTCTTTCTATATGGCTGAACTTTCAAGCGTTTTTAGGCGAAACAGATCAAGATCATTCAACCCATTAATTCTTTGTTTCACTGATTCATTCCAATCCATCTTCAGTTTATTGTCCGCATAACATTATTATCTAACTCAACTAGCAAGTGACAATTCTTCCCATATACATGTTGATATGGAGACATACCTATGGGGGTCTTGTATGTAGTTCGGTAGGCCCAAAGAGCATTATCAATCCTCCTTGACCAATCCGTTATATTAGCATTTACATTTTTTGACAGTATTTTCTTTATCTCTCGGTTGGACACCTCAACTTGTCCAATTGTCTGTGGATGGTACGGAGTGGCTACATTATGGCGAACCCCATATTTCTCCAATAGCCCTTTGAATAACTTAATGAAAAGTGAGATCCACCATAACTAATAATGGACCTAGGTGTGCCGAATTTGGAGAAGATGTTCTTTTCCAAAAACACGGTGACACTCTTCCCTTCGTTGTTAGAATGCACTATAGCTTCCACCCATTTTACACGTAGTCCACCGCCACAAGTATGTATTTCATCCCATAAGAACTCACAAATGTGTCCATAAAATCAATTCCCAAACATCAAATAACTCATTCATTGTAATGGAATTTCAAGGGAGCTCTTGGCTTTGTGAAATTCCTCTATCTCTTGACACCTATCACGTGACTTACAGAACTCGTAAGCGTGTTTGTGAATGGTTGGCGAATAGTACCCACACTGTAAAATCTTGCGGCCTGTCCTGGTACCATTATGGTGCCCACCCACAGGTGAGGAGTGGCATGCCTTGAAAACACTTAACATCTGAACTTCCGGCACGCAACGACAAATAAGGCCATCGTCAAAACTCCGGTATAAGTAAGTCTTATCCCAAAAGAACTTTTCTGCTTCATGCATGAACTTCTTCCTCTGATGGAAGGACAAGTCTGATGGTACTGTATCAGGGTCCATATAATTCACAAAATCAGAGAACCATGGAATCAAGTAATGAGAAGAGTCTAATACATTCTAATCAGGGAAGGTATCATCTATTTCATCCTTTTCACCCAACACTCGTATAACTTCTTCCTCCTATCTGAACAAGTGATCGACAACTTTATTTTAAGTCCCTTTCCTATCCTTTACCTCAAAATCAAACTCTTGCAATAGTAGCACCCATCTTATAAACCTTGTTTTTGCGTCCTTTTGTACTATCAATTACCTCAAAGCGGAGTGGTCAGTATGAACTATGACTCTCATGCCAAGCAAATTGGAGCAAAAAATTTTAAAAGCAAATACCACGACAAGAAACTCTTGTTCACTCAAAGTGTACTTCTTTTGTACTTCATTTATGGCCTTACTTGAATAATAGATGGGGTGAAGGATTTTATCTATTATTTTTCCCCATACCACACCAAGAGAAACCCCATTAGCATCACACACCACCTCAAATGGCCTACTCCAATCTTGAGAAATAATTATAGGTGCAAACACCAACCTCTCCTTCAACTATATAAATACCTTCAGACATGATTCATCAAAATAGAGTTTACATTCCTTATCAATTAATTTGCACAGAGGGTGTTAGTGATCTTCGAGAAATCCTTAATAAACTTCTTGTAAAAGCCCACACGTCCCAAAAAACTTCTTACACCTTTTGCAGAGAAGGGTGGAGGAAGTCTCTTTTTATAACTTCAACTTTTGCTGGATCAACCTCTATTCTCTTCTTCGAGATGTGATGGCCCAATAATATACCTTCTTTCACAACAATGTGACATTTTTCCCAATTTAGAACAAGATTACAACATTCACAACTTTTGGGAACCTCTACCAAGTGAATCAAAAACCGATTAAAGGAGTCTCAAATAACTGAAGAGTCATCCATAAACACCTCAATATTGTCCTCCGCCATATTGGAGAATATAGACATCATACATCTCAGGAAAGTGGCCGGTTCATTACATAGACCAAATGGCTTCCTCTTGAATGTGAACCTCCCATAAAGGCAAGTAAAGGTGGTCTTCCTTTGATACGTCGAGGATATAGAATTTGGTCGTAATAAACATACCCATCAAGAAAACTATATCATCCTTTTCTTGCGAGTCTATCTAACATCTGGTCCATGAAGGGCATAGAGAAATTCTCCTTCTTAGTCCATGAATTTAGTTTCCATTAATCCATACAAACTCTCCATCAAGTCACCAGCCTCATTTTAACAAGCTCATTTCTCTCATTGGGTAGTACTGTCATACCCCCCTTTTTTTGGCCACATAGTGAACAATGCATACCCAACTACTATCTATAATAGGATATATGACTCCAACATCCAACCATTTAATGATCTCGTTCATCACTACCTCTTGAATAGGTGGATTCAACTGTCTCTGGCGCACAATAATTGGTTTGTGATCGGGTATGAGTTGGATTTTTTGTGAACAAATATCGGGAGGTATCCTACCAATGTCCGCAATAGTCCAACGAATGGTTCATTTGAACCGCTTCAAAACATCCACCAGACAATGTACTTGTTGTACATTCAAATCTGATGTAATGATTACCGACAAAGTGTCATCTCTACCCAAGAATACATACCTTAGATGAGGTGGTAGATCCTTAAGCTCTAATTTTGGAGCCTCCTCAACAGATGGTTTAGCGGGTGGAGTCTCGTGATGCTTCATATGTAACTCCAACTTCTTTGATTTCAAACGATAGTCACCTCGATCAAGTGCCGCAACCAAAGACCCATACTCTTCAATACCATTACTCTCAAAATTCATGATCACTACCGCTAGTGCCTAACCACTTAGGAGATCTTTGATTTGTACCTCAGATGTACTCTCAACCCTATAGGATATAACAGATACCGGTTGGTGCTCACCACTATGGTTCCTGGACGTACAAATGTTGAATGTTGCTTCATCATTGTTCAACCTAAACTTCATCTACCCTTTCTCCATATCAACCAAGGCGCACCAGTAGCAACGAACAACCTCCAAAGAATAATAGGTACCTCAAAGTCCACCTCAAAGTCAAAATTCAAAAAATCGACAGGAAATATAAAAGACTCCACTTTCACGGGCATATCATGGATTCTTCAAATAGGCCTCTTCACGGTTCGATCGACTGTTAGTAACTTAATTGCTGTGGGCTTTTGGTCATCCAAACCTAATTTCTTATAAATGGAAAGGGCATAAGATTTATGTTTACACCAAGATAACATAGTGCTTTGGAAAAGTGTAATAATTCGATGTTACATGGAATAGTGAAAGACCCGAATGTTCCTTCTTCTGCACGAACGACCATGTAGCAATATCACTACAATGTTGCATATAGTCATCATCCTCAAAACTTACTAATCTCTTTTTTGTAACCATACCTTCATAAACTTGGAATAGTTGGGCATTTTCTCCAACACTTTTATAAAAGGGACATTGATGGAAAGTTGTTTCAATATTAAGATGAAACACCGTTGGTTACCATCGACAGTCTTCTTCAACAATCTCTGAGGGAATAGTGGTACTGGTCTAGGAATGGGGACTACTTTTTAGGGACCTCAACTTCTTTTGCTGCTTTTCCCACCAATTTACCACTAGTTTCCACCACCGCTTTATCTTTTATTATCTCATCTTCTACCACAGACGGCATAGGTGGATCAGTAGTCTTCTTACCTCCTCGAGTAGTGACTTCCATGCAATGTACATCATTTTTATGATTTTCAATGGTATTTTTAGGAAGAGTGAGCGGTTGTTGTGGGTTCACAGTAGTAGATAATTGGGTCATTTGTAACTCGAGATGCTTAATCAAGACTGCATGTGCATCCACCTTTTACATGATATTAGCCAAATCACCTATCAATTACTTGGTGTGTTCATAATTACCATCAAACCTTCTTATCATCTTCTGCAACATGTCTTCAACTCGCGCCATACTATCTTCACCGTCCCTAGAAGTAACTTCCCGTTTTGAGGTTGAACATAGGGACAACTTCAATCATTTTTGTTACCATATTTACCCCAATTGAAGTTGTTTTCACGATTGTAGTTCCATCTCGAACATACTATCTCTCTCTATTGTAGTTCCCATAGTTCCGACCTTAATTTCTTTGACCTTGAACCCAATTCTAGTGATTGGAGCCTTGGGTTTTTGGAAGGAAACCCCGGGTCTTATCATTCACAGCATAAATATCCTCTTCGTAATAGTACTCATCCGCTGGGTTAGGTGCTTTAGTCAAGTAGTTCACCACATTTACTTTTTCTGCACCTCTAGTGATATGTTTCTATACCAAGCTGAGCTCAGTTCTAATTTGAGCCATCTCTTCACGAATCTCATCTGTCGCGGATTGTATGTCGCTTTCACTACAAAGGTGTTTCACCCAATTTCTGACTTTCTAGTACTCCAAGCTTTATTGTTGAGACAAACTTTCTCCAACTTCTTCGCGATTTCGGCATAATTTAACTCACCCTAAGAACCCCCCCCTGCGATAGTATCGAGTACTGCTTTTATTGTTATAATCTTTACCCCAGTAGAATTACTCTTTCAATGAATCATGATCAATGCGGTGGTTTGGGACACTCCTCAAAAAATAAGTTAACCTGTCCCAAGACCTACTTACCGACATTCTCGGTTGTGTCACAAAGTTTTTCACCTTATCCTTGTTATTAAGCTTCTTGGACACTTGATAGTACTTGGCTAGAAAAAACTCTCTTAACTGATCCCAAGTGTATATGGAATTATAGGGTAGCTTAGCAAACAAC
The DNA here is from genome assembly GCA_027789145.1 of Solanum arcanum. Taxonomy (NCBI): domain Eukaryota; kingdom Viridiplantae; phylum Streptophyta; class Magnoliopsida; order Solanales; family Solanaceae; genus Solanum; species Solanum arcanum. The sequence continues at coordinate 30,058,638 of CM050937.1, forward strand.
GCCGCTGCATCTCCCGTCAATGATAGAGGAAACACCCGCAACCCGATGACGCTCATATCTAAGTCTTGACTCCCCACAAAAATTTTTCATACATACCTCATTTTGGCTATGTGAGCATGGGGGTCCTTTGACGCTAGCCCTGAAAACAAACCCCTTGTTGTGAGCATCTGCATCAAACTACTAGTAACCAGGAACATGTGCCCACGGGGTAGGGGGTAGGACTATAGGTCCATTAGAAACATTAATGTTGACATTTCCCCTATAGAACTCTTGAGTGTGTGGAACGGAAGGCTGCATCCTCATAGCATTCTGAACTTGGTTTTCTGTAACTACCTGATTGTGTGCACCAAAAGGTGGTGGAGGATGCTTTATTTACCTATCATCACGATTACTAGGTTATAATGGTTTTCCATTCTTCGATGTGTACGGTTATGTTCGGGGTCAAATTGAACTACCGTTTCTCCTTGATTCCATGTACTTGGCGTACACTACAGCTAGTCTTGAGAAAAACAAAAACAAAAGAAAAAGTAAAATCAAGAAATCATTGACTAAACTTCAGTAACATTATTAAGGTTAATCTAAAAATTACTTTCCCCGACAGTAGTGCTAAAATTTCATATGCTCAAATTATACATCCCTAAAGAAGTATAAGTGGTCGTATCAAGTATAGAACCCAACTATTAGGTTGGAGTCGATCCCATAAGTAAAATGATTTAGACTTAACTTCAACCTATAATTACTTAGATTTTGTCAAGTTTTTCCCTAAAACAGATAATTAAAGGGAGGATTTTGTGAAGCAATAAACTTTTAATATCTCTAATTAAAACAGGTAATAGGAGTAAAACATCAATTTTTATCAAATTGTAAGAGAAACCATGGTGTAATTGTTCCTCATAAGTTCATAATGTCGTATTCCTAGATAATAACACTTCTTCCCCAGCCTTTTACAAAAAAAGTGATAAGATAGGTATCTCTAAATCCTTGGTCGTACATTTAGAAAATTTCACCTCGTACCTGGTCTTACTACGTGTGTCTAAGCTACTAATCCTTACCTTTACTTATATTAAGCATCATATTCGATGTATGACTTAGTTATTACTTCGCACCATTCGGAACTTGCCTATTAGATCGTATCCCACTAAATCAATGGTGATAATTCTTTTCCTATTACCTCCTTGGTCCAGCAAGTAGAAAAAATGAATGTTCTAATGCGTGCACTCGTTAAAAACACTTCTAAAAGAATGAATTATCAGTGCATGCAATACCCTATTTGAGAATTGTTATTAAGATATGATTATGTTGTTAATCATTTATGAGTCCCACAACACTAGTTGTGGATTTAGTTACTCGTGCTTAAAATAACAAAATTCATAGTGGATAAATAATAAGTCATGAACTTACTTTGATAAATTCGAGGAAAATCCAGAAATTCAACTTGCAACAACAAGAAATCACTTACAAACCAAATCCGAAAATTTGAATTAATGATAAAGTTGCAAAACCCTAATCTCCAAAGACAAAACTAGGAATAAAAAATAATATAATCCAACCCCCAAAATGAGGTTTTACACGTTACTTATGGAAAATATTGTCCTAAATTTAAAAGAATAAAAATAAGGAAAGTTGTCCAACAAAAAGGGTTGTAATCGACGACCCACACAGACGGTCCGTCAATGAAGGGACGGACCGCTGACTGCCTCTGTCAATCCAAGATTAGCATCTTTCTTAGTTTTTTCTCCTTCGGCTGGAATATTCTTTGAGTCAATCAACGGACCAACACCACCGTTTCTCGATGTGTCTTCCGTTCATTGATGCCTTCCGTCATTCAGTACTTAGACTTTGTTCGACTTCGAGTACTAGACTATCTCTAATACAATTGATGATTCAATAAGATGGTCCGTCGATCCTCCGTATCCCCACACTTTGTCTGATTTCCCTGAGTTTCTCCAAATGCTTAATATTGAGTTGACGGTCTCCATCTATGGTCCGTCGATGGAATGACGGACCATCGATGACCTTCGTGGGTCACTTCTGCACTAAATCTCAACTACCTTCTGCGTTTTGGTTTTGGACACCTTTCATGCAAATCAAAGATAAAATTATGTTGCAACTACTACAAAAAGGCTCTAGACTCACACCAATTTTAATAAAAAAAACAATGAAATTATCGTAAATCTACGGTACATCATACACCAAGATATATTCAATGAAAACAATCATGAAGGAATCAAGGTGGTTTCAAAACACCCTATTTGTTCGGTCCATAAAAGCCACCGTGATATTAGTGAGACAAAAAGGAATTACTAGGAACTCATAGTAACCATACCTAGTTTGAAAAGCCATTTTAGGTATATCCTCACCTATCACCCTATGTTCGTGATATCCCAATCTCAAATCAATCACAGAAAAGTAGCTTGCCCCTTGGAGTTGATCAGACAAGTTGTCAATTCGAGGGAGAGGATACTTGTTCTTAATGGTGACTTTATTGAGTTGGTGATAGTGAATAGATATCCTAAGTGACCCATAATTCTTCTTCACAAACAATATCGGAGCACCCCAGGGACAAATACAAGGTTAATATGAAACCCTTAATCTAGTAAATCCTTGAGTTGAGCCTTTAACTCTTTCAATTCAGTGGAGTCATCCGATAAAGATGAATTTAAATGGGATTTGTATATGGTAATAAGTCGATATAGATCAATTTCTGGTTCCTTAGGAATTCCGAGCAACTCATCCATAAAGACTTCAGAAAATTTTCTCACTACAGAGACCGACTCAAAAAGAGGTATTTTAGTGTCTATATCTTTCACTCTTAGTATATGATATAAAAACCCTTTAGAGATCATCTTACAATCCTTTAATCAAGAAATGATGCGACCTTTAGAGATATACTATAACACGGGTTCACTAGGAAAAATTAAACTTAACTACCGTTATTCGACAATTAATGGAAGCAAAAGAAGCATGAAACCAATCCATTCTAAAAATGATGTCAAAATCAACCATATAAAGTTCTACAAAATCCATTCATGTAACTCTACTGGGCAAATATATAGGACAGCTCTTAAAGATTCTTCAAGCCACAACGGAGTCCCCCACCATGGTAGTAACTAAACAAGGTTTAATCAACACATCGGGTGGAACATCAATTTTTTTATCTACTAGAGGAGTTACAAAATGACAAAATAGAACAAGGATATAATAAAGAATAAACATAAATAGACAAGACTTGTAGCATACCAGTTACCACATCGGGAGACTCCTCTTGCTTATCTCTAGAGTAGAGAGCATAAAAGTTGTTCCTCTTTGGATCTTCGAAACAAGTGCGACTTACCTTCTATTCAATTAACACATTAGGGAAATACCTAACTTTATTGTCACTCTTGCCACACGCAAAGAAATTCTCCTACCCAACTAGACACTCACCCCAATGTTCCTTACCACATTGCGAACAAGTTGGTTTCATCCTAGGTGAACTCCCAATTCTTGTTTTTTGGAACTTCGGGCTAGACACTTTATCCTTGTTAGCCTTGGAAAAGTTTGACTGAACATTGTTGGAAACCCTCTTATTTAACCTACACTTGTATTGAATCTCAATCCTACACTTGGAAGTTCCTCCCTCACAAGACATCGACCTCTTAAACTTTCTATTATTAATCTTAAGTCGAGTCTCCTCAACTTGTTGAGCATGAACCATCAACCTAGAGATATCCATGTTGTCATGGAGCATCACCGAATAACACTCTTCAACAAAATCATCACACACTTCCATGATAAAGGAACTTATCTCTTTTCTTGTGTAAGACACCAAGGATGGTGAAAATTTTGACAATATGGTGAACTTCAAGGATGACTCTTGCACACTCATCCCTCCTTGACAAAGGTTGATGAATTCCTTCACTTTGGCCTCCCTTTTCTCCCTAGGGAAGTACCTATCAAGAGTAGCCATTCTAAACACCTCCCAAGATATAGGACCCACTTTGAAGGCCCTATTGTCTCTCCATTGGGCATACAATATTTGAGCCATATCCTTGAGTTTATCAGAAGCTATTTTCATTCAAATTTAACCCCATAGAAAAGAGAATTTTGTAGACCTCATCAATGATGTCTTGGGGATCTTCATTCACCCTTAAATCAAGAGAGCCCTGTGAGTGAGGCTACTCAGACTCACCCAAAAACTCCCATTCCATTAACCCGACTCCAACAAAAAAAGCATGTAATTGTCCCTAATTAATAAAAGCATAAGTACAAGGTGTTAGGTGAAGCAAACTTGAGGTGCATAGCGGCTAGGTCTACATGTTAATTACCCATGGTTCCCAAAACCCTAGTTCTGGATTTAGTTACCAATGAAAGCAAGATCAAAGTTCATTGTTTTTATAGAAAAAATAATTAAATTACTTGAACAACAAGAATAAACTTTGAAAATCAACTTTAAATTGCAATATAAAACATCAAACCAAATCTGAAGTTTGATTGATTGCTAAAGTTTGCAAAACTCATTCTACAAACAAAAGTTGTACAATACTAATAATGTGTAACCCCCAAAATGAGGTTTTAATCACCTATTTATAGAAAACAATATCTTAAATTAAAAGTAATTTAAATAACGAAAGTTTGTTCAAGAATTTGATATTGATTGACGACCCCTACGGACAGACCGTTGTTTGAATCACGGTCCGTCAACTGCCCCCCTCACTAAAAATAGAATAATTTTTCTTCATCATCTCAACTTCTTCTCTGAATCAAATGATGGACTTGCAGTATGGTCGATCGAATCATCTACGCTCCATTGATTCTCCTCCATCGTTCCATACTTAGAATCTTGAGAAATCAGCTACTTGATCCTTCTCTAAACTGATCGACCGTTCACTAGTATAGTCCTTTAATTGATTGACGGACAGTCTTTTAAGTTCTTCATTTCACACATAGTCAGATTTCCTTATTTTTCTCCCTTATCCTGAACAACACATCGACAGTCACAACTTACGATCGTTGATTCAACGACAGGCCGTCGATGGCCTTCATAGGTCATCTTTGTGAACTCTTTTCCACCTTCTTTCTATGTATTAATTTGAACATCTTTCCTACAAAAACAAACATCAAAACATGTTAAAACTACTACAAAAAGGCTCTATACACATACTACTCTTAAGAAAAATGCATGGAAAGCACCGTGAAACTACGATACATCATTATGCTCCTATGATACTAACAACTACTCCGTAGATAGAAATGGCTCTAAAGAAGGTAAACTTCTTTTCCAAGAAGGGTATATCTAAGTCGTATATCCTAAAATATTGGTTGATCAATGAGGACACCGACATAAAGTAGACCCACCCTATATCCTTTTGAGTACTACAAAACGGACAACGTCAGCACGAGTCACTAGGGGAACCCCCCGGAAGGTGACTTCTGACGTAGTCACTGCTTCTCAGTTTGATGAGGAGGCAAATTGATCATTTCCCCTACAAGGTCTATTTCCATTTTAGAAAGGAGCTCAACATCTGGATCCGAGGATGCCACAACTTTTGAGTCACCCCAGTCTCTAGGGTCCAAGGCAGCAACTGCATCCAGCTCCAACTATCAGGGAGCCACCAGATCTAAGGATGCAGACCACTAATTCCTCATTTGCTGAGGCTACTATTTGAAGATTCTGCCCTCGCACCCCAAACATATGACCCTACTTTGATTACAGATGTGCCAAATTTGGTGCATAGAGGAAAATTTGCAAGTGCATCGGGATGTGAGGATGTTGTATGGAAAGGGGATGAGACCCGATTTGTTATTTAAGAGCGTCACATCTTCAAAGGGAGTTTGACTGCAGTCTCCAGGTTCCAGACTATTAAATATTCACAAATTAGATTTGATGGCTTGGGACATGGACATGTATAACGAGAGATCATTCGGGATTTTTGTGCCTGCGATGTTGCTACTCTCCGAGGGTCCATTGATAGGCGGGCAAAACATGTCAACCAAGCCCTCTAACCTTTACACTAGTTCGGGGATACTGGTTAAACATATCAGAATCCATCATCTACGTATTTTTATACGACCCCACCACCGGTACAAAGTGTACCCTAAAGACTTCAAAGTTTGCCTATAGGTGTGAGATTGTTCAGAGTGGTGACTTTCAACAAAGCACAGAGAAATCTGAGCCCGTTAGGAAATGGATGAATTAAATTCTTGTGATAGATGGTTAGAAGGCAGACTGGTGATAGATGAAGAAGGCTACCCTCACTTTTGTGTCCATGTTTTTCTGGATGTTTTTCCGACACCGGTTATCGCCCACGAAAGCTGACAATGTACTTACATGGGCTAAGGCAGTGATGGTGGCAGAACTAGTAAAAGGACTAGAAATAAACTTTAACAAACTGATGTTGGTCGTGATACATGAGAGGGAATTTAAGACCTCAACCACTTACCTCTTTCCATGCTTAATCTTTGAGTTGTGTAGGGATGTGTGAGTTTACACTGTGATAGACTTCGTTGACCAGCGAGGATAGTGGATAGAGGCCTCATCAAGGAGGAGGCCAAAGTAGTGGCAACATGCAGAGGGCCAAGGATCGAGGTTCCTCCACTTAGCGAGAACTTAGCAGACATGGTGGAGATAGACTAAGGGACTGAAAGTACCGTACCATAGCATGCAGATCCCTCTCAAGCCTCCTTCTCACATGCAGCCAGCAAGGCCCCCAGCTCATCAAGATCCATGCCACCATCTGCAACATTTGTCCCTCTAGATCGAGTCCAAAAGTTAGAGGCACATAATTCCACCCTGCTCCACCACATTCAACTTGGAATGCAGAAATCTATTGGTGAGGCAGAGGACCGCTTAAATAAATAGGCAGCCAAGAAGGCGGAGCAGCAAATTTAGGCGGTTCATAAATGCCTTGATGCATTTGAGGTGCGTTTTCTAGCACGACCAGCCCCCGCCACTGACCTCACTGCCGTACTGAATGAGTTAGCCAGTCTACGAGCTGATATTCATGTCATCTCAGAGATGCGAGGGGCAGACCCAGAGGGTGCCCTAACAAAGCAAGTTGAATATACTGTACTTAAGGCCCTGTTCAAGGGACACACTTATCCACAGCCCGAGCCACAAGTTCATAGCAAGACGTACTACTCCACTCACACTACTGAGGCCGATAATGATCGATGTGCAACAAATATAGAATGGACGCAGCTGAAGCAAGCTAGGAGGACTTCTTTAGCATATTAGGAGATAGATCATAGAAGGGCACTAGAGATTGCCGCTGGGGCATCTAGTTCTATTGTTGAGAGAACTACTGAGGTTGATGGCACTAGTAATGGTGTCGTTGTTAAAGATGTGCGCACTAGTGAAGGTTGACCAACTGATGATTTTTTGAGTTCCGAGAAACTAGAACCACCCGTGTTTTTAGAGTTTTTCGGTGTTATGCTCCACAGGTTTGCTTCACCTACCACACTGTATCTTTGATTTCTTATTGCATTTGAGTTATTTGCAAATCTTTTTATTGGGGATGGGATAAATGGAAAGTGAGTGGTAAGGTGAATTTTAATTAGCCCAACTCAAAATCCTCTCTTCAAGTTTTCTTGCCGTGTTCTTTTCCCCCAAGAGACTGCTTAACTTTCTATTGAATTGGCATGTCTAAGTATGTACTAGTATAAAAGCATGAATGAAGCATGATGTCTTATAAAAATGATACTCTGTCCATTTTAGTGCTTGTATGTATAGGCTAGAAAAAGTTGAATGTGTTGGCTTTAAATAAGACATAAATACACACCATTGTATGATCTTCAACTAAAACCAGAACTGAAAAATTTGATAATCTGATAATCTGATAGTGCAATTATGTGCCAAAAGATGGTGAGGAGATTCGAGTGTTAAATAGTTGGTGCCTACCTAAAACTTGCCTTCTTAGTCCTACGAAGAGAATATGTGTTAGAATATAGGAAGTGATCATAGGCCCTTGTTCAAATAACAAATATCTAGCCTAAAAAAAGATGACAAAATGAAATAAGTGTCCCTTTTGATCCAATATGTTGAGCCTGTAATATATCAATTTTTTTATTCATCATCTCACCTTCCTAGGGTCTAAAGTTTTTCCCCTAGTCCCTCCTTGGAAATGTGCACCTCGACTTAGGCCAAAAGCCTAAGTTGAGGGATGCAGAACCTGACCTCCTATTGTCCCTGACAAAAAATCGGGTAATGTGCACCTCAACCCGTCGAAACGTCATGAGTTGATGGTGGATTTTATGAGTGAACACTCTAAAATATGTATGAAAAGAGTGGGATGTTTAAAAGAAAAGGGTTAAGTAAGAAAAAATGTGACTTCACGAAAATTAATGAATAGTTTTAAAAAAAATAATAGAGGAAAGAGTTTTCTGAGAAAAAGATGCAAAAGCAAAGTGAATGTCACATTTAAAAAGGGAAACAAGGAAAAGAAGAGGGGGTCAAAAGCAATGAAAAGAGGTAGGAAGCTTAGCGGTAAAGTCAAGGAGGGAAGAATAGTCACAATAATATACCGAAATGTACCACACCTGACCCTTAGCCTGCATTACAAGCCAAAAAAGTCCTACCGTGATTCTAGAGTCTACTCTGGTGAACCTAAGCAACGAAGACAAGGGCAAGCCTATAACATAGAGTACTACCTGTATTTTAACTTGTTCTTGAGTGCGAGTTTTCATACTATGATCCTTGTACCCAAAATGCATAATCACAGCGTGAAAATGAGGATTTCTTTAAAAGTGAGGGCACTAGTTGCATTATGAGAAAGTTTGTATATTTGTGAGAGGCAAAATAGAATAAGTATTTGTTGCATGGTGAATTTGTTTAATGATGTGATCCGCATGAGTAAGCCTGTCGATCCAGAGACCGCATGACTTCACTCAACCAAACAAAGAGTCGTGTTTATAACCATGTGATTGCTAGTGTATAAAAGTGTATACTTATGTAAAAAAGTCATTCTGAGTCACAGTGTGTCGCTTGAGGACAAACAACAAAAAATAGTTGATGGCTTTGATGTGACGTGATTTCATGGCATTTCTACTATTCTTGCATGAAAGATGTTCAGGTGTCAATAAATGAAAACAACTGGAAAAAAAAAAAAGCAGAACCATACATATGGAGACACCGTCATTTAATCGTCGGGCCATAAGTGGTGACCTTAGATGAGCATCTCAGGATATTGAATGAAAATCACAGAAGACTAATCATGTGAGGAACCACGAGAGACAAAAGCGTTATTCGATTGATCGACTGACCATATTGATGCACCATCATTTGGTTCAGAGGAGGTTTCAGTATCTTTGGAAGATTTTATGTAGCTACGAAGAAGCCTCGACAACTCCTAGGTTTATCCACAGACCATACTGTTGGTCGGTCGTTTGATTCAGTGAGGGTGCTATCTGGGGGAGAAAATATATTCTAGGTCTTGAATGATGGAAGAAGTCTATATACAGTTGATTGGTCGACGATACCTCAAATAGTTTGTCAATTGATGTACCTTTCCTTATTCGAATTCCATTTAATTTTATTAATTTGTTTTTATAATGGGTATTAAAACATCATTTTTTAGGGTATCTACTATTGTTTTTGTTCTTATTTGTGTATTGGAGATTGAGATTTTGAAACTTTGGAAATTAATCAATTTCAATATTTGGTTTGAACAATTGTTCTTGCAAAATCAAGTGAATATTTCTGTGTTTATTCTTCTTGTTAAAGTAAGTTCATGATTTCTTCATCTAAACTTATGAATTGTGATCTTGCTAACATGGATAACTAAATCCACAACTAAGGTTGCGGGAATCATGGGTAATTAACAAAGTATAACTAGCAATTAAGCAATACTCTTATTGTGTTTTTGCATGCATTCATAATTATTTCACTTAGAATTCTTTTTAAAGAGTGCACGCGTTATAACTCCGCTTGCTGCTATTTGCTTTACAAAGGAGGAATTTATATGAGAAGAATTATCAATATAGATTTAGTGTGATACTATCTTATTGGCTAGTGTCGATTCCATATATATATTATGATGTAGAATATGAGGTAATGGTAAATATTACTAAAGTATACACACGTAATCTGAGAAAGGTGCGCGGCGATATTCTCTAGATGCCGGACCAAGGATTTAGAGATACATAACTTATCACTTTGCATGTAATACACGAGAAAAGGATTGATATTGTTAGGAATATTGCGTTATGAACCTGTGGGAAACAAAAATACCATAGTTACTCTCTCCTCTTAATAAAGCTAATGTTTACTTTTGTAAAATTGATAACTCCACTGTTTACGAAATTTGTTTTACAAACCCCCTCTTTACTTACCTGTTTTGGAAAAGTATTGACTAGTGTGGATTAAAGATAAGTCTAAACTATTTTCCTCGTGGGATCGATCCCAACCTACTAGTTGAGATCTGTACTTGATAACGATATCTTATACATCTCTACGGAGGCATAATATGAGCATATCAATGACTCCATTATACTTGATCACACTGACACAACCTAAAATTCTCTTCTTATGCAACTAATAGTCCCCCGAAGCTCATCTAGGTCAACACGATAGACAACTATCCCATTGGCAAGAGTCCAGAAATAAGAGGCTCATATAGCCACTTTGCTGCACCATATCCAACTGTTGAAGGAGAAATCCATACTAAAGTGTGGTACCCAAATAGAGAAAAGGCTGGCTAAGTAGACAGAGCAGTAGATCCATGCAGTCCACAAATGCCTTGACACATTTGAGTTAAGAGTTTTGGCACGACCAAATTCACCACGAACCTTGCCTCCATTCAGATGGAGTTGGCGAGTATTTGAGATGATGTAGATTTCATATTTGATATGCGTGTGGATGAGCAATAGCATGAAGTGACAGGTTAGTTTGAGAATACTATTTTTGAGGTCTTGTTCAAGGCACCTGCACAAACACACTCTGATCCCACCCGTGCTCGTGGCAAGAGGCATCATTCTAGTCGCCCCATTAAGGCTATTGATGAGGTCTATCTAGTAAAAGGGATAGTACGCAGGAGGAGAAGGCTAAGAGGACCTCCATAATAGCTGAAGAAATGTGCCATATGAGGGTGTGTGAGGTTGTTGTTCGGGAAACGATTTCTGGTCCAGTAAGTTGAGATGTGAGCACTACTGATGGTGCAGATAGAGTACTAACTGGTACCACTAATGGTGTTATCCTTGCAGATTTGGGAACTTATGAGGGTGAACAAATTGTATACCCAGCTGGCTTTGATAACTGAACCCACCAGCCTGTTGATAGGTCTTCGGCGCTTTGCGCCATAGGTTTTCTTCATAAAATACCAATTACTTTTTAATGTTTTTTGTACATTGGGGACAGTTGCACTCTCTTTTGTTGGGGGTGGGGTAAACGGATTGGTTGTGATAGGGGTGAAGTCTTAGTAACAAACTCATGACCCTCTCTTGGATTTTTCTTTCATGTGTTTTTCCCCCAAGATATTCTTAAAATATTTTTTTAACCGACATGTGTTAGGATTGTATGGGTAGAAGCAGGAAAGGTTAAAGCATGATTGCTTGTGAAAAATTAAATATGTCCAAAAGTTGTGATATTTTCTTGAATTTTTATGCTAAGATAAGCTGATTGTATTGTCTTTAAATATGAGATGATAATGCAAAAAATGCATGACCCAAGACTAAAACTTGAACTAGGCAATCTAATATTCTGATAATGGGGTGATGTGCCAAGTGATGGTGAGAATTATTGATTGTTCAATAGTTGATGACAAACGAGAACTTTCCCCGTTACTCGTGCTACGATAATGTACACTAGAGGCTAGGAAGTGATCATAGGCCCATATTCGAAATAGTCCACAACTATCGTAGAAGAGTCCAACCAAATAAAATGTATTTCCTTTGATCCATATACTTTTAGCCTAAAATAGATCATTTTTTCTAACTCCCTACTTCACCTTCAAAAAATCAAATGTTTTGACCCATAACCCTCGTTGGACATGTGTACCTTGACTTAGGCCAAAAGCCTAAATTTAGGGTGGCTAATTTAAAGTAAACTGATCTCTTTATTGGACCTTACACAACATCAGCTAATGTGTACCTCTACTCATGCAAAAACCATAATTTGAGGGTTGCTATGAAGGAGAAAATCTAGAGTAAAAATTTTATGAAAAAGAGTTTGGTGTTGAAAAGAAAAGAAAAAAAATATGAAAAAGAGGATATGACTTTGGGAAACTACAAAGAATAAAAACATCAAAAAGAAAGAAACATAAAAATAAAACAGTTGCGAAGTTCAAAGTCCCATCTATGGTTGAAACAAATCAAAGGAAAGAAGATGGAACGGTAGGATGTCGAAGATAGGGAAAAATAGGAGAAGGCCTAATGTAATGTCAAGGAAGGCAGGAAGTCACTAAGCATACCAAAATGTACCATACCTAACCCTAAGCCTACATTACAAGCTAAGAAAGTCCTATAGTGATCTTAAAGTCTTGTTTTTAAAGTCTAAGCAGTGAAACTAAGGGCAAGCCTATGGCATTGAGCACTTAAATTACTTGAACTTATTTCTGAGCATGAGTGTTGAAATAAGTCCTTGTAGTTAATTATCCACTCATTGTGTGAAATTGGAGGATTTTGTTTAAAGTGAGGGCACTAGTTACATTGTTTGAGAATTGGTACCTTGGTGATAGGAAAAAAAGTGAAGGTGGTTGTTGAGATCTCAATCAGCGTCATGTTATGATCTGCATGAGTTATCTGGTTGAGTATGAGACATAGATTTTCACTCAAACAAAAGTTCATGAGATTGAATTTCCTTCTTCTATACAAGTATCGTTCAAATTCGTAGTTCGTCGCTTGAGGAATAACGACAAATTTAAGTTGACTGTATTTGTATACCATTAGTTAACAGTATGGATAATGCATTTAACTTAAGAGTTGTGTATGTCTTATGCATTTTTTTTTATTGATTTTGATCGTTTTGTATCATATTTTGCTGGAATTATTTTTAGGCGCAAAATTAAAGAGACAACAGAAAAAGGCATGCACGCAAGAAACGCCAGATCATAAATCCATTGTCAGCCCGTAGACGAGTATCCTATATGGGATGCCTAGGCATTGGATGAAATCAGAGAAATCTGACCAAGTGTAGAACCACAACGAGCATTGATGGTCCATCGGTAAATTGATAGACAATACAGATAAATCTTAGAAGGCTACTCTAAGGGTTCCACTACATTATTTTTGAAGATTCTATGTATGAAGTCACGAATGGGCATTGACAGACCGTCGATTGATTGATGGAAAATATTGGTTGTCCGGCATTTGATTCTGAGAGGGTATATTATGGATTATGAAATATTTTTTATGTCCTTGGTTATGGAATGGACTTACGGGCCATATATCCATTGACATTCCCTAAGTTTGTCTCATATATTAAAGACGCGTGCCTAAAAAACCTTTCCTTGTTTTGTACCTCTTTAATTAGGAGTTAGTTTTCTATAAATACGGTACGTAAGCATCATTTTTGGGGTTGGCTTCTACTTTTATTGTTCTAGTTTGACACTTCACAGATTATTTTTTTCAAATCTAAGCAATTACTGATATCTTAAGTTGATTTTGAAGATTTTGGTGTTGATATTCAAGTTTAAATTCTGGCTTTATCATTCTCATTACGTAAGTTCATAATTCTTTCATAAAAAATAATGAATTGTGTTCTTGTGATTATGTTTAACTAAACTCGACAACTGGGGTTCTAGGAACCATGAGGGATTAACAACGTGTGATTAGTAATTAAGAAATCTTTGAATATTATTTTGCATGTTTTGATAATTCTTTCGTTTAGAAATTTTTTTAGCAGTTGCAAATATTGAAACTCGCCTTGTTGCTGCTTGATAGACCAAGGAGGTAATTAAGAAGAAAAGAATTCTAAACATACATTTAGTGTGATACTATCTAATAGTCTAGTGTTGGTTGGTGTGAGCGTGAAAACTAAGTCATACATCGATGTGATGTCTAATATGAGGTAATTTAAGGGTTAGTTAATATATATGTAGTAGGACCAAGGTGCGGGTTGAAATTTTCTAGATGTCGGACCAAGGATTTCAAGATACATAGCTTATCACTTTTAATGTAATATACTAGGAAGTGATTGCTATTACTAGCATTACCGCATTAGGAGGTACTGGAGATAACGTAAATCATAGTTATTCTCTCATCTTGTTGCATACCAAAGTTAACTCTTGCTTAATTGATAATTAAATAACCTTAGGAATTTTTTTACAACAGCCCCCTCCTTTTCAATTAATTTTTTCAAAAATACCTTCACAAAATGAATATATTGTGGGTTAAATTGAATATAAAACCATATTACTCGTAGGATTGACTCCAACCTACCTGTTGGATTATTTACTTGGTAACAATCATGTTAATTGTTTAGGGAGGTGTAATTTGAGAGTATCAGAAAGCTGGTGCGGCACGCCCCATCTGCGCCAGAGAGGTTGGGGCAAGCGCCCGCTTTGCTCCACTTTGCAGCATTTACTCTTTTGGGGCTCGCAATCTGTGCTAGTTGTGTGTCTGGGACGTCTGGCCCTACTTGTTCTTTGTCGTTTAGCTCGTTAAAGTCCTTCAAAAGTCTACTAACACTTCATATAAATTCTAACTACTCCAAATGACTTCTTAACGTATAGAAATCATTTTTATGCACACCATCAATTCATAAATTCAAATTCATAGAATGTTAAGAGACAAGTCTAGAGAGTTCTTAGAGTCTTTCTGAAAGTCTTCTGCAAACGGTTTAAACATTTTTTTAAGAACATGAGCATTTAGTTGAGTGAGAGTAACAATGATTTTAATTTTATCAAAAGACTATACGGGAACTAAGTATTTTTAGACTTAAAATGTTTTCACATTTAGACAATAAAGGAAACACCCATTTACAAAAGCATTTCATAAGTAGTTTTGAGTTCCACCTCTTTTAAGAGATAAACTTTAAAGTAATATTGTCAAACCACAGTGAACGAGTTATGTTTTTAAACATATTAGTTGAGTATTATTTGGAAGTTGTATTGAGAACCTATATTGGGACGAGTTTATCATAACTCAAGTCTCCATAAACCATTTAGCTACCTTGGGTCGAAAAGTTCATACTCTTTTGATGATTCCTTAATTGTTTTAGTATTGACTAGTGGATACAATTAGTTGAGGTGTTTCATATTTTGGAAAGTTAAAGAATAGTTCTTGTACGTGGGCGAGATGTTGTATCATTACACAGCTCTATGTGATTAATGTATGTATGTGTATATATATATATATATATATATATATATATATATATATATATATATACACACACACACACACACACACAGTAAGTTGTTATTTTTATTTTTGAATACATTAAGTTGCTACCTACTACTTAAATGCTTTATATTAACTGTATCTTTAATATTGTTCATTTACGCATTGAGTTTAGTATCCATCAGTTGAGTAAACCTGAGGTAAGTATTTCTTTCAGAATGAAGTTCAATATTATTTCAAGGTTATTTTTCCCCTAACATGTTCGTAGATTCAATGTACTGGTGTCATCTGGACTAAATCTCATTTTATGATGCAGATATAGAAAATCACAATTAGTACCCAGCGTCTCATTGATCGTGTCAAGTACTCAAGTCAGCTAGTGAGACTCCTTGTTTTCCTCAGGATCCCCTTTTTACATTGTTTTTAGCATGTTCAATTGTTACGATAATAGGAGGTCTCTTCCCGACATCTCTTATAGTATAGAGGCTTCATAGGTAGTTAGTTATTTGTTCTTTCGACTTTCAATTTTTAGTTGTTAAGACCTGAGTTGCCATGTTGGCTAAGTCGAATGTTTGTTTCTAAAACATTCTAAGTTTAGATTGCGATAGTTAAGTTTAAATTGCATTTTAATTCTATTATTAATGCTTAAAAATTATCTTTTGAAGCATTGGAATTAATACATTGTAGAGTTTTATTTTTTTCACCTCATACCTAAACCAAAACCCAATATGCATAAGTCATAACCATTAACTAGAAATAATTCAATCTTCAATAATCACGAAATGTTGATGGTATAGCTAACTTTCAATTGGAAACAACAAACTCAAATAATTAGAGAGTGGAAGAACATGAGACAGTGTATGCCTGTAGAATATAATTGTAAAGAAGCAAATAAAATTTTTCAAAAACGATTACGAAAGTACGTTGTCACTATACTACATTGTATTTAATATGTATGTCAATGTTTAGAAATAAGATTGAAGGATTAAAAATATGTAATGAACATGAAGAAGTAAAATTTTAATTATTACGAACACCGTGAAATATATTTTAAACGATACAAGGAAAATAATATTGATTATTCAAACTGAATGGACTTTTGTTATTTTACTAGGAATGGTTATTTTTTTACAAGATTTTGTTCTTGTTATTTATTAAGGTTGGTGAAAAGGTCATGCTAACTATAAGAATATTCATGTCTATTTTGCCATATTAGATTAATTCAAAAAATAATTTTTGAATGTAGATATATCTTTTCTTTTCTCAAACTAAGTAGTATCATAACATAAAATAAAGCAAATAAATGTGTGTCTTCTCTAAATGTTAATATTTTTAGATAAGATATGCAGTCACTTTTTCAACGTCAGAACAGATAAAAATACTATGCTTGAGTAATCTCACCCTAAATTACAATTTCATGTATTTGGAAAAAGTTTGAGAATCAAACATATGAGAGTCCAAAAAATTATAGAAATTCTAAAAACTTTTGAATAGATATAAAAGTTTAGTGAAACATCAATATGACTCATCACTTGAAAATATTTTATTCCTTAGGTTACATAGGAAAAATGAATAGTACCTACATTTTTTTGTTTGATTATTTCAAATTGTTGAACTCTTACAGGCATTAAAACAAAATAACACTCTTTGTAGAAAAATTATAATGTAGATAGATAATGCATATGTGCTACATGTTGAATTTTTTGTATTTTTTTTCATATTTTTATTTCATCATATTCTATTTTTAATTTACGTTACTATGTTTCTAATTATCTTTTAGTCATGCTTTTTTTTTATCTTGATAGCACAGGATATATCTGATAATAAGACATACTAAATATTATTGTGTTTTTTGTATTTCTTAAACAAAATTACTATACATTCGTGCAATTCATGCATCATTTTTAACTGAATGATAAAGATGATTCTCGGAACAACAAAAAAATGTCATGCTTTTGTTCTCTAATTTGTTAGCACAAGATATGATTGATATTAAAAGATACTACTATTATATATTTCTTATTTTATACTAAAATACTTATGCATTTCTTGTGTTTTTTTACTGAATAATAATTATATTTCACGAAACAATAAATATTTATGCATTGTACCTCTAATTTGATGGCACATGTTATATCTAATCATAAGAATATTATCATTATACTTTTTTACTTAGACTAAAGTACACATGCATTTCTTACATTTTTTACTGAATAATAATGATAATTCCAGAAAAAATAAAATATTTTGATTTTGTATCTCTAAATCGTCAACGCACATTATATTTGATAATAAAACAAACTACTTGCTATCATTATTATTATTCTGCAACTTACTTAAAAGTATTCATGCATCTTCTATTTTATTTTTTTCCTAAATATTAAATTTATTTTTAAAATAACAGTAAATTCAAATACATCTTGAAGCTTTTAGAAAAATGAGTAAAATATCGTTTAATACTTCTTATTAAATAAATATTTATAAAATATAGAAACCTAACACTTAAGATAAGTATCTAAAAAAATATGATGAATTTCCTAGAAATTTTTTATCTAGAACCATATATATCCTAGTATTAATATGTGTAACCCTAATTAATTGTAACAAAGCCAGTTAAAAAAAAACCAAAATTCTCCTGCCCAAAACCGTTATTAACCTTTATGTATTCTTCTGTTCTCACCACCGAAAAGATGAAAAGTTGAAGAATGAAAAATCTCATGTTCTTACAGCACTTTTTCAAGGCCAAGGTCAAATCAACCCATGTCTACAATTTTCCAAACAATTAATCAATCTAGACATTGAATTTACTTTAATCGCGAGCCTATCAACTTTCAATGGGATTAAGCTTTGATCCTTTCTCTTATGGCTATGATGGAAAATAATTAAGCTCAATTGTTGACTTTTATTGTTCTATTCTTCTGCAAATCCTTGGGGTAAAACTCATTTTTAAATTTGATCCAATCAAGTGCAAAAAATTGAACCCCTTTTTCTCATGTCATCTATACAAATATCATAGAATGGATTGGTTTAGTGGGAAAAAATGAATATCCGATCTACATTTTCTTGGATCCAACCCTTCCACAATATTTGATTTTAACTATATAGATTCACAAACTATTTTGATTATATATAAACCTGTAATGCTAACGATAACATAATATAGATACTGGGATTGCCACCACTTAGTCCTATTGATTCCAATTTTTTGTGTTTGATAATGTGGAACCTAACAACTGGGTAGTTAAGTCTATTAAAAGGCAAATTGAAATGTTTAATAGTGAAGAAAATTCAAGAGATCTTGAGAAGACTTCTGTGCTTTGAGAATTTTATAGCTTGTTACTATGGTGGGAATTGGGACTTCAATTTCTTCAAAATTACTTGATGATGATACTTTTCGAGCTGATACGAGTGAGATTAGTTTGAAAAATTATATGTATTGGTTGAACTCAAAGGATAAGGGATCATTTATCTACATGGCATTTGGTAGTTTCACAGAAATATAAAGTCAATTGATGGAGGAGATTGGTCAGTGATTCCTGAAAAGTATGTTGACCATCTTTATGGAGATTAGGGAAGGACAAGATAGAGATAAAATGGAGGACAAGTTGAGTGGCAAAGACGAACAGGAAAAGAAAGGTATGATAGTAATTTGCTGCTCACAAGTAGAAGTACTTAAAACCATTCTGTTGGTGGTTTTCTTAATCAAAGTGAATGGAATTCAACTTTAGAGAGAATAGCATCTGAGGTACCTATTGTTGCATTTCAACTCTAGAATGATCAGGTTTGTAATGCAAAACACATTCAAGATATTTGGAAGAATTTTGTTAAAGTTAATGCCAATGAAGGAGGTGTGGTGGAAACAAATGAGTTCAGTAGATGTATGACAATCGTGATGGGAAGCACGAAGAAGGGGAAGAATTTAGAAGAAAGGTCAAGAACTGGGATGATTTAGCTAAGGAAGCTATGCAAGAAAATGGTACATCAATAGTGAATCTTAAGGCTTTTGCTAATGAGTTTTTACTTTTCATAATCAGTACTAAATTACTCGTGAATAGATGATTTAGTAAAATAGCTAGTAATCAATTAGTTTTTTTATGAGCAAGTTCTCCGTTTCATAAGAAATAGTGAATTTGTTTAAAATTATTCATAATGAAATAATTTTCTCTGTTTCTGAAATAAATATTTTTATTTCTTACTCACTTAAAACTTTAATTTTTTTTCATTAGATTATCATCTTTTCACTTTTAATTATTTTTAGAAAATTATTTTTATTATTTTAAAAAAAATATTTTATAATTATTCTCCTTATATTTTAACGAGTTTTAAATTTTTTATTTGATTTTATTTACTCATATTACTATCTATTCTAAATTAACTCATTTTATATATACGACTTTTATAACTAAATTTCAAATAAAAACAAAAGGAAATACAAAGAAATTAAAAAGAGTAAATAAAATGAATAGAAAATAAAAGTGAAATAACAATGAACGAAGGTAGAAAAAGTTACTAATTTAATTTAAATACAAGATAAGGAAAATGATATTGTTTTTAAAAAACAATGCTTTAAAAACATTGTTAATTATTTTTTAATAATTTTTTTTTAAAAAATTTACACACGTGAAAGGGACGTGTGTACAAACATAACAAACTTATTTGATTGAATGTGTCACATCAGTACAAAAGGGGAACAAATATTAATAATTGAGTTTGAGGATAACACGGACCCTAATTAATTTAAGGCCTGTAACTAGATTTCGGTTATAGTTGATGAGGGGTACTTATGCATTATCCATCCAAATTTTTAATTGAATATATTCCTATGTCATACTTTTGTAGCTCTTACTATTTAAGCACACATTATCTTTTATAAAAAACATACTACATGCTATCATTATGTTGTTACTTGTTACTCTAAATTACTCACATTTCATGTGTGCTTTTTACTAAATAATAAAATTTATTCTTTATATAACAAATAATTTCAAATATTTTTTAGAAACTTCAACAAAATTTGAGTAAATATCTTTTGATATATTTTATTCAACTTTTTTTTTATAATCTCAAAACATAAATATTTGAGGTAGATGTTTATAAAATATGATAAATTCTTTAGATATTGAATAGTACTAGTCATGGGTACGAGTGTTGCACGTGTGAGCAATACTAAGTTGTCTCATTATCTATCGAGAGACATTTGTAAAATTGTGTTGTCATGAGTGTGTGGAATATTGTTGATGTAGTATAAGTGTACATTGTTTTGAATAGTCTTCTCAATAGTGCATATGTTGTTATTGATCTTGTAAAGTGATAAAGATTTAATTGATGTATTACATATATGTAGGATATTTATGTGCTAAATTAAGAATGACATCATCCACTTAATATGAAGCATCAAATATGTAGCCTTAAATTAATGTAAATTTTGAATAATCATAATACTAAAACATTAGAATGCAATACAATAACAATAAAAAAGAAACTTAAACATGAAATCTGACAATGTTAGGTTAAAAGTCAAATATTTATGTGAGTGGATTGAGTGACTCAAACAATTATCGTGAATAACGTTACACCATTTAGGAGTGTGGATTGATGAAGAATCGCTTATGTCTGCATAGGTGTGTCAGTGTCTTTTAAACTTGAGTATGAAGTAATGATATATTGTTAGGATTCCACAATTTGTAAGGATTTAATTATCTATGTTACAATGGACATATATTTATAACAGGTTATCGTAACTAAGACTTCTTTATCGACGATGTTCTCTCTGTATATCCATTATGAAATTTGGATTCCTTATTTAGGTCATCTAATTTTGTTGTGGACATAGGGATCCCTCTTGAGAGTACAACGTACAACTAACCATGTGAGAAAACATGTTGGTCCAAATACAAATCAATTTTTGGAATTGTTTGACCTTGCGGATTATTTGTAGTCCTTTTAAAGCAAAGACATACTAGAAATTGCTTTTGAATGAATTTAAATGGATTGTCTTCATTTTATTGTTGTGAAAGTTTAATTCTGAGAAGAAACACATGCTTCGTTTCACGATGATGACTTGATATTTCAGCATTCAAGACAATCTGGATGAACTATCGGCATATTATCCGGAAATCATTGCATAAGTAGGGTCTAAATTATTTTGTAGCATGATGGGTAATTTTTCTTTAATCTAACATCCATATAATAAGATATGTCTGTTACTCTCCAATATACACGCAAGTGTATGTAGTCGCGTTAGTAATATAGATTCTTTTTAGAAATGAGTTATCATTCCCAAGAAACATATGATCAATTTATTTTCAAGCTTAATTCCACAACTAAAAGTAAAAGTAATTGTTTCAAGAATTGATGGTTTGTCATTAACTACAACTACTTTAGCAAAAAATAAAAGTAATTAAGATTAAAGGATTTAAAGATGGTGTTTGAAGCAAGAAAGAGACAATTCCAAGGATTCACCGTATGTTGAATTTCATGCATCGTAGTATCGACTTAGAACTAATGTTGGTTGTCAAGTTACTTGTTTATAGGATTAATTATATGAGTCGGTCTACACACCTCTCATCGCCTACCCCAATTAGATACCTTACTAGATCGTTGAGTGGGGATAAGTAAACTAATTGGTGGGAATTCATATTTCATCCTATTTTGTAACAAAGCAAGTTGTTCGTCTGAGCGTCACTCTTGAACACAAATCACCTCAATCTAATGGGTTGATCGATCTCTCTATATTCTTTGGTGTATCTAACCTCTCCTCTCTCCATTTTAATATTATACAATAGATTTATCTCTTGGTGATCAGGCACAAAATACTAAAACAAGAATATATGAGTAACTTATAATGATAACCAAAAATTAATTCAAAATGCAATTATTAATCAGCATTGAATCTGTATCTACAGTTCCAGAACATTGTCTTTATCTACTAATCTCTAAGAAAACAAGAAGAAGAAAAGAACCCTAAAAAGTATTGACAACATTCTCTTCAAAGTATCTCCTAAATTCCTTCTCTAATTCAATGTTCTCCAATAACTATTTTATGGACTATTTATCGATGTAGTAAACCCTAAATAAAATATTTGAGTCCAAATAATATTAGGAATCCAAAAACAAAACCAAAACTAAAGGAATTGGAATTTTTCCCGTGCGTAAAACACTGTAATTGCCTCAAGCTTAAAGTTGTTTCACCTTAGATGAATGACATGTGGCAGCAGCAGCAATTCAGTTTGAATTATGTACATATATTTCATATACAAAAATATTAATATAATATTCGATTTAACTAATTAAGTTGTCCGCTTGATTTTCTTCTTCAATCTTCCATATTTAATTCGTTTCAACTCCAAACTTCTTTAATTTTCCACAAAATTAATCCTACAAATAAGATACACTATTTAGCACAATTCATAAAATTTTGTCTCAAAACAGAAAAATATAAATAATAAATATGAGGAAAATAATAATTAAAAATATATATTTTTGGCCTCACATCATCACCCCACACTTAAACATTTCCTCTTCCTCGAGTAACATTAAAAATCATCTCAAACAAATCAAAATAGGAATCTCATCACTTTAGTTAATACAAAAAATTAGGTCATAAATCAATTTCCAAACACCAAGTACACTTCTCAATCATTATGCAAGACATCCAAATAAACAACTAACCTCTAACCTCCTAACCTCAAGGAACGACTTTAAACTTATCAAATTCAAGCTTGTTCACCTGCTTCCATCAAACAAAGTTAATAAAATCATCTATCTATCATGACACAAGTACCCTCACAAAAAGAAATAGTCAACACACTCAAATCAAAAGATTGAATATAAATTGAGAACTTTGCATAAAAGTCCACTAGTCTATGCTAAAAATCACTAAACATATCATCTAATAAGTATAAACCTTTTCTACCAATTGTTTACGGGGAATGGGAGTTGTCTAAACTCTCCCCTATATCAGTGTTCAATACTAATCCCAAAATATGTTGCTAGATCTTATTCTTCAAAACATACTTCTTTTTTATGATATGAGATAATTGCTCAAAAACATAGCTCAAAGACTATCTTGGAAATCATAGTTTACTCTTGCTTCATTTAGAAAATATTTTCATTTTTTTCTGGAAACTATCTCAAAGGCTCTTTAGAAATCAAGGTTTACTTTCTTGTTTAAATGTGAAAACATTTTAAACACGTTGGGAATGCATAGCATCCATATAATTCATTGAGGAAATTAACTTCAAATATTACTCTTTACTCTTTTCTCAACTTGAACTTTAAGTCTTAAAATAAAGTTAAAACGTTTGTGAAAGACTTTTGAAAACATTATAACACTTCTTTGGCTTGCTTCTTAACTTCTAGACTTGATTCTCATTTATCTTTACTTTGATCTAATATTTCCTCGAATTGAGTTATGAAGTCAAGCTTCGTGATTTCATGTTTATCGATGATTTCATGATGTTTATATGTACCTTAGAGTGTTTGGATCAACTAGTATACATAGGTACATCACTAAGGAACTACTACGAAATGGTGGAGGAAGAAATAGGATGACATGGCATCTAAAAGAGGGTCGATTTATTTATATCGAACACCACCCTAGGCAGTATTGCAAATGCCTGCAACACTCAACCTATCTTACACCCAAAAATTTTACAAAGTATAGAAATAATTTTAGAGCAAAGTTAAACAACAGACAGAATGTACAGGAACTCGTCCCAACCTTTATTTATTTTATAATTAATACAAAGAGAAGGCTTCACGAATTTGTCTAAGTCCAAAAAGTCACACTATGCCTTAAAAAAAATTCCACCATAAACAAAATTTCTGCATATGGCAGTTACATGCGGCAGTTACAAATGGCACCTGTCCGACACTTGTCATCACAGGATTCAAACTATGTTTCCAACAACTATATTTCTAACAGATACAATCTAATTCAAAATACATCCTTATCCACACGAAATATTAATATTCTAACACTTAGAATATTTCATGTTACATTCTAACACTTACAAAATTTAAACCAACTTCCAACACTTAGAATATTTTAGTTTCCCTCTAACACTTAGTTTTATTTCGGCAATTCACGTGAAATGAAATTGTTTTTGCCATCGTCAAGTCTTCACAGCTTTGCCTTTTCAAGCCAACACGTTGCCTTGCCGATGACTCTATCCCGCACGTAAGCCTTGCATGTTCAAGTTGCCTTGCCAAAACCCAAGAACCTTGAACCTGTGTTGCACTGTTTGCCCCCATTCATGTCAAGACCAATTCCCAAGACCTTGACATTTCTGCACATAGTTAGATCAAGTAGTTTTCAGGTCTAATAGACCACCGGCACCACTTGAACTCAATGTCCTTATCGAGACTGTTTTAATATAGTCCTCATTTGAGCATCAAACTTCCATAAGTCTTTCACCTTCTCCCAAACTGCATCAGCTGCACTCTTGCCTTTCCAGTGAACTAAAAATTCTATCTTAGTATTCTTCTTACTTGTGCCCGAAACCCGATGATCAAAGATCTTCTCAATTTCAGCATCATAGTGTGTAGGTACTAATGGAGGAGCCCTCTTTGACCTGTTTATGTCCGGATCATATGCATCTTCAAAGTAAGGTTTCAAGAAACTCACATGGAAAAAGGGATGACTTTTCAACCTTTCTGGCAACTTTAATCTATAAGCAACTTCGCCCACTCGTTTCACCACTTCGAATGGACCATCATATTTAGGAATCAAACCCCGATGTCTATTCTTACTTACAATCTGTTTCCAGATTTGTGGAGTAAGTTTCAATAACACTTTGTCACCCTTATTGAACTAAACTGAGCGACGATGTTGATTAGCATACTTTTTCATTCACTGCTGAGCCTTGAGCAAGCTATCTTGTGCTTCAGATAACATTTCGAGTCTGTCCTTGCAACCCTGTATGCTGCTGGACACTTTTCCTGATTTTTAGATTTGGAAACATCTAGTGGCGTCATAGGCATTTTGCCTAAAAAAATTTCAAAAGGTCTCATTTCTGTTGCAGATGACTTGTGCACATTATAGCAGAACTGCGCAGTGTCTAACAATGTCACCCAATTCTGTTGACTTGTTGTCACATAGTGCCTCAAGTATTCTTCCAACAAGTGATTAATTCTTTCCGTCTGTCCATTTGTTTGTGGATGATTCGCAGTAGAAAATTTTAACTCAGTTCCATCAGATTGAACAAAGCTATCCGAATCCTACCAGTGAACCTTTTATCTCTATCACTCACGATGTCAGCCGAAACACCAAAATACTTAACCACATATTTGTAGAACAAATCATCAACAACTTCAGATTAACATAGTTCAGGTGCAGCAACAAAAATCAAATATTTTGAAAACCTGTCAACTACAACGATGATAGGTGCTTCGCCATCTACCTTAGGGAATCCAGAAATGAAATCCATGCTTACTGATAGCCACGGCCTTTCAGGAACAGGCAAAGGTTGCAACAAACCTGCTTCCTTTTTACGTTCAGTCTTGTCAACTTGACAAACATGACAAGTCTTGACATATGCCTCGATATCGTCTTCCATCTTTGGCAAAAAAATAAACACGAGACAGTAAGGCTAACATCCTTTCAACACCTGGATGTCCAGCCCAAGCAGAATCATGTGCCTCTTTCATTAAGTCTTTGCGCAATCCACCCTGATTTGGTACAACGATCCTCCCCCCTTAAAAATAAAGCAGATCGTCCTCGATCCAATACCATCTCATTGTTCCATCTTGCACTTGACCCATCCATTTAACATACATTGAATCATTTGCAGCACACAACCTAATTCTATCATAGAAATCTGTTTCGAGTTTTTAAATTGAATATACTGAAACAAATACTTCTTTTCTAATCAACGCATCAGCAACCTAGTTGTGCTTTCCTGGTTTATATTCCCACACGAAATTGTATTCTGCCAGGAATTCTTGCCACCGTGCTTGTTTAGGACTCAACTTTTTCTATGTCTTGAAAAATGTATTTGCGACATTATCAATTCTTACTAGAAATCAAGTACCTAGGAGATAAACTCTCTAAACCTGCAGATTGTGTACCACTACAACCATCTCTTTTTCATGTGTTGAGTATCTCTGTTCAGCATCATTCAATTTCCTACTTTCAAAGGCCACAGGATGACCTTCCTGCACTAATACACCACCAATTGCTTGGTCTGACGCATCAGTGTGCACTTCAAATGTTAACTCATAATCAAATAATTTGAGTATTGGTTCAGATGCAATAGCATTCTTCAAAATCTAAAATGCTTCATCAAATAATTCACACCAAACCCACTTCGTATCCTTCTTCAACAAGTCTTTCAAAGCCGCTGCCCTTTTTGAGTAACCAACAATGAATTTTCTGTAATAGTTAGCCAATCCAAGAAACGACCTCAAATCCTTCACATGACGAGTGCCTGCCAATCAACAAAGCCTTGCACTTTATTAGGATCCATTTGAACTTGGTTTTTACTAACAAGATGCCCCAAAAATTTTATCTCATGTTGAGAAAACTCAGACTTTTCCATCTTAACATAATGTGTGTATTTTCTCAACTAAGACAGAACCAAAATTAAGTGATTAACATGTTCCTCGAATGTTCGACTATAAATGACAATATTATCTAGATAGACAACAACAAAGTCATCAAGATAGTCAGACAGTACATTATTCATTAAGTTGCAAAATGTTGCCGGAGCATAAGTTAGCCCAAATGGCATTACAAGAAATTCATATGAACCATATCTAGTTAGACATGTTTTTTTTGGTTCATCACCTTCTGCTATCCTAAACTGCCAATAGTCTGCCCTAGATCAAGTTTTGTGAACCAGCATGCCTTACTCAACCTGTCCATCAAATCCTGCACTAATGGAACAGGATACTTATTCGTTATAGTTGCCTTGTTCAGCGCCCTGCAGTATACACACATTCGCATCGTCCCATCCTATTTCATTTGAAATAAAACATGGGCACCATATGGAGCCTTAGATGGCTGAATAAATCCAGCATCCAACAACTCGTTCAATTGTTTACGCAATATCAGCCAATTCCTTAGGATCCATACGATAAGGATCCTGTGCAGGAGCAACCGTATCAGTCAGCAACTCAATTTTATGATCGGTATTGCTCCATGGTGGTAAATTCTTTTGTAATTAAGGCGGCATAACATCGACATACTGTTTAAGCAATTTCGCAATGCAATCCAGAACTTCCATCTTAACATCTGGTTTCACTTCAACAAAGGCAGCTAGTATAGTGTCATCACCCTTCTTCAACCCTTTGTCCATTTACATAGCAGACAAGAACATTCCATTGTCTTTTTTCTTTGCAACTTTATTAATGTTCCCAAATTTATGAACTCCTTTATGAAATCCAGCATTGCTTCCATTAATGACCATCACTCCATCTAAGTGAGGAAAAAGAATAAACTTGAATTTTCTTAGTAAACCAATCCCAAGTATGATCTCAAACTTCCGAAGCGGCATCATCAAATTATGTTTTCCCACCCAATTTTCAGTCGACATAGACACACCATAAGCCATACCCACAATGGCATGTGCCTTAGCGTTGACTGTTTTGATGTAGAAGGGCTTTTCGATAACTTCAGCCCTAATTTGTAGCAATTTCCACATCTACAAACGTATGAGTGGCGCATGTATCAACCATTGCCATCACACGCTATTCTTTCACTGTTATCTCAATATGAATTATGGAAGCATGAGGATTCAAAGTACTAGAAATTTTTCCAATATTATTAACCTACGTAATATGGTTGAAGGAAAAACCCAATGGATTTTCCATTGCATCCACGGTTTCCTCATTTTCCTCCCTTTCATTCATATTTCCAGCAAGCAAAGCGTTTACTTTTTCCCGGTTTGGACAAGACTTGGCCAAATGAGGACCGAAAGAAGTCCAAGAGCCCTTAGAATTACCATCTTTTTTTTTGTTTGTCTTTTCCATCATTCATTTGTGCCTTTCCTTTGTCATTTGTACAGTCCTCAGGACTATCCTTTTTCCATTCCTCTTTATTATCATTCTTTTTCTTAGTTTTTGAAGTAGAGGGAACATCCATCAAAGGAAGTATTGTACGAAAATCTACCAACGAATCTACAGCAGCAATTGCTCCAGGTAGATCTTTAACATTTTGCCTCCGAAGTTCGTTTTTATCCAAGCCTTGCATACCCAAAATAAAGTTGTGTAACTTATCCTCATCAGACATGTTTTGAATGTCTAACATCACAAAGGTGAATTATTTAATGTATTCCCTCACCGGCCCCGTCTGCCTTAGCCTTTTCAACTTATCCCTTGCAAGCCAAGAGTCATTGCTAGGAAGAAATTGATCGCGCATTTCTTTTATTAACTTATCCCATGTATCAATTCTAGGACGACCAGCACTTACATCATCTGCATTTCCAGATCTCCACCTATGTTTAGCATCACCCGTCAAGTACATTGTGGTAATGTTTAACTTGTCAGCGTCAGGCACCCTTGCAGCAGTAAAATTCTGTTCCATGTCGCAAATGAAGTTTTCCAGTTCTTTATCACTTCTTGAACCACTAAAGGCTTTAGGTTCTAGAATTTTTAACCTTAGATGATGCAACACGATTTGAACTCATCGTAGCCACATCCCGACACAATACAACGATCAATGCCTAAAGGTTTTCATTTTTCTTGTGTAGTCCCTCAAGTTGTTGTGTAGTTGTGTTACGAAAATTCAATATTTCAGTGATGTGTTTATCAACATTCTGTTGATATACACCAATCTCCCCCAGAACTTTCTCAGCGTTAAGTCTCAAATCAATGACTTGTTTCAACAAATAAACAAACAAATGATCTCCTAGAGTATCATTTGTAAACCAAACGAATACTTCAATTTTTCATGCTTGTTCCCACAGTTCTGCATTTTTCACCATCGTTCAATCGTTCTCAGATACCAATTGAAAGACGATCGATTTATTTTTACCGAACACCACCCTAGCCAGTCTTGTAAACGCCTGGAACACTAAGCCTATCTTACACCCACAAATTTGACGAAGTATAGAAATACTTTAACAGCAAAGTTAAACAACAGGTTGAATGTACACGAACTCGTCCCAACCTTTATTAATCTTCTAATTAATAAAAAAGGAAGGCTTCAAGAATTTGTCTAAGGCCAGAAACTCTATGCCTCAAACGAAAATTCCACCATTAATAAAATTTCTGCACATGGCAATTACATGCGGCAGTTACAAATGACACATGTTTGACACTTGTCATCACAGGATTCAAACTAAGTTTCCAACAGCTATATTTCAAAAAGATAGAATCTAATTCAAGTTACATCCTTATCCACACGAAATATTAATATTCTAACACTTAGAATATTTCAGGCTACATTCCAACACTTACAATATTTCAGCCAGCTTCCAACACTTAGAATATTTTAGCTGCCCTCCAACACTTAGTTTTATTTCAATAATTCACGTGAAATGCCTTTGTTCTTGCCATCAGTCTTCACAGCTTTGCCTTGTAAAGCAAACATGCTTCCTTGCCGATCAATCTAGCCCGCATGTAAGCCTTGCATGTTAAAGTTGCCTTGCCAACATCCAAGCACCTTGAACATGTGTTGCACTGTTTTTCCCCCATTCATGTCAAGACTAATGCCCAAGTCCTTGACATGTCTGCATGTAGTTAGATCACGTAGTTAACGGGTCTAACAACATCCTTTAATATATGAGAGGCGCGGGAGGCCAGATAGTAAAGATCAAATATAGGGTTGGGGCGCAATGGCTTGCGCAGCACCCTAGAGTCCAAAGTTCAGACCTTGTATTGGGGTACTCTGGGAGAGGGTAACCTCCTCCATAGAAAACCTTAAACTTTCTGCTTCGTTTTTTAAAATCAAAAGCCTCTAATTTCTTTTAGTTCTTTCCCCAAACATTTAGGATAATTTATCTTCTCAATATATATTAGATTCAACTAGAAATCAAACCCGAAAATGAAATAAATCTTAAGAAAACATCAACAACACAACCCACAACGAATCAAACGAGCTTCATTTAGCATTCAAGGGATTTACTTCCAAATCTAATTAAATTTGCTAAAATAGAAATCATGTTTGACAAATGGGTGAACTAACACAACGCTATATGATCTCACATACCACATAGGATCACCCCTTGACGAAATTAACAAGCTTAACTTTACGATCTGGATGAATCTTTCTTCTTTTCTCCATTCTCCTTTTATTTTTTCTCTCTATAACCCCCAGTAAACTTTGGGAAAGTGTAAAATAACCTAATTCTTATTAGATCCTAACTTATTTACCAAAAATATAATAAAACAATTTGTTAAGGAAAAGACCAAACTACTCTCTCAAAATGTGAAATGGACTTTTCTTATTCCAACAACCCAACATGCAAAGGGCACAATTCATTCATACTAACTCGGAATTGCACGAACACAACAGCATTAGAAAGATCATTTCAAGAGATTTCCTACCATATATGGAAGAACACCTAACTAATCCATAGCTAGGAGATATGGATGTTCGAAGATGACCAAAAACTCAATTGTTCCTAACTTTAAAAAAAAAATCAGATTTCTATCTTTCCAAAAATGACTATTTTCAATTCATAGTTTCTTCCTAGTTATTTCAAAATTTGAGATGTTACAGTATCTCCTCCTTGGGAAAATTCATACTTGAATAAGATTACCATTACTAGGCTTAGGGTATCTCATCAACAACTCAATTCAAAAAAACCCAACAAGCAAATATAAGAACAACATGTCAACTTATAAATAAAATTCAAAGAAAAGGATTAGTAGCTTAATTTGGAACTTCTCCATATTATAGGAGATGTGGATATCTCTTATTCATATCCTCCTCGAATCCTCACATAGCTTTTTCAACAAATTGGTTCCTCCAAAGGACTTTGACTAATGCTACCTCTTTTGTCCTCAACTTTCGGACGTGGCGATCTAAAATCTAGACCGAAATATCTTTATAAGATAAGCTATCCTTGATCCCAATATCCTAAAATGGCATGATCAGTGAAGGATCGCGCAGGAACTTTTTCAACCTAGATTTGTAAAATACCAGATGAACTGATGCAAACTCTTGTGGTAACTCTATCTAATAAGCTACCTTACTAACCTTCTTAGATATTCTATAAGGGCCAATATACCAGGGACTAAGATTTTGCTTCTCCTTCTTTAAAAATATCATAACAACCTTCATGGGTGAAACTTTTAGATATACCCAATAATCTACTTCAAATACTAACTCCTTTCTCCTAACATCAATGTTGGATTTCAGACGACTATTTGCCATTTTAAACCTCTCTTGGATCACTTTAACCTTATAATTAGCATGATCAACCCTACTAGACCAACTCCAAACCATCCAAAAAGAGATATGCATCTTCTCCCATAAAAATATTCATAAAGATTCATTTGGATGCTCGAGTGGTAACTACTGTTGTAAGAACAATTAATTATAGGTAGGTGATTATTCCAATTACACATAAAGTCAATATTACATTCCGTGAACATATCCTCTAAGGTTTGAATAATGTGCTCTTCTTTCCCATTTGCTTAAGGATGAAAGGGAGTACTTAAGTTCACCTTTGAACCTAAGCTTTCTGGAAATATTTCCTGAACTGTGCATTAAATTGTGCATTTATATCTAAAATAATGGAAATCGGAACCCCATGAAGTCATACCACCTCTTGAATATACAACTTAGCATAATCTTCTGCTGAATGGTTAGTCTTTACTGGTAAAAAGTGGGCTAATTTGGTAATGCGATCCACAATCACCCAAATAGAAATATGTTGCCTGCAAGACCTTAGTAAAACTCTGATGAAATCAATATTAATTATCTTCTACTTCCATTGAAGAAGTTCTATGTTTTTTCAAATCCACCAGGCCTTTTGTGCTCTACTTTAACTTTTTCGCAATTCGAACACTTAGCAACAAATTATGCAATGCCCTTATTCTTACTATTCCACAAATTAATACACATCTTAAGTCGTGATACATCTTTGTGGTGCTGAATTAATCGAATATCTGAATATATGATCTTCCTCCATGATCATCTCTTGGACTCCATCCACCATTGCTACACTCAACCTATCATGATATCTCAATACATCATCTTCCCCTTGTTCAAAAGATAATATTTTTTGCTTATGAGTATTTGATTTCAATTCAATAAAAATTGGGTCTAGGTTATGGTTTTCTTAAGTTCTAACACTAATGAACATTCAGCCCCATTCATCACCACTACTCCTCCAACTGTCGAACTCATTAGTAGGATTCCTAATTGTGCAGGTCTATGCACATCCTTAACTAACACTCATTTTTCTTCATTAAAATGGGGAATACTACCCATAGAAAACCTGCTTAAAGCATCAACAACCACATTAGTCTTACCTAGGTGGTAAAGAATCATCATTTCATAATCCTTGAGTAGTTCTAACCACCTCATTTTTCTAATATAAATCTCTTCTGAATAAAAAAAATATTAAAATCTCTTGTTATCAATGATTACATCAATATGAACACCATAAAATAATGACACCATATCTTCAAAGCAAATACTACAACAGCCCTCTCTAAGTCATGGGTTGGGTAGTTATTCTCATGAACTTTCATTTGTATGGAGACATAAGCTATAACATTGCCATTCTTCATCAAAACACAATGCAACCCAACTCTAAATGCATCACAATGCACCACAAAACCTTGAGTACCTTCTGGTAAGGTCAAAATCGGCATTGTAGTCAACCTCTTTTTCAATTCCCTAAAGTTTTTCTCATAGGATTCAGACTATTGAAATT
The DNA here is from genome assembly GCA_027789145.1 of Solanum arcanum. NCBI lineage: Eukaryota > Viridiplantae > Streptophyta > Magnoliopsida > Solanales > Solanaceae > Solanum > Solanum arcanum. The sequence goes on from CM050937.1 coordinate 30,091,724, forward strand.
TCACTATCTTCTAAGTTAACATGGTCAAAGGGTACGAAATAGATGAGAAACCCACTTCAAACCTTCTATAATAGCAAGCCAAACCCAAGAAAATCCTCTTATCGGCTGAAGATGTGGGTTTAGGACAATTCTACATTGTCGCTATTTTTTAAGCATGAACTTTAGTTCTCTCTCTAGACACAATGTTGCCTATGAATTTCATAAACTCAAGAAAAATTTCACACTCAGAGAAGTTGGCATACAACAATCTATCTTTAAAGTCTAGAGAACTATTCTGAGATGACTAGCATTATACTTTTCATTCCTTCGATAGATTAGTATGTAATAAGTGAAGACGATAAATAGCATATTTAAATAAGGTTTGAGAACTACATTCATAGGGTCCACAAATGTAGCAGGTGCATTGGTCAACCCAAAAGACATAACCAGAAACTCACAATGACCAGAACAAGTTCTTAAAGTTCGTGTCAATATCACATTCCCTTGCTCTTAACTGATGGTAGCTTGATATGAGGTGCATCTTAGTAAAATAAGTAGCACCCTAAAGCTGATTTGAAATATCATCAATCCTTAGGAGAGGATATTTGTTCTTGATGACAACTTTGTTCAACTGAGGTAATGTATATACATCCTAAGGGAACTATTTTTCTTTTTCATAAATTAGACTGGAGCTCCCCAAGGTGAGACACATGGTAGAATAAAAACCTTATCAAGGAAATATTTCAACTGCTCCTGAAGCACTTTCAACTCTGCTGGTGCCATTCGATATGGGGGTCTAGATATTGGACGAGTATATGGAAGAACATCTATGCTAAAAGTCTATCTCTCTGAAAATGGATTTTGGGTATATCATCTTGAAAGACTTCTGGAAACTCTTTTACTACTGGAACAGACTTGATAGGAGGTATCTCAACAGTAGAGTCATCAACTCAAACTAAGTGATAGACACGCCTCTTATAATCTAACATCCCTGTCTTAAGGTACGAGATGAAATGAGCCTTAGGCACTACTGGACCACTTTACCCATCTAAGACTGGCTCATTACGAAACTGGCACTTCAAAAATCAAGTTCTAATATAAAATGAGGCATAAGAGGCGTGAAGCAGTCCATGCCAAGAATGACATCAAAATCTACCATGTCTAACCGAATAAAATCGTCCATGGTACTCTTGTTACTGAAGAAAAAGCGATAATAATGATAGATTCTCTCTTTTATAATAGAATCACCAACAGGTGTCAAAACACTTAATGGTTCACTAAGTTTCTCAATATTGATATCAAAATTTATAGCAACATAAGGAGTTACAAAAGATAAACGCTCTCCTAGATATAGCAAATCATAATCAGTAGAGTGATAGATTTTGTCAAGGTAGAACATTAGAAACCAAGGGATATGACTCAAGAGATCGACATTCATACTTAGAAGTGGGAAGTTATCAATGTGAATTTCATCAAAGTGTTACCTCGAACTCGCAGGTAGCATGACTCCATTTGGGTGATAGTTTACAAGATGACTAAGTCTTCTCGCTTTTTGGCGATCAAGACAATAAATTCAGTGGATGAATATGTCAAACTTTACATTAATTTAATTGTATGGTTACATGGGTTTCCATGTTTATCATATCAGATGGAGGTCCTTAATTTACTTATAATTTATGGAAGTCATTTCAGAACGGTCTTGGTACTCATATTAACCTTAGCACAACATTTCATCCGTTGAAAGATGGAAAAGCGTACCATTCATACCTTAGAGGATATGTTGAGGATAAGTAAATAAGTAGCACCCTAAAGCTTGATATGAGGTGCATCTTAGTAAAATAAGTAGCACCCTAAAGCTGATTTGAAATATCATCAATCCTTAGGAGAGGATATTTGTTCTTGATGACAACTTTGTTCAACTGAGGTAATGTATATACATACTAAGGGAACTATTTTTCTTTTTCATAAATTAGACTGGAGCTCCCCAAGGTGAGACACATGGTAGAATAAAAACCTTATCAAGGAAATATTTCAACTGCTCCTAAAGCACTTTCAACTCTACTGGTGCCATTCGATATGGGGGTCTAGATATAGGACGAGTATATGGAAGAACATCTATGCTAAAAGTCTATCTCTCTGAAAATGGATTGTGGGTATATCATCTTGAAAGACTTCTGGAAATTCTTTTACTACTGGAACAGACTTGATAGGAGGTATCTCAACAGTAGAGTCATCAACTCAAACTAAGTGATAGACACGCCTCTTATAATCTAACATCCCTGTCTTAAGGTACGAGATGAAATGAGCCTTAGGCACTACTGAACCACTTTACGCATCTAAGACTGGCTCATTACGAAACTGGCACTTCAAAAATCAAGTTCTAATATAAAATGAGGCATAAGAGGTGTGAAGCAGTCCATGCCAAGAATGACATCAAAATCTACCATGTCTAACCGAATAAAATCGTCCATGGTACTCTTGTTACTGAAGAAAAAGTGATAATAATGATAGATTCTCTCTTTTATAATAGAATCACCAACAGGTGTCAAAACACTTAATGGTTCACTAAGTTTCTCAATATTAATATCAAAATTTATAGCAACATAAGGAGTTACAAAAGATAAACGCTCTCCTAGATATAGCAAATCATAATCAGTAAAGTGATAGATTTTGATCATACAAATGACGACATCTGGTGAATCCTCTTTCGCTTGGCATCTATTAATGGCATATAAGTGGTTTGTTTGTACGCCAGTACCAAGAGTATCACCTATAAGAAAACTAGGCTTTATTGCCCTGCTTGTTCGTTGGACACTCTCACATGAAGTGACAATTCTTACCACAGTTAAAGAAACCAATGGATCCATCACAACACACCCTTGAATGGCTTGAATCCTACTTAACTTAGCACATGCATGATTTTTAGTAACCTCTTGTGCCTTACATACTTGCAAAGGCGCGAGTTTAGCTCTTAAGTTCTGAGAATTCTCACTATTGCACTTATCTTTGTTTCTTGAAGCAGGTGCACTAGAAGATAGATATAACATCTCAAAACTCGTAATATCCAAGAATAAGCTAAGAAACTAAAAAATTTCACTTTTGGAAAGTAAAAGGAAAATAGGAAAGAATTCTAAAGTTAAGAAAGTGCATTATTGTCATTTTTAAATGGCCCTAACCTCTAGCTCAAGATAAGTTAGTCAATTCTTTATATGGTTGGAATATCTTTCAAATGGCGCCAAGTTTGCATGATTTTGATATGCCTTTTGGAAGTTGGGTTGTTTAAGTTAGGAAGGTCCAATTCCGGATTTAAGTATAGGCAAACTAATTATTTACCCCATCTATTTCCTTATTCTTTTGAAGGATTTATTTGGGATAAAAATAAGTTATGCACTCTTAGGGATTGGGAGAAAAGAAAAGAGAAGAAGGCAAGGGAGAAAGATAAAGAATTCGTCAAAAAGGCTAAGGTTTTGCGAGTGTAGTTCGTCAGGGGTGATCCTTATCGAGGTATGTGACATCTTTATGTGTTGGTTTAGTTCACCAACACACCAACTTCTTTATTTTCAGAGAATTTCGAGTATATTGAATGATGAAGATTGTAGTTCTTGAAGAAAATTGTTATATTCTTGTTGGTTTAGTTATAGCATGTTTCAGGTTATTTTTCAAGTCAAATCTATTGGGATTAAAGGGTATTGTTGATCCTAAGTGTTTGAGGAAGGAACTATGGAAGTTTAGAGGGTTCAGGGATGAAAACAGGAGAAGAAAAGTCAAAATTCATGTCTGTAAGGCCCTGGGAGCCGCACCTCCCATATCCCCATAGAACATTCTTTGTCTGTCAGGGTTTTGAGAACCGGGCTAGCAAGAGTGCCCTATTTTGTCCTTGAAGTTTGGGACATGGCGCCCTACCTCTTAAGGACGCCTGAAGACCCCATTCATTCACTATCTTTATGTACTAGTTCGTAAGTGATGTGCTCACATTTCATAGTTGATTCCAACACTCTAAGGTACATCTATGAATCAAGAAATCATACATAAACATAACATCATGAACCTTGAATCCACAATGTAATTCAAGGGATGTTAAGTCATAATTCAAAGAATTTAAGAGTCAAGTCCAAAAGTTGAAGAAAGTCAAAATAAGTTCTTAAAGTTTTCTAGAGTCTTAAACAAACATTTTAATGTTTTTTTAAGGATAAACCTAAAATTTGATCAAAGCGGAATGAGTTGAATAATTTTTTCAAAAGTTATAAGCAAACTAAGTATTCCCTAAGAGTTAAGTTTCAAGTTAAGGAACGAGTAAATATTTGAGTTCATTTCTCAAAAGCTATAAGGGAACTAAGTATTCCCTAAGAGTTACAATTGTTTTCACAATTTGAGAAATAAAGAAGCTAGACTTCAAACAGATCCTTTCGCTAGTTTAAGTAAAAGGTAAACTATGATTTCTAAGAGAGCTTTCAAAACTAAGTTGGATCAAAGCCTCAAAAAACAAAAGAAATTGTTTTAAAAACAATTGAGTCAAGTATTTTGGGATAGACCATCTAGCCAACATGGACAGAAGAAGGGTCATACTTTTTAGATGATTCCTTGTGATTTTGAGCATAGACTAGTGGATCCACTTAGTAGTTAAGGTTCTATACGGATGGCAAGGTATAGGATGATCCTCTTGAAACATGAGATAAGATGTTTTACCATCGCTTAGGCTCATAATGATGGTTGTTGGTTAGAATTCTTCCGCATAAACTATATTACTTTCATATATAGTAAAGTTGAGTTTGTTATTGAATTTTCTTTAACGAACTAAGTTTTTTTACTATTTTACAAAGTTTTTATATATTGCATGTGTTTTTATTTCTTTATATTAAGTTTAGTAATTCATGAGTTTAGCTGAGGCAAGGTAAGTTTCTTCTTACTCCATTCAAGCATAAAGTTGTTGTTTAGCACTCCAACTCACTACTAGTACGCCTAGTTGATCTAGTTGGAGCATTCAGAGTCAGTTTTGAGCTTTTTGTATTATGGAGGACTCTTTTATTTTTTCTTCTAAGTTTTTACTTATAGAATTTTGTAGAGTTTGACCCAAAATTCATCTTAGTATTATAGAGGCTTCATAGACAGGTAGTCAGTCAGGTTATTTTGTTTTGGTAATTCTTTTTCTTGCATTTCAGATGTTCAAAGTTTGATACTTAAGTGCCATTTTTTCCAAGATATTTATTTAAGATATTGTATAAGAATGTTTCTCGCCTTATGATTAAGTAAGTCTCACGCTAAGTTAAGTAAGACAAGACAAGGGTTTTCTCAACATTAGCAATGGTCATTGTGTTTTGTCCACGTTCAGGGTGTAGGCTCAAGGTGTGAAAAACATGATATTAAAGAAAAGAGTTCAAGATTCCTAGGGAGTCTATGAAGACGTGTCTGTAGAGTCTTAGTTATTAGTGTGACACGTGCCACATAAATGATTAGGAGGCTACGACATTTAGGAATTTCTAACTTCTATCATATTCTATCTTGTGTGTTAGAGTTTATCAATAAAAGTATCTCACTAATTTTTGCTTGAGTGTGTTCCAAATAAACATGCCTCAACGAAGAGCAACAACAGGTCATCCATCTAGGAGGAATGTTGGACCTCAAAAACAATAATTACCCAATGCACCTAAATGCAACCTCAAGGGAAAATTACCAACGCTAAATTCTTTGAGTCTATTAGGATGTTAAGCAAAATGGTGACTAACAAAGTCGGACAACAGAGAGGATCTTGACAAGAAGAGGTTGACACATTGAGGATTTGTAAATTCCTGAGAATGAAACCTCCCAGTTTCACTGTTTCGATAGCTACTTAGGATCTGGAAACCTATGTGGAAAAGTTGAAGAAGGTTTTTGATATTATGCACGTCATTGATGTTTAGAGAGTCGAGCAACTTGCATACCAAATGAAGAATGTGTCTACAACTTTGTTCGACCAGTGGAAGGAGGGCAGAGATGAGGATGCATAACGTCCTAATTGGGTTTGATTTGTAGAAGCTTTCTTGGGGCATTTTTTTCCTCAAGAACTGAATGAGGCAAAGGTACTGGAGTTCCCTCCTCTGAAGCAGCACTCCATGAGTATTCATGAATTTGTATTGATGTTCCCTCAACTGTCTCGCTATTCTACGGAAATAGTTAAGAATGTAAAAAGAAGAATGAACTTGTTTGTCGATGGTTTACGTCATGCATAAAGCTAAGTGGGAAAAGATGCAATACTTATCGGGGATATGGACATATCTCGATTGATTTTTTATGTGCAGAAAGTTAGAGATGAGAAGCTGAAGGACAGAGAGGAATACAAAAATAAGAAATCGAAGACGGGGAATGAGTCTGGGCAGAAGAAAGGTGGTTTGAATCGTCCATAATTCCAAAAGAATAACGCGCATGTACTATCATCTGCTAGTGCACCTGCGCCCAGAAAAAAAGGTGAGTAAATTGGCCAGAATTCGCAGAACATCAAAGCCTGACCAGCACGGTCCCAAGGTAATGTGGCACAAGGAGGTAGTTGGTCTCTTTCATGTGGTAGGTGTGGTAGAAACTACGCTAGTAAGTGTCGTGATGTCCAGTCAGGTTGTTTCAGGTGCGGTCATGAGGGTCACGCCATGAAAGAGCGTCCTAAGAATAAGAAGGGTGGTAGAAATTTGGGGAACAAAGCCCAATATTCATTGATTGCTCCACCAAACAGTGCTGCACGTAGAGGAGCAACTTTAGGTATTGGCAGAGGAGCAATCCTCCTTTATGCAATCACAAGCTGCCAAGAGAAAGAGAACTCTCCAGACGTTGTCACGGGTATGATCAAATTCTCTACTTTTGATGTTTATTCTTTATTATACCCTGGAGCAAGTTTATCATATGTAACTCCTATGTTGCAAATCAGTTTGAGATTCTTACTGAAAATCTTTGTGACCCATTTTGTGTTTCTACCCCTGTTAGAGAGTCTATTCTAGAGGAAAGAGTCTATCATGATTGTCTTATTCCTATGAATCAGATGAACACCATAGCTGATCTATTAGAGTTATACATGGTAGATTTTGATGTCATAATAGGTATGGACTAGATTCATGCCTGTTATGCATCAATAGATTGTAGAACTTTAGTTCTCAAGTTTTAGATTTCTAATGAGTGAGTAACATAGTGGAGTAGTAGTTCCGCAGTGCCTAAGGATCTTTTCATTTCGTACCTTAAGGTGAGTTAGTTTCAAAGAGTTGTATCTATCACTTTGTTTGATTTAATGACTCGAGTGCTAATATTCCTTTCTTTCAGACAGTTCCAATAGTCAAAGAGTTCCAAGAAGTTTTTCCTAATAATCTACCTGGAGTCTCTCCTGAGAGAGAAATAGACTTTGGTATAGACATCATTTTAGATACTCGTCCTATCTCTATTTCTCCATACAAAATCGCACCAGCAGACTTAAAAGAGTTGAAACAACAATTGAAAAATTTATCGGATAAGGGCTTTATTCGACCAAGTGTCTCACCTTAGGGAGCTCCGGTCTTATTTGTAAGAAAGAAATATGGTTCCCTTAGGATATTTATAGACTACTATTAATTGAATAAGGTTACAATCAAGAATAAGTATCCTTTTCCAAGGAATGATGATATTTTCGACCTGAATCAGGGTGTTTCCTCCTTCTAAGATATTCATCTCATATCAAGCTACCATTAGTTTAAAGTTAAGGAATGTGATATTCGAAAGACAAATTTTAGAACAAGATATGGGCATTATGAGTTTTTGGTCATGCCTTTTGGTTTAACCAATACATATGCAGCATTCATAGATCTTATGAATAAAGTCTTCAAACCTTTTTTAGATATGTTTTTTATTTTCTTTCTGATGATATATTAATCTATTCAAGGAATGAAGACAATCATGCTAGTCACCTTAGGATAGTTCTTCAGACATTGAAAGATAAGGAGTTATATGCTAAGTTCTCCAAGTGTTAGTTTTGTCTTAAGTCTGTGGAGTTCTTGGGCGACAAAGTTTCTACTGATAATATTAGTGTCGATACCCAAAATATAGAAGTAGTTTAGAGTTGTCCTACACCCACATCTCCAACAAACATAAGGAGTTTCTTGGGTTTGGCTAAATATTGTGAAAGATTTGTTGAGGGGTTTTAATCTATATCGTCTCCTTTGACCAAGATGACTCAACAGAAAGTTATGTTTCAATGGGATGAAGCTTGTGAGAAAAGCTTTCAGGAGTTGAAAAAGAGGTTGACTATTGCTCCGGTTTTGACCTTATCAAAGAGTACTCAAGGTTTTGTGATGTATTGTGATGCATTTAGAGTTGGTTTGGGTAGTGTGTTAATGCATAATGGCAAGGTTATAGCTTATGACTGCAGAAAATTGAAGATTCATGAGAAGAATTATCCAACCCATGACTTAGAGTTGGCTGTTGCAGTTTTCGCCTTTAAGATATGGCATCACTACTTGTATGGTGTTCACGTAGACATATTCACTAATCACAAGAAATTAAAATATGTGTTCACCCAAAAATGCTAAATCTCATACAGAGGAGGTGGTTGTAAATACTCAAGGATTATGACATGAGTATTATTTACTACCTAGGTAAGGCTAATGTTATTGCATATGCCTTATGCAGGTTAACCATGGGGAGCACTGCCCATGTTGATGAAGAAAAGATTGAGCTAGCAAAATATTGTGAGTACCTAGGGTGGATGGACTCTAAGAGACGATCGTGGAGGAAGATCATAGCTCCAGATATTCCATTTATTTGAGATCCAATAATATGTACCACGATTTGAGAGAGGTATATTGGTGGTAAGGAATGAAGAAGAGCATTGCGGAGTTTGTTGCAAAATGACCAAATTACCAATAAGGGAAAGTTAAATACAAAGGCCTGGAGGTTTGACTCTGAATATAGAACTTATGGAATGGAAGTGGGAGATGATTAACCTGGACTAACTCACAGGATTACCAAGGTCTCGCAGGCAGCATGATCCTTTTTGGGTAATTGTCAATAGAATGATAAAAATGTGTCACTTTTGTTGGTAAAGACTTCCTATTCGGATGAGGATTTTGCTATGTGTTAAATTCAAGAAGTGTTGAAACTTCATGGAGTCCCACTTTCGATCATTTCAGATAGAGGTGAACAATTTACTACAGAATAATGCAAATCTTTTAAAAAAAGTTTGGGTCTGATGGGGAACATATGCACTGTTTTTCATCCTTAGGCGGATGGCAAGCGGAGAGTACTATTCGTACCTTAGAAGATATGTTAGATCTTGCGTGATCGATTTCAAGGGGAATTAGAATTATCAACTACCTCTCATTGAGATTGATTACAACAACAACTACCATTCCAACATCCAAACAGCTCCATATGAAGCTCTTTATGAGAGAAGATGCAGATCTCCTATTGGGTGGTTGAAAGTTGGTGAAACATGGTTGATAGGACCAGATCTAGTTCACCAAGCCATGAAGAAAGTGAATATGATTCAAGAGAGATTTAAAATGGCAGAGAGTCTTCAAAATCCTACACAGATGTGAGGACAAGGTAATTGGAGTTTGAGGTAGATGATTGTGTATATCTGAAAGTTTCACCCATGAAGGGTTTAATGTGTTTTGGTAAGATGTGGAAACTTAGTCCCCGGTATAATAGTACTTATAGAATTTCCAAAACATTTGGTAGTGTAGCCTATGAGTCGGAGCTACCCAAGAGTTAGCAGCAGTTCATCTAGTTTTTCACTTTTCTGTGTTGAAGAAGTGCATGGGTCATCCTTCATTGATTTTACCAACTGAAAAGGTTGGAATTAAGGATAATTTATGCTATGAATAAACTTCGATTTAGATTTTAGATCGCCAAGTTCACAAGTTGAGAACAAAGGAGGTTGCATTAGTCAAGGTCCTTTGGAGGAACGAATTTGGTGAAGAAGCGACTTGGGAAGATGAAGAGGATATGAAGAAGAAATATCCACATATCTTTGAATCCGGAGAGAATGCAGGTCAAGGTACTAATTCTCTTCTTAATAGTTTATAAACTTTGAGTAAGCATGTTGTTACTTGCTTTTGATTGTTGACTGTTAAACTTGAGGTTACTATTCTTAACTTAATGGAAAAAATCTCATTCAAGGACAAATGTTCCCAACAGGGAGATATTTTACCATCTCGTAACTCGCAACAGACAAGAATAATCTAAGAAACTAAATCTTTTAACTTTTTGAAAGAAAAGGGAAAATCTGGAAAATTTCAAAGTTAGGAAAGTGAATTTTTGGTTATTTTCAAATCGCCATAACTTCTAGCTCAGGATGAGTTAGATCAGTTCTTTATATGGTTGGAAATTCCTTGGAAGGATCTTTCGAAAGGCGCCAACCTTGAATGATTTTAATGTCGTATGAGGGAGATATACCTTTTGGAAGTTGAGTTTTTGAAGTGAGGAAAGTCCAATTCCGGATTTAAATAAGGGCAAACTAGTCTTTTCACCCATCTATTTCCTAATTTGTTTTAAGGGTTTATTTGGGATAAAAATAAGTTTTCGTTCGGATTAGAAAAGTTATTCACACTAAGGTCTTGCGAGTGGAATTCGTCGAGGCTGATCCCTATTGAAGTATGTAAGATATTTCTATTTGGAGTTAGTTCACTCACACACCAACTTGTTTAATTCAGTGAAATTTTAGTAGATTTAATAACAAAAATTGAAGTTCTTGAACAACATTATCGAATTCTTGTTGGTTGAGTTGTAACATGCCTAGAGTTTATTTGATTCGTGTTTCTGGGTTTTATTTCGAGTCCAATCTATTGAGCATTGAGGTAATTAAATGATCTATGTTTTTGGTGAAGGAACCATCAAAATTTAGAGGTTTACAGATGAAAAAATGGAAAATAAAAGTCGAAATGCTTATTTGTACGGCCTTGGCGCGCAGCACATCCCATAGCCCCACAAGACATTTATCGTCCGTTAGGTCTTGGAGCGACGTGCTAGCAAGAGTGCGCCATCTTGGCGTCTGAAGGTTGAGTCCTTTCAGCCCATGCCTCTCAAAGCGCCAAGGACGCCTGGAGATCTCATTCATTCACCATTTTTTCGTACTAGTTCCTAAGTGATGTACCCACGTTTCGTAGTTGATACCATCCCTCTAAGATACATCTAAACATCATGAAATCATCCATAAACATGAGATCATAAACCTTGTATCCATAACCCAATTCAAGTAAACCTAAGATCAAAGTCAAAGAAGTTAACAGTAAAGTGAAAATTTTAAGAAGCAAGTCAAAGTAATTTCTTAATGTTTTCAAGAGTCATAAACAAACATTTTGAACTTTGTTTTAAGAATCAAGTTACAAGTTGATCAAAGAGTAATGAGTTGGGTAAAACTCTCGAAAGTTATAAGGGAACTAAGTTTACCCTAAGAGTTAAGTTACAAGTTAAGGAAAGAGTAAAGAGTTCAGTGCATTTATCAAAAATTATAAGGGAACTAAGTATTTCCTAAGAGTTACAAATGTTTTCACTTTTTGAGCAATAAACGAAGAAAGAATTAAAACAGATCCTTTGTCTAGTTTTAGTAAAAAGAAAACTATGATTTCTAAGAGAGCTTTGAAAGCTATGTTTGAGAAATTACCTCACACAAAGAAGATGTTATTTAAAAACATATTAGCTAAATATTTTCAGAGTAGTATTGAACACTGATATGGGGACACGGGTTCACATCAACTCAGGCCCCCATAAACCATGTAGCCAACATGGATAGAAGAAGAATCATACTTTTTATATGATTCCTTAGTGCTTGTCAGCATAGAGTAGTGGATCTACATAGTAGTTCATGTTCTATATTGACGACAAGGTATAGGACGGTCCTCTTGCAACATGAGGTAAGATGTAGTACCATCGCTTAGGATCATTGTGATGGTTGTCGGCTAGAGAATCTCCCACATAAACTATATTACTTTCATATGTAAGTAAAGTTGAGTTTTGTTGCACTTTCTTTTACGAACTAAGTTGTTTTACTATTTTACAAAGCTTTATATATATAGCATTCACTAATTCATGAGTGGAGCATAGCCAAGGTAAGTTTCTGCTTACTTTTTTCAAGCATAAAATTATTATTTAGCATTCCAAGTAGCACATTCGTACATTCAATATATTGATGCATGTTGTCCTGCATTGACTTATTATGTAGACGCAGGTCACCAGGATCAACATCCAACACCCCGTTGATCCTATTTGAGCATTCTTAGTTACTGGTGAGCCTCCTTGAATTACGGAGGACTCTTTATTTCTTTACATGTAGTTACTTATATAATGTTGTGGGGTTTATCCCAACATTCATTGTATTATTATTGAGGCTTCATAGACAAGTAGTCAGTCAAATTGCTCAGTTTGGGTATCTCATTATCTTGCATTTCAAATGTTCAAAGTTTAAGACTTAAGCGTCATTTTGGCCAACATATTTATTTAAGTTATATTATGAGAATGTTTCTCGCCTTATGATTAAGTTAAGTCTTTCGCTGCAGTCCAAGGGTTCCCTCATGACCGACAATGGTCATTGGATGCCGAACACGTCCATGGTGTAGGATCGGGGCGTGACAATACATGTACCTTCTTCTTATGTTTGAAAGAAGACCGATTCACATTACTTTTGCTGCCCAGATTCATACTATTATCTCTTAGCCCTCTTATTCTTACACACTTCCCCATCTCCTAGCTTGTCTTCCTAAACTTGTTGCACGTCGATAATCAGCGTTACTTTGCAAATGTCACCCATTAGCATGGCTACCTTACTTTTCTTATTTAACAGATGAGTAAACCCAACAACAAATAAAATCATCTTGCTCCTCGTTTCAGCAACCATCTTTTTTCTTCTCTTAGCTCACGAGGAAAGAAATGCCTCGTGAAGGCATTCTCGACCATAGGCCAACAAACAATCGGTTACACTTAAGCACAATTTATAAATACATTGTATAGAATTGAACTCTATCGCACGAAATGAGTATGAAAGAAGTGAAGGAATTTCCTAAATATTGCAGCCAACTAATTAGAGATATGTCATGCTTCACACCGATCGTTAGGACTCAACAAACACGGCTTCATACACTTCCTAGGATTCTTTAACTATGTGATCCAATACCAAGTTGTCATGTCCTAAGCCTACACCCAGGGTAGGACTGGCAATTGAGAACAGCTTTTGGCCACTAGGCTCACTTACTTAGAAGAAGACTTAAAAATAAACAAACTAAATTGGAATGCTATAAAGGAACATTCAACTTGGACATTAAGGCAAACTCAAGTCTTAACATAAGATAATGACGATGAAAAGACAAATGAACTAACATATGACTGTCTATGAATTCTCTAAAACAACTGAGATAAGTGAAAGCAATAAAAAGGAGTCTTCCAAAATGTAAGGTGGATCACCATCTAACTTTGGATTGCTCATTTGGATCATAGAGGTGTTGTGTGCTAATCCTGGTTACATTCGTCGACATCATAAGACGTTGCTGGCCAACTGGCATCTTTACAATGAATCTACAAGTATGCAAGTTTGAATGCTTAACACAACATAGACTTGAAAAGAATCTAAAGAACTTACCTAGCTCAATTGAATTCAACATAATAGATCTCATTTCAATATAATTTTGTTTAAAAACAAGTGAAATATAAAGAAAAGTTATTTTAAACATGATGTCAAATATGTGTGTATACAAATGCATGTGTAGTATCACAAGCATATGCCGAACATATATAATATTATCAACATTATGAACAAAGTACATTTTTACAATTCTCAAGATACACAATTATATCAAGCAGTTAGTTCTCTAATCGAACTCAGAGCCAAATTGTTAGCGTATCAGAACGTGGTACCCGATCCCATAGTTATGCCGAAATGAGGCAATCCTATCTCATCTTTATGTCGGAACGTGGCAATCGACATAGTTGGTTATGTCAGAACGGTAAAATTTGATCCTTCAACACACCACAATCACAAACACAAGTATACTCTCAAGTCATACAATCAAAAATGATTCGTGGAATATGGTGACATGTCTATATTATTTACAACAAGTGTAATCAATAATGCAACATGTATATACATACAAGTATCATAGTGAAAGAAGAACAAAGATAGATCACACTATCATAGAATCACATTCATCACCTACCTCGAGACAAGCTTGAAACCCTAACTAACTTGATCCTTCCCTTTGTGGATCCGTTCTGGCTTGCTCTTGGTCTACAACCAATTAATACAATATGGGAATCAATAAACAATCACTAATTACCCATATTACTAACAATTCTAGCAAACCCATATCATACCCATGATCTCAAGTAGCCAAACTAGGGCTTTTTCCACCATGGTTTCCCATTCAAAACCCTCCCCTACCATTAATTCCCTATTCTAATATGTTCTACGGATCAAAAATGGGTTTGGGAGTAAAATGCTTACCTTTAAACTCAAGAATAGTGGAAACTGTTAGGAGTTGCGTGTGGTTCGTTCTTTAGCTCTAAATATAGAAAAGTGCCAAATAAGGTCGTTTAGGTTTTACTTATGACTTTATGTTGCGTGTGGCCTACCATGGTGGCACCCACCTCGCTACATGGGCCCCTCTAGATCGCCCAAAACCAGCGGCTAGGGAGGCTTGCATGAAACATTGAGCTATATAATTAATTCAAAGACTCTATTTCTAAACACACCTCTAACCAAAGACACTAAGAAAATACCATTCACGCCAAGTTCGATTTCGGGAGTTCTACTCGTTCAAATTAAATTTTGTAAAGTCATAGGGGTTCCTTAGAAACATAGCTAACTACTCATGTAATCAAAATTATAAATAAATCACCGAATTTCTATCAATTTTTTCTACACCTTAGTGATTGTGAATTCCAAATACTACTAAAACATTTTCCCACCCAAAAAAAGATTTTGTTTTATTCTCTATAACGATGGTACCCGATCGTTACAAAGACTCATAGTAATTAGAATCTTAAAAGAAGGCAAAATACTAAGTAATTAATATAATAGAATATTAAAATACAGTTACCTCTTCGTCAACGAATACTAATTGTCAATGAATACCCTCATAATATGCATTCTTGTACTCTTTTGTTAAGCTCCATCAAATGACCAAGACTTTAATCACCCATTCAGTTTCATATTTCTTCAAGCTCTTCCACATTGTCATTGTACAATATATATTTGGAATGTAAATGTGATTTATTTCTATGTAATTAGCATTCTTAAGGTGAAACCAAAAAAGATGCTCAAGAATGTAATAATATTCACCAAACATATACTAGTTTTTATTTTTAAAAATTTTTAAA
Source organism: Solanum arcanum (assembly GCA_027789145.1). Taxonomy (NCBI): domain Eukaryota; kingdom Viridiplantae; phylum Streptophyta; class Magnoliopsida; order Solanales; family Solanaceae; genus Solanum; species Solanum arcanum. The sequence goes on from CM050937.1 coordinate 30,106,997, forward strand.
GCCAGAAACTTCAACTAATTATAAGAGTTTCATCATCACTTTCTTTTGCTAAATTTTTCTTTCCAGCCTCATGTGTCTTCACTATTAGTAGTTGGTCCTCTGCAGTGGATGCATTAACTTTCTTGGTCCTTTTAAATTTTGTTTTTTTTGGGTTTTTAATCTTCGTTTCAACACGTGCAATATATTTTTGAAAATGTGGTATCTCTGTACCTATCTATTTCATCTTTCAATTTTCTTTATGTTTTTTCATCCTCTGGCTTCTTTGTTTTTCTAATTGTGGTTTCAACGCTTGTTGCATCTGCTGCATGTTTTTTTGAAACCTCATGCATAATAGCTATCACATTAATTTTTGTCACCTTTTTTGAAATGTTATGATCAATCTTCAAGCAGAATAATGAATTCATTTTCTTTACTCAATACTAACTTGCGTTAGTATTCAGATTCTTCTTTCTGTGGAATACAAGCCTTATATTAGAATTTTAGTTAATAAGGATAACACTATTTTTATGTGTTTATTTTTTGTAGAGTAAGTGCTTCACCTTTTCAAATTTACAGTTAACATAGTCTTTTACATCACAACCAAAATATTATTCTATCGCATCAAACATTATAATCCTTCCAAATTGATCCTCAGTAGTGACATCAATCTGTAATCGATATATAAAATAGATTTGAAAATTAAATTAGTATGAATTAAATTATTTTATAGGTATATGCTAAACTCATTTCAATTTTCAGTCATGATACTCATTTATTAGGTGGAGTAAGTAATATTTTTACCAATTTTGCAAGCATAATATATGTGAGACCCCGTGGTTCTTTCACGTAATAGGCATAGTATTGAATGAGTGTATGAGGTTTATAAAACTTGATGTATCACGTAAGGAGAATGATTTTTCAAAAGGGTGATGAAAATGAAAGAATGAGAATAACTCTATGGATCAAGGATGTCCTTAAACAATATTGAGTTAAAGAATGTCTATTCTAATACCCCTTCCCTTCGGAACGTTTAATTTAACGGGTACCTTTGGGGTTAGATAAAGAGTGTTTTATATGATAATAAGGATGTTGTATAAGGTGATGTAGTCTCCCAGGGATTGTAGTTAAGTTTTGAATTCAAGCAAGTCGGTAAATAAAGTTGACAAAGGTTAGAGTAAGTTTCTTTGATAAACCTTCTGAAATTTGGCTTAAATGTCATGGATATATTCTCCCAACATAGAAAGCTTTTAATGGACCCCAATGTATGGAATCAAATCTCTACAAGTCTACTTTCCAACTCACTAAATCATATGTAAATACGACTTTTGAATTGGAAGATGTTCATATTTTCGTGAGACTAAGCAAGGAGGCACCTGAAGGTGGGCCCCTAACTCCTATGTCAGTTGAACTTTGTATGATCTGATTTCTCCTTCATCTTATCTCATTTTTTTCGACCGAAATAGGAATAAAACTATCCTAAACCCTCTCTAATTTCCCCTATCATCCAACAAATAATCTACAAGATTTCAACGTTGTTTCACCCTCGAAACATTCATAGAGATTGTGTCCTTTCTTCCTTGTTGGATGTGATTTGAAGGATTTTTCGTGATGAAGGAGTCTCACTTTTAGGAGGTGTTGCTTCTGTTTGGAGGTAAAAATTCTCACCTTACAATTTATTGAGTGTTATAGCTATGATATAGAAGCAAGAACACAAATAGACGGCAAAAAATTGTATTATGATAATTATGTGATGTTTGGATGTTTTTGAAGTATTTTGTGATGTTGTTATCGCTGGAATTTTTGGAAATGCTTTATTGTGTGTTGTTTTTGTTGGTATGAATCTTGAATAGAATAAGAAGTATACATGGGTATTTAATTGCAAGATAAAGTAGTATAACGTTGGTTCTATTTTCGCATTGCAATTTTCAAATTGTTTCTTCTTGGTTCATCAACATCTTGTTTTTAAGGATTCTGTTTATTATTTGCAGTACATGTCAAATAACTGTAAGATCCATCATTTTTTATTTAAGGTTTTGTCTTTTAACCTCTTATTTTTTTTAAAGATAAAGACATGACTACAAATGTAATTATTCGACGAACGTATAGGATTCTGATATTTGGCTTAAATGTCTTGGATATTTTCTCCCAATATAGATAGTTGTTAAACGACCCCAATATATGGAATCAAAGGTATACAAGTCTACTTTCCAAATCACTAAATCATATGTAAATACGACTTTAGAATTGGGAGATGTTCATATTTTCGTGAGACTGCGCAAGGAGGCACCTGAAGGTGGGCCCCCTAGCTCCTATGTCGGTTGAACTTTGTATGATCTGATTTCTCCCTCATCTTATCTCATTTTTTTAACCTAAATAGGAATAAAACTATCCTAAACCCTCTCTAAATTTCCCCTATCATCCAAGAAATAATCTACTAGATTTCAACGTTGTTTCACCCTCGGAACATTCATAGAGATTGTGTTCCTTCTTTCTTCCTTGTTGGTTGTGATTTGAAGGATTTTTCGTGGTGAAGGAGTCCCGTTTTTAGGAGATGTTGCTTCTGTTTGGAGGTAAAAATTCTCACCTTTCAATTTATTGAGTGTTATAGCTATGATATAAAAGCAAGAACACGAATAGACGGCGAAAAAATTGTATTATGATAATTATATGATGTATGGATGTTTTTGAAGTATTTTGTGATGTTGTCGCTGGAATTTTCGGAAATGCTTTATTGTGTGTTTTTTTTGTTGGTATGAATCTTGAATAGAAAAAGAAGTATACATGGGTATTTAATTGCAAGATAAAGTAGGATAACGTTGGTTCTATTTTCGCATTACAATTTTCAAATTGTTTCTTCTTGGTTCATCAACATCTTGTCTTTAAGGAGACTGTTTATTATTTGTAGTACATGTCAAAGTACTGTTAGATCCATCATTTTTTATTTAAGGCTTTGTCTTTTAACCTCTTTTTTTTTTGCAGAGAAAGACATGACTACAAATGTAATTATTCGACGAACGTATAAGATGATGATTTGAAGCGGTGCGTTCAAGTTAGTATGGTTATCTTGAACAATTATAGAACTGCATTACATATATTTTTTTATGGATTTAATGGTTTGAAGGCTCCTGGTTAGGATGTGGTTACGGTTATTTTGGGGTTTGAAAAGAAGGGTGTGGCGATACACCGTGTTTTTTATTATTGTGCAAGCCTACTCAATTTAGTTGTTGTTGAATATTGCGTAGGCCTCCACTTGTTAATGGCTGCTGCAAATATGTATGCTATGTCATTAATTTGGGATTTTAATTTGTAGAGATAATGTATGGAAGCATACATTTATAAAAATTCTGACGAGCTAATCACTCATCTAGTGAGCTCTAAAGTGCTACTTTTACCCAGACGTGTTAATATCCCGCTTCTAATGGTTGTGTGACATGATTTTATGCATGATTGAAGGGCTACAATCAATATTGATACAACAATACCCAGAATTATGGTATGTTAAAGGCAAAGCACTATACTTCCATTGAGCACAAATTTTTATATCCTAAATCATCAAATATTATTTTATTACTCTATTACTAGAAAGACCTTTTCTGAAAGGCATTTAATATTGCAGCTGGAATATTTATGTGACTCCATTATGTTTCTATTCCACTCCTTCAGTTCGATAGGATATTCGGTGTCTTTATGTCATTTTGTATATTCGCTTGACTATACGTCCACGTATACAAGTTCTTACTCTTCCTTAGGTGTAGCAACTTAAAAAGACTAGGGATGAACAATATGAATAAAAATTGAGTCCTTGTTCCTCGCTAAAATATATTTTTGAAAATCTTTAAAATAATATGTCGGTCTCAAAAGTTTTAAATGTAAATTGTATGTTCAAACAACTAAAAGTATGAGTTTTGCTTAAAGTCCCAGATATTGTTGCATCCTTTTAAAGTAAAATTTGAGTTGGTTAAATTGTCTAATGAGTGCAGCAGTCTTATGTGTAATTTGGGGATGACTTATATAAAATTATTCAGTCTCTTTAAGCCCCTAAACTCATTAATCAATGAAAAACCCTAAACTCAAAACTAAACTTCTCCATTCTTCTCTCCAAAAACCTCCATTGATGAAGGTTTGAAGTTTCAAAGAAGGAGATATATTTTCTCAAATTTTCTCCATCAATTTTTTAGGATTTTCATCACAATTAAGGTATGGTTATTCATCCTTTATTTCTCTTTCTTCAAGGAGTCAATTCCATTGATCTTTACAAAGATAATCAGAACATGAATTTTCCAATTTAGTGATCTAGCCATGGGTTCTTGCACAAAAATTTGGAATCATTGTATTATAATTGAATCAATTTTAATTTTATGATGTTAACCTAAAAACTCTATGAACCTATGCAAACCATGCAATTCTAGTTTTGACTATTTTATGGGTTAAGTGATCATGTCTCAATGCTTATAAATTCTAGTGTAGTTTTCTTTGAGCGCTCTCTTCATGTTTTACTCAAGTGAATCTTAGAGTAACTGTATGTGGTGAGTGTATGTTGAAAAGGGAATAATCTTATCATGGGTAGTCTTAAGGGTTATTTAGGTGTGATTGAAAGGGTGTATGGGATGTTTCTTCTTGTCTTACTTAAGTAAATCACAGGATAACCTTTGGTAGGAGGGTATCATGCTTATGTGTTCAAGTGTTCTAGAAGTTATATGTGTTTTTCTCATACTTGTCTTATGAAGTTTTACTCGAAAAGAGCATGTTATATATAAATGTCTATTTATCATGATTTTATGCATTATGCCAGACTTAGTACAAGTGTTTGTACTAACTCCATAAATTTTATCTATGTCTAAAGGTGTAGGTGGTATTTGAGAGGAGTCTCCAAGTGAAGCTTGGATTAGAGTTTCATTCAAGCAAGAGTTAGTATGTCCTCACTAGATTCGAGGACGTCATGATGTTTGATTTACTTTTAGAAAGTTTTGTAATAGACTTATTTATTTTCTATATGTTGAAGTATTTGTCTTGTACCTATTATTCATATGTCTAAGATGGAGACTTTGAGACTTAGCCTTTCATTATGTTTGTGTTTTATAAAATACATATTTTAAGTATTACTATTTCGTGCGAAAAGTTGTAATTTAGCACTACTTTTCTTACATGTATATAATGAATGATGTCAAAAGGCTTGTAAAAGAACTTTGAGAGGTCAAGCACGCCGTGTTGCCATCCAAGAGTGTCATATCGTCTAGGGTATGCTCTCGGGTCGTAACAAACTTGGTATCAGAGCATAGGTTATGAAAGTGGTCTTAGGAATCCAAAAGTTTCAAAAAGCCACGTCTAGTAGAGTCTTGACCATCGGTGCGAGTCGTGACTAATCTATGGGCGAGAGGCTATAAAATGATAGAGTTTCACTCTCTTCATCAATTTTTTGTCGTGCCTAAAGTTTCGAGGTTGTAAGTTTCTATTCCTAATCTCTTATCTTGTGTTTATAGGAGTATTAATACAAGAAGAATGGCTGCAAGAAGGTTGGAAGAAAGAGGACTACAACAGGAAGCTCCCCAAGGTGGACTAAGTCCACAAGGAGTTCAAGTTCCGCAAGATTCTCAAGTTCCTCCCAGGGTGATCATGTCCCTATTAGAGGTGAAGATAATGACGTTGCGGTGGTTCCCCTGGTTATGGCTAATGAAGAGATTAGAGAGGCTCTCCTTACTCTAGACCGAGCTATAACTACACAAGTAAATAGAGACATTGGGCTTAGATTGAATGCTTTGGAGAGTACTATGACCTGTATATTGAAAGATTTGTGAGGATGAATCCTCCTATATTTGTTGGTTCTAAAGCGGGAGAGGGTCCCCAAGTCTTCCTGGATGAAGTGTATAAGATAGTGCATGCTATGGGATTGATTTCAAAGGAGAAGGTGGAGTTAGCTTCGTACCAATTGAAAGACGTTGCTCAAGTTTGATTCACTCAAAGGAAGGATAGTAGGTCAGTTGAATCAGGTCCCTTAGAGTTGGAACAATTTAAAGAAGCATTCTCAGAAAGATACTTTCCCTGTGAGAATAGGGAGGTTAAGGTCGAGGACTTTATAAACCTTAGTCAAGGTAACATGAGTCCTTTGGAGTATTTCTTAAAGTTTATCCTATTGTCTAAGTATGCTCCATCCTTGGTGTTTAACCTTAGGTATGATATGAGTAAGTTGTTGAACGATGTCTCGTATATTGTGAAAGAAGAGTGTCATACTGCTATGCTCCATGGTGAAATTCCTCTATCTAGGCTTATGGTGTATGCTCAATCCATTGAAGAGTCTAAACTAGCGAGGAGAAGTAGAGATGCTTAGAGGGGAAGGACCGATGATGAATTTCAACACAAGTTTAAGAAGAGGGATCAAATTCAAGATGATTAAGTGCTCATAAGGCTAACTATGAGAGAGGTGGTGGTTCTCAAGTGGTTAAGCCTACTTGTTCTACTTGTGGGAAGAATCACTTTGGGATGTGTCTAGCCGGTACTAGTTGTTTCTTTGGTTGTGGTAAGGATGATCACGAGGGGGATATTGTACTACTATTGCAGCTAGAGGAAGAGACATCAGGAAATTTCCTCCTAATGCTCTGGATGGTGGTGCACCAAAGAGGAATCGTTTCTATGCTCTCCAAGATAAGGGAGCGAATTCGGGTAATGATGTCGATAAGTTTTAGTTTCACTTTTAGTTGTTATGGGTTCCTTATAAGTGGGGAAGTATGGTGAGTAGTTGGGTTGTAGATTGTTGCCTATTCTCTTCTATTCTATTCAAGCTTGAGTGATAGAATGTAATAGTAGCATGTTGCATATTGCATTGTGTTTAGGAGTCTTGTTGAAATTGAATTTCATTGATTCCTGGCATTGTGCATCTTCTGAAGTTATGACTATGTTGTAAAATGAGTTTTATATGGTTTTGTCTCTCATACTGTCATGCTTCCATCATAAATTGCTTAAAAGTAGCATTTTTGGAGATTTGAGCATCTTTCACTCTAAAGAATTTGGTGCTCACTATAAAAAAATTATAATTTTGAGAGAATTGTATTTTATTAAAAATGGATATAATGTGCATATAATTGATAAATATGATCATGATAATTCGTGGCGAAGGAAGTTCCTCCTATATGGCATGAAGAATGTGAATCTTAATACATGATGAGTCATAGATTAGTTTCTATCTTTTTGTTGTGTTTTGAGTCTCTAAAAGTATGTGAAATCGGTTTTCCTCCTAAATATTTATGTTGCGTATTGTGAGTTATGTTTATGTGCAGATAGTCTTGAGTTTCTTATCTCTTGAAAGTGCCTAAAGAATAGCAGGTGTCACTCGAGGATGAAGTTCCTCCTATATGGCATGATTTTTTGAAGTCCTAAAATATTTAATAATAGTCTTTATAGGCAGTATATAAAGTTTGGAAGTATTTGGAGGTCAAACTTCCAAGAACGTCCAAGACGTCTTTAAACTAGTTGAATTTAAACTAGTGTGTTATAGTGGAGTTTTCAGGGATTGTTATAGGGTGAAATAGAGTATTGATGTTTCCTATGTGTAGTCTGACATACAAAGGGTTGAAAGGTCCAAGAATGACGCCCCCGGAACCATCAAATATGGTACCCAAAGTGGACCCACAATTGGAATGTCAAGCTGCCGCGTCAGCCAATTGTGGGCAGTGGCTGCGTGTCGCGCATCTGACACGCAGTGGGGTAAATTTTTCCCTGCGATGCGGGGTTTTCATGCACCTTTCTGTAGAAAATATTTTGAAAAATAAGATTTGGAAGTGCCACCGCGACGCGCAGTAAAGTATTAAATTGTGTTGCGTCATTTTAAGTCAAATTTGAGTTGGCTAAATTATCTAATAAGTGCAGCAGTATTTTGGGTAATTTAGGGACGACTTATACACAGTATTGAGTCTCTTTAAGCCTCAAAATTCACCAATCAAATAAAAACCCTGAACTCAAAACTAAAATTCTCCATTCTTCTCTCCAAAAAATCCATTGATGAAGGTTTGAAGCTCCAAAGAAGGAGAATAATTTTCTAATGTTTTCTCCATCAATATTGTGGTATTTTCATCACAATTAAATCATGGTTATTCATCCTTTTATTCTCTCTCTTCAAAAAGTCAATTCCAATGATTTTTCAAAGATAATCACAACATGAATGCTCCAATTTTGTGATCTAGCCATGGATTATTGCATAATACATTTTGAATCATTGTATTATGATTGTATTGATATTAATTTCATTATCTTAACCTTAAAACTCAATGAACCCATGCGAACCATGCAATTCTAGTTTCACTATTTTATGGGTTAAGAGATCATGTTTAAATGCTTATGAATTCTAGTGTAGTTTTCTTTGGGCGGTCTCTTCATGTTTTACACAAGTGAACCTTAAAGTAACCGTATGTTGTGAGCATATGTTGAAAAGGGAATAATATTGTCTTAGGTAGTCATAAGGGTTATTTAGGTGTTCTTGAAGAGGGTATATGGGCTGTCACTTTTTGTCTTACTTAAGTAAATTATAGGATAACCTTTTGTAGAAGGGTCCCAAGCATATGTGTTGAACTGTTCCTGAAGTTATATGTTTTTTTCTTATACTTGTCTTATGAAGTTTTACTCGAAAAGAGAATGTTTTATACAAATGTTCGTGTATCATGAGTTTATGCATTATGTCATACTTAGTACAAGTATTTGTGCTAATTCCATACATTTTGTCTATCTCTAAAGGTGTAGGTGGCATTTGAGAGGAGTCATGCAGTGAAACTTGGATTAGCGTTTCATTCAAGCAAGAGTTGGTATGTCCTCATTACATTCGAGGACATCATGATATTTATATTTACTTTTAGAAAGTTTTGTAATAGACTTATCTATTTTCTATTGGTTGAAGTATGGGTCGTGTCCCAATATATTTGTACGTCTATGATGGCGACTTTGAGACTTGGCCTTTCTTTATGTTTTTTTTATAAAAGAGATATTTGAACTATTACTATTTTGTGTGAAAAGTTTTAATTTCGCACTACTTTCTATACATGTATGAAATGAACGATGTCAAAGGGCTTTTACATGACCTCCAAGAGGTCAAGTACACAATATTCCGATTCAAGAATGCCCTAAATTCTAGGGGGTACTCTCGGTTTCTATCAAATTTCTATGTAATATTTCTTTAATTAACCTTATTAATGCGTTGTTATGTATTCTTTAGTAATTGAAGTATGAAGGCAATAAAAGGGTAAGAAGGTATGAAGATTGATTTTTATTGAATTCAATTATGAAATATGAGTTACTTAGATAGTAATGCTCTTATCTCAAATATGTGGTTTTGATGTTGATGGCATGTGGTCCACATCCCCGAACCTTATACAATTGAATTAGTCATGAAGTATGTATAAATGTCATGATATGATTATTAAATGATTGAAAGTAGTTTCTCATGATTATAATAAATGTTAAGTGAAAGGTTTACTCACTTGTTTAGTGGTTTATAAAGTGAAAGGATTATTCGCACTTATGATGGCCTATGAGCTATTATGGTAAAATGTTTGCATATTAGTCTAAAAGATACAAATGTGAACTTTTAAGATGGAATAAGAGGATTACTAATGGTAATAAATTCATAGCACCGAAAGGGAAATGAGATAGAGGTCTCCCGTCTAGTGAGTTGTCCTCCCACATGGGGTTTTTTCACGTTTAGCAACTCCATTTTCCTAAGATATGTGTTCTATCATGAGATGGAAACATCCAGGTCAAGCAAGCCAAGGTTTCTAATAACAATCCCCTTGACCCTTGAATATGTGCCCACATAGGACTATAGCTTAGTGGATCCACCTAGATAGATATGTATGATTGCTTACACCTTAGACAAGTGTTAATTCTCTCTTTTTGGTGTGAGAGGAAAACATTGGATTCCATGTAGCTCACATGGTCTAATGTCGATTACTGCACTGCTTTTCCTATAATAAAAAAGTAAATGAACAATTTAAGTATGTGAACTTTTATTAGGGTTGTAATAGAGGCTACTACATAGTGTGAGGGACGGTATGAGACTTCACATACACAGTGCACATGTAAGATCCTAAAGGATGATCTTTGTAGTGTTCTTATATGATTAAGTTGATTATATGCTATGTATGTAAAATATATAAATGATCGTCTGAATAAAGCATATTATGATGAAATATGAAGTTATGATGTATGCATGAAGTATATGGACCAATGTGATACTAAGCTTTTGATAGGGTTATGGGATTGTATTCTTAACATCGCACAAGTATTGCTTGGGTTGCTTACATGTTGTGTTGAATTATGATGTTCATATATGTTTATGTTGAGTTATGTGGTACATATCATGGTTTTGACTAAATTGTATCTTTCTCGTGCATTGATAATTTTATGCATAGGAACCACACTTAGTACATGTGGTTTGTACTAACCGATATTTCTTTTCTTTTCCCAAACACTATAGATTCCGGTCATTGAAGAGATTCTAGATTATTTTCAAGAAGACTTGGACTATTCCCAAGTTACATATGAGTCCTCACGTTCGGGGATGTTTACATTCTTCTACTCTAGATATGATTTTGCTTGTGTCAAAGGACATTCATTTTTTCCTTTATCTTTTGAGACTATTGTTGTAAGCGTATAATGACATATTGTACTTGTGTATGGGATTACGCCCAATTTTATATACCCTTTATATGGTTTATATGTGAGACAAAGATATTAGACTCTTATATCATTTGCCTATGCTAAATGAGAAGTCTGTGTAAACTTCATAAGCGAAGACTCTATGTAAACTCCATATATGACAGCGAGAAGTCATAGTATCCTTCACTACGTAAAAGTTATATGTTTTTCTGCATTTTTGACCTATGATATGTAATGATTAATTTGAAGGGCTAGTCTTAGTCATCTTTGAGGACGAAGACGCCGGTTATGTGTTGGGGGTTCTCCCCGATCATGAAATTTGTAGCTCCCACAGTTCTGACACACTCTATAGCATTGACCATATTTACAGTCCAGTTAGTATTCAATCTCAGCATTTTATAAATTTGGTCATCACATCTAGTTAGCTCATTTATTATATCATGGTTAGAATATTATACTTGTTTTTGTGTTTGTTCAGTTATGTTTTATTTCAGCTTTACTCTATCGGACATGCTTAGTAACTTTCAAGTATTGAGGCATACATGCACTACATCTTCTTGTTGGTTCAGGTTCTCAGCATCCAGATCAGGCTTAGATCGATTTCCGGTCTCTAATTCAGAAGAATAAGGGGTGAGTCCTCATTCTCCGAGGACAATAGTCATGAGTTTATTTTTCTTTTTTAGTCCTTTAAATTCATTTTTTGATAGACTTATTTGGGGTCTTTTCCAGCATTTCTAGTCAGTTGTAGGCTATTTTTAGACTTAGTTAGTTACTTTTTAGTATTGTGTTAATATTATCTTTATATTAAACTCATCAGTTTTAAGATATCTCAGTTATATTATATGGGTATTCCCCATCTTTTCATTTTAATTATGATTTATCTTTCACATTAGTTTATTATATTTAGTATGCTCATGATCATGCCAGCAGGAATAGCTTGGGATCCCTTGTGGTCCAAGGTCCCGTGACCGCGTCTCGGGTGTAGCTTTGGGCGTGACAAACTTTGTATTAGAGCACTACGTTTAAGTGTCCTAGGATGCTTGAAAAGCTGCAGTAAATAGAGTCATTTTCATGAGTGTGAAGTGCACCACATCTCATGAGAGGGAGGCTATGAAGTGTTATAGGAATAACTTTAGTGTCTTGTTAATCTCATCGTGCGTAAGGTATGATGTAATTACATTCTAACTCGACGTTCTACATTTCAGATCATGCCTCCTCGTAGAGATAATGCCAAGAATTCAAAAAGAACTCCTCCAGTCCCAGATCAGGAAGTCTCTAATGCTGAATTCAGGAACTTCATTCAGATGTTGGCTCAGAGTATAACCAATCAGAACAATTGGGTTCAACATCCTTTGAATTCTAATGGTGGATCAGCTGCAGTAAAGGTCTGTGGCTTTGTTAGGATGAATATGCTTGAGTTCTTAAGCTTTCACACAGGTGAAGATCCTTGGAATTTCTTGGATGAGATTAAGAAGAACTTTAAGGTGATGCAGATCACTGGGAATGATCTGGTTGAGTTGACATCATACTAGCTAAAAGATGTGGCTCCTATCTTGTACACTCAGTGGAAAGAGAATAGGAGTACATATGCAGCTCGTATTACTTGGGATTACTTTAGTGAGACCTTTATAGACAAGTTTTACCAATAGATTTGAGAGAAGCAAGGACTAAGGAATTCATGAACTTAAGAAGGGAAACATGATGATTCAAGAGTATGGGATAAAGTTAAACCAACTCTACAGGTATGCACCTCACATAGTTATTGACTTTAGGGCTCAAATGAATAAGTTATTTTATGTAGTGTCAGATTTGGTGAAAATAGAGTGCAGAAATATTGTGTTAGTTGGAGATATGAACATCTCTACTCTTGTGACTCATGCTCAGCAATTTTAAGGGGATAATCTTAGGGAATAGGCTAAGGAGAATAAGAATGCTAGGATTGGGAAATATAACTATTCTCAGAAGAAATTGGGTGGTGGGAATCGCTAGCAGAGTCAGCAAAATTCTCAACCCCAGCCCCTTCATCAACTAGTGTTCCATCTTTTGAGAACATGTATGATCAAAAGGTTAGGGAACCAGGATCTAAGCCTTTGGTTTAGGCACCAAGACTTACCCCACTAGACCTAAGTGTGGTAAGAACGATCCAAGCGAGTACCTAGGAGGAAAGGAAAGATGTTTTGGGTGCAGTAGTCTTGACAGGGGTTGAGGGATTATCCTTCTAGATAGGGTCAAGGAGGTAGTAATGGTAGAGCTCAGTTTAAAACTTTAGCTGCACTAGCAAGTCGCTTGACTAAGCAGTGTAACTCATCAGGTACAGGTGGCTTCAACGCCAGAATAGGTTGTATGCTGTTCAGGATCACTAGGATCAGAAAGGTTCTCCTAATTTAGTGACTGGTACATTATGAGTCTTTGACATTGATATTTATTCATTGTTATATTCAGGGGATACTCTTTCCTTTGTAAATCCTTACATAGAAGTCCAATTCAGTGTTTGTATAGAAACTCTCTTAGAACCTTTCACAGTCTCTACTCTAGTCAGTGATCCAATTATAGCCAGAAGGGTATATAGAAATTTCCTAATCATAGTCACTCAGAAAGTCATCCCAGCAGATCTTGTAAATTAGAAATGGTAGACTTTGATGTCATTCTAGGAATGGATTGGTTACATGCATGTTATGCCTCAGTTTGATTATAGAACTACGATCGTTCATTTTAAGTTTCTGAACGAACCAATCTTAGAATGGAATGGTAGTAGCTTAGCACCAATGAGACTACTCATTTCTTACATTAAGGCTAGAAAGATAATATCTAAGTGTTATCTCTATCATCTAGTTCGGTTTAAGGATTATATCTCTAAAACCCCAACTCTTGAGTCAATTCCAGAAGTCAGTGAGTTTCAAGAATTGTTTCCAGAAGTTCTTCTTGGAGTCCCTTCCGAAAGGAAAATTGACTTTTGAATTCATCTTCTTCTACATACCCAGCCTGTTTCTATTACTTCTCATAGAATGGTTCAAGCTGAACTTAAGGAATTGAAAGAGTAGTTGAAACACATTTTAAATAAGGGCTTCATCAAACCTATTATTTTTTATGGGATGCACCAGTACTGCTCATAAAGAAGAAAGATGGTTCTCTCAAAATGTACATTGACTATAAACAATTGAACAAGGTAATAATCATGAATAAATCCCCATAATTGATGACTTGTTTGACAAACTTCAAGAAGCTAGCATTTTCTTGAAGATAGACCTCAGATTAGGTTATCATCATCTTAGAATCAGAGATAGTGACATTCCGGAGAGAGCATTTATGACTCAGTATGGTCATTATGAATTTGTAGTTATGTCATTCTGACTAAAAAAGCTCTTGTTTCTTTCATAGATTTATAAACATAGTGTTAAATAATTTTTGGACTTGTGTGTTATCATCTTGATTGATGATATCTTTATTTACTCTAAGTAAGTAAAAACATGTGAGTCATTTGAGTGTTGTTCTGCAGACTCTCAATGATCGCCACTTATTAACTAAGTTTAGCAAATGTGTGTTTTGGTTGCAATCCACCGCTTTCCTTGGTCACATTTTATCTACGGAAGGGATCCAAATGGATTAGCAAAAGATAGAAGCACTAAAACAATGGCACAGACCTACCTCTGCTAAAGATATCGGATGTTTCTTAGGTCTAACAGGTTACTACTGAAGGTTCGTGTAAGGATTTTCATCCATAGCCTCACCATTGACTAGGTTGACTGAGAAGATGGTCAAGTTTCAATGGTCATATTATTGTGAGAAAAACTTTGCAGAATTGAAAACTAGATTGATTACAACTCCCGTCTTGACTCTACCAGTGGTTTCAAATGGTTATACGATCTATTATGATCCATCCAGAGTTCTCCTAGGTTGTGTGTTGATGCATACATATAAGGTTCTAGTGTATGATTCTAGATAGCTTAAGGTGCATGAGAAGAACTATCCAACTCGTGGCCTCGAGCTTGAAGCAATGGTGTTTGCTTTTACGATCTGGAGAAACTACTTGTATGATTTCATAGAGATATTTCACTGACCATAATAGCCTTCAATATGCGTTCAACCATAAAGAGTTGAATCTTCTCCGAAGAAGATGGCTTGAGTTCCTTAAGGATTATGATATAAGCGTGCATTATCGTCTTGGTAAGGATAATGTAGTATCAGATTATCTATGATAGTGTACCGCATATTGAGGAAGAAAGGAAGGACTAGTGAAGGATGTTCACAGGCTTGCTCCATTGGCAGTTCTCCTTATGACCATATCACGCAATGGTGTAACATTTTAGAATGGGGAAGAATTTTATTTTGTAGAGGAGGTTAAGGAAAGGCAAGAAATTAATCCAATCTTTCCTGAACTTAAGGGTGCAGTCCATAATCAGAGAGTGGAGGTTTTCTCCCAAGGGAAGTTGGTGTACTTCGCTACCAGGGAGGATTGTGTGTTCCTGATGTGGGTGAGTTGATACAAAATATTCTTGAAGAATCCCATAACTCCTGATATTCTATTCATTAAGGTGTTACTAAGATGTACCGTAATCTACGAGAATTGTACCAATGGAATGTCATGAAGAGGGATATAGCAGATTTTGCGAGTAAGTGCCCCAATTGCCAGCAAGTCAAGGTAGAACATTAGAAACCAAGGGATATGACTCAAGAGATCGACATTCATACTTAGAAGTGGGAAGTTATCAATGTGAATTTCATCAAAGTGTTACCTCGAACTCGCAGGTAGCATGACTCCATTTGGGTGATAGTTTACAAGATGACTAAGTCTTCTCGCTTTTTGGCGATCAAGACAACAAATTCAGTGGATGAATATGTCAAACTTTACATTAATGAAATTTTATGGTTACATGGGTTTCCCTGTTTATCATATCAGATGGAGGTCCTTAATTTACTTATAATTTATGGAAGTCATTTCAGAACGGTCTTGGTACTCATATTAACCTTAGCACAACATTTCATCCGTTGATACATGGAAAAGCGTACCATTCATACCTTAGAGGATATGTTGAGAACTTGTGTTATCAATTTCAAGGATAGTTGGGATGATCACCTTCCTCTTATTTAGTTATCCTACAACAATAGCTACCATACATGCATTCAAATGGCCCCTTATTATGCACTCTATGGGTGTAGATGTAGATCTCTTGTTGGTTGGTTTGAATTAGGTGAAACATCCTTGACAGTGCCAGATTCAGTCCTTTGTGCTATGGAGAAAGTGCAACTCATTAGCGATGGACAGGAAAAGCGTACTATTGAGACCTTAGAGGATATATTGAGAGCTTGTGTTATCAAATTCAATGGTATTTGGAATTATCAGCTTCCTCTTATTGAGTTCGCCTATAAAAATAGCTACAATTCATTCATCCAAATAGCCCCTTATAAGACACTCTGTGGGCATAGATGTAGATTTCTTGTTGGTTGGTTTGAAGTAGGTGAAGCAGCTTTTATAGGGTCAGATTTCGTGTTTAATACTACAGAGAAAGTGCAACTCATTGGAGATAGACATAAGACAGTCCAGGGTCGTCAAAAATCTTACGCAGATGTAAGGAGAAGGTGGCTAGAGTCCCATAAACACGATTGGGTGTTCTTGAAAATATCACCTACCAAAGGGTGATGAGATTAGGAAAGGAAGGGAAGCTTAGTCCTAGATATGTAGGGCCTTACAAGATCTTGAAAGGGGTTTGTCAAGTGGCATATGAGTTAGAGTTGCCAGCAGAACTCTTAGTAGTGCATCAAGTTAGTCACATCTCGCTCTTCAAGAAGTGTGTGGGTAATTTATCCTTTGTAGTGCCATTAGAAAGTGTGTCGGTCAAAGATATTCTTTCTTATAATGATGTACAAGTTGAGATTCTTGACCGTCATGTTTTAAGGTTGAGAAAAAAAGAAGTCTCTTCAGTCAAGGTTCTGTAGAAGAGTCAGTGCATTGAGGGAGCTATTTAGGAAGAAGAAGCAGCCACGAAAGTCATGTATCTTAACATCTTTCCTTCTGTTACACTCCAGCTTGTGGTAATAGTTCCTATTTAGTTTTTGAGTCATTCATGTGTGAATTCATCCTTAGAATCATATTCCCTAAGTTCATACTTGAAATTTTCAGCATATTTGCATGTTCATAGAACTCAATTTGGTCAGAAACTCAGTTCTTAGTGTTTACTCGTAGGGATTGCAGCTCTCTCCCTCTATTTCAACTAGTTTAGTCATAATTTGAGGACAAATGTTATCAAAGGGGAGATAATATAACACCTCGTATCAAAAATGAACCAGAAAATTGTTTTTCACAAATATCATGTACAATATATAGTCACCATCTATGGACCATAGTCTAAGCTACGGCTACTACTGTGGGTCCGTGGTTCACCATTGTAGCCCCTCCCAAAACTCAGCTTAGAAAATCGACTAAGTCTCCACCCACGGATAGAACACGGTAAGTAAGTCGGACCACGATCTGTGTTCTATGTTCATGGATTAAGACTCCTATTACCCTTCCTCTGAAATGAACTAGAGACAACCAATACGGACCATCGTTTTATCTATGGTCCGTAGGTCTGATCGTACTTGAAGGTTAGTACTTAGTTAGGGAAATTTCTAGTTAGGTCAACTTCAAATAGTTATTACACTTAGCTCAAGATGATTTTAGGTGTCAAGTGACCTATGATATCATAGATAATTGAATACTTTTTCCAAGGCCATCGAGTTTGCAAAAATATGACCTCCGAGTAAAAAGTCATACTTATTTTAGTGAAGGTCTGTCAAACAGACCCAAATGAAGAATCGTGGATTGAACTCCTAAGATAAGTCATTTGGACCCGAACCATGAGGTTTTAGTTAGTTTAAGCCTAGAAACATAACTAGAACTTACCAAAGTCAAAATCATTAATCAAAACCTAGAAAATTAGAAGCAATAGAATAACATAAGGTCAAGAACCCTAGTTCAAGAATACAACAAGGTTCCATCAATTTTAGCCGCAAAATCTAAAGATTACTCAATAGAATCCATCACCAAGCATGTGGGATTTCAGTAGTCGGTTACTTTCACCCATTAGGTCCCTAGTTTTCATTCAGTTTCTTGAATCCCTTATTATGACTAGACCTAGGGTTTCTGAAATATTCAAATTATTGGGTTCTTAGTTGATAATACGATCCAAATCAGATTAGTATGTTAAAGTTCAGATAAATGTATCAAGAACCCTATCTATGTATTATTTAATTCTTGAATTACACTTGCTAGGTCAAATATATCAGTTATCTTGTTATGCATGACTCAGTTATTAATGCATCATTATCATATTAATTGTTTGATTCTTAGTTTGCATGTTCAGCTTGAGCTATCCAGAATTTACAGAAATTTAGTCATGATCATTTAACCATCAAATTCATTGGGAGTAGCATAACACCGAGTTAGACTATGGTGAACCGTACCCAAATAGTCCCAGAACAACTAGCCAAATAGATTGTAAGTCCCCATTATGGGCATCAGTTTAGTGATCACGCCAGCGTGCCTTTATACATCTTGTATATTGTGTCCTCTCGATGGGAGTATACATCAGACTCCACATTTATCTCATGCCGTTTTATTATTCGATTATTAGTAACTACTATAGTTCAGTCAGACACTATTGTATTTACCATAATTACAGTCCAGTTAGTATTCAGTCTTAGCATGTCATAAATTTGGTCATGGCATCCAGTTAGCTCAACATTCAGTATATTATGTTAAAAAAATGTACTTGTTTTTCTTCTTGTTTAGTTATGTTTTATTTAAGCTTTACAGATCCTACATGCTCAGTACCTTTCAAGTACTGAAGCATACATGTGTTAAATCTTCTTGTGATGTAAGTTCAGGTTCTCAACATCCATATCATGCTTAGATTGATTTCCGATCTCCAGTTAAACAGAATCAGTGGTGAGTCCTCATTCTCTGAGGACAATATTTATGAGTTTATTTTCATTAGTTGTAGTCTTTTCGTTTCTATTTTTGCAAGACTTAGTTGGGCATGTACCAACATTTCTAGTTAGTTAGAGGTTTTTTTAAGAAATAGTTAGTTTCAACCTAGTATTGAGTTAATATGTTCTTTGTATTAAAATAATAAGTTTCAAATATCTCAGTTATAGTATATGTGTATTCCCCATCTTTTCATTTTACTTATGATTTAGCTTCCGCATTAGTTTAGTATCTCTAAAATGATCATGATCATGCAAACAGGTTAGCTTGGGATCACTTGTTGTCCTAGGTCCCGTGTCCACGTCCTTTGGCTAGGTTGAAGTTGAAGACGGTCATT
The DNA here is from genome assembly GCA_027789145.1 of Solanum arcanum. NCBI lineage: Eukaryota > Viridiplantae > Streptophyta > Magnoliopsida > Solanales > Solanaceae > Solanum > Solanum arcanum. The sequence continues at coordinate 30,125,914 of CM050937.1, forward strand.
TGGCTGTTGTTCAACAGACTTTCTATGATCACTAGTTATTCATTTACTTTAGAAAATGTGAGTTTTTTTTTTTTGCAATCTGCCGCTTTCCTTAGTTACATTGTGTCTAGCAAAATGATCCAAATGTATTAGCAAAAGATAGAAGCACTGAAAAAATGGCTCAGACCTACCTCTGCTATAGATATTAGATGTTTCTTAGGTCTAAAGGGTTATTACTGAAAGTTCGTGGAAGGATTTTCATCAATAGCCTCACCATTGACCAGGTTGACTGAGAAGATGGTCAAGTTTCAATGGTCATATGATTGTGAGAAAATATTTTGCAGAATTTAAAACTAGATTGACTACAGCTCATGTCATGACTCTACCTTAGGGTTCCCATTTTTATGTGATCTATTGTGATGCATCCAAAGTTTTCCTAGGTTTTGTGTTGATGCATAGAGATAAGGTTATAGCTTATGTTTCTAGAAAGCTTAAGGTGCATGAGAAGAACTATCCAACTCAATAACTCGAGCTTGCAGTAGTGGTGTTTGCACTCAAGATCTGGAGACACTACTAGTATGTTCTTCATGTATATGTGTTCAGTAACCATAATAGCCTTCAATATGTGTTCACAAAGAAAGAGTTGAATCTTTGCCAGAGGAGATGTCATGAGTTCCTTAAGGATTATGATATGAGTGTGCATTATCGTCCTGGTAAGGTGAATGTAGTAGCAGATGCTCTTAGCATATTATCTTGTGTAGTACATCCCATGATGACGAGTAATGGAAGGAACTAGTAAAGGATGTTCATAGGCTTGCTCGCTTGGGAGTCCGCCTGATGAGCATATCAAAAAGTGGTGTAACAATTCATAATGGGGAAGCATCTTGTTTGGTAGTGGAACTTAAGGAAAAGCAAGACGATGATTCAATCTTTCTTGAACCTAAGGGTACATTCCATAATTAGAGAGGGGAGGTTTTCTCCCAAAGGGGAGATGGTATACTTTGCTACCATGGTAGATTGTGTGTTCCTGAGGTGGGTGACTTGAGACTGCATATTCTTGCAGATGCCCATAACTCCAAATATTCTATTCATCCGGTTGACACTAAGATATACTACAATCTGCGAGAAGTCTATCGGTGGAATGGCATTAAGAGGGATATAGCCGATTTTGTGAGTAAGTACCCCAATTACCAGAAAGTCAAGGTAGAACATTAGAAACTAGGGGGTATGACTGAAGATATCAAAATTCTTAATTGGAAGTGGGAAGTTATCAATATAGATTTCATCACAGGTTACCTCTAACTTGCGGACACCATGACTCTATTTGGGTGATAGTTGACAAGATGACTAAGGTGGGGATGAATTTAAAAGAAAATAAACATCATCTTTATTTTGTCCTTGTAGCACGACCTCTCTCGTGTTGAGATCCTTCACGGAGAAATATTGAGGAAAAAAGTCAACAGACACTTTGTTAGTTTTGCAGAATTTGCCAACAGAGATAAGATTAGATTTAATACTTGGGACACAAAGGACATTGCGAAGGTGTAATGTGTCAGAGGAGGAATTTATTTTAGATATACCAATATGTGTAATATGTAAACCTGAGCCATCACCTATTTGCACTTTATCAGGGCCATCATAATCCGAAGACAGGCATAAGTTTTGAATGTTATTGGTGACATGGTGTGAAGCACTTGAATCTATTAACCATCCTTGAGTTGTTAGAGTAGAGATTGTTGTATTATTTGTTATCGAAGTTTCAAGTATAATTTCTTTGGCTTTGTAACATTTCTTGGCAACATGACCAGGCTTTTCACACAATTGACAGATCACACGATGCTTGTGAGATCTCTAATTTCCCCCAAATTTGTGTGAGACATGGCGGACTGATTGTAATTAGAGTGGGAACCTCTGTTGTGGTGTTAAGGTTGACGTTACTTGGTTGTTGCATTCACCGCGGCAATGGAGACATCAGAACCCATAGATTTGGACTTGGCCAAATAAGATTCAAAGTCTGTGAGTTTGTCATGAAGATCTTTAAATGAGATGCAAGTATCACGTGCCTTAATAGCAGCAACTAGTTCCTTATAATTAGGTACAACACCAATAAGGGTGTAGAGAATGACATCATCTTGTAAAATGGGTGAACCAACAAGAGGAAGACTTTCTGCCATAGTACGGATCTGCTGAAGATATTCAAATATAGTTTGATCAGCTCATTGAATCACAGAGAGGCATTCTTTAAGAGGCATGATTCATGATCTGGATTTGTTTGCATATGTTTTTTGGATTATTGTCCAAGCATGGTGAGAAGTCTTGGAAGAGCCTATGAATAGTACAATAGCCTCTGAAACTGAGGCCAAGATGGCATAAACAATTAATTTGTCTTGTCTTGTCTTAAAATTAGTTTCATCATTAGGAACTTGCATGGATCCTTGATATACCCCATGAGATAGTATCCGATGTGAAGAGAGTGAAACTGTGCTTTCTATGAAACAAAATTGGTGGAAGTCAGTTTCAATGGTAATTGTTCAGCACCATTGATGCATACAAGCACCTCACCCAAGTATGATGTTTTGTTGGGAGCGTTTGTGATTGTAGCACGAGATGAGTAATCTAGTGTCTTTAAATCAGTATCCATGGAGGAAGGAAGATAAAAGAAAACAAAAGGAGAGGTTGGATCGAGATTGCGGTTAAGAAAAGGCTATATCTGATACCATGTAAAAGACTTGATATGTGAGAATAAGAACTTGCATTCTTTACTGTAGAGTACAAGTATATATTTACACAACTACAATTACATATAATCCCTTCAAGATTTGCTACTTGATTTGATCTTGTGAATCTTTTGTATCATTAACACTTAGCCTTTTGAAGATATTGGGTGACAGGAACATCTTCTTATTTGAGATTTTGAAGGGACATCAAGAGGTTAAGAATTCCAGTATTAAAGGGGGAAGAAAGAGCCATTTCGAGAGCATCACAAACTTGTTTAGACGTTGCGAGACCAATCACAATCGGTAAGGTATCTTTAGAAAGAGAAGATATAAGCAAACTAAATATGAGTTGATCCTGTTGAATACATAAGTCCATGATGAGGATCAATCTCAGGGTCGTCTTTTCCTGTTATGATGATATGGGATAATGGACATGGAAAAAAGCCATCAATGTATCCTAATAAATTTTGATCATGGAGAAAGTGTAACAATTGAGTTTTCCAAAATAAATAATTGGTAGAATTAAACTTGATGGAAATAAAGTGGACGGAGAGAGAACGTTGATCGGAGTTTCCGAGGAAGAAGAAGAGGTGGTAATGGCGGCTTCTGATACCATTCTAAGAAACACAAAATTGTATATGAAGAAGTTGTAACTCTCTTCCTGTTTTTATTGATAGTTACGGCTGCAGTAGAGTGCATCTTATATAGGAACATTAACAATACTAGTTCTATGAGGATCATAATAATTGATATCTAAGGTATTATAGATACACACAACTTCACTTCCTGTTCAAATACTGATGTCTCACTAGTGCAACGGGAGGAATGAAGGGTAAGACAATGTAGACTCCATTATAGAGGTTATTCCAATAATGGCTTGAATGTACGACTTCCTAGTCATAGGAAGACAACTCATACCATAGACTCCCCTTCAGTCAATATAAAAAAAACTACTTATAATTGATGCTCATGTATATAAGAATTGATAGACATAGTCAAGTAATTTGATCTTCTCATCTACTCAAATCATGATGATTGATCATAAAAATTGACTCAACCCACATTTATATATATATATATATATATATATATATATATATATATATATATATATATATATATATATATATATATATATAAAGACAAAAAAAACTGATAATGGTGCCGAGCTAAAAAATAACCTTTATATGTTTGATCTTTTATTAGCTGATACTTTTTATTGCAAAATGAATGCAAGTGCAATCAGAAGGATGCAGAAGAACATTTGTTGGTGAACACTTTACTGCCTTAAAACACATAATTAGTAGGCAAAAGAATTGAGCATCCAGTTTCCCTGTCGGATAGCTGGAATTTACTAAAATATGGTTACTGAAGGAATATTGATTGTATTAAAGTGTTAACCTAATAAGGGAATACATGGGAGATATATATATGAGATATAGGAAGGAGTACTAATCCTAATAGGACTAGGATTAAGGAGTACTAATCCTAATAGGACTAGGATTAGTACACAGTAAATACTAATATTATTTTATACTATTTATTTAATACTATCTGTTATTATTCCCTCTCAAGCTGAGCTAAGCGGAAGCGAACGGAAGCTTGGAACTGAGGTAATCTTGCTGTCGGCTTGGGAGAGGTTTGGTGAGAATAGCAGCCGGCTGTTCTTCAGTGGGTACATACTGCACAATCATGGTGCTAGCCTGAACTTCATCGCGAATAAAGAGACAACTGGTATCACCATGCTTCATTCTGGTGTGTAGGACGGAATTCTTGGCCACACAGATGGTTGATTTGTTGTCACAATAGAGAGCAGGAACAATGTGAGTGGCGCAGAGTTCACGAAGAATATATGTGACCCACATGGTCTCAGCAGCAAGAAGAGCAAGGGCGCGGTATTCAGCTTCAGTTGAGGACCGAGAGACCTTGGGTTGTTTTTTTGTACACCAGGAGATAAGGTTCGGCCCCAAAAAAATGAGAAACCCCGATGTAGATTTTCTGTCATTTTTATCATTCGCCCAATCTGAATCTGAGAAACCCCGAAGCTCCAAGTCCCCGGGTCGAATGAGTAAACCACGACAAAGAGTGCCAAAAATGTACCTTAGAATGCGTTTTAGACAATGGTAATCGTGTTCACTTGGTTGATGCATGTGCTGAGCAACTCGGTTGACAGCAAACTGGAAGTCAGGACGGGTAATGGCCAGATACTGTAGAGCCCCAATGAGGCTGCAGAAGTGGGTGATATCGGCAAAGGGGGTGTCGGCTCCATTCGTAGACGAAGAGCTTGCCATCGGTGTTGGTTGACTGGTGCATTTTTCCAATCCAAGTTTCTGCAACAGATCTCGAGCATATTTTGACTGATGAAGAAACAAGTCACTGCCTGTTCGAGAAACCTCCATTCCCAGAAAATAATGTAACGGGCCAAGGTCCTTCATTTTGAAGGTAGTATGCATAGCTCGAGTGACATCCTGAATGAGAGCTGCAGTAGAGTCTGTAATAATGATATCATCTACATAGACAAGAAGAATAATTGTACCGTGTGCTGAATGTCGAGTAAACAGACTCGTGTCGTTTACGCAACACGTGAAGCCGAGTCCCTGGAGGAATGTTTTCAGACGTGTGTACCAAGCACGGGGGGCTTGCTTGAGCCCATAAAGAGACTTCTGGAGTTTGCAAACATGTTAAGGGAAGCGGGAATCAACATAGCCCGGTGGTTGCTTTATGTAGATAGTTTCATCAAGCATTCCATGAAGAAAAGCATTGGAAACATCCAACTGATTGATGAGACGATTGTTGCGCACGGCGAGTGACAGTACCAGGCAAATGGTTTCCTGCCGAATAACACGACTGAATGTCTCAGAGTAATCAAGCCCATACTCCTGATTGTAGCCTTTAGCAACCAAACGAGCCTTGTACCTGGAAATACTGCCATCTGCATTGTGTTTAATTTTGTACACCCATTTACAGCCCACTGGGTGCCGCCCATGGGGCTTAGGTACAAGAACCCTAGTTTTCTGATCAGTCAAAGTCTTAAACTCGTCATCCATAGCATGACGCCAATAAGCATTTTTTGAGGCAACAGAGTAGGTTGTTGGTTCACTATCGGGAAGGGGTGTATTTGGTAGTATGGTAGCCTGAAAGGTTTTGGGTTTAAAGATACCGACTTTGCCACGGGTTAACATGGGATGAGTATTGGGGGGTGGCACGAGCGGTGGTGATTCGGGGGTGGCCGAGAAGGACCCAAAATGGATCGGGCTGGAGATGTTGTGGGTATGGGGTGGTTCGGGTTGGTTGTGAGTGTGGGTGATGGTTGTGGGTGTATTGTGGGTGACGGTCGAAAGGGTGATAAGGGGTGGTTGGGTAGTGGGTAGAGGTGTGGGGGAAGGTGGTGAGGGACCCTGTGAGTATGTTGGAAAAAGGGAAAGGACGCCAATTAATGATGTATTTGTGGAGGAGGAAATAGACTCGTAGGGAAACTCATTTTCAACAAATTTGACATGACGAGACATGTAGACTTTATGAGTTTGTGGGTCAAGACAGCGATAACCCTTGGAGGTATGATGATAGCCCAAAAAACAAGGACGGGATCGGGGTTGTAATTTGTGAGTAATATGAGGGCGTAGCCAAGGGTAGGCAAGACACCCAAAGACGCAGAGGTTGGTATAATTGGGAAGTTCTTGGTAAAGGAGTTGATAGGGTGATCTTTCGGAGAGGGTGTGACTGGGCATTCTATTAATGAGGTAGTTTGCGGTGGCTAGAGCTTCTACCCAAAAGGAGACATGGAGATGAGATTGATGTGGAAGAGTAACCACTGTTTCAATGAGATGGAGATGCTTACGCTAAGCCATCCCATTCTGTTCGGGAGTGTATGGACAGGAGGTTTGATGTATAATTCCCAGGGATTGCAGAAACTGGCCAAAGATGTTATTTACATATTCCTTTCCATTGACACTTCGAAAAAGTTTAACATGAGAATTGAATTGTGTTTTGACCATTTTTTCAAAGGTGACAAAGGTGGTGTATGCCTGTGATTTGTGTTTTAGTGGGTACAACCAAGTGTATTTTGTAAAATCATCCACAAAACAAATATAATAGCGAAAACCAGCAAATGAAGGAACAACAGTAGGACCCCATAGGTCAGAATGAATAAGTTGAAAAGGTGCAGTTGTACGCTTCTCAGATAAAGTAAAAGGTAATTTATGAGATTTAGCAATTGAACAGGAGTCACAATTGTTTACATGAATGGAAGAAAAACCTAATTGAGACATTAAAGAATTTATTATTTGAGTAGACGGGTGACCCAGACGACTGTGCCACAACAGACTGTGGCCATCAGCCGAAAGAGCCACCGGAGCCACAGGAACGCTTTCTGAAACTGGGTGGGCAGACGAACTTGTGCCAGGAAGAACGTACAGACCATGCTCATAGGGGCCCTGAAAAATCACCCTCTTGGTAGTATTGTCTAAGATCTGAAAATCATTAGAGGTGAACAAGAGTGAGCAATTATTGTCTTTTGTGAATTGTGAACTGAAAGGAGATTGGTTTTAATAGAAGGGACGTGGGTAAGGTTACCTAGGTGAAAGATAGCGGTGGCGGTTTTAATGGTACTCGTGCCAGTGTGAGAAATATTAAGGGACTCACCGTTGCAAACAGTAATACCATTGGAGCCATGATATGGATTTGGAGTGTTAAGCTTGGATAGATCAGAAGTAACGTGCATGTTGGCCCCAGTATCCAACAGCCATTCAGAGGAAGGGCCGGCTTGAGATGTATAATTGGCACGGTTATCACTATTTCAGCTCTCCTCATACCGAAACCAGTAACGAACAGCGGTGTGTCCTGTTTTCTGATAGATTTGACAAGTTGGATGATCCCGCTCGTAAGTGCCCTGCCTGCCGCTTGAAGATGACTGCCCGCCGCTGCCGAAGGAGTGCGGTGTTATTCTTCTTTGTCTTGCTTGACCGTCGTCTGGCCAGACGGCGCCTGCCCGACCGGCTGCGTCGCGGCCTCTCATTGTTCGTCGTAGCCGGCACGGCTCCCCTGCCGGCCGCAACCACGCCCCCCGCGATAGTTCTGGCTTGCGGTGAGGGCGGTGGCCGGCTCCATAACAGCAGCTTCTCGGAGAAGAAGTTTGCTCTCCAGATCCACGCTGATTTCTTCACTTTTTAGCCACGAGGAGAGAGTAGCCAGGTCAACGAGCGTTGGACTGATGCGAACCGCCTGTTTAATGGAGGAGTAAGCTGATGGGAGCCCCCGAACGACGCACATGACGAGATCTTTTTTGGGAATGATTTCGTTCACGGTGTCGAGGGCTGTGATGATGGTGGAGACCTTGTCTAAATACTCCTCCATAGTTTTCGTGCCTTTGGTAATTGGGTGGAGACGATCACGCAATTGAAAAATATGAGAGTGGGAAATTGATGCATAGCGTGTTGTGAGGGCCGTCCACAGGGCTGAAGCAGTTGTGTAGGATCGGATGTATTTCTTAACCGTGGGAGAGATGACCGCAATCAAACATGATCGGATCTGGCCATCCATGGCTTTCCAGGCGCATGGGCCGGATTTGTTTTTTCTGATTTGTCCGTGGCGGTGATGACTGTCGGTGGCGGTTCTGTGCTTCCATCGACATATTTGAGAAGGTAATTGGCCTCAAGGGCTGTAAGAACGGTGATTTTCCATGTAGGGTAATTTATGTCTGATAATTTTTTGGGAATCAGGGCATGAAGATGCTTGAGAAGGAGTTTAACGCCAGAAGGAAGTGAATCGAGAGGATCCACCTCGGTTGTCATGGTTGCCGCCGCCCAAGAGAAGAGAGGGAACGATCGGTGCCCTAAAGAGAGAAAAAAACCTAGAGAAAAGAAGATCTAGGTTTTCTGGCTCTTAAAACCATGAAGGAATATTGATTGTATTAAAGTGTTAACCTAATAAGAGAATACATGGGAGATATATATAGGAGATATAGGAAGGAGTACTAATCCTAATAGGACTAGGATTAAGGAGTACTAATCCTAATAGGACTAGAATTAGTACACACTAAATACTAATATTATTTTATACTATTTATTTAATACTATCTGTTATTAGTTACTGTCATTAACAAAACACATTCACGCACAAAATCAACATTCAATTGAGTTGAAGAACTTTTCGTCAGAAACCAATATCCTAATGTTGCTGTAAAGTTTATCTCAAAAATATCACAGCTACTCTAACATTATCTCCCTGCATATAATATTCAATTACGAGATAACATATCTGTTGTGGATTACCCTGTATATGCTGATAACTAGGGTGTACCCAGTGCAGACGTTGCTGTTCATATTGCTGTTGTAGTGATAGCAGACGTCGCTGATGCCCTCTCTGAGTAACACCTTGTTGCCATTGCAGACGTTTCTGTTGTACCCATTCCAGATGTTTCTCTTTATGTTGCTGTTGTAGCGATTGTTGTTGTTGCAGAGCTGGCTGTTGTACCTGATACACACGTTGATGTTGCTGTTGCTGTTGTACCTCATCACCCATAGTAGCTTACAAGTAGAATGCTTCTCTAGCAACTGTCAGGGTAATCTCAGTATTTTCTCCATCCATGAAAACAAAATCGAAGAAATTATTGCGAAAATTCGGAAATCTTCATCTTTGTATACTCTTTGGGGAATTTAAATTTGGGGTGTAATAACAAGATGTGGATGGCTGGTTCATCTGAGGTATTAATATCTGGGAGATTAGCATTCATCTTCTTGAAAATCCAAACGGATTTTAAAATCTCCAAATCCCGATGATCCTCAGTAATAGTAGGACGGTGATCTTCAGTAATAGTAGAACGTTCATCTTCAGGTGGGTTGGATGATTCTCCATATTCCATGCGAGGAAATTCACACTTGTCAATCGGTTCACATTTTAATAACATTGGTTGTTTTCCTTTTTCTACAGCTCTTCTTCTTCTTCTTTCTTCTTCATCTATTTGATTTCCTTAAGAATTTTCACGATTCACGTTATTTCTTGATTCTTCCTCTCCTGATACTAGATTTCCACTTCCATTTCCCGATCCTTCATTGCCATCTCCAACTGTTTCTCCTACTCTTTCATCCAATCCCACATTTTTTTCTCCTCTATTACTTGATTTTTCTCCTTTCCCCCTGGTTTTTCTTCATCAATTCAACCTTTTTTTCGAATTACCATCTTCTTCATTATCACTACATAATCTCTTGCCTCCTGCACCTAACATTTTTTTTCTTGCACACCGAATCAGTAATGATTTTGCAGTTTATTTTTCAATATCAAGTGAGTGAAGAAGATGGTTAACAACCGTTATTGTATAATAAAACTAATTAGTTAAAAAACTATGGTTTAACTGCCACTACTATATATTTTATAAATATACATGCTTAAATTTTACCCTCTAATTTAAAATTTTTACTTTACTTTTATGTATTTTTTTTCAATTTCTTTGTACTTATTCTTATGGAAAATTTTTTTTTTGGACTTTTAATCTTTTGGTGATATTTTATTTGGTATTCCGTACTCATATAAAAATTCAATTAAATTTGGATTTGTACATCGCAAAGTCCATTTCAGGGAATGACAGTCCTATTGAATCTTTACTATTCTTATGATTTGGTTAGGGGGATCATAATCATCCTATCAAAACCCATGGAAAATATTCCGGCATGCTTCTCTAGTTTTTAATGGTTATTAATTTTTATCAGCCATATCAAATTGTATTTTTTAATAACCAAATAACAAAATCCATTTTTAAAAATAAAAAATCAAAATCAAAAGCACTTTTTCAAGGAAAATCTATATCTTTTTAAATTTTTAAAAACAATTTTTGCTACTTGTTATAAACACTCATTTTCTCCTAAAAATATTATCAAATACCTCATTTTAAAAAAATAAATAATAAGCACTGTTTGGAGCCAAATGAGCTATTAGAATTCTCCTATGTAAATTTCTAAATCATGCTATTATTCATAAAATGTGGCACCCAACACCTCAAAATTTTGAATCTCCGCATCACTGCTTGTAACTTATGTAACAACTATAATATTCATATCCACATTAATACCCCTCATTCTACCTATTGGTAAATAATGGTGTTTCTTCCTTTGTGAAGTATCTCAAGAAGATGAGAAGGGAAAAATAATGTAAGAAAGATGAGAAGTTTATATTAAGATAAGTGTAATGAAAGAGAGAGTTAAGACAAAGAAATATTCTAAGTCTTCAACTATATTCACTATGTACAAAAGAGAACAATTATATGTTGAAGGAAGGTGTTATTGTTGTGGAGATTGGACTCTTCAATTAATCCGGGATTACTTTAGTTGTACGACGTTGTTGGGTTGTTGTATCTTGGAGGAGACAAGTCAAGAGTGATACTGCTGGATTGATGTAAATTATGCCGATCTGTGACTCAACCCACATATTTATTTATTCATTTTCGTCATTTAATTTCAATGGTGTTATTACAACAACAAATTTTAGGAGATTCAATATTTTCTTTACACTTTGAAAAAAGTGCAGATGTTAAGATAGAAATTAATTCCGCTTTAATTTCACTCTCTTCTAGAGTTGAAAGAGAAGAGGTTACAGTAAAATGTTTTCCTACATGCTCAATTAAGTGTAGAAAACCTAAAGGAAAAAAATCCTTTTACCCAATATTTTTATGAATAAAGTGATACAATTTTTCATTAAAAAATATTCTTTAAGTTCTTAAAATAGTTAGGGTTTATGAAATGAGAAAAAAGTCGTTCTGAAAAAAAATTAATTTTTGCATTTTTGAGAAATGCTCTAAAAACAATATTACAAGTGCATATATTTATTGTGAAATAAATCACATGTTGTTGGTTGGCTGAAATGAGATATAAATAAATTATAAAAAACATGTTGAGTAGCCATTTTGATATAATATATTGGGTGAGAAAAAATTCTGTCTTGAGAATTTTGGTTAAGCTCTTTTTCCCTTGCTTCTTCTTCATGAATTCTACCTTTTTTATTTGCATTATCTTGGGTATGTAGTAAGAATTGTTGCGAAATAGAGGGAAGGAGACGAATTTGAAAAGTTTAGAACTTGAAAGGTTGGAAACTTGAAAAGTCCTCTAATGCTTTAATGAAAAAGGCAATAGTCCCTCATCGGTAATGGAAATGAAAATAGGAGAGTTTAAATAAATAAACACTCCTATTAATTGTTAAAAGGGTTGGAAAGAGGGACCCCCCTCGCGCCGTCGTCGTCGTCGCTCGCTTCGGCTTCGGCTTTGGCAAATGATCCAGAGATAATTTTTTGGACAAATTTATTTTAATTATTTATTTAATTATTTAAATGGCCAAATATTATTTTCAATTAATTAGTTTATAACAGAAAGTAACCGAAATGTTTTCAACTTTTTAGTTAACCCGACCCGACTCGGATCCGCATTCCCGCCATGACTGTTCTGAATCGTTGCAACTTTCAAGAACAGTCAATACCATTTGAAATTTTGAAACCTTTCATTAATGGTTGTGTCAATTCTGAAAGGGTTGTTCAACCTTTCAGAATATATTCTTCTTGCCTATAAATACCATTCAGTCTTCAGAATATTTTCCTACGAATTATCTGATCTTCCTTTTTCTTAAAAAACACATTTCTTCGTGTACTTTCCTGTTGTGGGTTGATTCGCTGACAGTAGAGTTTTTGGTATCTATACTCTATTGATTAAGATCATTTTACCCTGGGATGTTATATTCCAAATCAAACCTCGGATACTAGAGGGGAATAATTTCCTTAAGGGGACACTGTGAATTCAGTGAACTTGATTTTCTTCCTAAATTGTTTTTCAAAAAAAGAGAGTATTCCAGATTTTCGTAAGTTTTTACATATTCAATTATTTTTTACAAATAAATTTATTTTCATCTTACTTACTGGTTCTAAAAATCTCATTTACTTCGTGTTTCTGAATGATTTATTACAACCAGTAATTTCTGATTTTCATAACACAGATTAGCAACAATCTTAAGGAAATTTTTAAATCTGTGTTTCTTGTGGAGACAAAAATCTTTATGATTTTATACTCCTTTAAGTCTGCAATTATAGTTTATTGCTTACTTATATTGTATCAATTTTGTTTATCAGAAATGGAAAACACTGGTGTTACAGTGGCTGTTGCTGCACAAACCCGAAATCTTGTATCACAAGCAGAGAAACCGGGTAAATTCACAGGTGTGAATTTCAAAGGATGGCAGCAACGAATATTTTTCTGGCTTACCACTCTTGGTCTGCAGAAATTTACAAGTGAAGATACTCCAGTTCCTGCTGATGATATGCCAGACAGGGAAAAATTTATGATTGTTGAAGCATGGAAACAGTCAGACTTCCTATGTAAAGGTTACATTTTGAGTGCTTTAGAGGATGACTCATATAATGTCCATAGTGCAATACCAACTTCAAAAGAGTTGTGGAATTCACATGGGAAAAAATATAAGACAGAAGATGAATGCTTGAAAAAGTTTGTGGTCGCAAAGTTTATAGACTATAAAATGGTAGATAGTAAAATTGTTGGATCACAAGTGCAGGAACTTCAACATATTCTCCATGATCTTATTGCTGAAGATTTGATAGTAAATGAAACTTTTCAAGTGGCTGCAGTGATCGAGAAGTTGCCTCCTTCGTGGAACTATTTCAAGAATTATCTAAAGCACAAGCGTAAAGAAATGAAGCTTGAAGATCATGTGATTCGGCTCAAGATTGAGGAAGATAACAGAAATGTCAAAAAGAAGTCGTGTATGAGTTCAACAATCATTGGATTTAATATTGTTGAAGAAGCTCCTACCAAAGACAAAAAGAGAAAGAAGTCCAACGGGCAGAAGTCAGAACAGGCCTAGAAGAAATTCAAAGGAAACTGTTATAATTGTGGCAAGGCTGGTCATAAATCTTCTGATTGTCATGCTCCAAGAAAGGACAAAAACAAAGGCAAAGGCAAAAGTCAAGCAAACATCGTGGAAAAGATGGAAGATGCAGATGACTTATGTGCAATTATATCGGAGTGTACCTTAGTTTGAAATCCCAAGGAGTGGTTTCTCGACTCTGGTGCCACTAGACATATTTGCTTTGCGAAAGAAGCCTTTGCAATGTACACTTCTGCTAAGTACAATGAAGATTTATTCATGGGAAACACTGCAACAGCAAGGAATGCAGGAACTGGGAAAGTAATGTTGAAAAATGACATCCGACAAGGTGTTGACTTTGAACAATGTTCTGCATGACCCTACTATTAGGAAGAATTTAGTTTCTGCTGCACTACTCGTTAAAAACGGGTTTAAGTGTGTCCTTGTTAGTGATAAAGCTGTAATAAGTAAGAATGAAATATTCATAGGAAAGGGATACCTCAATGAGGGTCTTTTCAAACTAAATGTAATGGTTGTTGACAGTATTAAAAAAAATTATGCTTCTGATTACTTATTGGAGTTAAGCTATTTATGGCATGCCCATTTGGGACATGTAAATTACAAAGCGTTGCGAAAATTGGTTAATCTAGAAGTATTGCCTGATTTTAAATGCGATAAATCAAAATGTGAAATTTGTGTGGAAAGTAAGTTTGTTAAATATCCTTACAAGTCTGTTAAAAGAAATTCTAAATCTTTAGACTTAATTCACACACAGATATATGCGATATGAAGTCAACACCATCTCGTGGTGGAAAAAAGTATTTTATAACTTTTATTGATGACTGCACTCGATTTTGTTATGTATATTTGCTCAATAGTAAGGATTAAGCAGTTGATGCATTTAAGCAATACAAAAATTAAGTGGAATGCCAATTGAATCTAAAGAAAATAATAATTCGGAGTGATAGGGGTGGAGAATATGAATCTCCTTTAGCAGAGATATGTTTGGAATATGGTATTATTCATCAAACTACTGCACCTTATACACCACAAACAAATGATTTGGCAGAACGGAAGAACAGAACATTAAAGGAAATGATGAATGTCATAATGATCAATTCTGGTTCACCGCGAAATCTTTGGGGGGAAGCCATCCTTACAGCTAATAAAATACTCAATAGAGTACCCCATCAAAAAACACAATCAATTCCATATGAGTTGTAGAAAGGAAGAAAACCCAACTTGAAATATTTCAAAGTGTGGGGGTGTTTAGTCAAGGTAGAGGTTCCTTTACCGAAGAGGGTTAAAATTGGACCTAAAAAAATAGATTATGTCTTTATTGGGTATGCTGTGAATAGTAAAGCCTGTCGATTTTCGGTTCACAAATCTGATAATCCTGAGATTCATGTTAATACGATAATTGAATCAGATAATGCATAGTTTTTTGAATATATTTATCCGTATAAAAGTGAAAGTGAATCAACAAGTGAAAGACCTAAACGACCACGAGAAGAATCAATGGAAAATATTCTAACTTGTGAGGAACCTAGGCGAAGTACTCGACAACGAAAATCTGTTTCTTTCGGACCAGATTTTGTAGCACTATTGCTTGAAAATGAGCCTCAAACATTTAAAGCAACTATGTCTTCGTCAGAATCAACTTATTGGAAAGAAGTAGACAATAGTGAGATTAAATACATTTTAAGCAATCATACTTGAGAATTGACTGATCTTCCTCTAGGAAATAAACCTTTAGGATAAAAAGCGATCTTTAAAAGGAAAATGAAACCTGATGGGACTATTGACAAATATAAGGCTAGACTGGTAGTCAAAGGGTACAGACAAAAAGAAGGTCTGGACTACTTTGACACATACTCTCCAGTAAAAAGGATAACATCAATTAGGATGTTAATAGCACTAGCAGCAGTGCATGATCTTAAAATCCACCAAATGGATGTAAAGATAGCCTTCTTAAATGAAGAGTTAGAGGAAGAAATTTACATGGAACAACCAGAAGGGTTTATAGTTCCTGGTAAAGAAAAGAAAGTGTGCAGACTTGTGAAGTCACTTTATGGACTCAAGCAAGCACCCAAACAATGGCATGCTAAATTTGATCAAATAATGTTGGCAAATGGATTCAAGATTAACGAATGTGAAAAATGTGTTTACGTTAAAAACGTTATGATTCATGAAGTCATTGTTTGTTTGTATTTTGATGACATGTTAATAATGAGTAAAGAAATTGACGATATAAATGCTACTAAGCGCATGTTTTCCAGCAAGTTCGATATGAAAGACTTAGGAGTTGCTGATTTGATCTTAGGTGTCAAGATTATCAAAACTCCCCACAGACTAGCATTATCTCAATCTTATTATATTGAAAAAAGTATTGGATAAGTTCAATTACTTGAATTTCAATGTAGTCAAAACTCCAATTGATTTAAGTTGTACATTTAAAAAGAATGAAGGTCAAAGTGACTCTTATTTGGAATATGTCAGAGTGTTGGGATGTTTGATGTATATTATGAATTGCACGTGACCAGATATAGCATGTGCTATTAGTAAACTGAGTCGGTACACTAGTAATCCGAATCAAACTCACTGGATGGCTATGAAACGTGTGTTGGTTTATCGAAAATGGACACAACATTATGCTTTGCATTATAATAAATATCCTGATGTGATTGAAGGATATAGTGATGCAAATTGGATCACCGGGTCAAATGATGTAAAATCCACGAGTGGTTATGTATTCATACTTGGTGGAGGAGCTGTCTCTTGGAAATCTTTCAAACAGACATGTATTGCTCGCTCCATAATGGAATCTGAATTCATTGCTTTGGATAAGGCTGGTGAAGAAGCGGAATGGCTCTGGAATTTCCTAGAGGATATTCCATTCTGGCCCAAACCTGTTGGGCCAATTTGCATACATTGCGATAGTAAAGCAGCAATAGGTAGGGCAGGGAAGGTTATGTACAACGGGAAGTCTCGTCACATACAACATAGACATAACACCGTAAGACAACTGCACCCTAGTGGTATTATCACAATTGACTGTGTAAAGTCAAGCGATAATGTGTCCGATCCACTAATGAAAGGACTAGTGAGAGAGGCAGTTGAAAGATCGTCTAAGGGAATGGGTTTACGGCTTAGGACAAGTCAGCATGACGGTAACTCTATCTAGCAGACTGGAGATCCCAAGAGCTAGATTCAAGGAGAAAAACAAAGTTGTGGCTGACGATTCGACATTGTCAAGTAACTCAATCCATTCTCATGATGAAGACAATGTTCAGGAAAAGGTTAAGACTTTAAGGCTTGTTAATGAGGTAATAAAGCTTAAAGATTTTAATGATTTGCTAAGTTTGGTATATTTGACCAAATAGTATATCTACGAGATGACACGGTTAGAAATCACCTATGTGAGTATGAAGTGGAAGCCGCTTCAAAGAGAATTTTATGTCAAAAGCCTATTCTCTATTCACTCATGAAACCAGGAGGTGTTCATGGCTAAAACGAACACAACCGTAAGAATCATAAACAGTAAAAGGTTAATTGTGTGACATATGGTTGTCTAGGTATACACCAAAGTTCGATGGTTCAAAGATATCGCATCTACCGATTGACCGAGTATATCCGACATATGTTCACTACGGAAAGTCCAAGGGGAAACCTACTTATCCAGATGCAATTAATTCTTGCTGGTAAAGTACACAATTGTCCGCTCATTCCTATGTTATAAATTTTTAATAGGAAAAAGATCAAGTCCACTGAATTCACAGTGTAATCTTAAGGAAATTATTATACTGTTAGTATTTTTTTGTATTCTACTGATTCAGAGAATCTGATCATGGAAGTTGAAGATAAATGCATTACTTCTCCATAATTCGTTGCTTTGTTTTAGTAAAGTCGAAGTGAGAATGTAACAAAAAAATTTTATATGGTATTCCGTTTAAAGATTACCAGGTAACCTTCTTATTAAATTATCTATGGAGGAAAATTGTTTCTAAGAGTTATCATCTTTGATTTTATTTTTTTTTAATTATGTGTATCTTTGGAAAAATATTTGCAAACAATATGTTGTGGAATTAATTTTACTTCGCAAATATTGTTGCTTTTAAAATTCTTTAGTTTGCAAAAATGAGAGATGCATATTTTTGTTTGATAAAATAGTATGTCAAAATGTTATAGTTGGATGACTATTTGATAAGAAAAACATTTGTATGTGATAAGGAATATGTTATTCTGTTTGGAGAAAAAAAAAGACGTTTGTAGTTTTGTCCTCCATGAGAAATGTTAGAACGTCTGATTTTTCTAGACTAAAAACTTTTGTGGTTTTATACTCTGGATAAATTGGACTATGCAATTGGTTTGAAGAATATGAAAACTTCACATAATAAGTCAATGTTGTACTTTTGATTTTCTATAAACTTCAATGTAATATAGAAATAAATTGTACAATTTGTTTTGTCCTTATTTTTAGTATTTAAAATACTAAGTGGTATGTCTATTTATGATAGAGGGGAAATATCAGTGAATTAAAATTTGTGATTTTGTATTTCTATGGAATGAACATTTGACATTGTGTAAACATTGTCAAAGAGAATTGCAGCACTATAATTCTTTCGTGGAATAATGTTTCCCACATTAAAATATGTGGAAAAACTATTTTCAAATACTTGAAAAATATTTTTGATCACATTTGAAATGTGGGGGTTATTTGCTTATGATTAGACTTGGTGTCTAACTTAACTTTGGAGCAAAAGATATGAAATTTAATGATACTTTTGTATTATGTTATACCCATAAAATTGTTGGAGTATATTTGGTATTGTGGTTGTTTAGTTTCTCTATTACTAGTATATAGTGTGGCTAGTATGAAACATCCAAATTATATATATACTTATTCAAAATAATTGTGTTCTTTTATGAAAAAAAAATATCACTCAAAATGTTGTGATTTTTCATGAAAAGATATGTCTATTATAATAAAAGTATTGCATAGACATGAATATTGGTGAATAATCATTTGTTATGTTTTTGTAAAAATACCATTTGGACTATATTGTCTTTATTGAACTCGATGAAACTTTGTTCATGGGTAGTTACATCACAATCATATTGAAAGTTATGGAAATATTCCTCTGAAAAGGATATTTGACAATCTAAACAATGTTTGTATCACACAAAATTATAAGAAATAGGAACAAAATATTAGTGAGGAAAAATCTACCTCGCGAAAGGCTTTTCAAACTCAATGTTTTTATTTGTTGTTACTTGCTTCAGTCAATGTTTGTGACATCAACACTTGGAGCATGTCAATTACAAAAGCTTGTAAGAAAGACTGATCAACTTAGAAGTTTTGCCTAACTTTGAGTGCAATAAATAAAAAGGTCAAGTTTTTCTGGAATCTAAGTTTGTTAAACATCCTTACAAGTCTGTTGAAAGAAATTCTAAAACTTTAGACTTAATTCACACAGATATATGCAATATGAAGTTAACACCATCTCGTGGTGGAAAAAAATATTTTATAAATTTTATTGATGACTGCACTCAATTTTGTTATGTATATTTGCTTAATAGTAAGGATGAAGCAATTGATGCATTTAAGCAATACAAAAATGAAGTGGAAAACCAATTGAATCTAAAGATAAAAATGATTCGGAGTGATAGGGGTAGAGAGTACGAATCTCCTTTGGCAAATATATGTTTGGAATATGATATTATTCATCAAACTACTGCACCTTATACACCACAGTCAAATGTTTTGGCAAAATGGAAGAACAGAACATTAAACAAAATGATAAATGCCTTAATGATCAATTCTGGTTCACCGCGAAATCTTTTGGGTGAATCCATCCTTAAAGCTAATAAAATACTCAATAGAGTACCCCATCGAATAACACAATCATTTCCATATGAGTTGTGGAAAGAAAGAAAACCCAACTTGAAATATTTCAAAGTGTGGGTGTTTAGCCAAGGTAGAGGTTCCTTTACCGAAGAGGGTTAAAATTGGACCCAAAACAATACATTGTGTCTTTATTGGGTATGCTGTGAATAGTAAAGCCTGTCTATTTTTGGTTCACAAATCTGATAATCCAGAGATTCATGTTAATACGATAATTGAATCAGATAATGCAGAGTTTGTTAAAAATATTTATCCGTATAAAAGTGAAAGTGAGTCAACAAGTGAAAGACCTAAACGACCACGAGAAGAATCAATGGAAAATATTCTAACTAGGTAGGAACCTAGGCGAAGTACTCGACAACGAAAATCTGTTTCTTTCGGACCAGATTTTGTAGCACTATTGCTTGAAAATGAGCCTCAAACATTTAAAGCAGTTATGTCTTCGTCAGAGTCAACTTATTGGAAAGAAGCAGTCAATAGTGATATTGAATCAATTTTAAGAAATCACACTTGGTAATTGACTGATCTTCCTCCAGGAAATAAACCTTTAGGATCAAAGTGGATCTTTAAAAGGAAAACTGTAAGACAACTGCTCTCTAGTGGAATTATCATAATTGAATATGTAAAGTCAAGCGATAATGTGTCAGATCAACTAACGCAAGGCCTAGTGAGAGAGGCAGTTGAAAGATCATCTAAGGGAATGGTTTTACGGCTTAGGACAATTCAGCATGATGGTAACTCTATCTAGCATAGTGGAGATCCCAAGAGCTAGATTCAAGGAGAAAAATAAACTTGTGGCTGACGGATCGACATTGTCAATTAACTTAATCCATTCTCATGATGAAGACAATGTTCAGGAAAAGGTTAAGACTTTAAGGCTTGTTAATGAGGTAATAAAGCTTAAAGTTTTTAATTATTTGCTAAGTTTGGTAGATTTGACCAAATAGTGTATCTACGAGATGACACGGTTAGAAATCACCTATGTGAGTATGAAGTGGAAGCCGCTTCAAAGAGACTTTTATGTCAAAAGCCTATTCTCTATTCACTCATGAAATCAGGAGGTGTTCATGGCTGAAACGAACACAACCGTAAGAATCATAAACAGTAAAGGGTTAATTGTGTTACATATGATTGTCTAGGTATACAAAGGTTGGGAACTTGAAAAGTCCTCTAATGCTTTAATGAAAAAGGCAGTAATCCCTCATCGGTAATGGGAATGAAAATAGGAGAGTTTAAATAAATAAACACTCCTATTAATGTTTAAAAGAGTTGGAAAGAGGGACCCCCCTCGCGCCGTCGTCGTTGTTGCTAGGTCGCTTCGGCTTGGGCTTTGCCTTTGGCAAATGATCGATCGAGAGATAATTTTCAAATTTATTTTAATTATTTATTTAATTAATTAAATGGCCAAAAATTATTTTCAATTAATTAGTTGATAACAGAAGTTAACCGAAAAAGATTGTTTTGAAAGGTTGCCAATGTGTGTTATGAAAATCTGAAATTACTGGTTGTAATAATTTATTTTAGAAACACGAAGTAACTGAGATTTTTAGAACCAGTAAGTAAGATGAACAGAAATTTATTTGTAAAAAATAATTGAATCTGTAAAAACTTACCAGAATCTGGAATTCTTGTTTTAAAAAAATATTTTAGGAAGAAAATCAAGTCCACTAAATTCACAGTGTCCCCTTAAGGAAATTATTCCCCTCTAGTATCCGAGGTTTGATTTGGAATATAACCTCCCAGGGTAAAATGATCTTAATCAGTAGAGTATAGATACCAAAAACTCTACTGTCAAAGAATCAATTCACAGCAAGAGACTACACGAAGAAATGTGTTTTTTAAGAAGAAGGAAGATCATAAAATTCGTAGGAAAATATTCTAAAGACTGAATGGTATTTATAGGCAACAAGAATATATTCTGAAGGTTGCAACCCTTTAAGAATTGATACGACCATTAATGAAAGGATACAAACTTTCAAATGGTATTGACTGTTCCTGAAAGTTGCAACCTTTCAGAACAGTCATGGCGGGAATTTTTAAATATAACGGAATTTAAAACGGATCACGCGCGCGGATCCGAGTCGGGTCGGGTTAACTAAAAAGTTGAAAACATTTTGGTTAACTTTGTTATCAACTAATTAATTTAAAATAATTTTTGGCCATTAAAATAAATTTGTCCAAAAAATTATCTCTTTGCCAAAGCCGAAGCCGAAGTCGAAGCGAGCGAGCGACGACGACGACGACACGAGGGGGGTCCCTCTTTCCAACCCTTTTAACAATTAATAGGAGTGTTTATTTATTTAAACTCTCCTATTTTCATTTCCATTACCGATGAGGGACTATTGTCTTTTTCATTAAAACATTAGAGGACTTCTCAAGTTCCCAACCTTTCAAGTTCTAAACTTTTGAAATTCCTCTCCTTCCCTCTATTTTCCATCAATTCTTGCTACATACCCAACACATTACCATCTTCTTCTTCATCTCTTGCGTCCTCCCCCCAAATTTTTTTTTGTTGCAGACAGAATCAAATTAGAGTAAGGATTTTTGCATTTTTTTTCCAATATGAAGTGAATGAAGAAGGAGTTTAAAAAAATGGGTTAACAGCCACTACTATTATATTTTTATGAATATACATACTTAAATTTTGCCCTCTAATTCAAAATTATTACTTTACTTTTACGTTGTTTTTTTCAATTTCGTTGTACTTATTCTTAGAGCAAAACTAATGCAAAAAAAGTATTTTCTGGATTTTTAATTTTTGGTGATTTCTTATTTAGTATTCGATACCCGTATTGAAGTTTATCTAAATTCAGATTTGCACAAACGAAGTCCATTTCTGGGGATAAGTGTCCTATAGCCTTACCGTGTTTATGGACTTCGAACTAGGGCTTTTGGTTGGGGGATCTTAATCATCCCATCACAATTCATGAGAAATATTTGAACATGTTTCTGTAGTTTTTAATTTGGTACGTTTTTTTTAAACAGATGATCTTGCTTTATCGTTTGTAATTAAGGTCACGTATTGGAGGGGTACAAAATGGGTGAAGCAAATTTATAAAGGCACGTGACCATTTTGGAATTAAAAATAAGTTTTAGTTTTTTATTTAATTCACTAAATATAAATTTGTTCATGAAGATGGTAAAAATATGCATCATCTGTTAGATGACATGGACACAAAATACCACTTTTATAATGATAGTAGATTTTTCACTTCTCCCTAAACTTAACTAGTTATTGAGAACGTGTATCATGTGTTTGTCTCCGACGATTTCTTAAAATTTTACTAAGGTAATTTTATGTTGATAGTTATTTATCACATCATATATTTTTATATATATGCCAAAACTTGGATTAATTAAAAGGTATCTTCCTTAGTTCTAACAATTTAAGCACACTTTTCATTGACCTGCCAAAATAGGTCATCAAATATGGGTTGAAAGAGCAATTTTGAATATGGACAAAATTTAGGCTTATACCCATATTTTACCCTTTAAAATATAGTATTTTATGGGTAAACTATAGGTCATATATAAGTATTGCAAGTTTTCTTCAAATTTTCAAAAAATCATGTGTTGCCAAGTTTTAGAAGCGATTTATTAAACTTTCATATATGGGTCCCTATTAATATTTCAACCCCTACACCCCCACCCAACCCCAAAAAGATTTTTTTAAAAATTTTATTTTTGAAAAATATTTTGAACTTCAAAATTTCATTTTTTCACCCCTACCCTCGACCCCCACTCTACCCACCCTCGTACCAGACCCTTCACCCCCCCTCCCCTCCGAAAAAAAATTAAGTTTGTTT
Source organism: Solanum arcanum (assembly GCA_027789145.1). Classification (NCBI taxonomy): domain Eukaryota; kingdom Viridiplantae; phylum Streptophyta; class Magnoliopsida; order Solanales; family Solanaceae; genus Solanum; species Solanum arcanum. The sequence goes on from CM050937.1 coordinate 30,149,175, forward strand.
TTAAATAAAATTTTATTTTTTCACATCTACCATCGTTTCCCCACCCCACCTCTCTACCAGCTACCCCTACCAACAAACAACCCCCCCCCTCGATTTTTTTTAAATATTTTTTTACTTCTATAATGCAATAAAACTAAATAAAACATTTTCAACATATTTCATCCAAAAAAAGACTAAAATATTTTCTCCATATTGAATTCTTAAGTAAAGTACTATTTATTGATAAAAATATGGATAAACTTATATTTTACCCTATCAATTTTTATCCATATTTGAATATGGATAAACTAGTATTTTACCCAACCCATTTATCACCCAATCAGTTTTTACCCATATCAAATATGGGCGGGTTGAATGATTACCAATTTTTTGGTTAGCCATTTTCAACCCGCCCACATTTGACCTAACCCGTCCATTTTGCCATCACTCCCTTAACATTAAGTTATAACTTTTGGGATTCCAAAGAATTTTGTGTCACATTATTTTGTTCAGTTTGATCCCTTAGTGTTATTTGTAGTTTTGGTGATTTGACAAACAGTGAGACCTTGTAAATGGAACTAATTCTTGTGCAAATATAGACACAACTGTTAGGATGGAAAGAAATACAATTGATTGGTGCATAGTCTCTAATAGTGGAAGAAGTGGCAGAAACCTCGGCCAATGGCATGACGTTGAAGGTTGTGACTATTCTTCATAAAGCTTATGTCCGATCCAATCGTCACAACCTTATTATTTGCAACTTGAAATCTGTCAAGAACTCTTGTGAAGGCTAACACTTAACTTAAGGAACTCCTCAAGAACAACTGGACCCGATCGAGCAGCTGGATGATATCTAATTGTCATGGGATTATTTCTTTTGCTGTTACATTGTAAATGTATTCCTAACCTATAAAGGATTCACATATTGTGTTTGGTTAAAAAGTCTAAATTGGTTAAGGTTAACTGATTTAGTTGGAAACAAAGTTTGCTGCTTAGCCGAAGTTTAAATCATCTAGAGTATGGTGGTTTAATAGGCAACTGGTGTGTTAAATATTGAAGTCTAAGTTATCTAGTGGTGATAGCTTAGTAGGCAGTGTTACATCTACTTAGGTTCTTCAAGTAATATAATTATTACTTGGTTGTGATATTAATATCTTTTGGTTGTAACTGTGGTTCACTTTTGCTTAAGGAAGATTAGTGAAATAGTTGAATATCGTGTGAGACATGTCATTTTTTTACTCACTTAAGCAAAGAGATTTCCTCGTCAAACTGTTTGTGTCTTGTTCTCTTCTGTGTTTGTTCTTTACTACTGTTTTAACTAAGTGAAGGGACCTGATCCATTGACTAAATTACCATGTAACTTGACGAGAAACAATCAATAAGATCTAGGTAGCATGTACCGAATGAGAAATATTTATACAAGGAGGGTGATCAAGTGAAGTAAAATCATCAATAGCTAGGAAAAGATTCTAACGCTGATCAGGTGGTGATGAAAGGATGAATTCTTAAGTGGCAATGGTTATTCCTTCATTGGAGATTTTCCTCATGTCCAAAATAACCAAAAAATCACAAAACTTTATCCTTCTATGCAAACCAAAGATGACTTACAAACCAGTATTTTGATATGAAGAGCAGATCATCAGATTTGCTGCTATATATATAATCTCTGTTGATCCCTTGTAGCAGAGGAAGCTCTTATCCTACTCCTTCTACATATTATAATTTCAAAAGCTTAAATGCTTATGCACCACCAAGAAACTGTCCATCGTTCATCCGATTATTACTAGTTTTCATATAACTTTTTACTAGATGCTCCATTCATCTATTATTTGAACTTCAGCCCGCGAAGTGGATCCAAAGCATCACCAAGTAGCTCAGATAACCATCAAATAACTCAAAAATACATCTCTCACGAACCCCAAACATCTATTTATCAGCTTGGGAAAAGTTATATAATGGGTAAAAATGTGTAAGTAAATTACACAATTATAGAAAGCATAGAAGAGTATATTATGTTAGAGGAAATGTGAAATTAATTAACAAGGAAGAACAACATTATTTAATATCATTTGGATAAAAATGATTCTACGTCCACCAAAGAACAGCTATACCAATATTTATTTCACTCTACAAAGAATACAAGTGAAATACTACAAGAGAGAACAACAAATGTCTTAGAAGGTGAGAAGTCAAGTGAGAGGATGTTTTGAAAATGAATTAAGAGCTACCTATTTATAGGAATAATTCATCCTATTGATGTCATCCATGACATCACTATGTGTCAAAAATGTCAAGGTTAAACATGTGAAACCATTTTATGATTTACCTAAATTTCACCTACCAAGATACTATCTTAATTTTATTTTGTACTAATTATCTTCCCACACAATATTCATGTTAATTCAACTTCCTATGAGTTTGATTCCACAAGAACCAAACCAAATCTTTCAATCTCCACCTTGGTTTGTGTTCCAAGCACACATATAAACAACTCCGGCCAAAATTTCTAAGGTTCCTGGGCAATCCAATTGTAAGAAACAAGAAAGAATCAAACCTTTGTTGAACATACTAGCTCCACCTAGCAGTTGTTCTCTTAGAGTTGTATGAAATGATGCATACTCCCGCCAAGTACTTGTAGTGTGCAAACTTGACAAGAGGGACTATTTTAGTTAACAAGTCTGCAGCGTTATCGTCTGTCATAACCTTCCCAACCTCGATAGCTCCCTCTTCTACGACATCTCGAATAAAATGGAACCTGACATCAATGTGTTTTGTGCGCTCATGAAAGCTTTGATTTTTAATCAAATGAATAGCACTTTGACTATCACATCTTAGAACTGATTCAAGCATAATCAAACTCAATTTTGCCACCAAACTTTTAAACCAGAAACTTATTTCACTGCCTCCCTTGCTGCCATATATTCTGTTTCTGTTGTTGATAAAGCGACAATCGACTGTAAAGTCGATTTTCATCTAATGGCACTACCAACGAGAGTAAATATGTATCTTGTTGTAGACGTCCTTCGATTAAGATCCCCTGCATAGTTAGAATCTGCATAACCGATAATTGAAATACCTTGAAGGTTAGGCCAACATCAGGAGCTCCTTTGAGATATTTCATTATCTACTTGACAACTTCCAAGTTCCTTTTTCCTGAATTTTCCATGCACCTGCTTACCACACTTACAAATTGAGCAATATCTTGATGTGTGTACACCATAGCATACATAATTCTACCAACTGCGCTCGCATAAAGAACCTTTGACATATGCTCCATCTAATCCATAGACCGAGGCTTTTGTAGCTTGGAAAGCTTGAAATGAGAAGCTAACGGTGTACTTACACTGTTGCTCATATGCATATTGAATCTTTGAAGAACTTTTTTAATGTACCTCTTCTAAAAAAGATGTAGAACACCATTTTCTCTTCAAATATCCATTCCAAGGATATTTATCTCTTTGATGTTGTTAGAAGCAATAATCATATCATCAACATACGACAAAAGATAAATCATAGAGTTACCAGACATCTTCTTGTGATACACATAGCTATCAAATACACTCCTTAAAAATCCATGTGTAGTGATGAATGGATCAAACCACATGTACCACTATCTAGGGGATTGTTTCAAATCATACAAAGGCTTCTACAGTTGGCATACATGCTCTTCTTTTCCTTCATCTAGGAAACCTTCAGGATGATCCATAAACTTTGTCTCTTCTAGATCACCATGTAAGAAAGCAGTTTTGACATAAATATGTGGAAGCTCTAAATCAAATTGTGCAACCAATACTAGTAGAACAAGATTTGAGCTATGTTTTACGATTGGAGAGAAGATTTCATTGTAGTCAATTCTCTCCTTTTGACTGAAACCCTTTGCAACCAATCTCGTCTTGAACCTAACATCTCCCACTTCAAAAATACCTTCTTTCTTTTTGTAGACCCATTTTAATCCAACTGGCCTCATCCCCTTTGTCCTTTTAACTAAGACCCATGTCTCATTTTTGTGAAGAGACTCAATTTCTTCCATCATGGCTAACTGTCATTGTGCAACATCTTTGCGAAGAATTTGCTTCAACATACAAAGAGGGCTCGAGATCCTTATTTTATTCTTCTGCAGCTACGAACGCATGTGCAATCAAATTTTCTGTCTCTATAAGACGTTTCAGTTTCTGTATCTGCCTTTTATCCCTTCCCTTCGCAATTGTGTATGGTTCATTGGCAGCAAATTCTTCAACATATGTATCTTTTTACTCATCAACTTGATTCTCTCGATCCTTTTCCTTGGTAAGCTCCACCGGTAGCTACCTGCTTGTTGTTCTCATTTCTTAATAATTCCACAGAAACTTTACTGGGATCAAGTATAGATGATTCATCAAAGGTAACATCTCTACTAACTACAAACTTAAATAAAGACAAACAGTAGAGTTTGTACCCTTTTACTCCATCTACATACCCTACGAATATGACCTTTTTAGCCATTGGTTCAAGCATTCCTTCATTAACAAGAAAATAAGTTGGACACCTAAATATTCGTACGTATGAATAGTTAGAGGGTTCACCTACCAGACCTTATTCAGAGTCTGAAAGTCAATCGCTGATTCTGGAGATCGGTTAACAATATGAGAAGCAGTATGAAGTGCTTCAGCCAAAAGTACTTTGGACATCTTGGCTTGTAAAAGTATACAACAAGCCTTCTCACGAAGAGTTCTGTTCATTCTCTCGGCAACTCCATTCTGATGTGGTATGTATGACCGTCCTATGTATTGCGATCCCATGAACCTTGCAGAAATCATTGAACTCTTCATTGCAAAACTCTAATCACATCTTATGTCTTCCAATGCTGAAGTTGGCCTTTTTCTGCTTCCCTAAGATGCAGTGCTCACAAAATTCAACTGTGCTGATCTTCTCACTAGTCAAAAGGCTGCGGTTGCTCAACATCTCCAATCCTTATGAACTTATATGACCTAGTCTCATGTGTCATAATTTTTTCTTGTTATCATTAGATAACTTCACTGTAGATGCAATTACAGAGTCAAAAATGGTGCTTCCCGCAAGTGTATAGAGGCCATGCTCCAGCTTGGACTTCAACATGACTAATGACCCTTTATTCATTTTCGTAGTTCCTCTTTCACTCATGTACTTATAAGCTTGTTTATCCAAGTACCCAGGGATATCAAATTCTTCTTCAAATAAGGAACATGAAGAACTTTTGTAATAGTCCTCACGGTTCCATTATGGCAGCCTACACGAACTGAACTAATGCAAAATATTTTACAAGTTGCATTATTGCCCATTAATACGGTTCCTTTACTTGTTTCATATCTGCTGGTTCGATCTCTTCGAAATGTCATATGCAGAGTACAATAAAAGTCTAAGACCCATTTGTTGTCATAGACTCCACTATTGCATGATGTTGTTAGTACACAATCATCATCACTATCATGTACTTTCTCAACAATGGATACACTCGCCTTTTCTTTGGACTTTGACATAGGGTAATTTCGTTCAAAGTATCCTTCTTGTGACAACCCCAACACTCCGCATTCTTTTTGTACGCACAAGACTTTGATCTGTACTTCAATTTGCTTCATTCCTGTTGGCTAGTACGACCTCTTACAAAGAGTCCACTAGCTTCGTCACTTTTGTCTCCTTCAAAATGCATTCGCACATCACAAGAGTTAAGTGCTTGCCTCACTTGTTGAAGTTGATAGGTTGTTTGCAACATATCATTGAATTCTCAATATTCACAATATTTTGAAGTCAATGAAAATAGCAAAGAACATGCAAGTGTCTCATCATCCTTTTTAATTCCAGCAGTTTGTAAGTCCATCACTAGTTTATTAAACGCATCTAAACAGTCATGCAACAAAGTACCTGAATCCATCTCAAATGTACGAAGACACTATTGTTACAACATCCTTATTGTCACTGACTGGTCCTAGTAAAACCCTTTTAGCTTTTCCCATAACTCTTTGTCTGTCTCTTTGGTACTCGTGCTCACTTCACAAATTACGTTAGGTGCAAGGGACAGTTGGATTGCACTCAATGCATCTCATTCAATCTCCTCCTTGTCGGAATCCAATATGTTATCGGGGTACTTTCGTTCAATAGCATGAATTGAATCTTCTCTCCACAGTAACGCCATCATCAAGATCTTCCAGATATTGAAATTATTGTGCCCACTAAATCTATCAATTTCAAACTTCATGGAACTTATTTTTTTACTTGTTCTTTCTTTTCTACTACAATGTATTTAGAACTACAGAAAAATCAAAGTAATTCTTTTCTGATGTGGAAGTTCAGACTATGCTGTAACCAGAGAGCATACTCAGACAGAACCTTGACTCTGATACCAATTGTTAGCGAAAACGTGAAATTAAAGAACAAGGAAGAACAACAATATTTAACGTAGTTTGGATCAAAAAGATCCTACGTCCACCAAAGAACAACTATATCAATATTTTTTTCACTCTACAAAGAATAGAAGTGAAATACTACAAGAGAGAACAACAAATGCCATAGAAGGTGAGAAGGCAAGTGAGAGCATATTTTGAAACTGAACTAAGAATTATCTTTATAGGAATAAATTCATCCTATTGATGTCATTCATGACATCACTATGTGTTAAAAATGTTAAGGTTAAACATGTGAAACCATTTTATAATTTACCTATATTTAACCTATCAAGATACTATCTTGACTTTTATTTTGTATTAATTATCTGCCCAGCAAATATTCATGTTAATTCAACTTCCATTGAGTTTGATTCTACAAGAACCAAGCTAACTCTTTCATATTAGTCAAAATCAATTGTTGTTTTTCTCTCTTAAACTATGACATTCTATAGTTATATTTTTCCTTTCTTGAAAAAGAGGATTAAAATTTTCATATAAAAGTTATAACCTTTCATGATCTCAGATGCCACATTAAATTGCAAGAAACCAATATTTATCCATGTAATAACTAGATTTTATTTACGTAAAAGAAAAAAGGGTGACTTTAAACATATGTTCCACCAAATTAAAAATGGAATACTACTCTTTTCTTACATAACCATAGACAAGTGTGGGAAATTTTGGGATAAACAAGGTGGACTAGTATTACCCTCCATCCAACTATTTATCCTGAACAATTGAGAAATGGTGTTGTGAAGTTACGATCTTAGTCGCCAGTGCCAGTCCACGAAAGTTCAAGATTTTAATGTTTTTTACATATAGTGAAGTGAGAATGAGGAGACATTATTTCCCTGATTTAATTATTATAATATCAATTGAATAAGTGATAATAGAAGTGAATGGAGAATAAGCTCATGACTCTTCCTCGATTGACATACCATTAATGACTTTTTTGCATTTTACACCCGAAACTTGTGTTTTATTTTATTTGTGATTGGCACCATATTCTTTATAAAGGAAAAGAGTTAAAATTACCTCATAACTTTAATCTACCCTGAAGTTACCCAGAGTGTTAATAAACTTATCATTTTTATGTCAGTTTAAACTGAAATCTCCAAAAAAATCAAAATTTAACCAATTTCTTAAAAAGGACTCATTCCTACATTAAATCCACGTCTGACCCACATATATATATATATATATATATATATATATATATATATATATATATATATATATATATATATATATATATATATATATATATATATCCAAAATAATTCTTGATTTTGAACCAAAATGACCAAACCCCCAATTCATGAAAGCAATGGTGACTGAAAAATTCTCCAAAAAAATTCACAGTTTCTGTTCATTCTATATCTTTGTTATCATGAATCTTCAGACCCCATCCGACTAGCCATCACCATTTTTAATCAATATCACTATCATAATCGTATAAGGATGTATATAGCATGGAACAATGGTGACAATACAACTTCTGTACCATGTGATTACCAAAGTTGAACTCAATGTGGGAATGAATAAAATTGTGTATGCTTGTATAGGGAATAGGGATCTTCATGCTCTATTTATTCTTGCACTGGTGGTTTATGTTCACAAAAATTCTTAACATGATATATTTGAATATAATTAAAAATATCAAGCAAAATAAATTTAAAAAAGATGTGTTATTTATTTTCAATGAATGTCTACAATACTGGATATATCAAAGATAACATGGAAAAGGAAAATAAAACCAATAACTATGATTTTATGGCAGCCTTGGTAATGAAACTAATGCTTAACATTTCTTAATATTTATGAAGTTTCGTTAGCGTTATATTTGGTGTGCTAACTTTCCATATATTTTTAATAACATTGACTGCAAGACACTTAGCACACCTCAATTAATTCACCGTATATTTGGTACTCCCACTTATACATGTACACAATAAGTCTATATATCCATTGATGTTTTTATTGGATTTAATACATCAATGTTTAGTCTTTCGAAATTGTCTCTTAGTTTTTCAAGAAGTCTCTTTAGAATTTCGTAGTACATGTATCTAGTAAATTTTGATACATGTATTTAGTTATTTGTGCAAAACTTTTTTTTCTATTTTGAGTAGTATAAATAGTGATGTAGTTGATGATTGTAATCATCTAAAGTGGCCTTAAGTAGCCTATAATAAACATGAGCTAGCTTACAACTTTCACATGTATCCACCTCAGTATGTATCTCAGGAAGGCCTTGCACTAAAAGGAGTGTCTTGGAGAACAAGTTTACTTTTGGAACTAATTCATACCGACATGTGTGGACCAATGAACACTCCATCTCTTGGAAGTCAAAGGTTTTTTCTTATCTTGATTGATGATTTCTCAAGAATGACCTGAGTTTATTTCTTGAAAGAAAATTCGGAAGCATTTGCTGCATTCAAGAAATTTAAAGCCCTTGTTGAGAAACAAAAAGGTTGCAACATCAAAACCATTTGCAGTGATCGAGGAGTTGAGTACACAAGTCAAGAATTTGAATAATATTGCAAAATGAAGTCATTCAGAAGCAAGTTATAATAGGGTATACTCCTCAACAAAATGGTGTATCTGAAAGAAGAAATAGAACAATTGTTGAAATGACCAGAACTATGATGAATGAGAAAGGGCTTCCAAATTATTTTTGGGCATAAGCAGTGCATACAGCAGTTCAAATCCTTAACAGGTGTCCAACAAATGCACTAAAAGGAAAAGACACCAGTTGAAGCTTGGAGTGGAATTAAACGTTCTGTAAGTCATTTTAAAAATTTTGGGTGTATTTGTTATGCTCATATACCTGTTGAGAAATGAACAAAATTGGATGAAAAAAGTCAAAACGTGTCTTTCTTGGTTATAGTGATGTGACAAAAGGATATAGACTTCTCGATGTAAAAACTAACAAACTTGTTGTTGGTAGAGATGTCATTTTTTTATGAAAAAACAATATGAAATTGGGAGGATAAAAATATAGAGAATACTGCTATCATATAATCAAATCAAGAAGAGGATGAGAAAGATGAAGATGTCTCTCAAGGGGGAGAAATCTCAGATTTAGATAATGAAGAACCGCCTTCAAGAGGAACAGAAATGTTGAGTGACATTTATCAAAGATGTAATCTTGCCGGTGTTTAGCCATAATATTATAAAGAAGCAATAAAGCATGATGTTTTGAAGAAATCCATGGAAGAAGATATTCGAACGATTGAAAAAAATAATACTTGTTAGCTTATGGCTATTCCTAGAGAAAGAGAAGTTGTAAGTCTAAAATGAATTTACAAAATCAAACTCAATCAGGAAGGAGATATTAAAAAGCACAAAGAAAGGTTGGTTGCTAGAGGCTTCACGCAAAAACCAGGTATTGATTTTTATAAAACTTTATCTCCAGTTGCTCATCTTGAGACAATTAGAACTGTAATTGTTGTTGCTGCACAAAAGAAATGAAAGATATTTCAACTTGATGTTAAATAAGCACTTCTAAATGGAAAACTTGATGAAGAGATTTATGTTGAGCAACCTCAAATATTTTTTGTTCAAGGGGGAGAATAAAAGGTGTATAGGCTAAAAAAAAGCTCATTACGGGATGAAGCAAGCTCCAAGATCCTGGTACAATGAAATTAATACATAGTTTCAGAAAAATAATTCTTAGAGGAGTAAAACTGAAGCCACTTTGTATGTAAAGAAAAAACATGGCAGCATTATCATTGTTTGTCTCTATGTGGATGATTTACTCTTTACAGGAAATGATGTAAAGATGATGCAAAATTTCAAACAAGATATGATTCAAGCTTATGAAATGAGTGATCTTGGGTTGTTAAATTATTTCTTGGGCATCGAAGTTTCTCAAGTGAAAGAAGGATTTTTCATTTCTCAAAAGAAGAATACTAAAAGTATTCTTCAAAAAGTCAAAATGATGGATTTCAAGTCTGTGGCCATACCATTAACAGCAAATGAGAAGTTTAGAAAAGATGATGGAGAAAAGAAAGTTAATAGCTCACATTATAGGAGTTTGATTGGAAGTTTGTTATATATTACTTCAACAAGGCCAGATATTATGTTTGCTGCTAGTTTATTTTCCAGTTTCATGCAAGAACCAAGCCAAGTGCATTTTGGAGCTGCAAAGCGTGTTCTACGCTACTTGCAAGGAACAATGGATTATGGAATAATGTACAAATTTAGTGGAGATTTGAACTCAATTGGTTATTCTGATAGTGATTGGGCTGGAAGTATAGATGACATAAAGAGTACTTCTGGTTATGCTTTCTTATTTGGATCAAGTATTTTTTTCTTGGTTATCAAAAAAGCAAAGTGTTGTTGCTCAATTCACTGCCGAAGCAGAATATATTTCAGCATCCGAGGCTACTTTTCAAGCTATTTGGCTTAGGAGAATATTTGAACACATTGGTGAAAAACAAAAAAAAGGACTGATCTGTATTGTGATAACAAATCAGTAATTGCAATTGCCAAGAATCCAGTCAGCCATGAAAGTTCAAAGCATATTTCCATCAAGTATCATTTTATCCGAGAAGCACAAGAGAAAGGCGAAATTTAGTTGCATTATTGTCAGACAGGAGAACAACTTGCTGACATCTTCACCAAAGCACTTCCTAGAGAAAAATTTTCTATCTTCGAGAACGCATTGGAGTTATCAAGTAAATGCATTAAGGGGGAGTGTTGAAATTAATGCATCAATGTTTAGTCTTCCGAAATTGTCTCTTAGTTTTTTAAGAAGTCTCTTTAGAATTTCGTAGTACATGTATCTAGTAAATTATGATGCATGTATTTAGTTATTTGTGCAAGACTTTTTGTTTTCTATTTTGAGTAGTATAAATAGTGATGTAGTTGATGAATGTAATTATCTCAAGTGACCTTAAATAGCCTATAATAAACTTGAGCTAACTTTTGGGGTGTGAGTTAGGTCTAAAACTTAATTTCACAGTTTTCACCAATGAAAAAAATTAACTCTTAACATTATTACCCTCTTTGAATATTTTGTCTCAGTATAGCTCCGTCCAATATCATTGACCAGAAAATACATCTTGACTTCACCATAGTGTCATCATAAATTTGCATTAGCATTAAAAGATTTAGACATTTAGTATATAAAAATTAGTCATCCATTTTGAAAAAGATAATAACATATAATTTTTTTTATTATCTTCCAAATGTGAATTAATACTTTTTAGTAATATAATTAAAATCTTTCTTACAACATTGTATTTTACTTTTTCTTTCTTTCTTTCTGAGATTTAACATTTTCATAAAGAATCAGCATATCCAAAATATTACTTAGTAAAGAGATAAATGGAGAGAATACTGAAGGCCAGCAAGAAAATTCAGAATCTAATGAATAAAAAATTTTGATTTTCTTTGATCTCATTATTGAAATCCTCTTAAGGCTACCAGTGAAATCTCTCTTGTAGTTGAGGTCTGTTTCGATAATTTGGTTTGATTTGATCTGTAGCTCTATGTTTGTCAAGTCTCATATGACTTTATCAGCTAATAAAAAAGACTACAACAAGGCTTATGCTATGGACTGTCCATTCAAAAAATAATCTTAAGAATTGTTCTCTTAAGTCTTTACTTTACGAGTCTATTATTTATGAATCTGATATGCATTATCCCATAAAAAACTCCAGTAGATATTCTTTATCTAGGAGTTCTGTATATGGATTGATTTGTCTTGCAAAGGAATTATTTCTATGGAATCCAACAATAAGAAAGCATAGGAAAGTAACTGATTTTGAACCTAAAGTGAGCAATGTTTTCCATTTCTTATATGTTTTTGGATATGATGAGACTCGTTGTGATTATAAGGTAGTGTGTCTTGTTATTAATATTGGCCATCAACGTGATTTCAAGAGGTCCATATATATAGTCTAAGAAATGATTCTTGGCAAAGAATTGTTTATCCTCAAAGAGGGACACGATTAATCAGTTCAGGTATGTTTGTGAATGGAAAGCTTAGATGGCTACTACTTCTAGTCTTATTTACTAAATGGATGGAGCATAACATCTTTGGATTTGGGTGATGAGAAATGGCAAAAGATGGAAGGACCTTGCTATTGAGAGAGGGGATGGTATTCTGGTGTTGGAGCATTCTGATGTAATCTCTCTATGCTTTGTCATAATTTGATTGTTCAAGTAGATATGTGGTCTACGAAAGATATGGCGATAAAGAATCTTGGACAAAAACATTTAGCATCACTCATACTCCAGAACCACTGGATTATTTTCTTTTTCAATCTTTTTGATTGTCAAAAGGGTGGTGAACTTTTTGTTATGTTTGAATCAACTTTTATGATATACATTCCAGACGGTAATTAGATCAGAACTCTCAAGTTCCCTAAATATGGTAATTTTCTCGGTGGAAATATACATTGAAAGTCTAATTTATTCCCTTACACAAAATGAACCAAGAATACAACAAGAATTAAGACGGCAAAAGCTTGATGATTTTGACGTGTTCAACTACTGTTGAACGACTTCAACCTTATGCATTTTGCAAATTTCTATTATACTCTTTTTTTATGGAATAATTGAAATATTATAGCATATTTAAGAGAAAGATTCACCCCATTATCTTTATGAAAATCTGTTTGAGTGTACACAATTTGACAAAATTCGGTGAAAATTATATTTTTACTGCTAAATAGTTACAACATTTTTTTAAATTGTAGTGTCACATGCTACTATCTTCCACTATATACAACAATTTTGTGATGAGTGTACAAAATTTGACACCAGGGTTTGTCCATAGTACTTTAAATCTATACCGAGACTTACTTTCAAAGAGATGAAAATTGAGTTTGGTCAAAATTGGTTTCATCAGTTTTCTTCACCTAGGTTCTCTCTCATCGACACTATAAAAAATCGATTTATTGTTACTAAAGGACTCATTGTAAGGAGTCCCAAAGGTCTGGAAGTGCGGTTAGGAGTTTCTAAAATTTTAGCACTTGATGATTTTGGCCAAAATTAATTTTAGATCAGCCTGAAGTCAGTCCGCCATGGAAAGAGACTTACCTCTAAGGAGGCATAACAGGGTGACGATAATTCTCCAACCTAACTAATGTGTTTTCTTTTACTTTCCTCCAACTTTTGAAAGGAGAAAACATATATGCTCCATAAACCCTTTAAAGGCATTTATCCCAAGGGAGCAATGATGGAAAAGAATTACTGTGCAAGTAAGATGAAAGCCTACGCTATTCAAGTGCTTGTTTATCATAGGTTATTTCTGCTGAGTCAAAATATTATAGGCAAAATTCATCACCTAATGTTTTGCAGGTACACTAGGTTTTCTGTAATTGAGTGCGAAACAATGTTTACAACATTATATTTTGTATATGTATATTTGGGAAACCATAGGAAAACATATGTAATGAAAATATATCGATAATCTCATGCAATGAACTGGTTATTTGATTTATGATTTCCAGTATCAATCTTCGTTTTGTTTTTGATTGTGCATGACTATCAGTTTTTGATAGTTGGCTGTGGTACACACCTCATATATGGTATCCATATGGTTGGATTTGATACTGATGAGTCCACAAATTTAACTCATTTAAGGCTTTATTTTGATAGAAATGGTGTCCCCAAATGCTTATTTAGTCTCAATATCTGATGAAAACTTTTAAATTTGAGGTACTTGAAGTTTGAGTGCACGCATGGACATTAGGCGCAAAAAGAAACAATAAGGCTTAAAAGAACAAAGAAATTGAAGCATGAGCATTTCCAAGCACACTTGGCGAGTCGCCAAAGGGACATACTCCGCCCTTTGTTCCATCACACTAATCCCCGAGGGAAGAGGATCAAAAAGGCGCTGAATGGAGCAGTTGGCGCGTCGCTAAACATTTCCGCGAAGTATTACTATACCGCCCAATTGTCCAGAACATGAAGATGATTAAGGAACGCACAAAACAATGATGAAACACAAATAAGGGCGAGTCGTCGAGTTATTTGGCGACCTCGACTAATCTCGCTAATAGGTCCGCCACAACACTAAATTTGAAAACTATAAATCTAGCCTTAGTTATTATTTTTTAGAGATCTGAATATTAGTATAGTTTTTACCTTAGAGCATTATTTTTTTTTGGTTTTTTTCTCAAGTTTGGAGAGGGTTTTTCGAAAGACTTGAAGAAAGAAAGAGTTCATCTTCCCCAGGTTGGAAGCGGGTCTTCTCCATTATTCCTCCTTAGCTTAAATCAAAGTTTAATTTCTTATACCTATTAGATTTCAACATCATTTTAGATGTAATTTTTTATTTCTTGATGTGTGGCTGTAAAGCCTCGTTGGGTCTTGCTTGCTGATATGTTACATGTATTTTAATAGTGATTTCACATAGTGGTTGTGATTTAATTTAATGGGTTTGTTGTTGAATATACAAAACCACTCATGTGCTTTCAGCTTGCGTGAGAGGGAGTAAAGAAACCAAGACGGCTTGACTGATGACCTAAGGAGTGGATCAACATAAGATTTATTCCGAAAGAGCTAACCCTAGACCCATATCCAAACACTCAGCTCAAGAGAGTGTGTGGGGTAAGGCGTAGGCTGACCTTCATGAAACAAATGAGTGAACGAGTGGAACACATTTGAAACGGAGTATGTTTCGAGAGAGAGAACTTATTTCCATCTAAAGCTTAGCCTAGTCACTATTATCTTGTAAATTTCTTATCGAAGGCATGGAGACAACGACTCACCTCAACTTGTATTGGGGTCATACCCTAAGAACTTCTCGCCATAGTTGATATTCTTTGCATTTTTACCGTTTTTACTATACTTGTGACAAACCCCATTTGATATTTGACACTTTGGTGTCACCCCCCTCCCCCCCTTTAATTTATATTGTTTTTATTCACAAATATCTTTAGGTATGACTAATTAGAATGAAATTCTAATTAACTAAATATTGTCAAAACCACTCCCTTGGAC
This sequence comes from Solanum arcanum, assembly GCA_027789145.1. Lineage (NCBI taxonomy): Eukaryota > Viridiplantae > Streptophyta > Magnoliopsida > Solanales > Solanaceae > Solanum > Solanum arcanum. The sequence continues at coordinate 30,164,510 of CM050937.1, forward strand.
ACGACCCTAATATTTGGTTGGATTACTATGTTATCGACGATCGTAAGACAATCAAACTATAGGTTAGTGTCATTGGTCACGATAAGCATAAAAATGGAGCCGCTGCCAGGAGTGGTGTCATATTATAATGTAATTAAAAAAATTTTTATTCTTTTTGGTTGTATTTCTTACCAAATTTAAGTTTTGTTTGGTTTTTCTTTAAAGTTGTTCGTTTAAGGTAAACATGTTAAGTAACATATGCAAGAAAATGGAACACCACCCATCGGAAGCGAGAATGTCTCGACATAAGATTCTTCTAATTTTTACACAATCAGAAGGAAAAAAACTTCATGAAGCATTACTAAGGTTCAAAGCACTCCTTAGACAATTCCTTACACACGGAATCCCCGGTACAATCATTCTTGAGTCATTTTATTGAGGACTAATCCTAGGAAATAGAATGATGGCTAGTCAACTTGCCTCACGTAACCTAGTATGGCAGTCCCATGGAACAAAAAATAAACTCATGGACAATTTAACCGAAATAACAACTAAATTCATGGACAATTTAACCTAACCAAGATAGGAAAGGACAAGGAGAGACTTCCATTTAGTAGCCTTGCAAACATAGTTAGATGAGCTGACAGAGAAAATTGATGATCTTGAAACAAAATGCCATGAGGAAGAGCGTTACATCCCTCCGCTCGATTGAAAGAAAATTAAGAGCCCGGAGGGTGGACAAGTTAAAGAAATGTGGGTACTTTTGCTCCAAAATCAAATTATCATCAAAAAATGTTAGAGGAGCTCAGGAGGAATGTCTTGGTGATTAACAAGAGGAGAACTGCGCATGCTACACTCATTCAAGTACTGGATTCCAAAAATACACAAGTGTTGATTGAGCTTTATCAGGGTTTGGAAGAAGGGTTGCCTGGTGACATGGAGGAAAACCCCACTAGTGGAGTATAAAAACTATCATATGTAGTGCCACGACGTAAACTATGGCAGTGTTTGGGAGGCAACTCAAAAACTTTAAATGTTTTTAATTCTTTATTATTTAAATAAAGTGCTTTAATTTTGTAGGATTGTGCCCTCATGCATCTTGAAGTATTATAATGTTCGGAGAAGTGGATATCCACTTGGCATATCGGAGAGTGGATGAGCACATGTAACTAATGTCGCCAAATGGGTGAAATCTGGACATGTTTAATAAAGTCGCATACTTCTACCCTAAAAATCTACCAAGTTCTATCAGTCTCTATCTTCGCAAATCCACACCTACTTAGTATTTTCAAAAAATTTCACTTAGTAAGTATTTTAGGCTGACTAATTAGTGCTTCGATCTGAATTAGTCTGCCGTCTAGCATCACATTTTTCTGCTAAATCAGCAGGAACGTTTGTATTTAACAACCCACATTTATCCATAGTTTTTGCACTTTTGCAAGATGTTTTATCCTATTGAAATGAGTTGGGCCTCTCTAGTAGTGTCTGGAATTCTACTTGCTTGTTAAAACCATAATCTCTTACACTGAGTGGTGTTTCAAATGAGATATTGCTAAATTTTCGCACAACATGCAGAGAAGTGCACCCGATTGCGCTTATTGGTAATTGATTTTGATTTAGAAGGAATCCAAGTACCTTAAAGCATTTGTTTTTGTACAGACATCCGTAATCTAAGTGATGCTTGTTTTAAGTTTACTTTCCTAGGTTGCAGGGATGATCTCAAGAAAAGGAAGTATAATAAGGATGGTGAGTTATTTGGCGAATTAGACTAGGCTCGCCATAACACTCAGTGTTAAGCCTAATGTTCCAGATCACCTTTAATTCTAATGCTGCATTTTATTGATTCAATAAATTTCAGCGATAGACCTGCCTGCATAAAGGGTGTTTGACGATTCGTCGAAAGAATCCTTGGTCTCTCCTAATCTGTACCTTTAGTCTTAATCACACTTGAAATTTGGCAAAAAACTTTCCCTGTCGCTAAAATTCTACTTGTGGTTCGACAAATTGTTGGGATCTGTTTGTGATTCGTGGGAAATCAAGCATGTTTTAACATTTTCAAATGTAATTGCAGATATGGCAAGGCCTAAAGTTGCATGATGAGTACTAGAACGTGAAGGGGAGGAAGCAAGGTCATCACCTTAAATGGGAAGGCAACCACCACCAAAGGCAAGGCAAGGAAATTTGCTGCAATTGATAGGAAAGAAGAGGGCAAAGGAAAAGCTCATGCGCCACCAGAATTAAGCCTGGACAATGATAGAATCTATGACTCCTACACCACCTACGAGAGTGAAGAATCATACTCAAAACCCCAAACTACTGAATCTGACGAAGAGCGGAAAGTAAAAGCACGAAGGGAAAAACTATGCTAAAAAGAGTTAAGTAGCCCATTTAAGTTTGGAACTCTTCAAGTCATCACACCTCCTCACTCCACGAAATTTTTTCGATCTAAGACTCAAACCATTCTTCGTATTGAGTGAGATTTTACCAAGAAATTAAAAATTTATGAATTATTAAGTTCTGTTCACTAGATTTAGTAGCTTGAGTTCCAAAAAGAATAAATTGGAAATAGAAAAATCAGAAATTTTGACAGTTAAGTTATGTATGTGTTTTGGGTCAACTTCAAACGACCATGTATCCTTCTACATGATATTTTAGGAGTGCTACAAGATACCATAGAAAAAAAAATTGAATTATCTTTCCAACACTGCCTATTTTCCTAATTTTTATTTGAGATTCATCATTGACTTGAACTAAATTTTGAGGAAGGAAGTAAGATAATGAGAAGATATGTACACATAAGTTCCATCTAGTTACATAGACCTTCCTGTCTAGTCGAGTCGATTCGTCCATGCCCATAACTTCTGCATGAGTTCCATAAATTGAGTATCATTGAGAGGACTAGTATCTCCAAGTTCTAAGTCTTGAGTATTTAGTTCCTTATTCCTTTTGAGCTTATATTTATAATCATGGGACTATTACATTTTACCCATGAATTCCTTGATTTTAATTGTTCATGCCCATAATTCCCCATGAACCCTATAAGTCGAACAATCTTGAGTTGAGAAGTAATTTGAGTTCTCGAGTTGAGTAGTTCATGCTCATTAATATGCATGAACCCTCCAAGTTAAAAATCATGAAATCATCCATAAACATGAGACCAGAACCTTGAATCCATACTTCACTTCAAGGAAAGTTAAGAGTTAAGTTTAGAAGTTAAGAAGTAAGTCAAACCAAAAATCTTAAACTTTCAAGAGTCTTTATTAAACGTTTTAATTTCGTTTTAAGGCTCAAGTTTTAAGTCAAGTAAATAGTAAAGTGTTGAATATCTTCCTTCAAAGTAATATAATGGAACTAAGTATTCCCTAAGAGTTGAGTTCATTTCTCAAAAGCTATAAGGGGATTAAGTATTCCCTAAGATTATATAAATGTTTTCACAATTAAGTTAAAGAGGAACTAAGAAAGAGTTTTGAGCAAGAAAAGGGGACATTGATTCCAAGAGAGCTTCTAAATCTAAGTGTTGAGAAAATTATCTCAACCCAAAGAAAGAAAGTTATTTTAAAAGAATGAACTAGAGTATATTTTGAAAGTAGTATTGGGCAGCGATGTGGGGATGAGAGTTCAGATTAACTCAAGTCTCCATGTAAACCATGTAGCCATAATGGGTTTTAATGGGTCATACTTTTTAAATGATCATGTATTAAGCTAATAGATATACTAAGTTAAGTAAGGTCCTATACCGATGGCAAGGTATATGATAGTCCTTGGAAGCGTGATGTAAAACATTGTATCATCACTTAGGTTCACAATGATGGTTGTCGATTAGAGAATCTCCCACAGAAAATATATTACTTTTATATGTCAGTAAAGTTAAGTTTTTTATTGCATTTATTTAATGAACTAAGTTGATTTTACTATTTTTTAAAGCTTTCTATACATTGCATACATATTCTTGCTTTATATTGAGTTGAGTATCATGAGTCAAATATCCTATCTTTGAGTTGAGTTTCTAATCTTTAGTTGAGTATCTTATCCTTGAATATCTAATCTTTGAGTTAAATATCTTATTCTTGATTTGAGTTGAGTTGAAAAGAGGTAAGTATGTTTCCTTTTAATCAACTTCAAGCCTATGTTTTATGTTGTAGAATTCCCCTTACATGCTCGTATATTCCACTAACTGAGCCGATTGAATTGCATCTTCTCATGATGTATACAAATGTATTCAGTATCATCAACAGGAGCTTCGTTGATACATCCCAGAGTTCGAGTTATCCATGGTGAGCCTCCTCGTTTCCGTAAGATTTTCATTTACTTTTCAGTTTAGTTAGGATGTCGTGGTTCTTGTCCTGATTTCCATCGTTATCAGTAACAGGCTTCATAGATTCTCGATTTAGTTAAGAAGTCTATATTACTCATTTTTTAATCAAATGTTTTAAAGACAAAAGTTATCTATTTTATAGATAGTTGAATATATTTTTTTTATTCAGACTTTTTCATTGAATTGTATCCTGTTAGAGTTGAGTTTATTGAATTTATTTTAGTTTTAAGCTTTTGCATGCTTAAGTTAGTATTCCACTTGTAGTAAGGCCAGATGAGGGTTCACTTAGGGACCAACAATGGTCTTCGAGTGCCGTCCACGTCCATGGTGTAGACTCGAGTCGTGACAATAATTCATTCCACACAATAGGCAATGTAACACCCCATAGCCAAAACAGACAAAAAACACCTTTTTAAAAATCTACAAGTGCAATCGACAATCACTATCGACATACCTTATCTTGATCTATAACCCATACTGTGCATCCTTCGTCTGCCACTGAAGCTCTCCATAAAACTCAATCTAGAAAAATCAACTAAGTGTCGATCCACGGATAGACCTATGGTCTGTAAGTTAGACTATGGTCCATGGTCTATGCCTCTAAAATGAATTATGAATGACCAATACGAACCTTTGTTCGATATACGGTCCATAGGTCTGACTGTAGGTGATGTTTAGCAGCTAGTTAGGGGGAAATTGCTGATAAGGTCAACTTCAAATGGTCATAACTTTAAGCACAAAATAAACTAGGTGTTCTATGATCTATGATATGATACATAATTGAATTAGCTCTCCAGGGCCATCGATTGAACGATGGCCAATCAATCCAGGTCGTTGATTGCACCGACTACATTAACATAGGGGTCTTTTATTTTTTTACTACTTCATTGGACAACTAAGATACGTCGTTTTGACTCTAAATCATGAGATCTTAGTCAGTTTAAGCCTTGAAACATAACTAAAACTGACCTAAGTCAAATCATTAATCAAAACTTAGAAAATTAGAAGCAAGAAAAGAGAAAAAAATCAAAAACCCCAGTTCAAGAACACATCAAGTTTCCATAAGTTTCACCCTCAAAATCTAAAGATTTCTCCGTGGATTTCATCACCAGGTATGTGGGATTTCACTAGAGGGTTCCTTTCACCCATTAGGTCCCTAGTTTTAAGTCAATTTCTTGATTCCCATATCATGATTAGACCTAAGGTTTTTATAACTTCAACAGAATATCATGAATTAGTTAGTTATATGTTCCCAATCAAATTACCATGTTATTAGTCAGATTATCGCATGAATTTCAGAACCCTAGCTATGTATTTCCTTAGTTCTTAAATTTCACATGCTAGGTTAGATATTTCAATTTTTCAGTTATATATGCCTCAGTTATTAATGCATCATTATAAGATTCATTATTGCATTCTTAGTTTGTATGTTCAGTGTTGAGCTATTCAGTATTTATGAAAATTCAGTCATAATATATTAATCACTTAATTAATTGGAATAGAAAAATACCAAGTTTACTAGGGTTCGGCGTACCCAAATAGTGCAGAACTACTACCAAAGTAGGTTGTTAGTGCCCTCCGTGGGCATCATTTAGTGATCATGCCAACATGACTTTATACGCCTGGCAAGGTATATTGGGTCCTCTTGATAGGGCGTATACATCTGACTTCATATTTAGCTCATGTGGTTTTATTGCATTGCCCATATTTAAAGTTCAATTATTATTTAGTGTCATCATGTTATAAACTGGTTAGTGCATCTAATTAGCTCAGAATTTAATATATCATGTTCAGAATATTATACTTACTTTGTTGCTTGTTCAGTTATGTTTTATTTTAGCTTTACTCTATCTTAAATGCTCAACACCTTTCAAGTACTAACTTGTCCGTGCGCTACATCTTCTCATGATGTAGGTTAAGGTTCTCAGCATGCAGGTCGTGCTTAGATCAATTCCCGATCTCAAGTTCAACAGAATCTATGGTGAGTCCTCATTCTCCGAGGACAAGAGTCATGAGTTCATTTCAGTCTTTTAGTCATTTAGTTTATGTTTTTGCTAGACGTAGCTGCGGCCTTTCCCAACATTTCTAGTAAGTTTAGAGGATATTTTTAGACATAGTTAGTTACAACATAGTATTGATTTAATATTTTCTTTGTATTAAACTCATTAGTTTCAAATATCTCAGTTATAGTATATGGGTATTCCCCATCTTTTAATTTTATTTATGATTTAGCTTCTGCATCAGTTTATAGATTTGTTATGTTGATGATCATGCCAGCAGGGTTAGCTTTGGATCAAATGTGGTCCTAGGTCCCGTGTCCGCATCTTAGGGGTATCTCGAGCGTGACAAACTTGGTATCAAAGAACTAGGTTTAAGTGTCCTAGGATGTCTGAAAAGTCGTACTAGGTAGATTTAATGGGTGTAAAGTACACTACATCTAATGAGAAAAGTCTATGATGTGTTTTACGAAAAAACTTCACTTTCTTGTTACTTTTATCATTCTAAATCGACGTTCTACGTTTCAGATCATGCGGACTCATAGTACCAATGCCAGGGTTGTAAAGCTAGGAATGCAAACGCAACTCCTACAATCCCAGATCAGGAAGTCTTTAATGCTAAATTCAGGATTTCCATTAAGATATTGGCTCAGAGTGTCGCCAACCATAACAATCAGCGGGTTCAAGCTCCTATGAATGTTAATGGTGGATCAGCAGCAGCAGCAACAGCAAGGGTTTGTGAATTTGTTACGATAAATCTTCCTGAGTTCTTAGGATCACAGACTTGTGAGGATCCCCAAAACTACTTAGATGAGATCAAGAAGATCTTTGAGGTTATGCAGGTCACTGGGAATGATTGAGTTGAGTTGGCATCATACCTGTTGAAAGATGTTGTTCATATTTGGTACACTCAGTGGAAGGAAAATAGGGGTACAGATGCAGTTCCTATTACTTGGGATTACTTTAGTGAGACCTTTTTGGAAATGTTTTTCCCAATGAAGTTGAGAGAATCAAAGGCTAAGGAATTCATGAACTAAAGGTAGGGATACGGTCCATGATTATTGGCTCAAGTTTAACTAACTCTCCATGTATGCTCCTCACATGGTTGTAACTCCAAGGCTCAAATAAATAAGTTCTTGTATGGAGTGTCAAATTTAGTGAGAACAGAGTGTAGAAAATGTTATGTTAGTAGGAGATATGAACATCTCTAGGCTTATGAATCATGCTCAACAGGTTGACGGTAATAGGCTTAGGGAACAGGCCAAGGAGAATAAGAAGGCTAGGAATGGGAACTATGACTATTCTCAGGAGAAATCGAGTGGTGAAAATCGCTTGTAGAGTCAGCAGAATTTTTCAACCCCTGTCCCTTTATAAGCTAGTGTTCCATCCTGAAGAACAAATATGATTAGAAAGTTAGGGCACCGGGATCTAAGTCTCACGGAAGTATCTCAAGCACCAAGACTTACCCCACTTTCCCTAACTGTAGTAAGAACCATCCAGGCGAGTGCCTCGCAGGAAAGGAAGGATGCTTTGAGTGCGGTTAGTGTGGTCGCAGGTTGAGGGATTGTCTGTCACATCCCGAAACCACACCCAAGAAGATATGGAATTCTCGAAATGCAACCGGCATAATTGACCTCTCAGAGGTCTTGTACATGACCTTTTGTATCTTTCATCGTATATAAACATATGAAAAGGAGTGCGGAATTAAAACATTTCATAAACATTCGATAAGTGCTTAAAATATATTTCATATAAACTCATAGGAAATGCTAAATCTCATTTTATTAAACCTTAGACACAAGAATACTTTGGGAAACTGCCCAAACAATACGAACATAGAAATACTTAATCTATTACAATACTTCAATAAAAGACATATATGCCCTCGGGTCAAATGAGGACATACTTCAACTTCACTTGAATGATGTTAAAATACAAGTCTTGCTTCCCAAATTCTCCTCACCTACCAACCACAATGGAGATAGATAAAAGCATGGAATTAGTACAAACACATGTACTAAGTATGACATTATGCATAAAATCATGAAAACGGACATTTATTGGAAATATGCATCTTTTCATTTAAATATCACAATATAATCATAAGTATAACATTTAACAACATAGAAACACATAAGAAATCACTTAGTCAATTTTGAACATTTTTAGGACAACATTATAGTAACCTCAATTCACTGTACAGTGAATTTCTTCACTATTACAGTGAAGTTTCTTAATTCTACCTTAGGCACATTATAGCATATAATTCTCTCAATAAAGTCTATCCTAAGTCTCACTTAAGTAAGACAAAGATAGACCATCATACAAGCCTCTCTAGGCACACCTAATTGATCCTTAAGACCATCTATAATGAGATCAACACACACTTACAAGACACCAATTACATGAACATGAGATCCTTCTAGGAAAGGTGATTCTATGTCTCACTTGAGTGTGTTGTGAAGTAACCACCCATACAATCCCTTACACACACACACTTAAGAGATCCTATAGAATACCTAAGATAGAATCATTCTCACTTAATACTACAACATATAGATGATATGACATTCTCCTTTCAAAAGGCTATCAAAAGACTTACTTAAGTAAATCAAGAAGATAATGTCCATGATTGACCTCTTCAAGATTACCTAAATAACACTTAAGACAACGTAAGACTTAGATCATGTCTACACAATCAACCATTTTCGCTAACTAGAGTCATTCTTAAGACTTATCTAGGTAAGATACGAACTGAACATTAATATTCTCTCTTCACACCTTAACTAGAAAACCTTTAACTACTATAGATAAGTACTTATTCATTTAACATGATTTCTTAATTTAAATCATTACATTCATTAGTTCATTTAAGACTCATTCATAACATAAGTACATTTAAGTAATGGTCTTGGACAAGATCTAGGGAATCTAACTAACTCCTTCAAAACCTATAGTGCAATGTCTAGATAACATCCCATACCACCACCTAAACTTCATAAAACTTATCTAATGCTTGTAGGTATCCCATATGATGAGAACAAGAATTAACCGACATGGACCATGATAGATAAACATGGAATTTGGGGTTCTAACCTACTCCAATGAGGGCGTTCTACTTTCCAATGGTAGAACTAGGACATATCCCATGTAGGCACATGATTAAAGACTATGAAGGGCTTTTATGCACTCTAGTCTCATTCTCAAGTACAGATACATTGTACTATAGTCTCCTTCTCAAGTAGAGCTACTTCCCATAACATAATTACTCGGTGCTAACCTTTGTTCTCATAGAGTCATTGACACTAAATGATCACATGAAGAGGTTTCTTATTTAGTTCATTACCCAATCACATTCGCCCTACCAAAGAGTTCCACTAGGGCTACCTTTCAATGGCGACTATGATAACTCATTATGACTTTCCTAAGGATGATGCCGTTCTAGCCAACCAACCCTAAGTCCATCATCCTTTACATGAAGGAAACCATTACAACTCTTCAACTTCGACATTCATAACCTTACCTCTAGGTTTAAGGTTCCACGTACATGACCTTCTTAACATCATCTAAGGTCTCACATATCATTCATTCATACATGAAAAGGGTGAACTAAACCTACCTAGTCAAAACATCTCGTATTCACATATCATCCATACATGTATCACGTAATGGACACAAGTCTACTAAAACAAGACACAACATTCTTTACTTTATCACATATAGCACATCTTTTTTTGAAGAACTTAGGAAGGACCCTTATCATCTTTATGTCATCCTATACATTACTATATCATCATCAATATAACCATTACAGCCCATATAGTCATGTAGGAACAATCATGCATCAACATCTAAGACTACACATATAAGCACATAGTCATAATCTACATGATCTCCTAGCATACATAGAAACTTTGACATTACTTAACATATATATATATATATATATAATCATCATAATACTTCAAGTATTTGTCGACAAGGCCATGATCATCATAGTACATAAAGTAACACCAACAAGGCCACATCAATTGCAAGTAAGGCACATAACACCGCCACCATAAGTGGACCATAGCAATCATAACACAATTGAAGTCTAATTAACATAAAATAAAGATTGTCGTTTTTTGTATCTAAACAAACCAATCCTAGAATGAAAGGGTAGTAGCTTTAGCGACAATGCGTTGATTCATTTCTTATGTATAGGCCAGAAAGATGATCTCTAAGGGTTATATCTATCATGTTGGTTGGGTTAAAGATTCTAGCTCTTAAACCCCAATTATTGAGTCAATTCCAATATTTAGTGAGTTTCTAAAAGATCTTCCCGGAGTTCCTCCTTAAATGGAAAATTGACTTTGAAATTAATCTCCTTCCAGATACCTAGCCTATTTCTGTTCCTCTTTACAGAATGCCTCCAACAGAGCTTAAGAAATTTAAAGAACAGTTCAAAGACCTTTTAGATAAGGTCTTCATTATACCTAGTATTTCACCATGAGGTGCATCAATGTTGTTCGTAGAGAATAAAGATGGATCTCTCATATGTGCATTGACTATATACAATTGAACAAGGTCACAATCAATAATAGGCATCCCATCCCCAGGATTTCTTACTTGTTTGACAACCTTTAGTGTTCTAGTCACTTCTCAAAGATAGACCTCAGATCGGGTTATCACCAGCTTAGAGGCAAGATAGTGACATTTTGAAAACAACCTTTAGAACTCGGTATGGTCATTATGAATTTGTAGTTATGTCATTTGGACTAACCAATGCTCATGCACCTTTCATGTATTTGATGAACATATTGTTCAAACAGTATTTCGACTTATTTGTTATCGTCTTTCTTGATGATATCCTCATTTACTCTAGGAATGAGGAAGAACGTGCGAGTCATTTTAGTTGCTCTGCATACTCTGAAAGAATCGCCAGTTATTCGCTAAGTTTCGCAAAAATGAGTTCTCATTGCAATTTATTGCTTTCCTTGGTCACATTGTATCTAGTAAGGGATCCGAGTGGATTTGCAGATGATAAAATTAGTAAAACAACGGCCCATACCTACCTATGCTACATATATTAGAAGTTTCTTAGGTCTAGCGGGTTATTACAGAATGTGCATGGAAGGATTTTCATCTATAGCCTCACCATTGACTAGGTTGACTTAGAAGATTGTCAAGTTTCAATGGTCAGATGATTGTGAGAAAAGCTTTGCAGAATTGAAAACTAGATTAACTACAACTCCTGTCTTGACACTACAAGAGGGTTCAGATGGTTATGTGATCTATTGTGATGCATCCAGAGTTGGCCTAGGTTTTGTGTTGATGCAACGAGAAAAGGTTTTATCTTATGCTTCTAGACATCTTAAGGTGCATGAGAAGAACTATCCCACTCATAACCTCGAGCTTGCAGCAGTAGTGTTTGCACACAAGATTTTTTTTTTGAGAACGACCCTTGAGGTGGGTCCGGGGCTGAGCAACACCCCCAGGACTTATCATTAATAGAAAAAAAGAGTACAAGAAGGGGGGCATAAACCTTACCTTCTATCATTTGGTAGGTATATATTTGACATACCTATAAAGGTTAGTCAATATAACCTAATACATTGAGATACATCTAAAGAAAAACTAAGTATCTAAGGAGAAACTTCCCCTAATACACTTTTTATAAGAAAACATAAATAAGGAGACTCTCTCTTTTACAAGTAAAGGAAAAGAGAAAATATATAAGATACTAATGATTATGCTAATCTATCAATTTAGCTAATCTTCCACTTTGTTGTATTTCCTCCTCCTTTTGTTGTATTTGGTGTAGTAATTTGTATATGTAATACTTTGCTTGCTTCTTGCTAATTCTGGTTTCCTTTTACCTGCAACAACAATTATACCATATGTACATAATATATGTTATAGGTTCACTTATGTTTTGCTTGTTCCCTTGCTACTTCTGATCAGCTTTTTCCTGCATCTTTAACTGTTATATATAGAATGTGGTATAAAATACTCAAGGAGGATATTTAATCCTTCTTAATTTCCTTCTTCTGAAGCTTTGAACTCCCATTTTTTCTAAGATATAACTTCCTTTTTCTTCTTGTGGTAGTTGATTGTAAGTATAATAATGTTGTATAATATCTTTACAATGACTATGTTTTGATAATATGTCTGCTGTAAAATTGGCTTCCCTGTAAATATGTACACATGAAAAGTAATTACATTGGTTAGTAAGTTTTTGTATTTCTAATACAAACCTTTGCAGCTTCCAAGGAGGTTGATCTCTACATAATAGCCATTTATTCAATAATTGTGAACCCACTTCAAGGATGATATTCCTATACCCGTGCTCTATACACCAATGCAGTCCATATATAGCAGCTTGTATCTCTGCTTGATTGTTAGTACCTTCCCCAAGAGGTATAGCAAAAGCATAGATGATATTACCATATTCATTTCTAAGTATTCACCCCCTCCTATCTTTCCTGGATTATGCACACAAGATTTGGAGGCACTACTTGTATGGTATTCATATTGATGTGTTCACCAGAAAGAGTTGAATCTTTGCCAAAGGATATGACTTGTGTTTCATAAGGGTTATGATGTGAGTGTGCATTATCATCCTGGTAAGGCGAATGCAGTAGCATATGCTCTTAGCAGATTATCTATGGGTAGTGTAGCCCATGTTAAGAAAGATAGGAAGGAACTAGTGAAGGATGTTCACAGGATTGCTCATTTGGGAGTTTGCCTTAATCTTCTTTTGGTAGTGTACGTTAAGTAAAAGAAAGACTGTGATCAAATCTTGCTTGAGCTAAAGGGTGCAGTCTAGAATTAGAGAGAGGAGGTCTTCTCCCAAGGGGGATATGGTGTACTTCGCTACCGAGGTAGATTGTGTGTTCCTTTTGTGGGTGAGTAGAGACAACATATTCTTGCAGAAGCTCATAACTCCATATATTCTATTCATCCGATTGCCACTATGATGTACCGCGATCTGCGGGAAGTCTATTGGTGGAATGTCATGAAGAAGGACATCAAAGATTTTGTGAGTAAGTGCCCCAATAGCCAGCAAGTCAAGGTAGAACATCAAAAACCAAGGGGTATGCTTTAAGAGATCGACATTCCTACTTGGAAATGGAAAGTGATCAATATGGATTTCTTCACAGGGCTACCTAATACTTGCAAAAAACATGAATACATTTGAGTGATAGTTGACAAGATGACTAAGTCTTCATGCTTTTCGACGGTCAAGACTACAGATTGGGCAGAAGACTATGCCGCTTTACATTAATGAAATGTGAGGTTGTGTAACACCCCGTGAATTCCGTGATCTATAATAGACCTTAATATGTTAAATAATTATGGTTTTAGACCTAAATAAGTGTAAATAACCTGTTTGAGAAGTTTCGGAGCAATAGAATTAAAGAAAATCCTTAACATCCGGAAACTAGCAAAATTTAACTAGTTGACGTCCCTATGTTTGGTCAAGGTTTCGGAGGGTAATATGGGATCCATAACATGTAAAAGTACATTGGTTAGGTAGAGGGTAGTATAAAGAGTCTAAACATTCAAAAACGACACCCTAAGGAACATCAAAAGGATCCTCGGGAAGGACCCCAACATGGGTAGGCAGGCTGCCAAAGCAGTCTGCGAAAGTCAAGAATTGGGGGGCTACTGTGCGACACGGATCTTACACGTACCTCACTGACTTAAATCAAAATTCAAAAATAAATTTGGGAATTAACCCCGCGACGTGCATTCACTTCTCAAATATCGTAAAGTCATATTTTGGTGTTTTGACTTCATAAATAAACTCATTTAAGTGAGGAGTTTTTTGGGTAATTTAATGGGTGACTATAAAATCTATTAGGGTCAGTTTTAGGTCAATTTAATAAATCAAATCAACTCACACAAGTTGAAATAAAAAAGATCACCCTCTCTCTCCCAAATTCTCTCTTCCACCAAAACTCCATTGAAGACCATTAGAGCTCCAAGAAGAAGATCAAGCCTTCAAGTTTATCAACCCAATTTCGTGGATTTCTCATCAATAAGGTATGGTTTCTTTAACTCTTGGGATTCCTTTCCCCAAGAAGTCCTTCAAAATATGATTTCTAAAATCCCCCAAAACAAGGGTTTTTCTCCTCACATGGGTCTTCTTTCTAAAATGAAATTATGAGTTAATTGTGATAAATTATGATGAATTAATTTTTTTTAAGTATTAATTAATGGTTAATTGATGAATTACTATGGTATTTCCCTTGACCTATGTATTTCCCCTAAGTCCCCAATTTCTTGGATTAATTAAGGTGAATTGTTGAGGGTGATGAACATGTCACTTGCTTACTTTGATTTTAGTTATGTTAATACTTCATGAATTGCCCTATTTCATATGTTGATTTTGATTTATTGGGTATTGAAGTTTGAAATTCCATGAAGGGCAATGAGGTATGATCTTGATTCTCCTTTGATCTCTTATGCAAGGTGAAATCGACTTATGTGATGATGATGCTATAACTAATTGTGTTGTTGTAATGTTGGTGACAAGGATCCCTCATCCCTAACCCTAGATCTATGAATTGTCTATGAAGTATGTAATTATGTTATGATGTGATTATTATATGATTGAATGTAGTTTCTCATGACATTATGTTGTGTCTAAAGTGAAAGGATAGTTCTCACTTGTGATCACCTATGAGCTATTATGATAAAATGGTTACTTAAAGGTCTAAAAGATACTAATGTGAACTTGTATAATGTTATATGATTATTACTAAAGGGAATAATTTCTTAGCACCGAAAGGTCATGTAAATGAGATGGAGGTCTCACGTTAGTAAGTCCGACTTCGCACATGGGTTTCTTCACAACTAGTAGTGTTGGTTCCAAAGATATGTCTTGTCTCATGAGATGGAAACCTTCAAGATTAGTAATCAAGGTTTCTAGAAGCAATATCCTTGACACCTTAAATATGTACCCACATAGTACTCCGGCTTAGTGATCAACCTAGAATAGCAATGTATGAATAGTTGTACCTTAGGCAAGTGTTAACCCTCTCTTTTCGGTATGGGGGTAGAACACCGGATTCCATGTAGCTCACATGATCTCATGTCGGTTATGGTATTTATTTCCCATACGTAAAAGTATGAACAAGTTATGCATGTGAACTTCTATTAGAGTTGTCTTAAAGGTTACTACATAGTGTGAGGGAGGGTATGAGACTTATCTTACACATTGCACATGTGGGATCCTATAGGATGGTGCTAGTAGTGTTCTATTATGATTATGATTATGTTTATGATTATGTTTATAACCTATGACTAGTATTGTTATATGAAGCATGTTATATATATTAGAATATATTTTAAGCATGAAATGGGTTTCTTAATGTGATACTAAGCTTTGAGTAGGGCTATGGGGCTTTTATTCTTGGAATTGCACAAGTGTTACTGGAGTTACTTAAATGTTGATTTGGTTATGATGTTCCTTATATGTGTACATTGAATTGTTGGTTATTTGTGCATAGTTTTGACTAAATTGTGCCTTTTCTCATGCATTAACGAGTTTATGCATAGGGACGATACTTAGTACATGTGGTTGTACTAACCCATATTGTTTTCTTTTTACCCTAATCATGGTAGGTTCGGGCCATTGAGGTATCATTTAGGCTAAAGCAAGAAGGCTTGGACTACACTCTCTAAGTTTTGGTATTCCCTCTAGTTCGAGAATGCTACGACACACTCTATCTTAGTAGTACTTTTATTGTCTACTAGACATTAATTTCTTTCCTATTGTTGAATATATTGATGTAAGACCTATGTGGCAATTATGGATTTGTATAAGGGCTTTACCCGGATTGTTTGACTTCATTTAGATGGTTGGTATGAGATAAAGTATTTGACTAAATTCCTATGCGTTATTTATGATCTATTGTGAGAAGCCTATGTATGCTTCTTATGTAGAGGTCTATGTAAACCTTCATGATATATAAACAAAAGTTTTTAATTTTCTGCATTTTTAATGTATGATTGTTATGACGAATGCTAAGAGGTTTGTCTTAGTCCTAGTAGAATACGATGACGCCGGTAAAATCTATGGTGTACTTTGGGTCGTTACAAACTTGGTATCTGAGCATGAGGTTAAATCTTCTTAGGATTGATGTCTCATTAAATCACGTCTATCTAGTATTTTTCTCATAATTGTGAACCGCGCCACACTTATGAATGAGAGACTATGTGATTATTAGGAACTTTCACTCTCTTGTTATTCTTTAGTAGTGCCTAAGAGTATTAACTCTACCTAGTACTTTCTTTTAAATCCGTTATTTGTGCTTGTAGGCAATGAATACAAGGAGGAACAATGCTCAAAGGGTCGTAGAGAAGAACTTGAACAAGGCATTTCCCCCTCAAGTTTCTTTTGAAGAAGGGGCTATGCCTAATGTTGAGATAAATTCGGTCATTCATAGCTTGACTCAAGTGTTGGCTACCCAATTTTCTAGGTATACAAGGTTGCAAGTGAACCCCTATGCCAATACCACCACTTTAAGGATTAGGGACTTACAAGGACGAATCCCCCTACTTTCTATGGCTCTAAGGTGGAGGAGTACCCACAAGGATTCATTCATGAAGTGTTCATGGTTTTGATGTTATGGGTATTTCTTCCAAGAAAAGGTGGAACTAGCCGCCTACAAACTCAAAGATGTGGCTCAAGAGTGGTATGAGCAATGGAAGGATGAGAGGCCGATTATAGAAGGTCGGATTTCTTGGGGAGCTTTAAAAACGGCTTTCCTTGATAGGTTCTTTCCCTTGGAACTAGGGAGAAAAAAGAAAGAATTCATCAACCTTCGTCAAGGGGGTATGAGCGTGAAGGAGTATAGCCTCACTCAACTATCAAAGCATGCTCCTACTATGGTTGCGGATTCTAGGACCAAGATGAAAAAATTTGTCATGGGGATATCCGATCTTGTGGTAAATGAGTGTAGGTAGGCTATGTTGATCCCTCACATGGACATCTCTCATCTCATGGTTCATGCCGAACAAATTGAGGATCAAAAGCTTAAACAAATTGGTAGAGAGTTGAAGAAGGAGAGAACCGAAGAGGGGAATTCTTCTAAGAAAAGGTATGAGGTTCAAAACAAACAAAGGTTCAAGAAGAGGTTTCATAAGCGAGGATCTTCTAATACTCGAAGGGTCATTAAGAGTAAGGTGCCTACTCCCAAACCCCAAGAAAGAAAAAGTGGTCGTTCTTATGTTGATAGGACTCTTTGTTATAAATTTGGTTGAAGGCATGATGGCAAGTGTCTTGTGGGAACGGGTAATTTCTATAATTGTGGCACGAGTGGTCACATGAATAAAGATCTCCCAATGATGAAAACTCAAGGAGGGGAAAATGCTCAAGCTCAAGCAAGTGCTCCAAACCTGAATGCTCCTAAGAAGAGTCGTTTCTATGCTCTCTAATACCGAAGTGATCAAGAGAGCTCACCGGACGTGGTCACCAGTATGTTAAATTTATTTTCCTTTGATGTATATGCTTTGTTGGATCGGGGAGCTACGTTTTCATTTTCACCCCTCTTGTAGCCATGAAATTTGAAATACTACCTGACATATTAGATGAGCCTTTCTCGGTTTCTACCCCAGTGGGTGTTTCCGTGGTGATTGATAGAGTCTATAAAGATTGTACTATTTTCTTGCCCAATAGATTTATGTTGGTTGACTTGATAGAACTTGATATGCTAGATTTGGATATAATATTAGGGATGGATTGGTTGCATGCTTGTTTTGCCTCTATTGATTGTAGGTCAAGAGTAGTAAAATTTCAATTTCCAAATGAACTCGTTTTTGAGTGGAAGGGATGAAACTCAAATCATAGGGATAAGATCATTTCGTGTCTAAAAGCTTGCAAGTTAATTGCAAGGGATGTCTTTATCACATAGTAAGAGTTAGGGATCTTGAATCCGAGGTCCCTCCAGTAGAGTCGGTACCCATAGTGAAGGAATTTCTGGAGATCTTTCCCGATGAACTCCCAAAAATTCCTCCCGAATAGGAGATCGACTTTGTCATAGACTTGTTGCCAGATACACAACCTATTTCAATTTTTCCTTATATGATGGCCCCGTCCGAGTTGAATGAAAAAAAGGCTCAACTAAAAAATTTTCTAGGTAAGGGTTTTATTCAACCATGCATATTCCCATGGGGTGCGCCGGTATTGTTTGTGAAGAAGAAGGATGGGTCCTTGAGAATGTGTATCGATTATCATCAATTGAACAAAGTCACTATAAATAATACGTACCCGCTCCCTAGGATTGATGACTTATTTGATCAACTCTAAGGAGAGACTTACTTTTCAAAGATTAACTTGAGGTCGGGCTTACACGAACTTAGAGTGAGGGAGGTTGATATTTCAAAAATGGCATTCTGAACAAGATATTATCACTTTGAATTTCTAGTGATGTCATTTGGTCTAACAAATGCCCTGGCGGCATTCATGGATCTTATGAATCTAGTTTTAGAAAGTATCGTTATTTGTTTGTGATTGTCTTCATTGATGACATTTTGATATACTCTAGGAGTGAAAATGATCACATGAGACATTTGAGAATAGTTTATCAAGTTCTTAAGGATACCCAACATTTTGTTAAGTTTAGCAAGTGTGAGTTTTCGTTGAGGTCGGTTGCATTTCTTAGGCACATTGTCTCTAGTGAAGGGGTAGAGGTCGATTCGAGAAAGACGATAGTGGTCAAAAGTTGTCCGAAACCATTGAGTACTACCGACATTCAAAGTTTTCTAAGGTTGGCTGGCTACTATAGGATGTTTGTTGAGGGATTTTCGTCTATTGCATCTCCATTAACGACCTTAACCCAAAAAGTCCAAGTTCGAATGGTCGGAATCTTGTGAGATGATTTTCCAATTATTTAAAGATAAACTCACCTCCGTTCCGGTATTGACCTTACCGGAGGGTACCGAAGGCTTTGTGATTTATTGCAATGCCTCCCAAGTGGGTCTAGGATGTATGCTCATGCAACATGGAAAATTCATAGTGTATTCCTCTAGACAACTCAACCACATGAGAAGAATTATCCAACTCATGACCTTGAGCTTGTGTCCGTGGTATTTGCTTTGAAAATTTGGAGACACTATCTTTTTGGGGTGCATATACATGTCTTCACCAATCACAAAAGTCTCCAATATGTATTCACCCAAAAAGACTTGATTCTACGCCAAAGAAGATTGTTAGAGATCTTAAAGAAGATGGTTAGAGATCTTAAAGTGTTACTTGAGTTACTTATATGTTGATATGGTTATGATGTTCTTTATATGTGTACATTGAATTATTGGTAATTTGTGCATAGTTTGACTAAATTGTGCCTTTTTCATGCATTAAAAATTTTATGCATAGGGATATACTTAGTACATGTGGTTTGTTCTAACCCATATGTCTTCCCTTTTTCCCCAAACATTGTAGGTTCGGGAAATAGAGGTATCAGTGAGGCTAAAGCAAGAAGTCTTGGACTACACTCTCCAAGTTTTGGTATGACCTCTGGTTCGAGGATGCTACCACACACTCTATCTTACTTGTACTTGTATTGTCTAGTAGACATTCATTTCTTTTCTATTTTAGAATATATTGATGTAAGCCCTAAATGGCAATTATGTTTTGTATAAGGTCTTTGCCCGGATTGTTTGACTTCCTTTAGATGGTTGGTATGAGAGAAAGTATTAGACTAAATTCCTACGCGTCATTGTGATCTATTGTGAGAAACCTATGCATGATGCCTATGTGGAGGTCTATGTAAACATCCATGCTATATAAGCAAAAGTTTTTACTTTCCCGCTTTTTTTACATATGATTGCTATGACGAATGCTAAGAGGCTTTTCTTAGTCCTCTGATATACCGTGGTTTCACCGTATAATTAATACTTTTTCCTTAAGTTTAGTGTGTCCGAAAGCCTTTTTGTGCTAATTTTGATATAAGTTTTTCTTTGTTTTGCAGGAAATCTGTCTAAAGCTGAATGCGGAGATTTTGAGCGAAAAATGAAGAAGAGACCACCTACGGAGCTTATGACGGTCCGTCGTGCTTGTGACGGTCCGTAGGTGGCAGCGTAGAGAAGTTGCTGAAGAAAGATAGGGAAGTCTAACCAAGTGTGGGATTACGAAGCTTGTGACGGTCCGTCATGGATATGACGGTCCGTCCTGCAGGTTCGTCGCGAAGATCAGAGAAGTGATCCCAGTACCCTGATTCCAAGAGTTGAAGTATTTTGTAACGAAGACCCTCGACGGACCGTCGTGCCTATGACGGTCCGTCACACTTGCCGTCGAGGGGGATGAAGAAAGCAGCAGAAGAATTGCACCAAGTATGGGCGACGGAGGCCACGACGGTCCGTCATGACCACGACGTTCGTCGCGTGGTCCGTCGACCCATCCGGCGTTTTGGCGATTTCGATGAATTAGAATCCTTGTTTAATTAGGTTTTTATTTTTTTTATAAATAGTTCGAAAAACCTCGTTTTTGAGGTTAGACTCTTGGAGATTAAACATCATATTATTAGACTTTGTTTTTTTGAGTGTTTGATTGTTGGAGATTCTTACAAGTAACTCTTGTTGATTAATCAAGCAAATTTTCAGACTTTATTCTTTCTCATTAAAGTAAGTACATGAATTCTTGTTTAATATATTTGAATATTGTGTTTATGGCTATGAGGAACTAAACTCTATAACTAGGGTTGTGGGAACCATAGGCAAATAATGAGATAAACCCTAGCTAAAATAACAATTCTAGAATCGTGTCTTGCATGTATTAATAATTCTTTCGCTTAGAAATCTTTTTAACGGATGATCAACGTTAGAACTCGCCTTAATGCTACTTGCTGGACCAAGGAGGTAGATAATAAGAAAAGAATTATTAACATAGATTTAGTGTATACTATCTAATAGGCTAGTATTGATTGGTACGAGGTAATAACTTAGTCAAATATCGAATACGATGCTTAATATGAGGTAAGGATAAGGGTTAGGAAAGCAACACACGTAGCCGGACCAAGGTGCGGAGTGAGATTATCTAGATGCCGGACCAAGGATTTAGAAATACATAACTTATCACTTTACATGCAAGATACTAGGAAAGAATTGTTATAGCTAGAATTATTAAGTTATGAACTTGTGGGGAACACGTAAACCCTAGTTACATTGATTACTTGATTAAAACTCAACATTAAAAGCTGTTAAGTGTCTCTGTCAAGTTCGTTAGTTATTTTTATTTTATTAGGAAGTACAAACCCCCCCTTTATGCTTTTACTTTTTAAGGAAATCATCAACCGAACAATAGTAATAACAAGTTGGAGTTAAGTCTAGACTATTTTCCTCGTGGGAACGATCCCAACCTCACTAGGTAGGTTATTTACTTGACGCGACCTCTTTACTTCTCATTTGAGAAGTAAGTTTGAGCGTATCAAATTTTGGCGCCGTTGCCGGGGATCGAACAGATATTGTCCAAAATAGTGAATGCTAGTAGAACAGATTGGTCAAGGAGGCTTGATGATGCTCTTTGGGCCTACCGGACAGCTTATAAGACTCCCATAGGTATGTCTACATACCAACTTGTATATGGGAAAGCTTGTCATCTTCCGGTTGAGTTAGAGCATAAAGCCATGTGGGCTATGAAGAAGTTAAAATTGGAATGGAGCGAAGCTGCAGAGCAACGGTTAAATGGGTTGAATGGACTTGATGAATTTCGCTTGAAAGCCTATGAAAGCTTCGACCCTATATAAAGAAAAGATGAAGAAGTATCATGACAACAAAATTGAAAAACGAGAGTTTATGGTGGGGATTTAGTACTTCTATTCAATTCCAGTTGCGCTTGTTTCGAGCAAACTCAAGTCCAAATGGGTGGTCACTTACAGTTACCCAACTATTCCCTCATGGAGCGATCGAGTTGGAAACTAAGGAGGGTGTGCGGTTCAAGGTGAATGGGCCAGCGCATAAAAATCTATCTAGGGCATCTTGAATCGGCGAATGAAGTGATCGAGGCATACCATCTTGATGAAGTCTGAGTAATCAAGTGGCTGATCGTGCCATGACGTTAAATCTGGCGCTTGTTGGGAGAGCAACCCAATACTTATCGTCTTTTTAATAATGGTAGCATTTTTCTATAAATGGGTTTTAAATTTGCGGAGCACATCACCAGGAAGTGCGAAAACTACTCGCGGTAGCCAGCGGATCTGGCAACGACGGACCGTCGCGGTAAAGCGGACCGTCGTATGCACCGTCACACCAGTGCGTATTCTGTTATTTTTGAAATTAGGCACACCACAGCGGAAACCACGGCGGGCGTCGCGTGTGCGACGGACCGTCGTCGGGGAACCGTCGTGCGATTAATGAAATTAACCCGACCCGACCCGGCTGGACCCTTTTAAACATTTGACCGTTTATACTCCCCACCCCTCCATATTCCACCCCATTACTTCCAACTTCCTCTCATCTCCCCTCTCTTTTCCACTTCCACACTTCCCCACTGATCATTACTCCCACAATCTCCCCAAACCTTATTACTATCAGTTACTTGTCGGTGCTGCTACTTTTGGGTATCTACCTTGCCACCTGAATCATTCCCCACTTGTGTTTTCTCCATCTCCAAGGTATGTGTCTCTAAATTTATACTCATTTCTCTTGTATTTTTGTTTATTAGTTAGTATTAGATTCGTTCCTAGTCGTATCTTGTTCCCTTGATATGATTATGTCTAGACCTAGGCTCTAAATGTTTGAATTTGCCATGTTAATAACCCAGACATAGGTGATTTCACATTAATAGTTTCCTAGGTAGTTGGGATAGACACATAGAGGTCCACAACACTACAAGACCATGTGTGTTCATTGGGGTTGCTTAGGGTACCCTCTGATTCTGTCTCGATATTGAGCGAGACCCGATGAGTGGTCCGTCGTATACCTGACGGCCCAAATCGTGGTCCGTCGCATAAGCCCTAGCACCCTCCCAGCGGCGCTTTGTGACGGGACCGTTGTCTTCATGGCGATCCGTCACCTGCGGTCGTCATGATGGTCGAGAGACCCCTGCGAAAGGGTCTCAAAATTTTCCAAGTGTCCAGCGGCGGACACTTACGACGGACCGTCACACCCACGACGGTCCTCCTACACGATCGTCATGATGGTCAAAGACCCCTCTGAAAAGGGTCTCCAAAAATTTTCAAGTGTCGGCAGCGGACACTTCTGACGGACCGTCATATCCACGGCGGTCCGTCTGCACGGCTGACCGTCATGATGGTCGAGGAGACCCTATGATAAGGGTCTCCGAAAAATTTTCAAGTGTCAGCGGCGGACACTTCTGACGGACCGTCACACCCGGCGGTCCATCACGCACGGCCGTCGTGATAGTCGAGAGAACCCTCTTACGAGGTCTCCGTCATTTTCTAAGTGTCTGACGGACCGCCACTGACGGACCGTCATACTCGCGATGGTCCGTCTGCTTGCCGTCGTCATGATGGTCGTGACCCCTCGCCAGGTTCCTTACATATACATATACCAAGTATAACACGGCGGACCTCATGGCGGTCAGTCATAGTCACGGCGAGCCGTCATAGGTCCGTCGTGTAATCTGATTCAATATTACTAACACATTTTTTCAAAGTTTCATGTCATATGATCTTGCTGTTTTGATTGCCACTACTCATACTAATATTGCCCCTTTACGGTACTATCGACTATGGCACCCAAGCAAGACCGCACTTATGCGCGGGCGATCTAAGTCTGTCGCCGATGCGCCCGCGTGGTCGCCGGCTCGGCGATGGCGAGACCACGAATACATGCCCCAGGCACCTCCGCCCCTTCCGTGCTACCACGTGCCCCGAGCCACGCGAGGCGGTGGCATCGGCGTGATCGCGCCTCCACGGTCGATGAGGCGCGCTGCGGCCGGCACACCTCTGGGTCGACCACAAGCGAGGAAGAGCATCGGCTCCTGGGAGTATCCTGGTCGAGAAGCTTTAGGATCTGCTTTGAGGTTCCGCGCGCCAACTTTCTGCGGCGTCGGCCTCGTCGATGGTGGCGATTGAACTCCACATCGGGTGCACCGGCCGGTCCCGCTGACCTCACGACCCGGTAAACCGGTGGTGCGTTGAAGGCGATTTCATGTTTACTCCGTCTGAAGTTCTTGGCCGATAAAGGAGTAATGTGGCTTCGAACACTCTTCGCCTGGGCGGGTACTTACAGTCTCCGCCGATCTGGAGATCCACAACATATTCACCAGGCATCGCCTAAAGTGGACAACCCGTCCGTTGGGGCGATCTGATGAGAGATGGTCGAGAGTTCTCTGCGTCCTCGTGGCGACTCTCAGATCCGCAGATCGGCAGGCGGCTGCTCTGCAAGCGAGCCCCGTTGGAGGCGAGTTCTAGTCAAGGCGTGCGAGTTGACATTTCCTGCCCGCCATCGCGGTTCTATCTGGCCGAGTCACGGATCTACTCGGACCCCACCACCGCCGAGTTTGACTACGGCTGGCGGTAGTGAAGGATGGACATTTCTGCGAGCGGCGAGGAGACCGCAGCGGTGGATGGCCTACATTGCTCGATCGGCGGAGAGAGTGCGATTGGGTCACCGAGGCGAAGGGCCATCGAAGGCCAACCTCACGTTCAAGCCAAGTTCTTGTGGCTGCTCGTGCGTCGCGCCTTTCCCCAGTGCGATAACATAGTCACCTGGATCGGCGATCTTGATGGCGGTGATGATAAGCCGGCCCGAGGTGGACTATGCAAGGCTTCTCGGCGATCATGCATGAGAGGGCATTCAAAGTCACCACCGCTACCGCTAGTGCATGATCTTTGCCGCTGCGAGTCTTGGTGCGCCCATCGGCACATAGATCGGTTGAGGACCGTAGAATACGGGTTGATGTCGGCCTCATCGAGAGCGAGGCCAATGAGTTGGCCCAGCGTCGAGGCCAGTCGAGCTGCCACCACTATCGATGACCTTGCGGATCGGTGGCCAGGCTCGCCCGCGGCTACCACCAGGCATCCACGGACACTACCGGTCGAGTCTATCCGGGTAGCGGCCTGACCCCTCTACACGACACCGGCCCGCTTGCCCAAGTCCAAAAGCTGGAGGCACAAATGGCCACTCTTCTGCATCATATCCGGTAGTGGATGCGAGGAAGTCTATTCTTAGTCTGGCGGCGTATGGAGAAGCGGTCTGGCGGAAGATTCTTGAGGTTAACGGCGCCTCAATGCCTTTGAATTGAGAGTATTAGCTCGACCAGCCCTCCGGTAGATGTGCCGACTCTCAGCTGCGATCGCGATCTTCGTTCGGTTATCGACACGATCCTAGCGGCAAGAGTGTTAGAGTATGTCGAACTCTTTGAGATCTTGTATTGGCGACTCTGTTTCCTACCAGACATTCCCCATCTTCCCGAGAGAGAGTGCCAAGAGGCGGAGGAGTCGATCGGAAGGATGGCGCGAGCAAGAAAGAAGGCGCCAGAGATAGAAGCGCGAGAGAGCCTCACTTCTTTGGCGGAGCACACGCTGGTCGAGCATCGCGAGATAGCGGCTGAGGCGTCTAGCTCCATGGCTGTAGAGACAGCGGCGGGAGGCACTGCGAGGTGTGGTTGTTCTTTGAGGACATCATGAGGGTGTCCAGGTTGCGAGAGGATGTGGGTTAGGAAACCAAACCCACCCGGCTTGTTGATCGGCGGCGCTACATCGCCTGAGGTTTCTTACGCTACCCTACAATCTTTAGATTTTTATGCATTAGGGACAATTGCATGCTTTTTGTTAAGGGAGTGGGGTAAATGGAAAGTGAGTGTTAGGGTGAAATCTGAGTAGCCCAACTCACTATCCTCTTTTAGGGTTTTCTTGCTGTGTTCTTTTTCCCCAAAGGTGATTATTTTTACATTGAGCAAACACGTTATATCTTTTGTACATAGTTTAACTTTGAAGCATGATGACTAAAATGATATCCAGATAAAGCTGGAAAATGTTGCATGACTAAGCGTAATGGCGATAATTGTGTGGCTTTAAACATGAAATAGAGTTACACCGTTGCACTACCTAAATCTTGAAGTCAAACTAGGTGTACGATAATCTGGTATAGTGATGAGATGTCAAGTGGCGTGAGGAAAGTTGAATAGTCCACTCACGATCTTGAGCTAGAACTTGCCTGGTTAGTCTGCTAAAAAGTAATTTGTAACATACAATTAGGAAAGGATCATAGGCCACTTATTCAATATAGCCCATTTCTAGCCTAAATAAAAGAAACCAAATGAAAGTTATCCTTCGTTGATCCAAATAATTTGAGCTTAAAATTAGACCTTTCTTTTTCACCCCAACTGATCTTTTCTGGGAACACTATGTTGGCCCTGGTCCCTCCTTGGACATGTGCACCTCAGCTTATGCCAAAAGCATAAGTTGAGGGTGGCTAATGTATAAACAACCTTCGTTATGGCCCTGACCTGATTTTGGGTATTGTGTACCTTGACTCATGGCAAAGACATGAGTTGAGGGTGGCTGTTTTGAGGAATGCTCTGGAAAGTGGGGTTGAAAGAACAAAGAGAGAGAAAGAACAAAAGTAAAGTGACTCAAGAACTCGTTGAAAAAAATATATTCAAGAATTACAAACAAGAAAAGAAAAGAGTCACTTACACAAATGAAGAAAGAAGGGAAACAACAAGGTGAAAGAATAGGAGAAACTGGGCGAGATCAAGTGATATAGAGCGGAAGGTTTAGCCGATATGTCAAGGAGGGCAAAAAGTCACTAAAGTATACCTCAATATACCCTGCGACTCGAGCCTCGTTACAAGCTAAAAAGTCTATCGTGATCCTAAGGGTTGTATAAGCGAACTTAAAGCGGTGAAAATAAGGGCAAGCTTATGGCGATAGGTATGAATGAGTGTGACTTTGTTGTGAGGCGAGTGTTGAAATGTAATCCTTATACTCAGCGAAATCATTGTGTGAAAAATAAGGATTTTGTTCTAAAGTGAGGACACTAGTTGCAATCTAGGAATTATTAGCACCTCGGTGAGAAATTGAAGAGGATAGGTGTTAGTGCATGGTGAGTCTGTGTCATGTTGAGATCCACAAAAGTCAAGCCTAATAGTGATAGCATGCATAGATTTGATGGGATTAGTCGGGATTGATAGCCAAATGATTGCAAAGGATAAAACATGAATACTATTGTACAAAGATTGTGTAGTGAGTCATAGTGCGTCGCTTGAGGACAAACAGCGAATTTAAGTTGAGGTGTTGATATCAGTGGTTTCACGGTATAATTAATACTTTTCCTTAAGTTTAGTGTGTCCAGAAAGCCTTTTTGTGCTAATTTTGATATAAGTTTTCTTTGTTTTGCGGGAAATCTGTCTAAAGCTGAATCACGGAGATTTTGAGCGAAAAATGAAGAAGAGACCACCTCAGGAGCTTATGGCGGTCCGTCGTGCTTGTGTTGATCCGTAGGTGGCGGCGTAGAAATTTGCTTGAAGGAAGATGGGAAGTCGACCAAGTGTGTGGGATTCTGAAGCTTGTGTGATCCGTCATGGATATAATGGTCCGTCCTGCGGTTCGTCGCGAAGATCGGAAGAAGTGATCCGATGCCAGATTCCAAGAGTTGAAGTATTTTATGTGAAGACCCTCGGCGGACCGTCGTGCCTATAATGATCCGTCACTTGCCGTCGAGGGGATGAAAAGCGAGAAGAAGAATTGCACCAAGTATGGGGTGGCGGAGCCTGACGGCGATCCGTCATGACCCACGGCGTTCCGTCGCGTGGTCTGTCGACCCGACCAGCGTTTTGGCTGATTTCCGATGTAATTAGAATCCTTGTTTAATTAGGTTTTATTTTTTTATAAATAGTTGAAAAACCTCGTTTTGAGGTTAGACTCTTGGAGATTAAACATCATATTATTAGACTTTGTTTTTGAGTGTTTGATTGTTGGAGATTCTTACAAGTAACTCTTGTTGATTAATCAAGCAAATTTTGAGACTTTATTCTTTCTCATTAAAGTAAGTACATGAATTCTTGTTTAATATATTTGAATATTGTGTTTATGGCTATGAGGAACTAAACTCTATAACTAGGGTTGTAGGAACCATAGGCAAATAATGAGATAAACCCTAGCTAAAATAACAATTCTAGAATGCATTGTCTTGCATGTATTAATAATTCTTTAAGCTTAGAAGTCTTTTTAACGGATGATCAGCGTTAGAACTCGCCTTAATGCTACTTGCGGACCAAGGAGGTAGATAATAGGAAAAGAATTATTAACATAGATTTAGTGTATACTATCTAATAGGCTAGTATTGATTGGTACGAGGTAATAACTTAGTCAAATATCGAATACGATGCTTAATATGAGGTAAGGATAAGGGTTAGGAAAGCAACACACGTAGCCGGACCAAGGTGCGGAGTGAGATTTTCTAGATGCCGGACCAAGGATTTAGAAATACATAACTTATCACTTTACATGCAAGATACTAGGAAAAAATTGTTATAGCTAGAATTATTAAGTTATGAACCTGTGGGGAACACGTAAACCCTAGTTACTTTGATTACTTGATTAAAACTCAACATTAAAAGCTGTTAATTGTCTCTGTCAAGTTCGTTAGTTATTTTTATTTTATTAGGAAGTACAAACCCCCCCTTTATGCTTTTACTTTTTAAGGAAGTCATCAACCGAACAATAGTAATAACAAGTTGGAGTTAAGTCTAGACTATTTTCCTCGTGGGAACGATCCCAACCTCACTAGTTGGGTTATTTACTTGACGCGACCGCTTTACTTCTCATTTGAGAAGTAAGTTTGAGCGTATCATCCTCGTAGAGGACGATGACACCAGTTATGACTAGTACTTTGGGTCGTTACAGGTTGCATGGGATTCCTTTGTATATCATCTCACATAGAGGTCTTCAGTTTCATTTCTGGAAGTCATTTCAGAAGGATCTTGGTACTCAAGTAAACCATAGTACAGTATTTCACCCGCAGACGGATGGACAGGAAGAGCGTACCATTCAGACCCTAGAGGATATGCTAAGAGCTTTTTGATTGATTTCAAGGGTAGTTGGGATGATCACATTCCTCTTATTGAATTCTCCTACAATAATAGCTACATTCCATGATTTAGATGGCTCCTTATGAGGTGCATAGGCGTAGATGTAGATCTCGTGTTCGTTGGTTTGAAGTAGGTGAAGAAGCTTTGATAGGACCAGATTCAGTCCTGTATGCTATAGAGAGTGAAAATCATTAGAGATAGACTTAACACAACCAAGAGTCATCATAACTCTTGTGCAAATGTAAAGACAAGGAAACTAGATTTCAAAGTTGATTCAGTTTTCCTGAAAGTGTCACCGATCGACGGACCGTAGTCTGATCTACGACCACTACTGTGCATCCGTCATTTGCCACTGAAGATTTCCTAAAACTCAACCCATAAAAATCGACTAAGTGTCGATCAACAGATAGAATTATGGTCCATAAGTCAGACTACGGTCCATGGTCTATGCTCGTCAATTGGGACTCAAGTTACCCTTTCTCTGACATAAACTACTGATGACTAGCACGGACCATTGTTCAATCTACGGTCCATAGGTCTGACCATACGTGATGTTTAGTAGTTAGGTAGGGATAAATTTCTGATAGGGTCAACTTCAAATGGTCATAAATTTTATCACAAAATCAACAAGGGGTCCCATGACCTATGATATCATGGATAATTGAATTAGCTTTCTAGGGCCACCAAGTTTTCCAAAATTCGACCTACGAGTAAAATGTTATGCCCATTTTGGTGAAGTCCTGTCAAGCCGACCCAAATGATGGACCACCGATTGAACGATAGCCCGTCAGTCCAGGTCGTCGATTGCTCCGACAACAATTAACTCAGGGGTCTTTTGGTCTTTCCCTACTTTGTTGAATCCCTATATTATTATTATTATTATTATTATTATTATTATTATTATTATTATTATTATTATTATTATTATTATTATTATTATTATTATTATTATTATTATTATTATTATTATTATTATTATTATTATTATTATTATTATTATTATTATTATTATTATTATTATTATTATTATTATTATTATTATTATTAT